>CP136870.1:11942342-12580259 GCA_033000465.1 Sciaenops ocellatus
TTTTTTGCACTTACCTAATTTCACATTAGAGCCACATAACTAAGGCCATGTGTTCCAAAAACTGCAGTTCCTTGAACGGCCACTTGAAGCTGGCTACAGAACAAGTCAATCTCCAGAAGCTGCCATGTTAAAATGTCCAACTTCACAGCAGAAATAAACATGTTCACAGCCTGGTACAAAAACAATTCTGGTCTCTATAGTTCATGATAACTGTAACGGGGATGATTTTTTATACAACTCATCGATTCACATTATATTAAAGCTTAAAGTTATGCATAATTAAGAGCCCGCCTCAGCTCCACCCATACTCCATGTCAACAGACTAAATTATAACATAATGTAATGTATAGCTAAGCACTAGATTAGCATGCAAATCAGCGATATACTTCAGAATTCTTACATCAAAAAGCCTTTGGGAAATCAGATCAGTGTAGGGAGGAGTCCAACACAGGATTTTCACCCAGGAGGTCTCTTCATGTCCCATGTGAAACCGAAAGTCAACACTGACCATTCTGAAACCACGATCTTAACATAACCCCTAAATTCCACTGTTCACGGTTCTGTGGCTTGCATGACTGCAACTCTGTTTTGGTCTGTTCTCTACGCGGCTTCATGTCTCACCAGGAGCATTTTGCCAGACTTTGTTCAGACTTGCTCAGATTTTTCCACATTTCACATGACATTTCTCTAAAAACATGGTTACTTGTTTCTTCTCTTCTCGACTGGTTTACTTGGATCTCTCTATGCATCTCCAGTGGGTGGGACTGAGACAGAGTAAGTGAAATGTGGATGTAGACTTGGGAGGCACACAGACAGACAAGACCAACATGACACAAAAAGGGGAGAATGAACACGGAAGAATTGTGACAGTTATGTTGTATTCTAATGTTGAATTTCGTATTTTGTTGCTAGGATGAACATTTTGTTTACATTTGGTTCACAGATGGTGTCTTCAGTGGATTTTGGTTACTGATAACTTTTTGCTGAAGCTTGTTTAGTTGTTTGCTGAAGATATCCACAGTCATGGGTAAAAATCGTGACACGGCAAAAAAGGGTAAGCTGAAAATGAACATTTAACACGGGGTTCTGTTCTCTCCTGAGTACATGGCATCACTTTTCATTGCTATGCAGATGAAACACAGCTCTGTAGAGATGAATAAGAATTACACTGCTGCTTTTTCCAGGATCTAGAAATTTTCTTAATTAAATAGTGAGTCTGAAGTTATGGTTATGGATCTGCTTTTTTTCAATTGCTTATTTTCTATCGAAGTTTCATCTTTCCCCCTTTCATTTTAGAGTATCTGCTTGCATTTTTATTTTTACTTTTATAATTTGTCTTATTTGCAGCCCAACCCATTATTCTTTTATTGTACCGTCCTGTTTGGTCTTTTTCAATTTGAAAGTCAACTTTAGATTTTTTACTTTGAAAGGTGCACAGAAACAAAGTTTATTTCTTGTGATTATATAAGGAATATTTTATTACTGAATCTGGTGCATAATATTGTGTTTGTACTATCATTTTGCAGTTACTTCATCAAAGGCATATGTGCTCTGTGAGATGCCAGCAGAGTGGACTACTCTGCCCGTGCATGCTGATCCTGAATCTCCTCCATCCCCAAACAAAATTGCAGTTTATAGAAAGAGAGGACAAAAACGAACACTTGTTTATGAAGGTTACATTCGACCACCTGCTCATAGAAGCATGCCTATGTCAAAACTGCATCCACCACCAAGACCGGAAAGCTTTGGGAAAAAGTATCTAAGACTGCTGGAGAAGATCAGGGCTGAGGCTGAAGCTCAGACTAAAATCACCTTAGAACAACAAATAAACAAAGATTCTTCAGCAAGCGTTGTTGTTGCAGAAGAAGAGCCAAGCATCATGCCAGGCCATGAAGACAGTGCTGATGAATCAAAACTGCAGAAAAAAGAAGAGGCTATAGCCACCATTGAAACCAACACCGATTGTCCACTTCCTCTAGTAACCCTTGATAGGAGAGAGAGTTTGCTCCCAGCACCATCTGAGAGAGGGACAGAAGAGAATCTAGATTGTTTTGAACCTTTGGAGGATACAAGAGTGGACACTGTGAAATACACTGGAGGATACAGTGACAACATCGATTATCCTCTTCCTCTAGAAATCCTTGAGAGAAAAGAGAGGTTACTTCCAGTACCATTTGAGGAGGGGTCGGAGTTTCTAGATGGTTTTGAACCTCTCTATTTTGAGCCAGATTATACTGACACTCCAGAGCAATCCTTCCTTAAATTCTTGGAGATGATTTAGTGTGAATGCTGCGATATTTAGTGAATAAATGTTTTGAGCAGTGATTCAACTGTACGTTTTTTCTTGAACAGGATCGTCCACACTTTTCACTATTTACCTACAGTATTAAGTTCATGAGAACTGACTATGAACAAGATACAGATATCACATTCACATTTATCTGTTAACTGCAATGAACTTGAGGAAAATCACAACAATCATAACTCAAAATGTCACACAAATTAGAGAATCACATTTAATTACAGTAATGTGCTGGATATTTCATGCAAAATTGCAAAGTAGTGGACATATTACAAAAAATATTAGACATAGAGAGAGAAATAAACTGAGAAAAATATGTAATGAAGAGTAATGAGAGTGAAAATAAATCTTTTTTAGTGCTACAGATGCTGGCAAAAATGTAAAAAAAAACAACAAAAAAAAACACACATTGTGCACATTTAAATATGTATTTGAAATGGAAAAGCAAGTATAGTGAGTACAAAGATGTAAGTTTAATTTTAATTTGAGGGGCGATATCTGCTGCTCAAGTCCATGTTCAGTTAGCTGTAACCACTGGTTATCCATAAAACATGAAGTCCAAAGAAAAACACGTGTGACTGATCGGTTGAAGTGGTGAACATTAAATAACAAGTTAAACGTTTTTAAAGACGTTTCCCATTGCAAAGCTTAGGGAGGGAGGTTAGAGTCCTCATCCTTTATGTATTATGTCCTCATTAAATACCGAAACATACCATTTTTGAGTATTGCTGCTGTATTGCTGAGTTCACTGCTGCCTGTAGAACTTTGACTTTAGGCCTATATGGCAGTGTCTGCAAGTGTAAAATGAGGGGCGGGAGTGTTTTTAATGCTGTTTTTAATTATAACAGCTGTATATGATATATAGACATTAGTTCAGTAAGATACATTTTGTAAATCTTGGATCAGGATGCAACAAGTGCAGCAGCCCATCACAGAATGTGGAAAGAAAATATATAATATAATATATTAAATATAGTTTTAATAAATAATGGGTGGTTTTAAGAGATGTGAGTGTTATGTTTTCATGGGCATGTTTAAAAAAGACAAAAGACTACAAGGATGAGGACTACAGTAAGTGGTTGGTCTGGCAAATGCAGGTTAGCTTCCCCAGCTACAGTACAGTGTAGGGAACAGCTGCTTGTTTAAGCTTAAGTATCTGCTGAGAGCAGAAAGGCTGATCCAAGACGTGGCATGAGACAGTCCCATATGAGGCTGGAGAATTGTTTGTGTTGATGGCATGACTTAAAATAAAAGGTCAGTTTATGAGTGACAAAAAAGCATACTTGCTCTGACATTTATGCCTCCATGCTGGTGAACATTTACATTCAAAAACCTTTCAACACCATGAATAGTGTTTGTCTACATAAAACACAGTGGAGATTTTTAATTAACGTCACACAAACTTCCAGATCTTATGCAACCAAAATCTTTCTAACCTTTCACGTTGCTGCTACACCACCAAAGCACAAACACGGTGCAGTTTTCTTTTATTCATCTCGTGCATCCTGTACTTTTTTCTGTGCCTCTTAATGGGTATCGATTCCCTCCGTACAGGTTTGATTGATTTTGTTCGTTTTGCCAAAGATTAAAGTCCTGACCCTCTCACACACCAAGAACATGTTCAACTGATTCATTTGTGATGCCAAACCATGGCTGTAATCAGACTAAAGGTCAGAGAGTGAGTCCTGAGGACTAATAAAACCTGTGGGGGCAAAGAGCTTGTTGTTGTGGTTCTCTCTCTCTAATCTTTAATAGTTTGTTACAGCTCAATTTGTTGTCCTTTCTCTGTGCACCCTAAGGCTGTTGTTGTGTTACATATTATATATGTTATATATATGTTAAAAGCTGAATTGATCTTGATTTGGTTGGTTTCTTTGGCCACTCGGGAGCAGACGGACTCAAAACACAACAGCAGACATATTTTCGCCGTTGTTATGGTGGAGGGTTGCCTATTTGCACATCCAGACCACCAACAACATAATTTAAGATTGAAGATTTATTCAGAGCTTTCATCAGTGTCTCATGGTCATATTCACTCAAAGGTTAAGAATTAACTTCCATGTACTTGGAGTTGTTTCTGGCATCCTGATGAATTTAAGTCCAATACTGACTTTTAGTTTAGCCCTGGTTTAGTCATTTTAGTTGCTAATTGCACTATGTTCACTAGCCACTTCTCTATCTTTGTCTGCTGTTCAGTGCTGTCCAGGTAGTGTACAGTGGGTTTATCAAAGCTTTTTTTTTATTGCTGAAAGCAGCTGCGTGCTGTAGCTGGAAACAAGGCAGATTTGCAGGCTGCAAAGCCAAAATAATGAGCCAAAAGAGGCTAAATATCTCTGTAGGGCTGGGAAAAAAAACAAAAAAACTGCAGAGCTGTGTGATCATTTTCTGTGGATTTGTCACTATGATTGACATTTTTCAAGATTCATCATTTAATCAATTATTAATATAAATAAAATACTGATTAGTGGTAATTTATGCTTTTAGCCATGTTAGCTCTAACGATGTCAGTGTTGGATGGATTTGGTCAAACATTCATGGTCCCCAGAAGGTGAGTCATAATAATTTTGGTGATCCATCAACCTTTAATATAGCACCATCAGCAGGTCAAATTTTAATTTTTATTGAGACCAAGTATACCAACAAAACTTAAATTGCCACCAGCTTTAACTATACTTTGCGTTTTGTGCTAAGTAGCAAATTTGAGCTTGCTAAAATGCTAAACTAAGATTGTGAAATGGTAATCTATACATCATTGAATCAGTAAAATATAGATCTTTTTTGTTGACATCCATTTTTTCACCTGGTCTCCACCGAAAATCTAAAGATGGCTCCACTGAAAAAGCGTCCCCAGGTCTACAATCTTATGAAAGCTGTAAGATTGTGTTGCGCCACAGATCCTGACCAACTCTGCATAGTGTAAAGAGGTTTTGCTCACATGACATCACATAATCATACTCAGTAAACAGTGGGACTTAACCGGCTCTCACTGACCAGACGGAGGCTGTTTTCTGGGGAAAAGTTGGCAGGGTTTTTCCTTTCTGATGTTTTTTTTTGTGTGTGTGTCAAATGAAACTCAATTTAAAAAGATACAAAAGTCACATATTTGGTATCAAGTTAAAGAGGAAATTATGTTTTTTAAAAACTTTTAATTTCTTTCTGTTTTTGAGATAGAGCTGTTTGTTGATTGAGTAGGAAAAATTGAGTGATGGTTCTCAGTAAACTGCAGTCTAGAGGGTAGCTACTCCAGTTCTTGTGGAAAGCTTACCCACAAGAGTGGGGGCCGTTACAGCAGCAAATTAATTCCCAAAGTGTTCAAATGAAATATCTAATAATCACATATGGATGTGATGTTCAGGTGTCCAGGTATTTTTGATGGTGTAGTGTATCATGACATTGTTTTTATTTCCATACACACACACACACACACACACACACACACACATATGCATCTATACACACACATTTAGGTGAAGTGTGACATGCAAATTTCCAACAATTATTTTTGCACACAGTCATCATACTGACTGTTTCCACAAAGTCAAGCAATCACTAAATCAAGTTGCAGCTGCAGTTTGTATTGTTTATCCCACCCTAAGTGCTTAACTCTGGTATTAATAAGTTTCTTCAGCCATGCCATAATCCCCGAAAAAAGAATAATCAAGGAATTACATATGCTGCCAAACAAACCTTGTGACTATTTGTTTTTTTAATAAATTACTTCATAATCCATCAGAGGAATGCAAATGTCATTTCAGACACAAGACCAGAACAGGCTTCGGACTATTTATTTATTGTACCAGTTGTCACATCTCAAACATTTAATGCAAATCTATGCTAGCCATATGCAAAGAGTTAGCTGTAGACTGGATAAAATGTACTGACATTTCAGTCACAGTGCAGAGTTACCACGTTTATGTGCTACATGTCAAAGGTGCCACATGTCTTTAAATGTTGCAGACAGGGGATGCATTATACATTAGGTTACATGTGAGGAGAGTCACAGCAACGGTAACTATGGAGGAAATCAGGATGACCTATAACAGCTGGTTTCCAGTCTGGAGGTGAAGGTGTATGAGATGATACAGCCATGCTAACATGGTGATGTTTAACAGGTATAATGTTTACCATGGTCACCATCTTATTTTTGCACGCAAGCCTATCTGATTAGGATGCCTCCGTGGCGCCGTCCTTTAGTAGGGGGTAGGAGACCCCGGGGCAGACCCAGAACCTGCTGGAGGGACTATATAGTCCATCTGGCCTGGGGATGCCTTGGGATCCCCCAAGAGGAGCGTGAATGTCTTGCTAGGGAAAGGGACGTCTGGAAACCTGCTATGTGACGCACAGGGATCCCACACATTTTTTTGAGCATCACAACCCCTGTGAGATGACAAATTTGATCCACTCAGTCCAATGACATTTGGAAAGTCTGGAAGAGCTGCATGATTACATCCTTTTATCCCCATGAACCAGAAGTTAGAGGCTCAGCCAGCATGATGTGATATATTAATTAAACTTAATTCTTGTAGGAATACTGTAATTATTATCTTTTGTGTAACTTGCTATGTCTGCCCATTAAATCTTCTTACAGGCCATGAAGATGACCATCAGGCAGCTCTATTCTGGCTCACCATCCTTCAGGCGGAGGTACTGATGGTGATCCACCTCCTCTATTTGCCTGCGGCCATATAGAACCTCCTATAGATTATTCACCGCCAACGCTGCCACATCAGACAGACTCTGCGTGTGTGCTGTCGTGCTATGCTGCACACATGGAAGTTTTTAGAAAAAAATACCCAAAGTGTTCATATTCGAAAAAAAAAGGGCTACCCTCATCAAAACAGCAGCTGTCTCAGTGACTGTGTGCAGTTTTTTTCTTTTTTTGGTTATGGGACCCCCTGCTGACATCCGAGCCCACTCAGTGAGGGACTTGTCATCCTCGACAGCTCCGCTCAGAGAATTGCTACTGGAGGATATTAGCATGGCGTCTCTGTGCCCCTCCATTCATTCTTATCAGTGTGAGAAGTTTCTGGACGAGTCATTCACTGTTCAATATGCTTAGTAATATTTGATGTTATTTTTTATTGCCTTGGTTGGCAATTCCAACCTCCGGTGAGCCACACACTCTACAGTCTATGGAGAGCCTTCAGGCTGTGCTGCAATATGAATATTTTGAGGCATGCGCTCGTATAATTACCTTTGTGTAACTGTTTTGACCATTACAGTGCACAATTATTATCATGACTTTATCTCTCATATGATGCTGATGGTTAACTGACTGATTGGAAGTGTTACTTCCATAAACCGTCATCTCTGCTCTCTTCCCGAAAGTGGGATGATGATGAACTTGAATGGCGGTGTGTTACAACATTGTTTCTTATTTGGTTGTTGTTTAATATCTATCTAGGTGTTATGAAATATAAAGCCAGGAGGCAATTAGCTGAGCCTAGCACAAACACTAGAACCCAGGGAAAACAGCTAGTGTGGCTCTGTCCAAAGGTAAAAGTTGCTTTCCAGGACCTCCAAACTTCACCAATTAACTTGAGCCAATGTTTGGTTTGTCCATACTGGGCTACTGTAGAGACATGACAGACGCTGTAGAAGATGACCTGCAGTGTCTGTAGATATAAAACGTTCAATCTAAAGGTAACAAAACATAATGATTCTTATTTTCAGGTGATTATACACAAATAACAACACAGTTATCTATATTAGATTCCATGTCAGCATTATTATGTAAATAGAGCTCTGTAAATCTGACACAATGGACCTTTAAATATTTAGGAGGCTCTATTTTCAAAATATGGCAAACATGGAATGTATTATGCATAACTATATTTTTATTAGTGTATAAACACCTGAAAGCCTTTTATATCTACAGTGGAAGCGAGTCCTTTTCCACGGAGTACAACAACACCATGTTTCTACAATAGCCTAGAATGGACAAACTAAACACTGACTCTAGACAGGGCCTTTCAGGTGTCGTTTCTCCTTAACACTAGAAAGGTGAGGGTGATGTGAGGAGATTGCAATGCAGCAATTACAACACTAGATGCAACTAAATCCTCCACACTCGCCCTTTAATGTTATTCTTTAACGTATTGTGGATTTATGATTTGATATTGATTTTCCTTTATTGTGTTTTTTATTTATTTATATCGTTGTATGTGTATAAATCAATACTGTAACATAATATATTATAATAATAATATATAATATATTCAAATTTATCTTAGATTTTTTTCTACATATTTCTTATTTCTGAATTTTTTTCTTATCCACCTTATGTAATGTGAGTGGCTGTAACAAGTAAATTTCCCCGTTGTGGAAAAAATAAAGTCTGTCTTATCTTAATCGTGAGTAGCCTCCATCTATGTGAATTCCATTGATGTCTCCTTCTGGTTGGTCATCCTAAAAGATTTAAAGATATATAATATAAATATAAAAGCAAACCGTTGAGCATGCATGAGCTGAGCACGTTCAGATACTACAAATGTCCACGTCCTTGTTTTTGTATTGATTCTAGTGTTTGCTTACAGTGTGAACGAAGCAGTACACAAATCTGTATTTGACCTGTAAGCACCTGAACTGAACAGCTGTACTGTACAGTATATGTACTGTGCATGTCACTGAATAATAGAGCACAGAGCCTTATGTGCTTCTGTGTCAATTATCATGGATGTCCCAACATAAAAAATTAATGCCTTGGTCTGCCAGCTACTTTAACATGTGATATTCAAGACAGCTACACGCTGAATTATGTCTTTGCGTTTTTCATAGTGAGTGGATATTTAATACACTGGAAAAGCCTCTTTCCTCTTGGGAGATGTCACTCTCTGTCGTACCTTTTTATTAAGATGTAGGAATGGTTGTAGCAGCTTTGTCTGTGTTCTCAGTCAGACTGAATGTGTAGGTACTGAACTGATAAAAGGTCAAGTATTAAGTGGGATGAACTCATGTTGGTATAGATGAGGGAGGACAAGGCTGAATTTGAGTGGTCAAAATATTAATTGTTCATAGAAAAGTGTAAGAGCAGAAATTACTTGAATAAAAGCGATGCCTATGAGCAGCTGCATACTGTATATCTGTGCATATCAACCATCCATTCAATTTACAGTTTACTGGCCACACTGTAGAGCTGCATTTTCATTTGCATGGCAGTACTAAAGAAAGGTTCTCAGTGAAGAAGCAATCAGCTAAAATATGTCATTTTTATGAAAAGGGAATTATTATTATTTAATGCATATTATGGGTGAGTCACCACTCCAAGGCCACATTTGCAACTCGCTCCTTGTTATCTCCCCATTGTTAATTAAGATAGGTGAACTAAAGAGCCTGAGACCTGGATTTCTCCCTGAATGAAACATAAAAATGTGAGTTGGCTGGTAGAAATACTTCCCCTTTGACATTTTACTGTTCTTCAAATGCTGATAGTTTCCTACTACTTTAGACTGGTCAGTAGTGAGAGGAAGTGTGGAATGAAATATCCAGTGCCCCAACACGTTGGAATCAAAACTCAATACTGAAATTGTCAAGTTTCACTATTGGTAGAATTGGACTGGTTTCATGTAAGACGATCTTGTCACTGACCGACCTTCAAGGTGTGGGGGATAAATATAGGAAAATAAATTATACAACTGGCATAAAAACAAATATAAAGTGCATAAAAAATACAACTCACCATTATGCTGAATTAGTGGGAGCCCTGAGCTTGTTTCTCTGCAACGAGCCTGTACGGACCGGCAGCAAATGACCCACAGACCGGTACTGGTCCGCAGCCCAGTGGTTGAATCAGTTGAATCTTACTCATATTGTTCACACCTTCCACATGCTAATATTAGTTATAAGCAACTTTATTAAAGCCTGAAGAAGAAGTCATATCTGCCCAGTAACAGCTGAACATTTCATCTGTTCGGCTTTCTTACTGTAGGTTTTCATTTAATTTCCAGCAGTTTGAGTGAGATTGAGTGAAAAGGAGTTTAATTAAGTCAATGTAGGGAACCTACTTTTGTCACATTGGCTTGTAGACCTGCTGTCTGCCACTCACAGTTGGCAGTCTTGGCTAACTGCGCTGACGCTGGCGCTGGCGCTGAGGACTTCAGGTAAAGCAGTCACGTCATTTTAAAATAAGTAAAATCAGGCAACTTAAAGAGAACAGAAAGATGAGAGAAGAGGTGAGACAGGAAACAATCAGAGGCAAAGCAGATGTGCTTTGCCAATCAGAGGCAAAGCAGCGTCTGTCATGTCTCTACAGTAACTTCCTCGCAGTGTCAGGATGGTGTAGCTTAGCTTTAGTTAGCGTTCTGATAAATGAAGCAGCGTTGATCACAGATTGAGAAACAGCCAGTGAATCAGCTGCAGATCCATCAACACCATCATCTCATGTTACTGAGGACATCAGTCAAACTGAACTCATAAAGCTTCTACAAGCAGTCATTTGTAGCAGTTTACACTAAAAGGGGACTTTTCTGTATTATACAATATTATACAATATTTACAAACATTGCTGATGCAAATAAGCCTTCAACAGCATCAGATCATAAATAGGTTTAATACCTTAGGCTGAAATTTTATTATGTTGGCGTTGAGGCGCAATACACACCAACACTGGACAAACAAAACAACAAAATAGACAAGATTAAGACCCGTCAATTAAATTCCTCCTTTCTCAGTAAGATTTTTTCCACCTTTGGTATAACGCACATTTAAAGGACCATGACAGATATAATGTTCTTAGTGAAAGCGTCACACAGTAATTACAGTAATGTTGAGATAAGAGGCCTGAAATATGCTGAGATTAACATAACAACAGATGCATGTGTTTACTTTGTTTACTTTACAGGCATCACAGTAAATGTGTTAAAAGGGGCAACTTGAGGTGTGTCATGTCACTGTTTGTAGAGGTGCCATTCCAATACAGCAAAATAAAGAGTTTTAAGTCAACAGTAAACCTTGAACAGAGCCTGAAGTGTCTGTAAGAGCATCTTCTAGTCACTAGTCTTCACACCTTGAGGACTGCACAACAAATAGAAACACTTTGTGGTGATGAGCCCTTGAGTCTACCCTTGTCCTTTGTTTGCATCAGCTCTTGGTGGCTCATATCAGAAGCCTTGGTTATGTTTATCTTGGCTCCATTTATGTCTGACATTTGGCAAAACTGGAACGTGATCACAAACAAGCTAAGAAACGTTGACAGATGGCAGGTCTGTCTGAGAGAGGGACCAAACAGCTGCCAACACCAGTCCAGTTTCTGCAAAAATGTACAGTTCATTCATGTTCCTTCTTATGTTTTAATTGGAGCATGTGTAGCATTTTAATAGCAAGACTTCAATAAATAAAAGATTACCACATGAAATCTTGATACACGAGTATAAACACTGAGAGCAAACAAGACCATCTGCATCATTATGTTTGCCCATCTCTACACTGCTGATAGTATCTGCTGCAAACATAAAGAAGGTGACATTCCTCCAACACAAACACAGCTAAAGCGTTCAGGTGTAGATAGTGGACTGCAGACATGCCAAAGGAAGAGAAAGATTACCTCCGATACGTGTTTATCATTTTTAGAGAGGGGGTAGGAAGCAACTACAGGAGAGTAGAGACACCAGCAGGGACATGAGTGAAGACAGTAAACAAAACATTAGTGGTTAATTATTCTAGTGGATTCTTACTGTGACTCTGACCCTCCCAAACATCAATAATCATCTCTTTCTAAATATAACCATTCCTAAGCATGCGGCCGAACAAAACCATTTGTCTAAACAAGCGTTATGGATCTATATTAAATTACCATGATATCATATGTATTACCTTTCTGTGGACCTCAAAAAAGAATGGAAAGCACCCATTTCAGTATCACATGTGACTGAATGGAAAAGACATGATAGACAATTGAAATGTGTTTATTAACTGCCTATTGTGACCACAACAAAGTTTAACACTCTTCTACTCTCTCTGAATATTAGCAAAGAAATAGGTTGCAATGGAAAATAATCAAATGTAAAAAGAAACAATCTGTCTGACAAAGCTTGAGAGTTGTTTTATTGTTGACCAGGTCACCAGTTAAAGGAATAGATCAATGAAGAGAAGATCGATAACATAGCTCAAAGACTGATTAACTTAGCTCAGCATAAAGTCATAGATTAAACCATGTCCACCATCCTGGTTTATTGTGTTAGCATGCGAACTACAAAAAACAAAGTCCAGCTGAAGCTGTTCACATAAAAGTTTTGCAGGTATTTGATCATAAATCAATCAGTCCTCCTGACTTTTACAAGAATTATTGGGATTCATAATGCATATCTACTTCACATCTACATTATACTTAGTCAGAGCCAGTTACATTTTGTCTTTTCAAAATGTTGCTGTTAGATTTAAATTGATCAGTAAATCAATGATGGTATCAGTTAATTTATCTTTTCTTTGTGATTCCAGACTCGATTTCAGTCTTCAAGTGCTGGACAGATTAAAAACTGACAATTATTCAAATAAATGAAGGAAATGAGGGAAATATTAAGAAATTTCAATTAAAACAAGCATTTGAACTTCATGGTGGCTTTATAGAAAAACTCAGGAGATCACCAAAGTCATGGGGCCCATGAATGTACAAAACATCATAGCCATTCTTCCAATAGTTATTGAGACATTTGACCAACTTTTCCATCCCTTATGCATGGATCACACCGGGCACGTCTCTGTTACGTCGTGGCTGTGATGCTGTTTTGGCCGCAATCAGTTCAGCACCCAGAACGTGTCGCAAACGTAATTTAGTTTAGTCATGATAGCAGCTAAAAACCTCACTCAAAGAAGAGTACCCATATTGTAATCCTCTGATGATGGCATATTGTGAGGTCCAGAGTCAAGCTGGACATGCCACTTACTGGGAAAATAAGAGTCAACAGTGTTTGAAATCACCTGATGTGGCTGTGAAGGCATGAGGCTGACAGAAGCTGATGAGCGACAGCAAAGATGACATCAGCTGCCACTCTGCTGTCTATTGATGGTGGGCAGCAGTAACATAGACATGAATGAAAGCTCTGTCCTTGCACCATTACAGAACACCTCCCAGTCAGACAATGTGCTCAGAGCTGCTTGTGTTTGCAAGCAGCTCCGAGCATTTTCCAGGTTACAGGGGAGGAGTGTAATACTTAAAAGAAAACAAATACAAAGACATACATTATGTATGCATGTTGCATGTACAAACATGAATATGAAGTAGTATTCTATAATATTATCATTCAAATGCCTGTTTTGCTCATGCAGACAGAGGAGGTGCAGATTTGTTTTCGTAGTCAGTGATTCAGTTATTCTACAAGTCAATTTTAAAATTAGGATTTTTTCTGAAACCTAATTATACCTCTGTCAAACACAGTGAACAGTTAAACATAAAATCGCAAACCCTTAAATTATTACGATTAGCAGACGTCAAAATCTTTGTTCAAAACACAGGTCAAGGCAAGGACATCTGTCATTCTGCCAACCTGAATCAAATGTCAAGGCAGAGGCTTTCAGTACCTTGGAAACAGTGACTGTCTTTGGTGTGCAGTGCGATTCACTTCAGGATGAATAGAATAATGTCCTTAAATCTGCTGACACCACTGACAATCAGGTCTTTCAGGATTGTAGCATCATTTAAAGTATTTTAATGGCTTAAAGCCGCATTATGAAACTTTTCTCATAAAAAACAACAGAATTTAATTCAGTTAGCCGTGCCTGGACTGGGAGCTTGGAGCATCAGGGGAGTGTTGGTTTTTTCCATCATGAACACAGGAGCTTTAGACGGAGGTCTTTCAGGCCTGGAGCAGGGAATGAGAAGGGAATGCTGGCAGGGAGCAGTCCTGGAATGAGCACCAGAAACAATACTAGGCAAGCGGGCAGTGGAACCAAGCTCAGTACCCTGTACAGACATCATGGCAGAAGCGAAGGGAATGAAGAGGATGTTGACAGAGGAAGCTAAGAAGAGAATAGGAGCAAGTGACCGAGAAAGAAGCTGTCAAACAAGAGTAAATCTTTAGTTGTTGGTGAAAGACTGGAAGACAGACGGCGAGCTGGGCATCTTGTTGTTGGACTAGTAAATAATATTAGCTGGCTACTACTGTATGTCTTGTGTTTTTGCACTTGTTTAATGTTTGGCTGTTGGGATGTTTTACCACAGTGTCTTTTTTGATACTACCACTGGGGGATACCAAAATTGGAAATTTTCAAATTGTACACACAGTGACTTTGATTATTATTGAAAAAAAAAATGCAAATTACACGGACTATTCTACTGTTCAAGGGTAAATTGATGGAAAATTCTCCACATCTGAAGACGAGAAGCAAATCAGTTCAGTCATATCTAAAGCAGGTTGTGGTGGAGACGTCCTGTAAAAATGGAAACTCACTTCAGCAAGAAGAAACAGATAGACATCAAAGACTCTTTTCAGCAGGAATCTCTTTCAAATCTACGAGTCAAGTCATCAAAAGATAAAACAGCTCTACTGAAAGAAATAAAAGATGGCCCTCCCAAAAAATGTTCCCATTTCAGCCCATTAACAAATAAGCGGCTTGCAACTTATCTGTAGTGAAAATAATACAGATGCTCTCCACACTCTTTGACCCAAGAGCAACAAGGTCTGCAACTGTGGCTGCAACGCGAAGAGCCACAGTAATCAGAACTGAAATAAGTGGCAGTAGGTAAAGAGTGAGCGCACTACAATAATGTTTGCAGGTGGAGCTGCACTGGACTAGCTAAAATTAAATTAAATAGATATGTTTCCGAGAAAGAAAAACACTACAGGAGCTGGTGATAGATGAGCACAATAAAGGGTGGATGTTAAATTAACTGCTACTGCACATGGTGACTGCACTCTTGATGAGTCATTTACAAGACGCTGGTGCTGAATTACTTTGGGTCTAGTCGCTCCTACTAACTTTGGTTTGATTATGACGAATCGTCTTTTTGTTTTCTGATGTCTGTCCTTGTGATGCACCTCTGTTTTGTCCACATTATATTCAGTCGGTTGGCTACGTCACATCTTTACTCAAAATGTTCCACCAAGATGTAAATTGATCAGTAAATCTATGTTGGTATCAGTTAATTTATCTTTTCTTCGTGATTCCAGATGCAATTTAGGGCTTCACATTAAACAGTTTAAACCACTTGTCAGTGCACCAAGAAGGCAGTCCTAGTCCCTGATTGGATAACAAGCTGCTGCTTGTTCAGTCAGACACTAATTATAGATTTAAATTGAATAAAAGGCAGAGAGCAAATTGCTTTCATGAACATAAATCTGGTCTGTGGAGTAGAGCTCAAACAGAGACATTGACTGAAGACATAATTTATCACCATGATTAATGTCAGAATAAGATACAACACTTGCTTAGAGGGAAACAACATAAAGGAAATAGCTTTTGTACCTGAAATGTATTTTATGGTTTGTTGCACCGTTTTCCAACTTTAAGCAGATGAAAATGACATGGGGCATGTAACACAGGCATGGGGCATGTAATTACAGCTGGATGTTGTTTTTTAGCCATGTTAGCGGTGTGGCTCTAGAGATAGCATTGGTGGATTGGCATGAAATGTAGTACAGATGTGCATGGTCCCAGGAGGATGAATTTGAAAATGAAATTAGTGATACCCTGACTTTTCCTGTAGTGCCACCACAAAATTGACATTTGTAGTTTTGTTTTGAGTGAAATATTTCTTTAACTATTGGATTGATGGCCATGAATACATTCAGGTTCCTTCTCTCAAAGAAATGTACTATAATCTCTTAACTATTTATTTAGGGCCACCATCAATTTAAGATGAGATAAGATAAGACAGACTTTATTGATCCCACACCAGCGAAGTTCACTTGTTACAACAGCTCACATACAAGGTGGATAAGAAAAACATTCATAAATAGTGGATCTATTCCTGGCCCTGGTGGCTCAACTGGTAGGCTCTCCACAGACTCCAGCCTGTGGTCCTTTACTGTGTGTCGTTCCCTCTCTCTCTCTCTCTCTCTCTCTCTGCCCTTATGTCTGACTTCAGCTTTCCACTCTCACAAGTTGAAAGCCATCCAGTTACTAGTGAGTCTGAAGTGAGCTCATTCAGCCACGTCTCTGTGATGCTACACTCTCGACACTCCCTCTGTAGCCTGGTTAGTGCCATTAGCTCACTCACTTCAGCCTGGATCACCGGTCTTTCCACAGAGTATGCTAGCAGTGCCTAGTGCTAACAGATGTTCTCAAGTGTAAACAAAACCTGATGTTTCATGAAGTAGCCTATATAACAGAAAAAAGGCAAATCACTAGTCTATATAGTTTGCGGTCCATGTTTGCACACAACATGGATGAAGATTGGTGAAGTGGCTGTCACTGGCCTCAGTTTTGGGCCTGTATAGCTACTTTGTACAAATTAGCAAACTGATTTAGTAGCTGTGGTACCTGCTAAGCATCAGTGTGATGACATTTCTATTGTGAGCATATTCGTATGCTGACATTAGCATTTAGCTCAAAGCGCTACTATGCCTAAGTACAGCCTCACTGAGCCTCTGGCATGGTTGTACACTCGCGGTCGTCTGTTCAGATGAAAATGTTCTTGTTTCTGGTTTTAATATGTAATAACTGTTGTTATTTTGAAACCTGTACAACACTTTTGCACAATTGTTGTGTAACAAATATATATATATAGTGCAAAATTTGTATTGTGACACTCACATCTGTTGCATTATTACCGATTACAGGTGGAAAATTTGAATTTGTGGAATTTTTCCAGTCTATGTACTTTGCATTGCTTTCGTAGATCAGCAGTTTCCCTTCATACTATAGAAGAAAGTTGAATATACAGTATGTATGCACTAAATCTGAAACCAGATACTGAAAAAGAAACATTTTTGATATTAGATGCATTCTTAGGAAGCCAGTCTTTCTGTTCTTTGTGTCCTCAGTTAACGTACAGAAAGAATGTGTAACCTGCTGACACCTGCTGAGTGCTCTTTTACCTTCTGCCAGTGAGAAGAATAGCTGTGACAAGGTGTCTGGCTCCAAAGAAAAGAATTCAAATCGAACCTCTTGAGCCCTGCTCGACAGGCTTGTCCAGATGACAAAGGATCAAATGGCAGGCTTTGTCAGACACTGTCAGCATTGTCATCTTTTGCCATTTATTTATTTCTTTTTCAAAGATTCATTCAGTCTACGAGTCAGAGATGCTCAGATAATAGCAGGACCCGAAGTAAACCATTTGGAAAGATGCAGACATACTGTACAACGGAAATATATTCACATGATGGCAGTCCTTCTCTGAAATCAATGAGGGAAATGTTTATTTTTTTTTTTGGCTTAAAACACTTAAAATTATGTCATTATTCTGCCCAGCAACAATGACCAAAACAGTCCCAGGATGGTGTTAATACTGTTTTTGAGATATTTTTAATAAAAATCTTTAAAGATCTAACTTTATTATAAAACATAGAAACTGAAACTAAATATCTGTCAGCCGTATCAGTTTGGCATTGGTGTTGAATGGCTTCTTTGAAAATCATCTTAATATGCAGCTCGAAGCAATTTTCCAGCAGCCACTTCATCTTTCCCTCTCATGTTCCTCTTCCTCACATCATACGGTGGTCAGGCTTACTTGACAGGCGAATCCTGACATGCACTGCATCATGAGCAGCACTGCAGCTGCAACGCACCATGAATAATGATTGTGGCATGTATCGATGATGCTAACTTGAGTGAGCACCAGAACTGTCGTTTGCTGACAATTGTCTGGTCTTTTTCTGTGGCTCCCTATTCTTGTGGGAATGCAGCAGACTATGAAAGCTGCTGGCTGTATGAGTATGATGGCTATATGTGCGTCAGATCCTGATCTCAACTTAGTTTTTTTTATGATTCGCTACTTGCAGTGTCCCTCCTTCTCCCTCACCTCTGTCTCTCAAAGTTATTACAGCAGTGTGCTCCTTTCCCTCTGCTCTGTGCAGATAACAAGCAGCTACACCCATCTGCTGACTCCTCTTCACCCAAACCAACGCTTATCGTTCTTAAACACACTGCTCCTGTGAAACTAATTATTGTGCTGGCTTTCTGCCCCTTTTTATTGTCGTCGGACCAGTAACGTAAAGAGTGCGAGGATTTTCAACCCAGCCGGTCTTCTCTTGTCCTTTTGGCTTCTCCCCTTTCTGAGTTCAGTGTGAATTGACGTGACCATTCAGATGTTTCAATGTTAAAATCTGAATCCCATGTTTTCCTCATTTCTTACTGTAAATATTACCACCAGGAATGTTTCAGACTCCTGTGGATGAGATGAAAACATTAGAAGCAAGAGAAACTGAATCCAACTAACGACACACCCTCCCACACATTAGTGAGATGTTTACACATTACCACTTGACCATATGTGTACCGTATGTACCAGTATTTGTCACAAGATGACAGGCAGTAACAGAGCCAAGAATTCATTTCACTTATTACCATCTTTATGCACACATCCATTTATATATGTATGAAGCAACTATTTTTATTAGGATTGTAGTCTGCAACTACACCGATAGATGCCGCTAAATCCTACACCCTGGTCCTTGAAGAACAATTTTAGTGTACTTGTAATTTCGAGTAATGATAAAAACATGCACACCTCATAATACTACTACATTTTTTTCATACTGAGAAGATCAGGGACATCTTTGACACCAATTATTTCTGGTTTCAGACCCAAACCTGACATCCATCCCTGCAGCTATGCCTCTGATGCCAGCGTGAAACCACATTATCAAATTCAGAGAGCGAGGAGAGGCGGAGTTGGTGTGTTTGTTATGCTGAGAAACAAAGGTAATTACTGCTAAGGTTAATGTCATCTACTGTTACACGTAATGAAACTAACAAGGACTCAGAGTCGTGCTCAAAGACACTTTGGGATGCTCACTGACTCGAAGGTTTGAAGCTCAGTGTGTTAGTTCAAGGACACCTTCACTGATCACGCAATTTGCAGTGTGTACATGTACATTTTTGCAATCTGCAGTGTGTTCATATGTATTTACTTTGCTGTAATTGTATTTCGTGCAACAAACTCAGCTAGAAGTTACTTGTAAATGTAAATTCAGGTTGACTTGTAATTTACTTTTATTAAATGAGACCAATGATGCATTTTAAATTGAATTCTGACTGAAAATTCAGCCCAACTTAAAAAACAAAACAAACTAAACATCCCATAACACCTATGGCATTTTTGTTGACTTAAGATGTTAAATTAATTCGTAAATGGGCTTACCCTTTTTTACACATTGTGTTTTATCAAAAATTGATTTTGCTTTCAGTATTCAAAATACCATACATATTCTTCCTTTTTCATTCACTCACAGTTAAAAGTCTAGCAGAGTTCGATGTCCTGAAAGTCCTCTTTCACCACACCCACTTCAAAAAAAACATCTGTCAGCACTAGAAGCAAAAGAGGTCTCATTTCCAAACTCGACTGGTTTATCTTACAGCACTTATCTCTTATAGAGCCCTGGCAGTGGATGCTTTATGGAGGGGCTGATAACCCAGACCTGAACCCAGCTCTTGATTTGAACAAAGTCTGGTCTAACATACTTCTAACCTCCAAAATTCCTGATCACCACCAAATACACTATATAATACATATAGTCAGTTTATACACTACAGTATGACACGCAGGATGCTTTGTTCAATGAAAATAATGCGGATCCTGCATGCACTTAATAGGTTTATTGGTGACTCTAAATTGTCCACAGGTGTGAATGTGAGTGTGAATAGTTGTGCCCTGTGATGAACTTGCAACTTGTCCAGGGTGTACCCCGCCTCTCGCCCAGAGTCAGCTGGGATAGGCTCCAGCCCCACCATGACCCTGATGAGGATAAGCGGTTACAGATGATGGATGGATGGATGCTGACCCTATTTGCCCCCTGTGCTCCATAAAGGTCACTTATTTTAATATGTTTTGGGAATGTTCTTCAGTGGCCAGATTCTGGAAAATGGTTGCCTCTAATGTCTTTGATGTTTTTGAGATCAACATGCCTCATTCACCCATTCCTGACATTAACACAGTCTCCCCCTTCAAATATCTACATATCATCATAGAAGCACAGTATTGGAAACATCTCTGATATGATTTTGATTTGTAGCAGGAGAGGAAATGTTTTGGATGGGTCTGAAAGTCAGAGAGGGTTGGTTTTACCTTAGAGCTACATTGTGCAGTGGAGTGTAGAGGCCCAGGACAGGAAGAGGGCTGTTCTTACACAGTAAACAAAATGAAAGCTTACAGAGTCTCTGGAAAGGACAGATAATTGAAGGAGTGAAAGACAGATGGAAAAACCACCTGCAACATGTTTATCTCTTCGGTAAAGCCTCAAACTCCTGGGAGGGGATGATGGTGAGGCAAGGGGATTTATGAGGAAATGTGGTATTAATTTGGGGAAAAACATTAGCCCTAATAAATCTGTCATCTACAACAGAATCACAACTGATTTGATAGTGATGCATTGTTTCCATATTCTGCACACTGCAGCTTCATTATGAAACAAAAACAGATAGATCGTGTTGTATCTTCACCATAGGAGCTGTCATCGATACATTGATCGATACATTAATATTGCATGCTCCCTGCTGGTCAGAGACGCTGGACTTTGCATGCATCTGCATTTCGTAGAGAAAGTTTGGCTTTGGCTTGCCGCACCATGAGGGCTGATTGAAATCTGATGGATAATTTATGTTGTCGAGGTGAGCCTGTAATTTCCAGGGGAGCTGTAGTCTATGTGCTTGGCTGGCCACCATGAATGATTAATACGTAAACATTATTCATAACTTTCCCTCATAAATTTAGCTGGTCATTAATTCTGCCAGCCTCCACATAGGTTGAGAGGGGAAGGAGAGTGAATGAGTTGTGTGCAGACTCAAGAAGCACAAGAGAGAAAAGGATGTCATGACATTCTTTTTGTCAGTTGTTAAGTTCAGGTTTACCTACTTTGTGTTGTTTTTGGAACAACAGTCTAATGTGATGGTTAAACATGCCGTTAACATTTTCAGTCTAGCGGTTTGAACTAATTAGCTGCTAATTAGCCTGTGTCTGTGTTGTCCTTTGAGAGATGCTTCTCTGCTTTTTTTTTTTTTTTTTCAGAAAGAGAGGCTTCAGAGAACAGCTGATCAGAGGTGAGAGGCTTTTGACAGAAATAAGAGGAGATTGATTGTTCTGGCTAATGAGTGCAAGAAATACACTCTGTCTAGGACAGAGAGTTTGATTAGACAGCTACTCTGTACAAGCGGAGACGGAGAAGTGTCTTTAACTGTAAGGTAGCAAGTATGATCTTTGCTAGATTCTTTTAAAAAAAGTTATCTTGCAGATGTTATTTGAGAATTTATTGCTGTGGTTTGGTAAGGCCAAGAGCACAGAGGATAATGAGACAGCCAGCCAACACATTAAATGTGTTTGTCTGTCATTACCTTTGCTACATTGAAAGGTTTAAGATGGGTTTAAACCTGTGTTGTCTGTAAGATAAGCCACCTAAATCACCTAAATGCCACAAGAGGTAATTGCAGACAGCAAACTTTAAATCTTTCAGTATGTAGGATGTTCTTAGGGCACTTCACTGACTTTTGAGTTTAATATGACGATCTGACGTTCACACCCACTTCATCTTATAAGGCGCTGCATCATGTTTTCTCCGCTGGAAAGACATCCTAGAATGCACTGCATTGTGTTGTTACCACTGGAACGGCACTCGAGGACACTGCATCATGTTCTCCCTACTGGTAGGAGACACTAGAAGGCACTGCATTGTGTTTTCCAAACTGGAAGAGCACCCTAGAAGACATTACATTGTGTTTTTACTACTGCAAAGACACCTTTAAGGCACTCATGTACCCCACAGGTAGGACACCCTAGAGGGCACTGCATTGTGAGCACAGCACTGCATCGTCCAATGTTATTGCAAACTTTTTTTTTTTAAATAAAATAAGTAGATTAGAACATTTTTTTCCATTTTTATGTCAATGTTCACCTTGAGGTTTGCCAGAAAAATACATACCTCCATAAATCATGCATAGAGTTTATCTTCACACTCAAATGCTAACATCATAAATTTAATAGAGAGAAGTTTTGCTTCAAGGTATGACTTAGAAAAATGAATAGACTCAGATATGATAAATGTTTGCAGAAGCAAAATATAAAGATACTGGAGCTTTGAGGCTTGTTCTGTATTCTGAAGCAATGATGATTGAAGCACTATATCTGTCCAACTATACAGCATGTCCATAAGCACTACTCACACTTCCTCACTAATACTTTTGAATGCCATAACTTTAATAATTTGTTTTGCTTCCTAATCCAACACAAGATATAATCAAACAAGACTTGTTGACATCCCCATTTGGAAATCAGCTGAAAACATCTGTCAATAAAACATGGGCACAAACAGGGAACCAGTAATCTGCTGGGTGGGACGCAAAAGCTTTCACTTCCAAGCTCTAAACACCTGATACTGATATGGCTGGCTTCCCTTTCTAATGTAATATTCAAATGCAATTCCAATTTCCACTACTAATAGATGGAAAGCTTGGAGTAATTAACCTTTCCAACACAACACCTTGTGAACCCTAAATACACCAGGAAGCTTCATTTGAACCTTCGCTGAGCACACCCCAAGAGAACCACTTACATGTGAGTAGTAGAAGGCGGGATCTCAGATTTCATTGGCTAGTAGTTGTGTGATGAAATCCTTTGTAATTAAAGATAAATACTGAATAATATAAGAATAACTGGTTTGTTTTAAATATTTTTATCATAAGTCGTTGAACCTTGAATGAGGCATTGTTGTCGTGGGCCATTTAAAATATGAAGAGGCCTAGATATATTTAACCTTTCAGGTGTGTTTTCTAGACTCCCAGTCTGATAGGCTAGTTTAAACTGGGAAGGCGGGCTCCCACACTATATATGTGAGTACAATGGGGCGGGCGGAGTTATTGGAAAGTGAGTTTCCCTCCATATTTCTCTTTTCCTCATTGTTTTAGAGGGAAAATAGCTTCTTGTTTTCTGCAACTCTTAGTGCCAGAGTTATGTTTTATGCTCCACACTGTTACATTCATCGAGAGCAAAACTTTATGTCCGCACTAACCGGTAAGGCTGATTATTTATTATGACCAGTGGCTTGTGTTTAGCTGCAGCTTGTATAATATTAAACATGTTGCTTAAGATACATGGCTGATTGGCTTCTATAAGCCATGTGTGATTTTGTGCCGGTTGTTCTTGTTGGTTGCTGTGGTTTATTTTATGTTTGGATGAGAAATGGGGATAAATTATTTTTTATGAGGAAGCCTTCTGTGTGACTAAAGCTATTTCTCTTGGAGGAATGAATTAAAACGTAAGTGGTAAACATTATATTTGCTAATCATCAGCGTGTTATCATTCTGAGCGTGTTAGCGTTTAGCTCAAAGCACTGCTGGGCCTAAGAGCACCCTGAAGGTGCTCATTTGAGCTGTAGATCAGTACCCGTAGGCTCCAGCCCTCCATGACCCTGAATAGGACAAGTGGTTTACTATGGATGGTTTCCTATATGTTGTTGTATTAGTCAGGCTGAACTGAAGTGAATTGTTTACAGTTTCACTTTTGTGGCACAAAAAAGAAGCTTGTGAGACGTAAGGTTGGCTTTATTCATGTTTACCAAACTAGACAGGCTTTACAGAGTCTTTACAGAAAAAGGTTCATTTGTGTTTGCTTTTAAAATATATTTTCTGACTTTATTTTGGATCCTTTTTGTCGAACATTTTACCTGTTATTCATCTTAACTCTTTTACTGAATATTGTGTATACTCTTTTGCAGTGTGTCCCAGTCTGTTTAGTTTGTTTCTCTGATCTCACAGATTAGACTTTTAACTAAAGGAAAATGAGTGAAGGGGAGTACCCACTTACCCCTAAAACAAAGACTTTATTTTTTCTCATTTGTTTAGTCTTTTGATTTATTATTCTCCGTGTGAAGATTTCCCATCAGAGTCTATATCAACACCAAACTTTAATATAGGCAGACAGATCAAATTTACAGGCTCCCAGTTAGACTGTCACAGCCCAGTGACTCAGGCTGTCGACATTGGTGCATTCTGTAAAAGTCCTGCCTAGATCAGCTGGAGCAACACTACATGTGATAAACCCACGTGGGTTGAATTATTTGCCCCTGAAAAGCTGTTTCCTTCTCGTCCACCTGCGTCTTTCAGCCACAAGGTGTTCCCCTGTCACCAATCTTAATTAACCATGATGCATTTCTTCTGATTTGTGGTGGAGACCGGCACAGAGAATGAGGATAGATTTGTGCATTTAAATATGGAGAGGTGGCATCGAAGCAAGAGCGGGCACATCTTAATGAGACTGTTTGGATGTTGTCTCCTGTGTTTGCCTCTACATTTTCTGATCTGACTTTATTTTAGATTGCTTTGGAAAATAATTCCTGTTTATTCATCTTAACTTGATTTGGTTTATACTCTTTTATTGGATCTTTTACTGAATATTGTGTATATTCTTTTGCAGTGTGTTACAGTCTGTTTATGTTTGTCTTGGTCGGGTTTCTCTTGAAAATCTCACAAACAAGGCCTTTAACTGGTTGAATAAAGGAAAATGAATGAATGAATGAGAGTAACTATTTACCCCGAAAACAAAGACAAATTTATTTTTTTTGTCATATAGCACATCTTAGTGAGGGAAATACAGATTGTTTGGATGTCGTCGTCTAAACAAATCTATATATTCTCCACAGAGAATGAGGATAGATTTGTGCATTTTAATATGGAGAGGTGGCATTGAGGCAAGAATGGGCACATCTCGGTGAAGGAAATACAGATTGTTTGGACGTCGATATATTGTGTGCTTATTTGTGTCGTATAAAATCACCCTAACACACAAATATATGCACATACACAGTTAGACACCAGTAAGCCCTTTTGTCATTGGCTGATCATTAATGCAAGAGCTTGTGTTTCTCCTGACTGGGAATCAATACAGGTTTAGATGCATGCAGCGCTTAACTTGGATGGTCTATAAATAACTGAATTTGAGGTTTAGCCCATGACCGGATGGGATGATGGATGGCTGAGGGGCCGACATTTTTTCGATAATAGAAGTGATATAAAAGCTTCAAAAGACCAACTCTCTAGGGTGTCTCGGAAAGGTTGGACGCTTTGACCAGAAGGTGTATTATTTTACCTGCCTTAGCTGCCAAAGTGTCCACCTTCTGCCTTTTTATTTGCTCTCTTTTAATATGAACTGGACCTGACTTCAATTGGAGACTAACACATCATTACCTGAAAAAGCTTCTCTTCTCGGCACAAATTGCAAAATGAGCCTCTCCTGCTACTCATTTGAAGTTGTCAAAGTTTCCCTAAACAACATTGATTGACTTTTAACTGACTTTGCACCAGGCTTGTTATCTGCCTGGATGTGCTGACTCCAGCTCACATCCCTCATGTAACAACCCAGCCTTCTCCACTTCTACATTAGCACTTTAAAGCACATCTGTTGGCTGCCAGGGCAATTACTGCCACAGATATGATTTCGCATGAAGATTTTTCCCAATCACAGACGAAAAATAAGGCTGGAATTTTAAAATGAAGGAACTAATGATGGAGCTGGAAACATGTTTAGGACTGGGGAAAAACCTCAACAAGGAATATATCAGTCATTATGAATCTTACGCGCTGCTTTCCTCAATGTAATACTTGATTTGTGCTGACCTACATTTCCTGTTGGTTTGCCTCGGAGGACTTGGCTTTGTTTTCAGGGTTGCATCTCTCCGTCTGGCCATTTCAAACAAAAAAGGCATTTTCTAAACAAGGCCATATGCTGAGCTGGAGTCCTCTCTTTCTCCATCATTCGGAAACACACATACAAGCACTCTGACTTTTGCAGCAATCACAGTGAAAAAGAGGCACAGTGGAAAATGGTCATTTTTGAACTTGTCAGTTCTGACATACAGATACTACACGAATGATCAAAATGACCATAAAGTGCCAGTACATGTGCCATTGTCAATCTGGTTTAATGGTTCATTCTGATTTATAAGAACTTGAGTTTATTGTACTTTTGTAGTTTTCGTCATTTCTAATCAGCAACAATAACATTGTGCTCACCGAGGTCATTTTCTGAGACCCCGGAACATGGCAACGTCAAAGTCTCATGAAGAAGGATCACAAGCAGTCCAACAGGTTTTAAACAAACCCCCAGTTTGTCAAACTAAAGTGAACGATACAATTATTACTCAAACTTGTAACATCCACCACAGTTTACAGACTGACTTCCTAGCTCAACTTTGACCATACATATTCAAAAGAAAACTTCATTTTTTCAGCTCTGTTATATTATGTTAAACTCACCAAATTGGTTACCACTTCATTTGATTGTGGTGAAAATTAAAGTGGATCTATAACAGGAAAATTGTGCATGCTAACAACATTAATGGAAGCACTTGTATTTTATTTTCATTGTTCTAGTTGACATTTAAGCCATCAGGGTAATTGCATTGATTTGATTAATTGAACATGGCAGCATCACTAACGAGAAGAACAAACTTAAGTGGTCAGACAATCATACATGTTGTAAACAAACCCAGAGATTAACCAAACTTAATATGAAAAGAAAACAAAAAGGCAACAGTTAAGTTATTGCCTAAACTTTCTGTTGTAAACTTCAATTCTAAGTTTGCAGACTAACTTTTTTTGTTTAACCATACTTAATGTAGTTGTGATGCTAATTTCCTGTCTCGTGGTGGATTATTAGCAACAGTTTTACCCAAACTGATAGTCCATCCATCCATACATCCATACATCCATTCTTCCATCCAACTAAGCCTAGATATTCCTCTGCCCAGCAACGTTGTCCGCCTCCTCCTGGGGGATCCTAAGGTGTTGCCAAGGCAGATGAGATATATAATCCCTCCAGCGCGTTCTGGGTCTGCCCTGGAGTCCTATACCAGTTTGATGTGCCTGGAAAACTTCCAAGGAAGACACCCAGGAGGCATCCTGATGAGCCTGGATCACCTCAACATTCAAAACTGAAATAGTTCTGATAATCTGGTTAAACTGTTTGTTTACAGCCTGTCTATTTGTTTCAGATTCATGGCTTGTGTTTGTTGCCACATTGGACTTTGCCTTTTGTGATATTTCTGTGTTCCCACAGTAATTACTGTGGTTAATCATCAAGCTGAATTTGTGACCTCAGCACTAGATTCAGTCAAATAGCATGCCTTATGCAAACCTTACTTTGACCTGTTATCAAGTAACAGGTTACGTTTTCAAAGGTACTTGGCTCTCACAGATGTCTACTTTCTGCATGAAATATAAAATCTTTGCTTGGGGCAAAACTGATGTTTAAATAAAATCAGACTGCTTCGCTCTGCTCTTCCTCTTCACTGACACATACTTTAAGTTTAGGGCCGAGGCTATATTTAAATTTTGGTTTTGCCCAGGGCAAACATTTTATCTTTCCGGGCAGACACTAGACATCTGTTGGATCACAGAAATACCTTTCAAGATATAGAAAAGAAAAACCTTTTAGGTTCTCCTCCTAATGGGTACACATGGGACACTATGTGACTGGATCAAGTAGCAACATATAGAGTGATGAGGTCCCAGAAGGGGCTAGCTCTGTCCTACATTCATTGTTGTGTTTACTCAGCTGTCTACTATTGCTGCTGGCTGACTGATGACACCCAGTTTAAGAGGTTTCTCCACCCTTATCACTACATAATCAGCAGCATATCAGCACAGTTTTGGAGTACACCCAGGTATCACATAATGTCCCTCCTTCTGCTCGGTGCACAGTCACTGGTGTTATCTGTGTTATGGATCACACAGGTTTATATTTCAAAACTAAAATGACAGAAATCTTTTCCACCTAATGCACATAGATGTGTTTTATATGGTCTTTCTTGAAAAAGTTTTAACTGGAAAGACGAATCCCAGTAACAATCTAATCATTAAAACTGGCTGAAGACATTGAGGATATTCAGTGATCTGGCCAGATGAACAGGACTCCAGATCCCAAATTAGAAACTGTTCTTACATCTCAGGACACATTAATATTAAACTTACTCTGGTCATTAAGAAACCCATAAGCTGCAAATCCAAGCCCTATTTTGGAATGAAAATTAAAACCAAACAATTACACAAAATTATTGTTAATTGCAATGTGCTGATAGAGAAATTAGACTTTTTAATTGGCACTATTCACACATTGCAATATGGATCCTCATTCAAATGGATTAAAATTTAAAGGCAGAAAGTTTCTGTTCAAACTCTCCTTCTTGCTTATAAATGTTTTAAAATGTTTTGAGTAGTTCTGAACTTCAGGGATGTGTCTGCGTCAGGGTTAACCCCTGTTTACCAACCTGTTTAACTGGCAGAATATAATGAGATACATCTCTTGTATATATGTAATAAAACCTGCATTGAATCAATGTTAATCCATTGTATACTACTGGCCAGTACCAGACAGCAAAGTTAGCAGCCGAGGCACAAAGATCCATTTTATCCTAGTCCGGAGAAGCCATGGAGACAGATTACTAAATATAATGACCAAGTATTAAAACGTAAATATGATTTCTGTAACATAACTGATAAGAGGTTTAAACGCTTTATGCATTTTTCACCTGAAGATGGTTAAGACAGATGTTACATAATACACATAATGGGACATGGTTTGTTGATAGCTAGGATTGCTTCAACAGTAGAGTTTAAAAAAAGACCTCTACATATGTCCATGTAACAGATCTGGGTGTCACTGAAAACTTGGCAGCAATGCTGGCTTTGCAACGTAATTTCAAACAAGCCTCCTGAGTCTTCAGAGCACCGAGGAGACAGCTGCCAATTCAGGCTGCCTCGCCTTTCCACTGTGATGGATGAGCCTGCCTCGTTCTCTCACCTTGCTCATGTAATTGAGGCTTCAGTTGTTGTCACACCACATGGATGTGGTCATAAAGGAAAAGGCAAAAAAAAAAAAAAAAAAAAACACTGTCTTGCACTTAAAGTGAAAACAGAAATTTTGTCTGGATTGATTTTTAGTAGTTTTGAGGAGCACATTTTGATTTGTGCAATGCCCTCCAAAAAGTGCAGTGTTTTTAAAAAATCTTTTCTCTTGCCTTCCTTCCACGAAGTAAGTGCTAGAAAAGTTACCCTTGGCATATGGTTATAATGGAGTATTCACAGGTAATGAACTTTGTTTGATTCACTTTAGTGTTAGCTAGATCTCTGAACAGAATGATGTACATTCAAAAAGTCCATCCATCCATCCATCCATCCATCCATCTATTTCCTTCCTCTTATCCAGGATCCACGTTTTCAGAAGGTTTAGCAGAGTGTTCCAGACATCCCTCATCAGTGCATTCCAGCTCCTCCTGGGGAATCCCGAGGCATTCCCAGGCCCGTTAGTCTACATAGTCCCTGCAGTGAGGGGTCAGCTCTGGGGTCTCCTGCCAGTTGGACGTGCCTGGAACACCTCCAAAGGAAGGCGCACAGGAGGAATCTTGATCAGATGCCTGAACCCACTTGGCTGGCTCCTTGCCCTATCTCTAATGGTTAGCCCAGATACCCTATGGAGGCAACTCATTTTGGCCGCTTGAATCCACAATCCCATGTCGGTCACTACCCAAATCTCATGGCCATAGGTGAGGGTTGGAAGGTAGTTACACTGGAAAATCGAGAGCTTTACCTTCCAGCTCAGCTCCCTCTTCCCCGTAACGCTCCATTTTCCCGTCACTCGTGAACATGATTACGAAACTCTCTGCTTGGGGCATCAACTCATGTGGAGGTGCTGATTCTCATCTCTTCACACTCGGCTACAAACCAAACAGTCTGACTTTATATATTTATATATATTTTCCCATGGTAGCAACATGAGGGGTGAGAACATCCATTGACCTTGGTCCAAAATGAATGCATACATTGCCATGAACTTTTGTAAAGACATTCATGGTGCCCAGAGGATGAATCTAACTGACTGACTGCTCATTTGCTGACTTTAGCTGTAGTGCCACCAGCTAGTAACCCTTTTTTGTATTTTAGTGAAATATTTTGACAATTATTAGATGGATTGCCATGAAATTAATACAGATGTCGATTGTGCGCAGAGGATGAATCCTATTAACTTTGGTGATTCTTTAACTTTTCATCTAGCACCATCAATAGATCAATATTTGTGTTGGTCCATATGTTTTTTTTTTTTGTTTTTGTTTTTTTTGTTTGTTCTTTTGTTTTGTTTTGTTTCTAATTATCAAACATTAGCATTCTAACACACTAAACTAAGATGGTGATCGGATTAGCATGTATCTTAGTTGTACAGCTGCAGAATGTGGTCTACACAGGAAATGTTTCAGTGCTTGTTTTTCAGTCGTCCTTGTCATGCACATCTGATAAAAAAGAAATGCAATGCAGCCATCTGCACCAGATGTATATGGATTCATATTTCACTGGCACTATAGATCCATAACCACAACCCAGAGAATATTTTTACACATAAGGTCTAGTTTCTGCTGTTTTATGAGTACAACTACAGTGGTTGCATATTGGGCTTTGACTGCTGACAAAATGTGGGTGACCTACACTGAACAGGGTGCCTGAACACATCCTGGGTACGTAGACAGAAGACTGAAGCTGCTGCTGCTCCGCAAATGTGCTGCTTTCACTATGCAGACTGTGTAGACACACTGTTCGCCTTAAATGTTTAATGTTTGTCAGATTTAAAATGTTTTATTTATTTAGTTTTACACAGAAATGATGTCATTAAAATGGCCTCTATGTCACTTTAATTGAGAATATTTGTGCACATGGACACCTCTATGGAAGAGCCTCATAATAATAAAAAAAAAACAAAACAAAAAAAACCCGTTTTTTCTTTTATAGTGCCCAAAAGAACAAAGAAGTCATTTTCATTTCATTTTTCTGGATGGGACCATTAATGGGAATAACTACAGCAGTCGCCAACCAAGTGAAACATCTCATCTGTGACAAATGATCCATCCTCTCCTTGTGTTTATATCTTTGGAGGCGTCATCCCATCAAGTGTCATCAAAACCAACATGATGTGCAGCACTTTCAAGGGTTCAAAATGGATATTTAATAGTAACGCCCCCGTCAGTCCAATCAGTCTAATGTTTCTGAACACCAAAGTGCAGTGCTGGTATGGATCATCTGAAAATTAATCAACATTTTTTAAGTGCTGTCCGCCTGATCTTAGCTTGACTTTCATCTACTGAGGTGAAAATATCTTCAAAGCTTCTGCCAAAAAGGCAGATGATTTTCATAAATACAGCTGATGGGTGATAATGACATCTTCTATGTACTGTCTGATAGAGAGATTGCTGGAACATAATGCAACATAAAATCACATGCTACAGCCACATATTCTCCCTCAATATTTATCCTGCCCGCTAATGCATTCAGCACAAGCTACAGTATCTATATTTGCTGCAGTGTATATCATTAGGCTGCATGTACTTAGATTCAAATGAAATTTGAAAGCTTAAAGTATTTCTGCCTGTGTCTGAACACATCTCGCATGATAGCTGAATGCTTAATATTTAATATAGAACACAGCCTAGCGATCTGTGAACACAAACTGTAATATATATGAGCAAACACGCATCGAGGAACAGGGCGGATTCAGCGGAGCTGCTCTGTGAAGCAGAGGACGTTTGCCCGGATAAGGAGCCGAGGACCACTTGACACCAAGACTACATATCTGTCTCTCTGCTTCCCTTCCCTTCAGATTGGTTTTAGTGGGGGGTGGGTGGAGATGACTGGAGATGAGATGAAGTGTTCATGTTAAAGTGTGTGACAGTAGAGCGATGAGAAACCATTCATGCTTAAACCAGGCTGTATATTAGTGGCCAGTTTTGGTTTTTGTAGCAGAATCAGAGCAATGAATGTATGAATTTTCAGTCGTGCAAAATGGTTGTGCAGCCTGAAAGCTGTAGTTATGGAAACTACTACTCTATAAGTTAAAAAATCTAAAAGTAAAATTTTGTATACAGGATGTACATAGTTTTACTAAAATAAAGGATCCGAGTACTTCTCCCCCCACTGTGCATGAATGTATGAAGTCAGTTGATATCACAGTGCAGCACAGCAGAACTTAGACAAGCAGAAGAGTGCTCTTCTCTCATTAGAGGTACCTCAGCACACCAGCAATTTGGTAGTGCACTTCCATAAAGGACTCACAAGAGGCAAATTAAAAAATGAATGGTCAGAACTAAAGCAGCAGAAGTAGAGATATCCTGACTTTTAGCCAAAAGTATGAGTCAAGGTCCAAAAATACTGGACACTGCATTTCCCATAATACAACCAATATTATCTATTTTTTTATATCCACCCTGCCTGGTAATTGCTCAAGTCTTTCACACTCCATGCACCCAGTTTTTAACGTAGGTTCTGTGTTATGAATTTGTAATCTCCAGTTCCAGTCCTGATGGCATAATTTCCTCCTGCAGAGCTACAGAAGACATTACTGTACAACAGTTATGTGAGTAAGTTGACCGCTTATTTGTAACTTTGCGGAAGTTCCCTTTAAATGTGACTGTTAAACTGGACCTGATAACAGATTGAACATGCTAATCACATCACATTACAACTGTGTCAGATTTTGTTTTTTTGTTTTTTTTACAGAATATGGCAGAAATGGAATATGATATGCAAAGCTATGTTTTCATTAGTGTATAATCACCTGAAAATAAGAATTGTTATGTTTTTGTTGAGCCTTATATATCAACAGACGCCATGGGTCCTTTTCCACAGCGCCAGTAGCCCAGGATGGACAAACCAAATATTGGCTCTATTTTTTGCCACCATAGGAGAGGGAGAGGGTGAAACGAGGGTGTTGCATTCACCAACTACACAGCTAGGTGCCACTAAATCTTGTGTAGGAGGTGTGGATTCACAAAGAGTGACTGTAGCTCATATATTAATATGACACGTGAATATGCTGCCAGCTACACATAGATTTTCACAGAATTTGCATTAGTGATAATTAAAAGCACTTCCATTGACAGTAGCATTTTGGACGACAGTGATTCATACAATAACCACATGTGCAGTTAATTTGCTCGCGCTCTAATTGTTTCCCTCCCTATAATAATACCATTAATATGACTGAGATGCTCAGTCATTGTCAAATCTGAGCTTTTTGTTTAAAACAAAGGAAGACTAAAAAACCCCCAAAACATTTGTTTCCTGTCCAGACACTGTCAAATTGAGCCCAAGCAATGAGAGCTGTGATTTGTATAAGACATTGTTCTATTCATAACAGCCTCTGTTTGCTCTGTTGTGACTAAAATGCACTGCTTCAGGTAATGTTTATCAAGTCATTTATTTATATATATATATATATATATATATATATATATATATATATATATATATATATATATATATATATATATATATATATATATATATATATATGTATATATATATATATATATGTGTATATATATATATATATATATATATATATATATATATATATGTATATATATATATATATATGTGTATATATATATATATATATATATATATATATATATATATATGTATATGTATATATATATATATATATATGTGTATATATATATATATATATATATATATATATATATATATATATATATATATATATATATATATATATATATATATATGTATATATGTATATATATATATATACATACATACATATACATATATATATATATATATATACATATATATATATATATATAACCTAAAACCATGAATCACAAATTTGCCTTAGCATATGAAGGGTACACTCCCCCAAAAAACCTTCCATGGGAGCAGAGAAGAAGAAAAATCAGATGCAACAGATGAATTCCTCTTCTAGGATGGTCAGACATGGATGTACAGCAAAGTAAGAGTAAAATGACAGTATGGCAGAATGACAATAGAGTGAATACATATATGAAGTATATGGATCCAGGAAGATGTCAAACAGCTTCCAGGTGCCACCAAACCTGGTCGGACCCCGGCCACATGATTACCACAAAGGTATGTCCTAAATGCAGCCATCTCTTCCACACACATGTGCTTTACGCCAAATGACAATGTGTAATGTGTCACCAGAATCTCCAGCTCCCTTTAAATCCTGGTGATCCCCTGATGTTTACAAAGCTTCATAGTGAGATTCAGAGGCCATAAGTTTACTATTTTGGTTCACTCTCACTGCTCTCATAGCACCAGCAGGCAGCTGTTTTCAGCTCTAAAAACCCACTGTACACTACATTTTCATCACCAAACAAGAGGCAGACAAAGTTAGCAAGTAGATGGTGAACATAGTGAAGCATTTAGCAGCAAAAGAGCCAGATATTTCCCTGAAGAGTTGGTGGAGACCAAAATCAGACTTACGTTATATTTGCCAGGTGGAAGATGGCTCCAAATAAAATAATACAGTTGCTCCGTTCTGCTGGATGTGTAAATAAGCAACTGTTTGCTCACAACTTAACTATATCAGTGATATGAGGAGATAACACAGTTGGGTTCACAACTTTTTCTGCTGCTCCCAAATGGCCAAAAAAAATAAATAAGTTATTAGAGATTTAACTCTTTACTCTTGGGAATGATTGACTGAAGGACAAAACTTCAGTGGGGAGAGCTGTAAACAATGACATTTGTACTTACACTTACCAGTTTAGCCTCAATTTGATTGATTAGTTCTGGCATTGTTTACATCTCTTTACACTGACGTAAATGCTCTCAGTGTGAACAAGGCCGATTAACCACAGTTTGACCTGTCTGTCTGGTGTTAAATAGTGGATCTAATTGTGTGTTCATAAACACAGACTAATGCGCATTATCTCTCACAAAGTCAAATGGCTATAAGGTGGGTGCATATTGGAGGACACCCAAACAGCTCAAGCAGTTCAGAGACAAACACTCGTTCAAAGACAAATACGATACATTCAGTCAGATCGACACAGTGTGTAGAAAGCAGAAATGGCCACATGCCACACTTCATAGGCTCTATTTAGTAGCTGCTGTCATGGAGGATCAAAGCATTCGCCATTGCACTCCCTTCCAGTGAGATTTCAGTGCTGTGCAACTCTCAGCTCAGCTAAGGGATTAGGCCAGCTTTGAATTTAAAGGGGTGGGGATGAATTTTAGCCTACAGGGGGTGTCATGTTTCTATTTATGGCATGAGCTGCATAAACTCAAGCTTGGTGTCTTGCAGGCATTCACTGGAGTGTGGCCCCTTTTTTTTAAAAAAGAAATACTGCGCTGCAATTAGTGTATCTGCCTAAAATGAGCTACATGGAGGTGTGTTACTTCCCCAACATGTCTGTTTCATTTAACTGGTATGGATTTTTACATACTAAGCATTTTCTTCTTGTCAGATTCCCCAAACTATTTTTAGATCTATGAGAGCATATCTGGAATGCAATGGTGCAGAGTAGAGAAGATGTGCATATCCTTTTATAATTAAAGGCAACCATGCTGTGTTTATGTCTTTGACTGTCATCTTGTGTGAAATGCAGGTGTCACTGAGCTCATCTGGGCCTGGTGTCACATCTACCAATCACACCACGGATAGACGCAGATCGACCAATTACACACCAGCTGTGCGCACAGGGGGAGGGATGGGTTTTGTGTGTGTGTGTGTGTGTGTGTGTGTGTGCGTGTGTGTGTGTGTGTGTGTGTGTGTGTGTGTGTGGTGGTGGTGGTGGTGGTGGTGGGGGTGGTGGGGGGGGGGGGGGGGGTTGAAAAGAGGTTGCAGATGACAGAGAGACATAGAGACTCTGAACAGAGCAGTTTTGACAGGAATGGCATGTTGCCCATTTTCTATTAATAGTCGAATATTTGTAGTTGAGTGAATAACTGATGCTCGATCTTCCTTTCAGTCGGTTCCCAAATGGTTACTGCTTTCCACTCTTCAGTAAGCTTCAACTCTGCAATTAAAAAAAGATGAATATTCACTCTTTTCCTGAAAACTTTATTCATGCCAAAGAGCCACTGATGCAGCATTCAAATTATATGAGGCAGTTCTCTACTGAAACAGACTTTTAAGTTATCCTACCACTAATATTCATGCCTACTTTGTCTTGATTGGATCAGTTCATGTGAAGGGCTTTCCATAGACAGCCAGTGTAGACATGCTCTAGTATCTACATCATGTCAGAGGGGAACATGTCAGTGTAGCATATCGTACCAACTGATGCCATGATCCCATGGCTTACATTTTTATATTATGTTAAAATATTATTTTTTATATACTTTTTTAACGCTAACATAAGCTTAAGGTTTAACTTCTGTAAACTGAAGCTAATCGAGAGTCAGCAGCTGTGTGTGCTGCTCTGATTAGTTCACTCAAACGTGCACTCTTAACTCATGCATCCATGGTGATTTCAAATAACTGACCATGTCATCCTTATTTACCTATTTCATCTATTTATCACTCTAATAGCCAAGGCAGAGGCAATTCAAGAAATACTTACAGCACATCAAGTACATTCCCCTTAAACTGTCTGTTTGAGTGCAGATAAATAAATGAGATAGTGTGTTAATTTGTGACCTTTGGAGATGTTAGAGTATTTTTAGCCATGCAAGCAGCGTTGCTGCAGGGATGTCAATGTTGGTCTGTTTGTCAACCACTTCAGACTCAAATATCTCAACAACAACTACTGGATGACATTTTGTACAGAGATTCATGGTGACCAGAGGATGAATAATGGTGATCCCCTGACGTTTAATCATGCACCACAATCAGGATGAGCTGGATGATGTTTTTGGATTTTAGCGACATCTTGACATCTAAAATAAGATGACATCATATAATTACTTTCAGACATTCATGTTCACATCAAGATGAAGAGGAATAACATAGTTAAACTGATTTATTAATGTTTTATCCAGTACCAGTATCAGGTTGAATATTTAAAAGACATTCCCATCAGCCTCAGCTATGAGCTTAGTTATACATAGAAAATATTAGGATGCTAACACATTAAACTAAGATGGTGAACATGATAAATATTATATCTGCTTAACATCAGCATGTTAGCATTGCCATGTTAGCCTGCTAGCGTTGACATTTAGCTAAAATCACTGATGTATCCAAGTACAACCTCCAAGAGCAGCTAGCATGGCAGAGAGTTGGGCTAGTTTCCCTATTACTTCCAATCTTGATGCTAAGTTAGATCAAGCACCTTCTTACACCAACTCTGTTGTACAGAGATAAAATTGTTGTTGTTTAGAAAGTGGAAAAGGCACAATCTCTTATTACTGTCCACAACAATTCTTCGTGAGCTTGTATAAATGTGTACAGTATACTGCTTCCTGTAACAGAAGCTATTTCACCTTTTAAGTTGTTTATGATTACAGACAGTGATTAGTTCACAGTGATCCCAGTTTATAAGTGAATGTTCATTCACAAATGAAGGATAATCATTCAATCAAGGTCGACAGGGATGACGATGTATTACTGAGGATACGCTTAACACATCTGTCTTTTAGAGTGTTGCACAGTTGTGCCATCTACACTCAGTCATTCTTGTAGATAATGCAAGTTATCTCTTGTTTAGGTCTAAGAGTAATCATACAGACATCTCTCTGCTAAACCAGAGGAAAACATGTCTACCTGTGATAACACACAAGCCCTGCCTGGTTGTCAAATGGATATCAACCACAGAAAAATCAAACACATTTCATTCTGTTTAACGTATCGTCCTTGTTACATTTGTTATTCTCTCTTTTGTACATGTGTCAAAGTGAGTGTGTAAGTATGTTAAGCAGCCATGGAAAAAAAGCCATTTTAAAAAAGCAGAAATATCCCTGGAAAAACATCATGTCTTCCATTCCTGTAGCGAAAATTCATGCAGTTGCCTCTCCTCCACTTAATAAATAAGCACTTAATAAATTCTAATTAATATTCAATTGTCTCATTGTGCATTATTAAAACCATGATGGGTCGGTTAGACATTTCCCATTGATTTTTTTACTAATTAACCGTGTTGAATTAGACTTGGAGATATCTCTTTATTTGTTCACTATGTACTTAACCTGGCTGAGATCTCGGCAGCCAGTGGTAGAAGAAGTATTCAGATTGTTTACTTCAGTTAAAGTACCAATGTCTTTTATAGTTGGTTGAGATGGAGCTAATTTTAAATATTTTTTTTATCAGACTGCAACAAAAGATTATTTTGAAGATGTCCTAAGCTGCTGTTTATTTTGTAAATTGATCCATTTTACAATGAACAGAGCGCAGAGACACAAACAAATGCCTTATTTGTCCAACCAACAGTCCAAACCTCAAAATTATTCAATTTACTGCAATTGAAGAAGAAAAAGCAACAAATTTCACATTTTCACATTTGCAAAGCTGAAATCATGAAATGTTTGAGGCATTTTGGATGAGATGACTTTAACGAGTACTCGGTTATTACAACTGACTAATCGTATAAGCAAACTCTTTGTATATTGTTAGATGATGAAACAGAAATACTCACATAAAGTACAAATACCTCAAATTTGTACTTGGGCACATTACATGAGTAAATGTACTTAGTTACATTCTTGCATTGAGCATCAGTACATTTAGGAACAAACGATTAAAAAAGGCTAAAAGAGGAAAACAAATAGAGACAAACAAGAGTCATTAAAAATAATTTGAAAACCATTGATAATATCCAATTATTTCAACGCCAGCTTTTAATACTTTCATCTTTTAAACTCATAGCTACTTATCCCCTCCGTGTTGCAACACTAAATACGCATAATGACGCTGGCTATAAAGCAATTAATTAGGCTAATTAATTTCAAATCAAACCCTTACTGTGGTGGAAGGGTTAATCATCTGGCATAAATACAGACAGCCCACACAGTCCTGTCTGTCTACACATGAAAAGTAGACATAATGCTGTGGATTTGTCTGTCCTCTTTTACTGCAGTGTATAAGTCTACCTGTTTGTCCTCAGCAGGAACATTCATGTTTCCTAACTGCATCACTCCAACTGAACATCATGACATCTGTTTTACCTAAACACATTTGAATTTCTGTAAAGTATGTGTCATACCCATGGCGTTGCCCTTGGTAGGGAGACTGGGTGGTTATAAAGACTGTGTTCCTTTTAAAGTGTCATTGATTAAGACATTTAACTTGTTCCAGCTCATCCAGAGCATTTAGATTGCTGTGGATAAATGGAATCCAATAAAGTAAGGGATGTTTATATGTATATTAAAGCTGCAAGACTCGGTGTAATGTGAAAAGGTGTTGCTTGTAGTGACGAATGCATAGATAATTATCACCAACTCTTTCCCTTCATCTATCCAGGTAGTAGTTTTGGTTTTCTGACCCAAAATGTGTGTTTTGGGGTCATCACCAGCAGAAACAGGGCAGTAACTGTATACTACCTGCCCAGCGCCAAACAGCTGAGAAAGTTGGCGACTACTTGGTGAACACAGTGTAGTGTGTACTCAAGTTGGTAGAGACAAAAATGGTATTCACCATTTTATGATATGCATAGTGCAAATGGCATTTCTGACAATTGGCCTGACTAAAAGCAAGGTTTACCTAGTCTCTGTTGCCTCATTTTGTCCTTTGTCCTTGGCTCAAAAACTGACATCCATAGAAAAGTTGGAAACGGAGTAAAGTTAGGTGTTGTTGTCAGACGCGCCCTACTGTGCCTCTGACTGGCTAGTCTTCATTGGTTTTGTTGGTTGGGTTAGTTAGCCAATCAAAGAGATAAAACAATAAATCCGGGACAAACCTGGCAGAGATCTGTAGCTTACATATAAAATACTTTTGGCCTCAAAAGAAGAATAATTAATTGATTAAAGCTTCTATTTAGTCAATTTCTCCACAGTGTTGTGTGAGAGGGGAGTATACTGTGGCTACTGATACTGTTACTGCACCTAACCTTATTTTGAAGTTTTAAGACTAGCTTTGATATTCAGTTATGTTATTTTATTTTGCAGTTGACACTGAAACAGCTTGTTTCGTTTTAAATCAGCACATATTTTTATAGTAAGCATCCAACTTCTTTCACCAGTGATAGTTTATATTTCTTATAGTATAGTTATTCTGTTTTACTCAAAGGTATCTTTGTAGTTCTGCCTTTCTATTATCACTCTGGTTAAACCATAGCACAGCGTTTTGCTCTCTTTTTTTTTGCCAACCTGTCGTACAAAATAACATCGCCTCATAAAGAGGACTTTCTACAACCTAAAAAGCATTCGAAAATATAGAGTAGCCCTCACAACCATCTGACGGTACTGAATCAAGCTTGGCAGGCGATTCCAAACTTTTTAAAAGTAGTATATATTTAAGAGACAGAGATATGGTTTCAAGTGAATGCTTCTGCTGTTTTGTCTCTTCTCAATGTGTAAACAGGCAGCTGTTTGCTAAAGATTCACCATTACATCTTTATTAGGTGATAACATGGCAGTGCTGTGTTTGTAGCTTGTTCTACTGCCCCCAAATGGCCAAATGATTAAGACATGCTCATTTAAAGAGAGCTTGTCCTCCAAATTTTTAAACAGCTGTAATGAATTTGGTGCTTTACATATTAAATGAGCGTAATTTATTTCCATCAGTTTTACAAAATTATTTATAGTCCAGCTCTTTAACAACAATCATTTTGATTGGGATGAGACATAATTTTACGACTTGTAAATTGAGTTTGGGTGTTTTTACAACTCACAGTCCATCTGTTCTGAGTATTAAATGCATAAATAACCAGACTGCTAGAGCAACAAACCTTGAGTCCGGCAGATTAAAAGGCCCAAAGTAAACTCAGACTGAAGTAAAGCACATTTTCTTTCAATTGAAGGCTACTTCGGACAAGAGGCTTCTAGCTTAGAAGTTAGAGAGAAGTGTTTGTCTAACGCCATAATCTGCGATGTCAGACTGATGTATGGCTCCACTAAAACTCAAGGTGGGTAGGACCGACTGATCAGTTCTGAGGGGCATCTTGAAGCTTCAGCCCATTGTGTCACTATCAGAGAAGAGAGGTGGTGGTTTCTGTCTGCTGGAGTGGATGGTGTGTTGGCAGTGGACCCGATGAGTGTCCTACCCTTCACTGGCAGTGCAATAATTGAGAAAATAACAGTAGATCAGTCAAGCGCTTGCTCCTGGAAATGAGGAGATGATGCAGAGCCTTTTGGCTCATTGCCACTTTTCGGTTGTCGCAGGTTTTGTTCTGTTTCACATGCTTTGTCCTCTAACAGAGTTAGGCTTAGGCAATCATCTTTGCATATTAGTCCTCTAAAAAATATGCACACGCTGAGGCAATCAGGACGACCTGTACTGGCAGTGCTTATGAGCCAGGAGCAGCTGGAGTATGGGTGTTGGTAGAACAGCATGTTTTTGTACCACAGTGAAACAAGTGATATGAATTAAAAAAAAAAAAAAGAATGAAAAGTCTTAAAGGTCCAGTGTGTAGGATTTTGTAGCATCTAGCAGTGAAGTTGCAGATTGCAACCAACTGAATACTGCCTCACCCTCCCCTTCAAAGTGTGTAAATGAAACTACAGAGGTTGTCAAACTTGTAACTTGTTATTTAGTTTGTCCATTCTGTAGAACCGTAGAAACACGGTGGTTCAACATCGCAGACACCATAGTAAAGGACCCGTGTGTCAAAACTAGATCTAAGGTAAATTATTTTGCAATTTGTAGAATTGTTGTTGCATGGTTGATTCTTCCTAACTGTCTGGTGTGAGAAGCACTCTCCTTGGGTGATTTTGCGTGAGTGTTAGCACTGATCTGTATGTGTCAGCTGTGCTGCCCGTAACACATCCATATACAGTGCTGCTCAAAAGTTTGTGAACCTCTTGAGCATTTTGGACTTTTCTATTGTTTCACCCGGATTTCCTTATTTAATCAAAACCATTATTTTTTATATGAAATTGCAGGTGCATGTTTATCAATTCAATATACTCTCTTTCTTAAAAAAAATCAATTGTGTAGTCAACACTAATTTATAAAGAGTTTTTGGTCAACTTACGTAGGTGCAAAAGTTCGTGAACCCTGAGCTGCATTGGGTAAAACAAGCAGTTAAGTAGAATCAGGCGGGACAAAATGGTGTCTAAATTAACCACTGAAATGGAACAATAACATCAGAGATGTTTAGGGACGAAATTGTGCATCACTGAGTGAAACAGAGATAAAACCAGGTCACTTTCAGGAAGAGGGTAGTGACAGCACATTTGTCTGGGAAAGCTATAAAGTCATCTAAAAAAAAAATGAGCTTCATCGTTCCAACGTGAGGCAGATCATCTACAAATGGAGAGCACTGAAAAAGACTACAACTCTGCCTAGAAGTGGACGACCTTCTAAAATATCAGCAAGAGACACAAGAAAAATGATAATTCAGGTAAAAGCCAACCAAAACATAACATCTAGAGATTTTTGCAGACCTTTCTTGCTGCATCTGGGACACATGTGCATGCTTCCACAATAAGAAGAACAGTCAATCAACATGGCTTACATGGAAGGGTTCCTAGGAAGAAGCCTCTGTTCACAAAAAAAGAACAAAGCTGCCCGTCTCAACTTTGCCAGAGAACACCTGGAGAAACCTGAAGCTTTTTGGAAGTCCATTCTGTGGACAGATGAGTCCAAAGTTGAACTGTTTGGTCACAACCAAAACTGCCATGTTTGGCGAAAAATCAACACTGCATACAACCAAGGGACCTTCTCCCAACAGTGAAGCATGGTGGTGGGAATGTTCTGGGCTTGCCTTACATCCTCACGACCTGGACAACTCCACACTCCACTCCACATAATTGAAATGCTGTGGCAGGACCTGAACTGAGCAGTTCATGCCACACGCCCATCCAACCTCTCTAAACAGGCTGCCCTTCTGCAAGGAAGAGTGGGCAAATATCCCCCAAATTAGATGTGAGAGACTGATGAGTCACTACAGAAACCATTTATTTGAGGTTATTATTGTGAAAGGTGCAGTATCCTATTAACTGAAGGGGTTCACATACTTTTGCACCCATGAAATCTGAGTTTTTCTTAAATCAACCGCTTTTTTTAAATAAAGAATGAAAATATAACCATTTCTTTTGTTTGAGTCCGTTATTTGGAATGTCAGTATTGTGAATTGGGGTATAACCTAACATTTAATAAGGTTATTTTAGTATTTTTTACAAAAAATCTGACCATCGCTGTAGGGTTCACAAACTTTTGAGCAGCACTGTAACTGGTGAGGGGCAGGTCATACTGTATCTAGATGACCTGCTATGCAGAGACCTGTGACACAGACTCAATCAGTCTTGTGTCACAGGGTGTTCTTACAATAACGCGTTTGGTGTTTTGTTTTGCAGGTGTTACTGCCGCACGGCTTAATATTGTGTTGTGTCACGTCACAGCAGGGGCCGTAGTTACTGGCATTCACCCATTACAAGGTCTTATGAAATAGTTACCACCATCTGTGGTTCCTATTGCACCCCAAACTGTCTGCAGAGGTGTGATTTGTCTTTAAATGGCACCTCCTCATGTTTGTGCATTATTATTGAGTTTAGGCTGTGTTGGGAACAAGCAGCAACCTCTGTTGGGAACAACCTCTGTGGCTGTGAAGTAAGGCCACTTGAAGCTGGCCACAGAACGAGTCAGTCTCCATAATAAAAAGTCCAACTTCACAACTTGACAGGTGGGTGCCGTTACAAGTGGCTTATTTGAGCACCCAGGTGTCATTCAGCCCACCTCATGTCCACGGATGATCCACGTCTTTATCAGTTTTTATATTGGCCAGGAGGTGGAAGAGGCAGGACTACCAAAATGGAGGCAACCAGAGCCACCACACTCTGAACTTCAAAACAGCTTTTCAGAAACCTATGGGTGACGTCACGGATACGCCGTCCATTCTCTATACTGTCAATGGTTGGGAACCACAGTTGATATTAGTCTTGTTAAATCTACAGACCAAAATCACACAATGTATTGTGTCTCACTGTGTGCGCCTCAAAACGATTTCATATTCATGTTCAAGTGACAAAGCCCTCTAGCTGCTGTAGTAATTATGATGGGAACAAAAGAAGTACAGTGATGTTGCTTCTCAGTTGCTGAAACATTCATCCATGCCTTCATCACCCAATGCCTCAACTGCTGCAGCAGCATTCTGTACAGCACATTCACCAAAATCCTTAAAAATACATCCAAATCGCAGCTGCTCGTCAGAGATCACATCTCCCCCCAGTCCTCCAAAACTTCAACTGGCTTAGTTTTAAATTCAGTTTTGTATTATCATCGCCTACCAAGCTGTCTACAACTTACCTGCCACCTCAAAATGCCAATGTCCTCACTCCTGTTGCCTGCTCTACGCATCAGACCTGGGTGGAGAGGGTGTTTCTCCATTGCTTATTGCCCCTCCCTTTGGAACTTTCTCCACCAACACCTCAGACATTTGTTCTATCTCCTGTCACTCAAAACTAATCTATTTAATTGCTTTTAACCTGTGGTCCATCAGTCCTCACCTCTTTTGGTTACTTCTTATGGTTTTGCGTCTCCTCTTTCTTGTTGTAATTGTTTTTATACGCATATTGCCTCTGCTGTTTCTGTTTTTGTCTTTTTGCTACAACGTGAAGTGCCTTTGAGTGCCTTTTAAAATGCTATATAAAATAAATGTATTATTAATATTAAAGGGGCAGAGATTGAGGTGGACAAATGGATCAACAAAATACATTTGACTTTAACAGGCTGTTGTTTCCCATCATCATCATTTTTTTATCACCACAATAATTCCATAACCCGAACCATGTGTACATTATTGTAACCAAGGTGACAATGGTTGCCTAACCTGAACAAAGTATTTATTTTAACCAAAACCATGATCTTTCCTTAAACCTGACCAAGTTATTTTTGTGCCTAAGCCTAATGCAAACCCAACTACTGCAATGTCACTTCATAAAACTGATTTATGTTTCAACAGTGATTTGTAACAGTCATGGAAGACGCTGATAAATGATAGCCTACTGATAACGTGGTCAGATCATAAAATGCTGACGTGTCGTTGTGTGGAGTGGGTGGACAAACGACATATTCTGCTTTTGCAAACTGTGATGACATTATTAGCTTTGAATTCTACAGTTGTAAGTGAGGAGTAGCATTGCCGCTGTCAGGCAGACTGCACAAGGGTTCATTAGACAAACACATAAATGTTCAATGTGCAGATACACAAAGATGGGTGGCTAAGCTTGCACTGCCCCATTATTAGCTCTGCCTTTTAACATAGAACTAGAGTTTCAATATTTATTGTTTGTATCCATTATTGTTTACGGTTGAATTATAGAGCTGTCTCATTTGATGGTAGTGCTAAATGTGAGACCTGTGATTAGAAAAGCTGTTCTTACATAGACCATTTAATTAGAATTACAGTGCCAGAAAATAGCCTGGGTCTCTGGGAGTTTATTTCCTGTCAAGTACTGATATTTAGTACTCACTGCTGCAGGGAACTTTCAACTTCAATGAAACATTTAAAACATACACTTTATAGGTGTCAAATGGTCTGTTTCCTGTACATCCCTTAACACATCCCCTACCCCCACTCAGACCAAGGACCTCTGGGAAAACTGGGCATTTAAGCTGCAGTCCAACAGCACATTTTTTCCACTTGTGTGCTGCAAAGTGCCATTAGTCAATATTAGTCGAATGGGCAAAAGCAAATAGTTAAAACTGCATTTGAATAATTAAATAAAGCAACATTATTTTTCTCTACATTTGGAATATGGTGCCTGTCTGGCATTGTTTGCCGCTCAGCAGTGTGCAGTTCAGCTCTGTGTAATGGGACTAACAACTCCGATAAACCTAAACTGGAAATGTAATGAGAAACAATTCATCATGCAATACAGCCAGCCTGTCATACAATGTAATCTATTGACCACAGCAGTGTTGTATCTCGTTCTTTTAGGAAACATATTGCTTTCCTTGTAAGAATAATGATACCTGCTTCTCTGTTTGTGCAGAAATGGCAGATATGCTTCGAAACATTTTGCTTTGAAATAGATGTATTTAAGGAGGCACTGTAGTAGAGAGTAAAGCTCACTGAACAGTCTGTTCAAGCAGGCAAAAATATTTATGGTGTCAAATTCATAGTGTAACCCACATCCAAGTGTAGCAATATTTTACAGGACAACTCCACCATGGCAGAGATTTTGCTCATTTACATGATTTTTTGGACACAATAGGAGGAATATATCATCCACCACAGGTGCCCCACACAATAAACATTATGTTTTTTGAATGTAATGCTTACATTATTCTGACGTCCTCCCAATGAAGATGTGTTAAAATTACTCAGCATGCTAAACATCATGTAAGGCAACTGGACTCGAGAGTGTGCAAGGAACCATCTTGCCAGGTTTCAAGCTACAGTATACACTCTCGTCCAAACTCTGTGGTTACAGACCAATAAGCGTCCTATGGCATGAGCTACAGGTGTGGTTGAGCTGCAATGTGTGTGTGAGAAGTTGTATATGTATATATGTACAACTATGCAGGCTGCTAAAGGGGTTAGCGTATGCTGCTAGCATCAGTTATATCAGAACTGAAGAGTATTTCTTCATTCAACTAAGAGCAAAGAATAACACTGAAGGCTTTTCTCGATGGAAAAGATGTTCTCGCTCTTCTCCTGAATGGCTTCACTAAGAGTTTCACTATTATGGTTTGTTGATGTGATTGGTGGAAGTTCGCCTGTGATAATAAATATCCAGTCACCTGGCCTGTACTTTTTGAAAGTACTTGGCCTTTTCCAAACAGTTTCCAAAAGCAACTTTGGATGGTTCTGTGTAACAAACCACCTGGTGCAGGCAAATGAATTGTTCATCAACTCCTCAGAAATCCAGACTTGGTCTCTGTGCTCAATATCTGTCCTACTATATCTAAACTTTCATGCTAGGTCAGTTTTTCATTTTCTCCACTCTTCTTCTCATTCTGAATTTTATTCACAGAGTCATAAAAATGACCTCTTTCTGGCAGAAGGTGCAGGTATTCAATTTTGATCCAACTAGATGTTCTAAACTAGATGACTAGCTCATCTTGTAGCTGTTAGTGGCATGGTGATAGGAATACCAATGCTGGTTGGTCAGTCCCATAAGGATGAATCCTAGTACATTTGTTGATCATCAAGCACCATCATCAGCTCAAAGTTTCCCTTTGGTTTCAGACTACATACCTACAAAACAAATTATTAATGACTCTGTCTCAGTGCTTTGTGTTTAGTACCAATTAGCAAATGTTGAAATGCTAAACTAACATGTTAAAGATGGTAACTATGGTAGACTTTTAAGGTGTAGATACACTCCATGCATGTGGATCAATGCTACATTGGGTATCTGTATACACAGATGTGTTCACACATCTTACATTTTGGTCTGCATGTAGATATCTGCAAGGACTTATTTGGACCCTTGCATCCCTTGTGGCTGTACAGACTATAAACTGAGATTCGTTATACAAGCTGGACAATGTGACCACACTCCACTGGTTCAGGTCTTTGGGTTTGTCTTTTAATGATCCTCTGAAAAGTTGAGCCTTGGCAAATGTTCTATAAATAATCAGTTCTCCTAAATAGGACTGGAAAGACTAGAAGATATAGAGAAGATACGTTCTGTAGCTTTTGCAATAATGGTCACAGTATGGGACAAACTTTTCTGGAAATCATCCATGAGGTTTTCCAGAACAAATTAATTGTATTGTAAGAATATTTAGATGATGATGTAGTAATGTAGGTTAGCCAAACTGGTAGAGGTGAAACCAAAGGCGAATAGTGAAATTATTACCCCAACTGTCTATTTTAAATGTCTATCACAACTTACAGATCAGTCTTTATTCAACTTTGACCTACAATGCTTGCTCTATTTGTGCACACTCTTGGTTTTCTGGTGCAAAGAGGGATTAATAAAAAAAAAATTCAGGTAGATTTGGGTGGATGCAGAGGACAAGTCCGTCTCAAAAAAGACAAATTTGATTCTGATGAACCGCTAGAGCTTCTATATATATATATATATATATATATACCGCTACAGCTCATATATATATATATATATATATATATATATATATATATATATATATATATATATATATATATATATATATATATATATATATATATATATATATATGCCTTTGGTAAAGTTAGTGGTGGCAGTAGGTGGTATTTTCCTTTACATAATAATAAACATGATAAAGCCATTTCCATCATAAATTGATATAGAAAAGGCACAAATTAGTGCGTAAACATTCGCCAGAATGCAGGGAATGAAATTTGACGCTCCAAATCTCTTCACTCAGAGTGGTTTAGATAATCAGGTAAAACAATTTATCTGGATACATCATGTCTGATCATTGTGTTTCTTGCCCTGTGGGATTCGTAGCAATGTAGTACTGTACCCTGCCGCCCCCCCCCTGCAGATATAAACTGTGAAAAACTGGAATTATCCTTTTAAAAATCATCATGTACCAGATTTATCACCACATATTAAATTGTCTATACATACACCCTGATCTACACCTCTCATAACCTTAGTATCTCTTCTCTCAGCTTACATTGCAGCTGTTACCAATTTCTGTCCCCTTCAGGTCCTCTATGTTCTCCTGGAGCACCATTGAGCCTCCAGTGATGTAGCTGCGTGATAGAGCTGAGAAATTAGAAAAGCGAGAGAGAACCACAGCAGAATGAGCGGGGGGAGAAGCCTCTGATGAAAACCCAGTGACAGCAGCTTTAATCACAATAGTGCAGGCATTTGTTCTGTCAGCAGAAAAGAGAGTGTCACAGCATGTATTCAGAACGAGGCCGATATGAGCGTTCCTGCCTCTGTGGATGGGAGTGTGAATGTGTGCACGTATTAAGGTGAGAAACATAACAATGAATGGCAGCCCAGACACATGGAGGACCTGGACATGTGAGGATTTGTCTCATCGTTGTCTCAGTGGATGAACTCATGTATGGAGGAGTCCTGTCTCTTCACTTCCCTCCACATCCTCGCATCCTTCTCCTCCTGCTTCTAGAGATTTTGGCACATTGGCGGCAATCATTCACACCCGGTGGAAGTTATCGATGGATGCAGGTCGACCTCCTTAGCTCCCTGGTGCTCTCACACACGCAAAGAGAGAGAGAGAGAGAGAGAGAGAGAGCAAGACAAGTGGAGCCTTGTCTTGTGTAGTAATATATATCTCTGCAGAATTTTATATCACTGTGGCTGGCTTTGATTCAGATGCATGGCTCCAACTGTAATAACTTAACATCTTTACAGCTGATTGGTGATTGGGGGGGTTAGCGCATGTTGGCTTTGAATCATATACAAAAGTTATGGAAGAATAGAATGAGTTATGTTACCATCTAAAAAAGCAAAGGGTACTAATTTAAAAAAATGTTATTACTTCCACCAGGGGTTATGTCGTTGGTGTTGTTTGTCTGCCTGCCTGCAGGATTACGGGAAAACTACTGGCTGATTGTCAGGAAAGGCTGTAGCTTTGACCAAGAGCCCATTCAATCCTGGAGCAGATTCAAAACTCAGGGCAGATACACAAATTATGTTTCACTTTCTTTAACATGGTGAGACAGGTCAATAGTAACACAGACTTATGTGGTTGTGCTATCATAGAAGACTTGACTATTGGTGTTAGTGGAGATCTCTGCTCTGTGAGTGCCCTGGTTATTCTTAATACACTCATTTTTTTAATCAATTTTGCAGAGGCTTCTATCTAAGGTCAGAGGTGAGGTCATGACAGCGCTAACAGAGGTACAGTTGAAAACATAACATTACATGGAGACAGTGTTCTGTCCATAGTTTTCAAATTGCTTCGACCCAGGCACAACAGAGTTAGAGGAAACTTGGACCCTTAAAGGTCCAGTGTCTCAGATTTAAGAGGACCTATTGGCAGAAATGGAATATAATATTCATAACTATGTTTTCATTACTGTATAATTACCTGAAAATAAGCATCAGTGAGCCTTTTCTATCTACAGATGCCAGGGGTCCTCTTCTACAGAGTGCGGCATGTTGAACCGCCATGTTTCTACAGTAGCCCAGAACAGACAAACTAAGCACTGGCTCTTGGGCCTTTCACATTTATTGCAAGTTTCGTGTCTACCATAGTTTCTCCTACAAACTTGGAAGGGAAGGTTGAGGCCAGGGGTGATTCAATTTTTTGGAATCTGTAACTTCACCGCTAGATGCCACTAAATCCTACACACTGGATCTTTGATTTTCTATATGCCGTATTTGTCAAAGTTGACTATCAAGTGTTTTGAAAAGCTCAGGTTGAAAAGGTGCTTTCAGTGGTGGAAATTATTTTGAGGCCTGTTAATATTTACCAATTAAAAGGATGTGATAATATTTTGATTTAAGGATCTTCAATCTAATCTTAATTTTGGCCAAAAAAGACTAATGACCTCTAAAGATCTCTTCTGAGTGGGACATTTTGCTGTTAGTCAGTTGTATCTGGAGATACATTGTATCTTCACCACCTTTAACAGGTTTAATCTTTAAAAAGGATTAAAAATAAAATATTTGTACAGCTCAACACACAGCGACCATGTTGTGGAGCGTTGTATCAAATAATACCAGTACACACCTGGGATGCGTGATACAGACAAAAGAGGCAGATGGAGCTCCAGGGGGGAAATTTATTAAAATTACTGCTTTTGTGGAAAAATAGGACAGTGGTGCGTAGCCTGTTGTGAAGTTAATGCATGTGTGTGGATTGTGGACTGCTGCAGGTCTTTTGATGAGGGTCATTATGCTGCTAACATAGCTAGAAATATTTCATTTTAAAATAACAGTCTACAGTCATGTTAGCTGCTCTGTGGGAGTACGCTAATGCACAGCTTGCTTTGAGCTAAATACTAACACGATCACATGACAATGTTAACATGATGGTACGATGTTTACTATGTTCACCATCATATGTAAGCATGTTTTAGCATGTTAGCATTTTGTAATTGGCCCTAAATGCAAACTACAACTGAGGTGGAATGTCATTAGCTTTTAAGGTATTTGGTCATAAAGGGCTAAATCTAAATACTGCCTTTGTTAAGATGCTGAGATTTAGCGCTGATGCGCATCAGCCACAGAAGTAACCTTGGTTCAGCTCAGCCAAAGTTGTGTTGCATTGTCAGACGTATGACTCCCGGGACTTGAGGAAAGGTTGTAGCATACAAATAGATTAAGCTATTTACAAAAGTCACTAGTTTTTATAGGTCAAATTCTCCACAGAATATAATGACTCACGCTCTGTGAGTCACACACAGCCAAACGGTTGATAATGGTGGCTTTTATTCTTTCCAGCCCACCTCTGCCAGTCAGAGCAGAATTCAGAAAGGAGCTTACAGAGGAGTTCATAGTTATGGATTATTCCCACTAATGGTTAAGACCTTCTGCAGTGGCAGCAACCAAGCGCATTGCAGGGACTCCACATTTTATATTCATGAGATGAGCAAAAGATGGAAAAGAAAGCGAGATGGAGAGAATAAAAGAGGAAAAAGAAAACAGAGAGAAGACTAAGCAGGAAGAACTCACCCCCTCGTACCCCCCCACCCCTCCCGATTCATGCTTCAAGGAGCCTCCAGTTGCATAGAAAGTGAAGCTATCAGCCAAGGCTGGAGGGTGCGGATCAATGAACCAGTAGATCAGGGAAGAGATGTCGAATCTTAGTATAAGAAGTGGGAGGTGTATCTGGAGGCAGAGCTTTGGGCTTTGGTGACTCAGTATGTCCCTGAACAAAAGCTGCATTCATTGTCTTTGTTCACGTCTTGAAACTCATTTGACTTAAATGTTTCTGTAGAGTTTGATTGCTTCAGGTTATTTACCATACATCAAGGTCAAGAGGGATACGTTTAAGTAGGGCTGTATTTTTTGAGTTATTCAAGTAATAAAAACCTTGACTGATATTTTCTCCTTCAAATTTTGGTTTCATTGTGGAATTGTTATACAGCAGGCGAGTTCACACAATCATTGGGGTCACAGGGGAAAAAACAGACAAAAGAGTGAAAGCAGACAGGCTCTAAAAATCCCAGAAATAATATAAGCTTTTGCTGCATTTCACTTTGAAAGCAGTCACACTTCTGCTCTGCGAGCTGGGCTCTGCCAGTGGGTATGACTGCTGCCTTTAAGGCTCATTATCTGCCAAAGAACACAAGTTTTATAAAGAACCTCTTGACATGAGTGGTATCTGTCATTCAAACATGAGTGTCATGGAGTTTAAAGGTAGTATAATGTTGACAGAACAGTAGGCTATATGTATGTATAATATTTCCAAGAATATGTCAATCTTTTTTTCTAAATCTAAAAGGATAGTTTTACATTTTTAGAAATACTTTTTGTTTTTTGTTTGAATGAATGTGATTTAATATTTTGTTTTTGTGTGAATTAAACAAAAAATTGTTAATTAAACGAGGTAGTAGACAGATTTTTGTTAATTTCGGATAGAGCCAGATTAGCTGTTTCCTCCCTACTTCAGGTATTTATGCTAAGTTAAGCATCTTTGTAGCTTTACATTTAACAGATAGACTTAGAGTGATGTAACTCACCAAGAGAGCTGTTTTTTTTATTACTATTTATTGCCTCTGTGCACAAATAAAAACATCTGAAAACTGCCTTTTCAAGGCGCAAAGTCATATTTATTGACCATGAATGAACAAGAAACGAGCGTGCACAATCTGTGTCCTTTCACTTCTTTCTCTTTGACTTCCTTCATTTTCACGTCCTTCAAGACTTTCAAAATGTAACACTTTAACTTTATTGGCACTGCATGACAAATCTCAGCCTCCTTACCTGCTGCGGGAAAGCAAATAGCCACAGCAAACACACAGCTTTGTCCCAGAAAAATAGTCCCTCAACATTTGCCGCAACATAATGTGGTAATGTGGTAAGGTGTGGGCGTAGCACAAGTCCTTTGTCACATGATTGGGGGAATTCTACTGCTACTTTTTAGTGCTGTAAAATTTTTTCCTCATAGTATTCAACCATGCAGTGTTTTAGCATCAGATAAGCCTTCAAGCCTTCATGAATCTCTGACTCAAATTGACCTTTTTGGATCACATTTCATCATCTCACCACTATACAAAGCAATACGCCATCCCAAGTAGAGCCTTCTGCATTTTATTTTGTGAATATTTTGGTCTAAATGCCTGGTTAAAGTTAAATAACTGTCCCTCCAGGAAAGGCCAACCTCAGATTTCAGTGCCCTAGAGCCTTTAGTAGACGAGTATGAGCGAGTTGATGAGAATACAGGCTACAGCTCTGTGGAAAACAAATGAATTTCACTGCAGAAAATGTCATGTGTGTGAGATCAGTGAGGAGGCCAACCTGGTTTAGAGCTAACTGTGTGTGTGTGTGTGTGTGTATTATGGGGAGGTTGGCGGCAAGAAAAGGGTATTTATCATAAAACACCAGGACTGTTTTCTACTTACAACACAGAGTAATCCAGCCCGGAGCAGCCACCAAGATTACAAATAACACACAGCAGCACACGGGCATCCACATACTGCTTCGCTCATTCACGTACACACATGCGCATGTGCACTTACACGAATAATATATGTATACACCATCCTGGGGGTATGAAAGCGGAGTGCTGTTGCAATGGGTTCCACTTGGTCTGCACAGTAAGAGATGGCTGGTGGCAATACGAAACTGTCAGACTGACACTAAAGAAACACACAAATGTAGCAAAGCTGCACTGTTCCTACTGCAGTGTAACTCTAAAATATATTCTCTGTGGTGCACTAATTGATTCAAGTTCTTGCTGTGTGGCCTGCAGGGATAAACAGGTTTAGTCTTTTGAGTTTGGTGTGTGCCTGTGGGCACTTTGGGGAAGGCGCAGATCAATAAGAGAATTATCAACAGCATTTTTTGTTAGGATTACTATATTACTCACCTTCTTCCTGCAGGAACTCCTGAGCTCAACCCATCTTCACTGACAATGAAGATGGGTAAGTATCAACCAAAGCATTTATAGAAACAGTGAGGGATCGTACCTGAGGAGGTGCATGTTAATGCTGTTTCTGCAGAGGAAAAGAACCACACGCCACAAAATTGTCTCCATTAAAATCGTTTAATGTACACCTCCGAGGGCATTCTCCTGAGTAAACCAGAGCCACTCGTTAAAGATTAAAACCAGAGTGCTTATTCATCTTTTCTAAGAGCATAATGGTATTTGGGCTTTTTCGCTGCTTACTTGAAGAAAAGACGGTCCCTGTGCAACGTACTGCTTGATGATCAGAACACACCTGCGCCGCACCTGATGTGTTGAAGTTCGGCTGCAGCAATTTTAATGAATTCCCAAATCAAATGAACGTGGTGTCGATAAGCTTTGTGCTGATTCGCTAAGCTAGCCAAGAGAAAAAATGTATTCTTGTATCATCATATTTTTGCTCCAGACAAAATAATCTTAGTTCCACTTACTTTCAACAACTCATAACTGAGTCAATTTAAATTTGGTCCAGAAAAGGATAGTCCGACTGCTATTCCCTGGGTCAAGAGTGAAACTCTTATGCTTAAGAATAGATTAATTGTCTAAATTATTCCTCAAACAAAACTGCAAAATATTTGCTGGTTCTTAGATGTGAGGATTTGCTGTTTTTTGGGTCATATGTGATAGTACATTAAATATCTTTTGAGTTATGACGTGTTGGTTGGCCAAAATGAACAATTTATTATGGGAAATTTGTCATTGGCATTTTCAACTAATCGGTTATTCAAGAAAAATAATTGGCAGATGAATCAATGCAAACAATAATTAGTAGTTGCAGCACTGGTCTAAAGCATGATGTACAGACAGGTGAATAAATGGGTTGCAACACAAGCAAATGCTTCAAAAGATCACCATCATCATTAAACACCACGTGATTATTTCGAGGTTTGTGGTGGAAGAACACCTTTTTTTTTTAACTTTTATTATTTCCTCTCATGTGTGACCCAACTGCACCAAAGAGATTGAGATGAACATCCATAACATTAACATTCATTTTCCAAACCCAGAGAATGAGCACAACAGATGCATGAAACTCTGTATAGATTCACGACTAAAACTGTGTGTGCGCACAAAGACAGCGATTTGCATTTGCATTCTTTTCACAGGTGTAAAGCATACGCTTCGTCCTGTTTTATAAATCGTAATCATTGTGGACCCGGCAGTACGAGCTTAATTTCCACTCCCACAGTAAGACATAAATTGATGTAGAAATGCTCTTAAACATCCTTTTCTATATCGATACTTGTGCCTGCTCCACAACTCATTAGAGAGAAGAAAGGCAAAGAAGAAAGTGCAATTTAATCGATTGGGTTAGGTGTCAGAACAGCTGTCGCTACATGTGACTGTTAGGTACAGCTGTGGCTATTTACAGCGCCCATACTAATTCATCACATGTACCTGTAAACCATCATCGCACTGATATCTCACTCATTATGTATCTGTAGAGCTCATTTAAAAACAGACTTTACAAAGTGATTTGCAAATCAAGATCAAATTAAAAGGGAGTAATGGATCCAATGTCAATAAAGAAGGATAAAATTCATCACTTGTACATCCTTTTTTATAAATGCTCCCTGAAGTGATATTTCCCATTCTTCTTCTTTTAGAAATATCAGTTTATGTGTTGAAAAAAGCATCTTTTAATAATCTGGCCTCTGGTGTTTTTAGTGATCATCACTATCAATCTAAAATGTCCCCTTGAAATATACATAAAACATTAAGAGCATGAACCCCTGCACTGTATCTCCACCCTCATATCAAACATCTTTACATTATCACAGTATTATCTCATAATCCAATCATCTGATTGCCATGAAATCTGTTCATGTTGCCAAGAGAATGAAACCTTTTGATTTTAAATCTGTTTCATGAGTGAGACACTACAACCAAACTACGTAACACTTTCATCAAAGGAGGTGTAACCGCAGCTCTTTGTACCACTCACAGGGATTTAGACTGTTAGTCTTGTTTTCATCCAGAGACCCTTTTTATTGCAAAATATCCAAATAAAAAGAATCAGATGAAGACTCTTTGCCTATTTTTTTTTCTAAGAAGAGCAGCTTGGTGCTCACATTATGAAATAATAAAGAAAGGATTTCTTTTTAGTGACATGGTCTTACTGTATTAAGGTCCCTCTGTGTGAAAGTATGAGGGTTGTGTTTTTTGGTGTTGTAATATCCTTGCAGATTCCCTTCAGGGTGGCTTTATTCATTAGCCTTTATTGCCAACACATTCAACTTGCATTGTGGGAATTTCTAAATGGAATAAACAAAGCACTTATACACAAAATATGTTTTTCCAGCTGTCTTGTTGGAACAAGAATTTGTTGGTTGAGCTCAGTTGTGGGGCTGTGAGCGGTCTTTGTAAAAGATGGCGTTAAATAAGAATAACACTGCATTCACATTGTAGGAATAACTGCCTGACTGAGTTAATGGTTAGAGGCAAGACCTTGAATCCACATTTAAAATGTTTTAAAGCCATCCAGATGACAGAGCTACTGTCAGGGTTTCCTCTCTGAGCATCCAAGGGATGAGCGGCTGTCTCAGATGTTCTATAGGATTATATAGGATGAAGGACATCCGCTGCATATTGACAGTATGGATTGTCTTATTGAACGCAGCAACGTGATACGACCACCTGTCATACACACAACAGCAGTCTTTTATTTCACAGTGGATACAACGGTATGACCAGCAATTTTTATTATGGAATCTGCTGACATTACTATGACAAGGGATAAGTAGAAGAACAAAGATTTCTTTTTGACATAGTTATTCTTTAACAAACTGTGTTGTTACTGGTTGGCTTAATCTCAGATCAAAGGAATAGTTTGACATTTTGGGATATATGCTCATGTCCTTTCTTAAATCTGTCATAAATATTAATCTGGAGTCAGGAGATGGGTTAGCTTACAGGAACAGAAGGAACAGAGGGAAATAGATAGCTTGGCTCTGTCCAAAAGTAATAAAATAGGCCTACCAGCACCTTTAAAGCTCACTACTGATCACTTTATATCTTTTTTGTTACAACCTAAATGTTGTAGTTTTACAGTTGTAATGTTTTTTTTTTTTTTGTTTGTTTTTTTTGGCAAGGGGTAGTGACTTGACTCCTATAAGTCATTACTCCCAGCCAAGCAATTGTCTGACACATAACACTGATAAAACTATTTAACTACTTTTTGTCACTGATAATTAAAGTCTGTGCAAAGTAAGAATAAATATGTGTTCTGAGTTTGTCAGACTAAAGAAAAACGTGTTATTAACCACCTGGCCAAATTTGAATGATTAAAAATATCGACAAGTTTATGAAATTAGGTGGACTGTGGGGGCGTGTCTGCTGAATGCACTGAAGCCAGGCTTCTCTTCACTTAATGTTTCAGCCATTTATCCATTACCTAAAGTTATCTTTTTATGTCTTTCAGTTTGCTTGTTTTCACAGCTAAACGATAAGTATGTTATTGTAGGAATGAATATAATAAAGATCAGCTTCAGTTAGTATTACCTTGGCTCTTTATTTTCCTCACAAACACAAATATGTGGATTCTTTTTTTACACCAAATTATAATTGATAATAAGCAGTCTTTCCCCAACCTTCTGTGGTAAGAGTACCCCCAAGTGGGAAACAACAATACACCAATATACTATGAAAACCAAAAATCCAGCAATCGATATTGCATTACAGCTGTGATGACAACCCAGCATGCCTAGAAGTAAAATATATAAATAAATACAGCACATAAAACATTTCTTTGGAACCATCACAGGCTTAATATCCTACATTTTAAGGCACTGAATAAATGGCTTGTTTTTGTTTTGTTTTTTTTACATAATACACAAATAACATGTCTTGCCTTGAAGGCTTCCCAAAGTATTCACAAGCATATTTTCATGATGAAAACCATTCAGTTGGATTTATATGAGATGAATGCACCATTTCCAAAACTTGCCTATAGGTGTGTTCTTGGTGACCCCAGAATTGAGGATAATTCAGGGTAAATCTGACTCATCAGGGTCACATGAGCACCAGGTACACAGCTATCCGAAAGCCCATGTGAAACATCTTTTTAATAATATTCATCAGCTGAAGGTTGATCAGTATTTTACAGCACTCTCTCTTTCATAGATGTGGAATGATATATTTTGTTGTTTCATTTGGAGGACTTGTTGCAGCTGTCACACAGATCTTGATGTAGAAGTCCAGGATGGACCAGATGAAAGAGAAAACACTGACTTGGGGTGACTGTCTGCTGGCGCTGACGTGGAAGTAGAAATGGCTGTTCCCCTGTGAAGCATCCTGTGAGTCAGTCCTCGCCTCTGTGAGCTTTTCTCAGGGGGTTGCTGCAGGGCCTCGTATCCCCTCTGTCTTTTCTTGTCGCTTTCTATTTTCTTCATTTTCTTCAGTCCTCCTTTCCCCCCCCACTATCTCCCTTCTTCTTGCCTGCTCTAGCGCTGGGGCTGCTTATTGTCTGGGACTAGCACAGTCAAATCACCCTCTGTCCTTAATTCTTTCCTTATTTCCCCCCCATTTACCGCCTGGCTGTGGAAATCAATAATGCGCCTTCGCCAGACCTCAGCCATTTAATTTGACATTTGATCCAGTCGTAGGATATTTATGTGGAGGAGATACAAATTAATTCTTTCTCGCTGTTTCTACCCCCTCCTGTTCTGCTCTTTGTCCCCCTCGTTGCACTGGAGGTAAAGCCTTCTCTAGTGGAAGTGGGCTTATGTAAGCCTACTTGATACACCATGTAGTTATGCCCACAGGACCCTATTTACAGCGATTGGTGACGCTACCAAGTCATTGCCTGAGCTGTGGTCTAGATCCCCATATCAGGTCGCATGACTAATATCTTGCATGACTAGTCACATGCGTCCTGCACTATATACAAAGCCAGGCAATTGGCAATTTAAATGGGGCCGCATGCAGTTACGGTGTTCCTGTTTAAAATTAAGTCCCCACCTCATTTTGTAATCTGGATGACTCAACTGGGGTTACGATGGTGTCAGATTGTGCGTGCTTGGGTCTGATATTTATTATTATATATAGAAGAAGAAGAGAAAGCAGTCCTCCTCTTCACCTTTGCTTCTTTGTTCCCTTCATGACATAACAGCACAAGAATGATGTGATATGAGTAAGAACTGTGGGACAGAAAATATGTGTCTTCACTACAAATTGGATAATGTGGCTTTGCTAAACTGGATTATATAACAAACATGTACACAGTGTTCTCTCCTGGTGTGTCACATGAAAACATTCAGGTAAGGTGAAGGTTGAGGCAGCTAAAGCCATTTGGTTCATATCAAGACATAGTTGTGATGAAAATTCAATTTCCATTCCATTCCACAGTATAAAATGCTTTCTGAGTTGAGAATTGAACCCAGATCAATGAAACACAATCATAGGAGACCATTTTGCATATCTGAGCCTTCTTGTTAGGAGTTAGCAGAAAATGGGATTCAGGTATAAACCGTGAGAGAAGAGATGCTTCAGAGCACTTGATGATGATGAACCAGACACTGTTATGACATAATAAGGGAGTAATTGTTGTGACTCACAGGATGCAGGAAAACAAGTTTCTGCTGTCTCCACGTTCCGAACAAACTTACTTACACTTTGTGGAGCTTTGCACCAGCAACGTCACAATCAACAATAGCAGCAACGTTGGCCACTCAAAAATGCACATCATTCGAGGCTCCTCAATGAGAGTGGACTAAACTTTGATTTGAACACATCACATTCACCTTGGATGTCACCTGTTTAACTGTGATTTATAGCCACAAAAGTAATGACCGGTGACGGAGCTTTGTTTTCCTAGGCCAAATGTCAGTACTTAAGCTTTTAGGGAGGCTCTCCTCCCACGAACAACAGTACCAATCGTTTCACCACATGCTCCAAATCAACATACGTTTAAGCTAGAGTTGGGTATTGGTACTCAGTATCTTTCTATTGATGAAAATAACCCCCAGTACCAAGAAGTATTGAAATTTCTCCAGTCAATCAATAGCATTTGATCCTTTCCTACCCAGATCCAAAAATAGGAAACGTTTCACTTGCAGTACTTGTATCAATATTACTTTAAAGGTACTGTTATTGGTACTGGTAATGCCATTTTTGAAAAGATACCAAGCCATAATTTACACTCACCTGACAAAGCCAGGAGCAAAGGAGGAAGTCAGGTGAAGTCACTGTGGGAAGGAGGTCAACTAAACACTTTTTGTGTCATGTTTCAAACTAACAGTCAACATCCTTGTGCCAAAAGCAAATCAAACTTTAACTAGAGCATTGTCACATTGTAAAACAGATTTATTTATTTATTTATTTTTTGGCCTTTTTGAGCTTTATTGTGATAGAGACAGCTGAAGAGTGACAGGAATGTGGGGAGAGAGAGATGGGGAACGAAATGCGGCAAAGGGCCGCAGGTTGGATTCGAACCCTGGGCCGCCGTGGCAAGGACTGAGCCTTTTGTACATGGGGGCGGTTGCTCTACCAACTGAGCTAAACAACACCCCACAGATTTATTTTTTAACAGTGATTTATAACAGCTTTTAAAGACACAGACAAATCACATCATCCCACCATGAAATGTATTCTAGCGAGCATGGACAAATGATGTATTTTGATGTTTTATCTGGAGGATTTGTTTATCTGGAGCCCAATGAGTAGATGTCTGTAAAATTATTTTTTACAACCATTTAAAAGCATAGCTTTTTATTTTCTTCATCCCAAGACACAAATCTTCAGTAAATTTGGTCAAAGCAATCAAAAATGCCTCAAAGTAGTAGAATGGATAAATTTTTAATGAAGGCTTCTCCAGTGGAAATTGAATTTCATGCATTGAGTAATCACTACTGCTGTTGTACATAGTCAGCTACAAAGAATAGTTTGTGTAGCACTTTGTGAATTTAACATTATTTTCCCTCTTGACCTGTTTCTCTGTCTTTGGGTTGACTGATGAGGATAAACAGGTTGGAAGTAATTTTTTAATCAGCCTTTCTTTATTCCTTGCACCATCCTGTGTCACGAAAAACTCTAAAAGCTTTTCCTGCTTGTTCAAGATAAACAACTCCTTCCTCCTGATTTGACCATATAGCCATCCAGCAGAGTTGCTGTGAAAGAGGTACCTTTTTATAGTGCAGTTTTCCTCACAAGTAAACAATTTATTAATATCTTTGTGTGTAGTCATGACATCCGGCAGCTGACGCACAAAAAAACCCTCAGGCGTCACTACAGACATTTTTCCTCTTTATCTGGCCATCATTTTGGCTGTGTTAGTGCATGTGGCATTATTTTTTGTAACAATGTCTCTCTTGACAAATTTTGGAATTTTTATTTTTCTAATAGATCAGTAAAACACTGTGAAAAAAAATTACTACCCTCTTAAGTCACTAAGGACAAAAATGCCCACTTCCAAAAAACTGCTATAAAAACTTTACAAATTAATATTTTTTCTGCTTTTTTCTGCATAAATCTATTAAACAACTTCAGCCGTGCTCAAAACTACCAAACATTCAATCATTTTGAGGATTTTAACCCTTTAATTGCCAGTTTGTTTACTTGATGTTATTTATGAAAAAAAGGGAACATAACAAATTGTTTGTGTTTTTTTCATAAATAACAGTTTAAAGGGCTAAAATCCTCAAAATGATTGAATGTTTAATAGATTTACGCAGAAAAAAGCAGGAAAAAATTAATTTGTAAAGTTTTTATACCAGTTTTTTTAGAAGTGGACATTTTTGTCCTTAACAACTTAAGAGGGTAGTACATTGACTGACACATGAGGGTTAAAACAGTTAACTTCTGTTCAGTATGTTTTAGTCATGATAGCAACTCAAGGGAAGGCAGTGCTGCCTTTAGGGTCACCTGTTTTAAATGTTTGGAATTGGACATTTTTTTCCATCCATACATGTTTCAGAATCATACATGTTATTTTATTGCATTATAATCATATAATAAGAACTCAGCTCTGTTTTTCAAAGGAAATAATAATAATTTAGAATTTGTTAGAAAAGTTTTTGCAGATTTTCCTCCTGCACTTGTTTAGAGCTGACTTTGGTAGATGTATGTCTGGATAAAAGCAGGTGGTGTGGCAGGCTGCTGTTGGAGATACTACTACTGTACAGCTTTCCTGGGTGGTTTCAGTCAGTCAGTCACTCACTCAGAAGATATGCACGTTTTGTGCTTGTATGCTATTTTATTTGAGGTGTCTGTCTTTTTCTACCTTCTTCTTCTCTGGGTAAATCAGTGCCGTAGCGGCTCCATTTACCTACCTACCTTCTATGCACCTGAATCACCTGGGTGAATATTTACTTAAGCAAACTGTTTGCTTTTGTACTCTAACAGCGTGATAGAAATGCACCATTTCATCACCAAATGACCTCGTCAAGAGGAATCAGAAAGTATTGAAAATGAGAAAGGGGGGAGGCAAGCATCAAACCAGCAGGGGGAGACCACCTGTGACAGTCTACAGCAGCTCCTCTGGTGCCACTCGCTCCTGGCAGCGCTGTTAGTGATGTTTGCCAGCCGGCAGCCACAGGAAGGACCCTGGTGCACAGACTTGAAAAAGTAAGCACCTGTTAAAATCCCATAACCAGTAAAGGAGCTTCATTCAGAGCTTGTATGAGCTGGACCCCCGGCTGGAATATTCTGTCATTAAAGATGCAGTTTATGTATTTCCTACAGATACTGTCTGTTGCTTTTTTTTCTCTCTCCAGCTGTTATTCAGTTAAGCTAATTTTCCAAATTTGATAGCTGTCTGTCTCTACACCTGCCTGAAAACTGTAAAACCTTTACTAATAAATCATCACAGCTAACCAGAGAAAGACAAAATGTCTTTCTGTCATAATTTTATGGTTTTATGGTTTAGTACAGTAAAAATGTTGGTTAGAGTAGAAAATACCTTAACATGGTCTGTAGACCTGGGAACTGGATCAAACTATGGATAAAACAAAAACAAACATAATGTGCTTATTGGTGTCAGATCCATTCAGAGGATATAATCTTTGCGATGCCTCATACAATCCAGTGTTTAGCCCATAGGACATGACATGGTTTCCAAAAACAATCTGAAATAGTCTTTTCATCAGTCCGTCTCAGACAAGCTCAGGCTCAGAGAAGTCTGCAGCATTTTTAGAAGTTGTTGATATCTGGTTTTCTCTTTGCACTTAACTTACTTAAATGCAGTCCCACCTGAGGGGTCAATTTTTGGCATACCCCCTTTATGTTTCTCCGATTTCAATGAATCTTTTACTTTTACTGATATTATGGATTGTAGATCTTTAACTGTTGAACTATTTGCCAATGCAGTTTTTCCATCCTTGCCCCATTCTTAGCTTTCCGAGGACGTCCCTTTCATGCCCAAACATGATACTATGACCTGTTACCAGTGAACCTGTTTACCTGTGAAATGTTCTAAACAGGTTTTGTTGCCCCTGTCTCAACTTTATTGGAACATGTTGCAGGTGTCACATTTAGAAATTTACAATCAGTGTAGATTTACAACAAAATAAAGTTTATAAGTTGCAACATTAAATATCTTGTCTTTGCACTCTACACTGAGGTCGTTTTAGGTTCTAAGGATAATAATAACCATTTATAGTATAAATATGTAATGTGTGGTTAATGCACATATTTAAACAAATATCTCAAACATTATGTAACTCTACTGTTAACGACAAACATCAGATACCTCCAACCTCTATTTTTTCCTCCAAACAGAAAGTCCAAACTGTCCATTTCAGCTTAATTAAATTAACGTTCAGTGACTTTTCAAGTGTTTCATCACAGCTCCTCTCGAAACATTTTAATTATAGCCTCTTGTCACACAGATGTTACACGGTGCACAGATTATCTGTGTGCTGCAATATGAGTATATAAGTGTCTGAAGTCCCATTCAGACTCCCCCCTGGGTGTGGCAGACGGTTTTGTTGAAAGGATACTTTACAATGTAGAAGAGAGCAGGTGGAGAAGTGATTTTTATAAGAGCCCACTACTTTCTTTTTTTTTTTTGTCTTTTTTTTTGTCATCTGTTTTCTTTTCTTTTTACTTGACATTGTCAAGAAGTACTTTTTTATACTTTTTATATCAGCTTAGAAACACTGGATATCAAGAGCTGGAAATTGAATTTTCAAGTCCATTGAAAGGAGGCTGGATGAATACTGCTGAGCTTCAAACTTCATTTTTAAACTTGACTGATGGTAACACTTTATTTGAAGACCACATAGTGAGTTATGGGGATATTCATAGTGTATTAAAATGCATTCATAATGCCTTATGACTACACTCATAAACACACATAATGCTTTCTGTTGATATACAGCATCAGAAAGCACTGTGTGTGTTTATGAGAGTAGTCATAAGGTGTTATGATTCACTATGAATATCCCTATAACACATAGATGCGGTCTTCAGAGAAAGTGTTACCTTGATTTTTAAATTTAATTTATTTTTATTTTTACAAACACACACTCATATAAAGAACAACAGTGTGTGTGTGCGGGATTCCCTAACAGCGGTTGAACAACACTCTCAGTCACCCCTGATGTGAGCAGGAAAAACCTACTGCAGGCTTCCCATCTGTTCAACCCCAGAGTTATGGCAGAGATCCATCACACACACACACACACACACACATACGCACACACACCTCATTCATAAAGTCGGTCAGATTCAGACCCTCATCCGCTGGGAGCAGAGTGTGAGGGAGAGTCGCAGCAGTGTTAGAGAAGCTCCTCTGAAGTCTAGTTTTAACATACTGTGCCATTTAGAGCTATTATCCAGTCGCTCTCTGTGCATGCTCAGTGTATGAACAGCTTCCAGACTGTTTAAACATTAACTTTAATACAGTTGAAATGAACACTGGTCCCAGTTTGCAAATATGGTCCAGATTTAAAATATTTATTCTATAGTGAGCTGTAAAGTGAAATTTAGGACATGATAAACTCATTGTACATGCATGGGATATACAGGGGGCAACACAGTGTACTATATAATAAATAAGCCAGGGTGATTCTAAGAGGCTGTTTCTTGGCTTCCTGTGGTTTCAGGTGACTGACCTGAGTGTAATGTTGCAATGATTTTCCCCTGAAAATCAATTCAGCTCACAAAGCTGCCACAAGGTTTACATCCATTCAGTATATATGCAAGTAGCTTGCAGTACCAAACGCAGGAAGACAGTATGTGAGAGACAGACTTGATTAGGTTGGAAGGCAGGAAGGAAAAGCAACAAGAAAGGCGAGAAACTAAAGTCAGCATGGACAACTGAAGCTTACCCTCTGAACTGAGTTTATGCAGCTGCTAATTTTTCAAATGTTCTATTTCTAGTTATGGCTCGTCATTTCTGGTCGCTAAACCAAATATCTTAATCTTAATCAGTTCACACATCCTTGTAACATTGTGAAAGTTTGAAACATCACGTCCACAGCTCACTGATGCTTATCAGTGCGATAATGCATGTTTTAAAAATATATATTTGCATTCATCACAAACACTAAACTAGCTGTTTTTTGCTTTCTCCAGCTTGGGGGAGTTTATAAATATCTATGCCAAACTGTGCAGCCAGTAGGATAGGTTTCGTGATTGATTTGTCACTTTTTTATTTTTATTTTCTGAAAAAATAAAAACAGGCCGGACAACCTCAACAGCTGCAACGTCAGATAATGAATGAAGCAGTGGACAAAGAAGCACAGCGGGTGCTGCGACTAAGGATGGAGAGTCACTGCCCGCTAATGCTACCACTAAACCTGCTGAAGGATGCTAATGCTACAGCTAAAGTGGACTACTGTGAGCATGCTTGCATCAGATATCTGGCTCTAAAATGTAGCAAAAGAGGCATAAAATAGAAATACTTGAGTAAAGCACAAGTACTCCAAAGGTGTTTGTGAATCTCTTCCAAATAGTCATTGATCTGCTCCAGTTACCATCTGTTCTAAATGTTTGCCTCTTCTAAAGAGGTCACAAAGAGGAATTTGTCCCTCAGCTGTTCTTGATTTAGCAGGCTGCTTTCTTGTCGTGTATCAGCCTCTGCTAGCCTGTTATCAGCTGTATCCATGTTCCATGTTACATGCTAATGAGCTATTAACATTGTGTGTCTTGGACCATGTGTCAGGATTAATTTTAGGGTTCATTTTGTGTAATGAAAACAAAACATAATACTTCAGGAAAAACTCAACAGTCTCACATGTTCAGCCATAACCTCTGCAAAATATAAAGTAGTAGCTCTGCGCCAATTCATACAGCCACCTTGATTAATCACACCTCTCCATGAAAATTCTGAGGGTACGGGAGGAAGAAAAAAACAATGAACTGAATTTAAAAGACTAACTGCCAGTAAGACTGACGCAAACGGCTGACATACATCACGCTGATGTCTCATCTATATGATGTCGTCTTGTGCTCGAAAAACTGCACTTCAATAAATTGGATGGTGCAGCAGGAGCTGTCTGATATATAATGCTGGATAGAGATTGCGGTGATGTATATTTAAAATCACAGATTTCTAGTTGTGATGGTGGCGAGCTTATCGCAGTGCTCTCTTTAATACAAGTGAAGATATAGAAAGGTTCAGCTATGATAAAAATAGATACTCAAGTGCACACGAAGCACTGATTTTACTTATATATTACATTACTCCTATCCATTATCCAAAGCAAGACTCTGCGTTTGATATTTTTTTATGTTTTAAATAGGTGTCAGTGATTTTGGCACAGCATGAAAGAGACTTGAATCATACTTGGAATAAGTAATCCATCATCCATCAGTGCGCACCTACAAAATTTGCACTGACAACAACATTACCACTTAACAGTTTCAGAGCCTGCACAGTTGTGATGATAAATATTTTTCTTGTTGCAGGTGAGCACAAGAAAATCCCGACATGTAATGCAAAGTATTGATGCCTTGAGGCATCTATCTATCTATCTATCTATCTATCTATCTATCTATCTATCTATCTATCTATCTATCTATCTATCTATCTATCTATCTATCTATCTATCTATCTATCTATCTATCTATCTATCTATCTATCTATCCACCCACAAATTTGCATCTTTATCTTTCTATTTGTGTATGGATTAAACAAATTAGATATAATCTGTTAATTAGTGAGCTTTAGAGATGTTGATAAGCTCTTTTTTTTTCTTTTTTTTTTAGACTCTTGACAGAACCAGTCTTGCACCACTGTTATTGTTTCTAATCAGTCAGAGGCATTCAGCACCACGGTCAGCTCCACTCTCTTGTACACAGTAAAGTGTTCAGGCACTAAAAATCCTTGCATTTGTTTTAATAAAGACACATAATTACATCTCTTTATTTTAACATGTTGGAACAGAGATTTACCGTTTTCCATATTTCATATAGATACTGTATATTACCAGAAAAGAGTAGCCACTTGCTTTACATTTACTTTTCTTGTCATTACCTGAATCAGAATCTACCTTATTGACACAAGCATGTGCACACTACATCAATGAATGAACTAATGAATTTGTAGGCTGAACAATTTTCAGGAGTATAGAAATAGACATACAGCTAATGACAATGAGGCTGGTCAAAGATGGTTAAAAATAAACAGAATATTATGTACACACAAGTATGTGAAGAAATAGATATATATCTATATCTGTATCTGTGTATATATATACTGTATATAAAAGCAACAATGAACAACAACATACAGCGTCTAGAGCCACATAACTTGAAAGATGTCCGGTTTAATGGGTTTTGTGTTCAGGTGGCCTCGAGACAATAAAAACTGTAAATGTGAAAAGTGCTTGCAGACGTTCGATATCCACTGGAGATGAACTGACTAAATCTTTCTGCTACTTTTTTTATTGTACAGCCTCAAACTGGAAGCAACTGTGTGCTTTTTTTGCTGATCCTCCGAAGTAAATATTTTCAAAGAGATGAACTTAGGAAGATATCTGCCTAACATTTTCATATGCATATTCTGTGCGGACTGAGTGACCACTTTCTTCTTCATGGCAAAAAAAAACAACATTTTTTTTGGTCTACATGAAATATAAGATGGAGAATTACATTAAAAATGACTTCATGATAAAGTATTGACAGACTGATGAGCGTATTCACTGGAATCAAATTTGTTTCTCCAAATGTCAGCAGCATTTTCTCAAAAGGTGTGAATAAAATTAATCTTTATTGATATTTATGCAGCCACAAAATATGATTGAATACAGAAAAACATGCAAAATCATTCCTGACCTTGGGAGCAGTACGTGTAACAAAAGGCAAAAGGTCCACTTTCAACCTCCTCTTATTTGTGCGTTACAGAAAATATCATTTTGGGAAATTAGTTTTTACAGTTTTTCTCCATTGATTTGGCTCATTTCTTGAAACAGAAATTACATTCTCAAAACAACATGGACAAACCTCCAAACCACTTGGCAATTGTTCACAACAGAATTGTATTTCTCATTGATTTCATCACATTGCAAATGTCTTAATACATCTTTGCAAATGATTAAGTACAGTTAGCCTACATTTAGCACAATTTCCAAGTGAATAGATCCTGTTGATCTAAACTGACTGATTGATTCTCAGTCTAATGGTTGTTCTCTCCAAAACATGTCAGCATCATTTCATTCTATAAGTCATCACATGCAAAATAGTCTGTTCAATTGTCAAAATTAGTCAACATATCCATATCAACATAATACCATGAATACCATATACTGTATTTATTTACAGCACTGTAGGCTACATATAATTTTCCTTGTTTTTGTTTATGTGTTTATATAACAGTATATTATGCTTTATACATTTTCTTTTTTCATTTCATACATTTTGAATAAAATATTTTTTTATTTTTATTTTTTCAGTTTTATACACAATTGTATTCTGTTAGCTAGACAAAAAAACTAGTACAGTAACCATTGTGAATGAAGGACTGGGCTAAGACTGAGAGGTGGACATGAGGGATATTTCAATGGTCCTCTGCCATAGTGACAAAACATCTAAACATTTTGACTTGCAGTGCTCACACAATGCCAAAGGGACGATGCATTTTGGAGGTGCTTTATATGCTCATGCTTTATATGAGAAATAAATTTAGTTTTGACACATGAGTGAACTGTTTTGGGAGAGATATGCGCTTTTGCAAGTGAGCTATGGTGTTGTGCTGAACTGTAAGACTGTTTTGCCAAATGATCTTAGAGTTTTGAGAATATAATTTCTGTTTCGAGAAATGAGCCAAACCATTGGAGAAAAACTGTAATAGGAGCATTGTCCAGAAATGTAACCTGCTTTAGAGTTTCAACAGATGGAGAGCAGAGAAGCTGAAATGTCCTGCCCTTGGTCAATTAGAGCTGAATACCCTTTTAAAATCTCATAAATATCAGGATGGTTTCTGCGACAAGGTTTGTGCTAATTGAATTCAGCATTTGGTGTTTAAGCTTCCATTAATATTACTAGAGATAGCAGCTTGTTTTGTAGAGTGATGGGCTGAATTTTGAAAGGTTTTTCGAGGAAGACGAGTGTGTGCTGATCCTGTTTCTCACAGAACTTTTCAAATTTTCCAGCATGTTCAAATAGTTTAGTGATGGTACCCGGCAAAATCTACTTCCTGCGCTGCTTCCAACAGTGTCTCACATATAATTACTCATTTTAAAGGAGGTCTACCTGAGGCAACTACAAACATCAACATCAGCAAAACTTGAGCTGACTGCAGCGTCACCATCTCCTACGGTTCCTACTTTAGCTGCATCACCCCAAGGAGACGTGCCTACGCTTCTCATAACACTGGTTTTCATTTCTCCTTAGAGGATGCCGACAAAACTTCCAAATGACTTTATTTTAACTACATTTCTGGAGATAAATTGAAGTGATGCTGCTACCGACTGAAATTATGTGGCATTTGGTAAAAGTTTCGTTCTCTAAAGCTTAAAGGAGCAGTGCAACATTTTGGGAGCCAGGCTAGCTGTTTCCCTTTATGCTAAGCTATGCTAACCATCTCCTGGATCTAGCTTGATATTTATCATACATATGTGGCATTTCTGACACAGAGAGGTGTTTCTATTATTTAGCTTATCTTCACTGATACAAAATAATAGAAACACCCACAAACTGCAGTCTCTCCCTCGCATCATCTGAACATAAATGGTGAACTGACAGCTGATTATACATTTTTTTTCTTCATAGTTTGTAGATTTTGTCCTCCATCTCTTACATTCTAATTATATTAGGAAGCGATGTCTTCACAACCAGTGAAGGAGGAATGATCACAGTAACCCAAACTGTTTCAACGTACACTTGTTTTAAGACGATGCGATGGTCTCCATTGCTGCAGAAAGAAGCCAACAAGGCAAAAAAATGTAGTTCCATGAATGGCCACTTGAGGATGGCTCCAAGAGTGAGTCAATCTCCGTAAGGCCTCATATTAAAATGTCCTTTACAACAGAAATGAACATGTTTACAGCCTAGTACAAAAAATAGTTTTGGTCTCTATAGCTGATGTCCCAGTTTATGGCAAGGATGACTTTCTATAAAACTCGCCTGTTCAAATTATATTAAGGCTTAAAGTTATGCATAGAGCATGGCTGCTTTGAGTGACAGGTGGGTGCCATCACTGGCAGCTGGTTTCAGCAACCAGGCTTCATTCAGCCTGCCTCAGCTCCACCCACGCTCCATGTCTTTGCCAATTTCTGGATTAGGCGGGAACTGGTGGAGTCAGGAACTGCCAAGATGGCACCAATGAGGGCTTTACAACTGCCCTTCAGAAACCTATGGGTGACTTCATAGAGACTTTTTTTTTTTACACAGTCTACAGATGTGTTTTCTTGGACCCAGCGTCTCGTGGCTGTTAGTTGAAAAACAGCTAAAAACATCTTGAGTGTTAATGTTAACACACTGAAGGCACATTAATGACCTTTGACACTGTAGAGAATCACTGTTTGTGCTATTTATATTCATTTTCTTGTTGAAACATTGAAATGCAGCAGGATAGACATTTCTCAAACATTTGTGTGCAAATACAAATGATGATGCTGTACCCCAACTACGTGATGCAATACATTTTTATGTTTTATTCCCACGTTTGAGCATTTATCACACTGACCAATAAAACTATTATTAACTGAGGTAGTGGTTTTATACATGTACTTAATGACACAAGGCACCGACTGACAACTGAATAACTCAGCGTGAAGCCATTTTAATCCTGCAAAACAGAAGCTCACAGAGGAACAAACACCATAGATTGGAGCTTGTTCCTTATTATTCTGTTAATTGGGGTGGTTTAATGCATTTTAAATGGCACTTTTTGTGCAGAATAATAGGGGCATGAAGAGGACAGTGAGGTTTACTCTAGGTTGGAGATAAGGATATGTATCTGTGAGAATGCGTTCTACCAAAAAAATAAATAAAATAAAAAACAAGCATCAGTCATGGCAGAGATTCACTGTGTATTTTCGAATCAGCAGCTCTGGAAGTTTTGATGTTAAATAAACTGCGGGGACTTTTTTTTCCACTGCTCGGTGCTGAGCGGACTGACTGACGCCCCTCCTGTCTAAAAAAAAAAAAAAAAAAAAGGCGCATGTGTGTTATTGCTGTGATGTGAGTTGAGCCGCATCCAGACGCACTGGCCGCCGCTGGCTGAGCCTCCCCCCACCCCTCCATCACCTCTCTCTCTCTCTCTCTCTCTCTTTCTCTCTCTCTCTCATCTTGGTGGTGTTGTGCGCAAAATCTCCAGCGCCGGACGGACGGACGCAGTTTGACGGTACAAACGAGCGGCTCTGCGGGGGGATATCCAAGAAAAAAAAGCCATAACAGACATGGATATTTAACGGGCATTTGATTTTTTTTTTTTTATCTCTTTGTTTTTTTAAGAAAAAAAAACCCCGTGATGTTGCTTTTGCCCCGGGGGTGTTAATTAAACCTGCTCGATGTCTCTCATCAGTTTATAACCGAAACAAAATGAGGATTTCTTCTCGCGACTGGTTTCTGTTGATATTCTCTGGCTTTTGGGGACTGACAATGGGTGCTTTCCCGAGCAGCGTTCAGATCGGTAAGTGTGTGAGCATGTTTAATGTTAATCCTAAACCAGGAGATGAATCATGTGAATGAATGTGTGGACGTCCTGTGTGCTGCCTCTGCCACTGCCATTTAACACCTCAGCACTACTCAAAGTGGAAATTGTTGATTTTCTTCCGCATTCTTCTCTTTTTTTCCCTGTAAAATATCACATGCAGGCTGGGTTCTTGTCTCTGTTGATGCTGTGCATGTTTAACACACACACACACACACACACACACCTAATGCGCTTTGTATCTGCAGGCTAGAGTGTGTATCCCAGTGCACTCCGCCACTGCAGCAGATCAGAGCAGCAAAGTGTGTGTGTGTGTGTGTGTGTATTCCCTATGCAGGCTGCCTGTGCATTGACTGCTGTTAACACTCTCGCAGACCCCGGTCCCATAGGCCTTACAAGCTTCACCGATTCCACCTTTTTTTTTTTTCTTCCAGTTTTTTTCTCTTCTAAACATGTGATTCAATTAAACAAGTTAACAGTGTCCTGGGAGGAAATAAAGATGATGGATTCATGGTTTTCATTTCACTGGCAGGCAGATTGACTCGGTTGATTTAAAGGCAGGGGATGAAAAGAAGGGCAAACTGTGACCTCCAGTTGTTGATCATCACAACCCTCCCCAAAAAAATCAATCATCAGAAAAGCAGTCATTCATGTTCTTTCCCCTGTGAAAATCCTTCACCCTCACAGATTAACTGTTTTTTTCTTTTTGTTTTTGTTTTTTTATCTTTTGATTTCAGGAATTAAACATTCACTCAAACAGACTTTTTGTGGTTTGACCCTCCGCTGCACCTCTGCTTGTAGAGGAGTTGAGGCACATCAGAACCAGTCAGGCTGATGACAAATGACAAGCTGTTCAAATGATTCTCCTTGTCCTTTTATATCAACGTGATACTCGAATCCCCGGCCCCTCCAGGGAGGTCAGAGGTCAGAGTCTGTTACAGAACAGCACCCCTGGAACTGAGGACACTTGAGCTGGGTGGGAGGGGGGGGTTAAACCTGCATCTGTTGAGCTGCTGTGCTATGATGCGAAACATTCAGAAATGTGTGCTGCTGATTTAGGCAAAACTACTGTTGTGGGTGAATTTGAAAACAAATCATAACCACTTCTCATTATCGTTTGCTGTCAGTGACAGCAAACTTTGTTGACGTAATACCTGTGTCGTTAGATTTCCCATCTCAGCCCTGTGGTTGACCTCTGGAGTGTAAAAATTCACAATGCACCAGTCACCCATCAGACTTCATTTAACATTTTTTTTGAGCCGCCACCAGGAAGCTCCACCAGTTCTCACAGACGGCACACATCCCTCCAATCAACACTCAGCAGTTTCAAATAATTGCCACTGAAAAATCAACACTTATTAGCAGAGTGAAATTTGCTGTGTACACATGCATGCAGCACAGAAACGAGTGTACAAATACAGTCATGGTGGCCAACACGCTGTGCGACTGCCACAGATACAATCTGACACCAGTCATACACGTGAAGGTGAATTCTGAGAACTATAGATCTACTTTTCATTCATTACTTTTTCATTCATTTGCTCAGCTTTCTTTTTTTTTCAAAATGTCATGGTGGCTGTCAAAGCGTGCATTTCATCCTTGACAGGAAGTCAATCCATCACATCAAAAAACAAAAGCAGAAATGCTCTCTGAATAAATTACTAAGAGTCTTTGTTTGCACACTGATTCACATCAACCTTCAAAGTGAACCAGACTTTTTGAAAATTGATATTCCGAGCAACGCTAAAAGGTCTTTCAGAGTTCTGTAAGGATTTACAGGTTTTCCTTTAAGGATCCTGAAGCTCTTGTCACTTCTGAAGAAGATCATCTGAGCCTGGCTGTGTGTGTGTGTGGATGCAAACTCTCTTCAGGCTGTGACTCTTCACAGATTGTTAACTGAGGAGAAACTGGTGTTGCTTGATTTACTGACACCAGTTACATCCCCACACACAAAGACCACATTTACATGGGCTTTATTGATAAAAATGTTGAATGAACTTAGTCTTGAGACAATTTCCGACTGTTTGTTTATGTTTGATTCATAAAAGACTAACTCACCTTTGATCTATACATTTCAAATTAACTTAAAAGTGATGGCACCTTCTTTACAGTCAGTGATATGCTAGCACACATAAGGGTTTAGTCAGGAATAGCCATGATTGCTTTTTTCTAATTTGACACTGTTTATAGAAAATCACATCCTGTTTTAAATTTAAATTTAAATTTAATTCCTATCACATTGCTCATGAATTAAAGATTCACCACAGGTTTGGGTGCATATACACTTATATTAAGTCTAGACTTTGCTTAGAAATAAAATATTTCCATGTCAAAGTAAGGTTTTATACTTTCAACGAGGCAGCTGATATTAATTAATGTGATCTATTTCTGGATAAGGATTAACACATATTAATCCAGGTGAATTGGCCAGACCATGTCTGGAGGTGGTTCACATTGAGAATGGATGGAGGTGTAAATACATTTTTTTACAGTGTGAGCACAATCTCAAGAAATAAATCCGCCCAATATGTTGAAATATTCACCTGTTCCTGCTATTTCAAGCTGCTTGTCAAAAAAAAAAGCTACAGACAACCTCCTTCCTCTGCAAAGGGGAAAATAAATAGAGCCCAGACAGCAGCATCACTCCCTAAGACTCTTGAGGGACCACTACGAGGACGAGACGTGACCAACAAGGGTAGTCGAACTAGCAGTGTCCTGGCAAGTGTCTTGACTGGCTCTGATCGCCTTCTTACAGTTAGTAACATTCACCTAGTTGGCAAGTCTATTGAAAAGAAGCCAATAGATGCCATTGGCTGTTTCCATGTGATCCTCGTGTTGCACATCTTTGCGACAGCTTGAGAGTATACTACATTGCCTCCCTCGACCTGAGACATATATTATATACTATATTACTGTGTGTAAGTTCAAAGGCCTGTGATCCAGATGCTGTCACATATACCAGCTAGAAACAGGGTCAAAAACAAACAGGCTCTTTGGAGCCACAAGTGTCTTTAGTGTATTTATAAAACTTCCAAGTCTGGGGCGCCTACAGTGTGTCCTGTTGCACTGAATCTCATTTGGTGCAACATCTAGCAGACGGGAAAGTCATAGCTGAATAAATTGTATTCAGGACAAAGGCTGATTTTTATCCTCTTTTAATTAGCGGTGAATATAAGTTCTCAATTTTGAAACGTGTAAAGGGCATTCCTGCTGATCAGTAGCCAAAATATTAAAATGTTCACACTTTCTTTTTTGTTTTTTTGTAAATCATGAATCAACACCTTCTGTGAGCGTTTGGTAGCAAGTGTGTGTTAATAGGATGTGAAACCATCACAGTGGAAATTATATGAAAATAAGCTCCAGTGCTTTTTGTCACCATTACTATTATGCAAAAAAGATGGAAGGGATTTACATGGACATCATAAAGGAGTAAAATATTCTAAAGTTTACCTTTAAAGAGGTCAGGCAAAAAAAGAACACACTGGCATTTTGCTTTAAATGACATTTATAATCTCAAGAAATATAGCCTTAAGTAAGATTTTCAAATGTGAACAAACTGCTTCTAACCTAAAACACCACTGACATTTGCACAACCACGAACAGTGTAGTGAAGATCTTCATATATGAACAAAGTAGTAACATAAAAAAAGAAAAGAAACCAAGAGTTCAAAGTGTTATCTCTGATGACAAACTGATTCTTGCCACTGGAGCTGCTGAAAGAACAACAGCATTGGTGAATAATATATCACTTTTTCTGCTTGCATTAATATGTAACAAAGATGCCTCACATGCTAATCAGACTGTATCCTACATTGTCACAAAGCCTAGTGGTGCTTAACATCAAATTGTCTGCAATGGGATATTGGTGAAGTGATTTATCAGAACAATATTGGCCTTTTATTGCACCTCATATATATTGTCCAGTCAGTTGCGTCCACCTCTAATATGATAGAGGTTCCTCTCTGACCACAGCTACTAAAACAGTTTGTTAAAGTCGAATACACTTTTAACCTTTTAAGTCCATATTGAGGTTGTCGTCACAAGAAGAATTGCAGTAGTTTGCCTCCTGTAACCATGATCAAGCTCCTTCCCAACCTTAATTAAGTTATTTTTCTTACTATAATTCTTACTATAAAGATTTCTTAGCCTTACCTTAGTGTTTTCCTGTGACTCAAAACCATGATATGATCCAAACATGAGTTTTGTCTGTTGCGCCTTCAGTGAATTGTCATGAAAGTTGATAACCGTGACCCACAGAGGATGCGTCCAAATGACTTTTCCTCAAGTGCCAACAGCAGGTCAGAGTTTCCAGTGAGAAATCTTGGCATTTACAGCGTGGATTGGCACAATATTTGGCTCAGACAGTCATTATTCCGAGAGGATGTATCCTACTGAATTTGATCACATGACTTTTCCTTTTGCGCCACCAGCAGGTTGACATTTTTCATTCATAATAAAATGTCTTGACAACAATTGGTTGGATTGCCTTGACATTTGGTACAGATGTTGATGTCACCCCCCACAGGGTGAATCCTAATAACTTTGCTGATGCCCTGACTTTTTAGCGCCATCATCAGGTCAGACGAACTGTCTGTCGTAAGATTGTGGATTATTTTCTGGTGCTCCTTTTTTTCACATGCTCCTCATCAGACCTGTGTTCCCCCCCCTCTCTGTTCAGGCGGTCTGTTCATCAGAAACACTGATCAGGAGTACACTGCCTTTCGGTTGGCAATCTTCCTGCACAACACCAGCCCGAACGCCTCGGAAGCCCCGTTCAACCTGGTGCCTCATGTGGACAACATCGAGACGGCCAACAGCTTCGCCGTCACCAACGCCTGTAAGTCAATCACACGGCTTCATGTTGTGTTTGTGCACTGTGGGGTTTATGATCAGAGTAAAACAGGAAAATGAGGCTTCCTGTACAGCAAAGTGGTGTGATTTAAGCAAACAACTATATGAGGTAACCAGACCAAGATATATGGACGATACTGGTCTTAAGGATAATTCAGTTTTATTACACCTGGGTTCTTAATTTCACCATAATTCCTATCTATAACAAAAACATTGTACTCACCAAGTTAAAGGAATAGTTGAACATTATTTTGTAGTAAGGAGCTGAAGATGGGATTTGTTTACACTTTTAGGTAAAAAGTTTGTACATGAATTAAACAAACGAGATACAACATGTAAATCAATGACATGTTTTCAGGTAAATTTTTAAACTTACAGAGGCAGCCTGGTTGTTTCCCCTCGCTTTCAGCCTTTGTGCTAAGCTAGGCTAATCACATCCAGACTCCAATTCCATACTCGATGCACAGATGCGACATTGAGACAGGGCTGCAACTAACGCTTATTTTTTATTATTTATCAATCTATTGATCGTTTTCTCAATTAATCGTTTAGTTAATTGATGTTGATCAAACCCAAGGTGATGTCCTCAAATATTTTGTTTTGTTCACCACTCAAAGATACTGAATTTACAGACATAGAGGACTAAAAAAAAAAAAAAACAGAAAACGGCTCTGGCCTGAGATACATCTTTTTATCTAATTTTCATAAAGGAAGCAAAAGTTTCATTTATTCCAAAGTGGTGAAATATTTCTGTACTTGCTGTGATTTGTTTCCTGACAGCATTGATAAAAGGAAATTTGCTAGGTCAAGGAACACAACTAGTCAGACAGTTTTAAACAAACAGCCAGATTTGTCAAACTGTGTGTTGTAAACATCCATCACAGCTTAAAGACTGACCTCCTGGACCAACTTGGGCCTGCTGTATTTACCAGAGTTGTCCACACACAATTTTTCTGTGCAATAAGGAACTATTACAGACATTTCAGCTTCACTCAAATTTATTTTTGAAAGTGGTTTAGATAACTAGTTTAACTTTTGGCCCAAGACCCAACATGCAATAAACTGGAATTATCCTTTAAAGAGTTGGATACTCCATATTCTTCGGCTCTATTATGATGAATAAGAATATCATTGTTGCTTTTAGTAAAACTAGGATCAGTGTTAGTGTTGTCAGGAGTTGGAGTATTGATAGAAATAAGGTAATAAAATAATGTTATAGTCATAGCATCGCCATGCCAAATGAAAATATGGAAACATTTTAAATGACTCATATTTGGGTTTTGTGTTTCCATCCTGGCACTTAAACAGCTCTGTGTATGTATGTGTTATCATGTGGCAGTACAGCTGTGTCTGCTGGTTCACATCTGATCTGAGAAAAGCTGCACACGCTGAAGGGGACAGCAGCTGTAAACACACAAACAACAATCACACACTCTGCCATGGTTAGATCTCTCAACAGTAGTAGGCAGTGATTTTTTTTAGTGATGATCCCGGGGGAAACGTCCTCTTTCTTTCCTGCTTTTTGTATGTGTGTGTGCAGGGGGTGGGGGTTCCCGCAAAGACCATAAAACACTGCAGCCTGATGTCTTCTACTATCTATGGTGTGATCTGGTGTTAGAAAAATCAATGGCTAAATTAAGCAGAGAATGAAGTGCTGTTATGTTTGTTTGGTAATCGAGGGGGTATGTGTGTGTTTGTGTGTGAGTGTATGTGATGATTTCAGATTTCAGAAAAGTCTTGAGGTATTTACTCACATTTCAAAACTCACATTTTGGTAAATTAGCACAATTAAATGTAAGCCGAATTAGCTATTAGCAACTCCTGTTTACAGCGCACCACTGGATGTACAGTCATCCACCACTGGATTACTTAAAAACATGCTATAAGGAGCGTGTTTTTTCTTTGATATCAAAGCGGGTTTATGGAAGTTTGGATAGACACCAGATACCAGACAAATATATCTTTTGAAAGTGTAAGTCACACAGAATCTAAAAATATATGTATCATGTCTGTGTGTTCAGATTTGTCTGAGTTATGACTCCAAGGAGTACGAAATTTGACTCACCTGCCCGTTTCATGTCAGTATCTTTGCCTCACGTCGCCGCCTCTGTCTTAACTTTTCTTTTGCAACAGTATATTTACTTTTGTCTGGTTTCTCTCATTGGAAACCTTGAAACTGTGCTGATGTAAGCATTCAGTTCAAATGCTTTTGTAACTAATATGAACCTGATAGCTGGTTTTGCCCATTAATGTTAATGACCTCTAAAATGAAATTACAGATGAAGCTGTATTAGTCCCTGCGGGCAAAGAAGTTGTACCAGCAGCAGAAAGAATAATGCAGGAGGAGGAAAATGCAAGTAGGTTATGAGTACAAGAATAGAATATAAGATAAGCAATTAAAACAATTTCAGGGTGATATATACTGTATATAGGCACACATAAATATACATTTGGCAGTTGCAATGCATTTAAAGTGGACTGTGGGAAAGAGCATAAATATTAATGTGGTTTTAGTTTAAAATACAGTATGTTTGTTTGTTTAAAAGAAACCTATACATAACCATAATGATACAGATCCAAACTACTGAGAGTATTTTTTATGAGCTACTTAAAATTTTCTTTATAATTCACATAAAAATAGTGTCTGTTGTATGTTATAGAGACCAGAATCTAAAGTATCTTTATTTCAATAATCCTTTTGGATTTGCTTGGATTTCACTTGGGAGGTTACACCATCCTTGAAACAGGCATTTCTGTGTTCGCCCGGTCAATACAGACTCTGAAATGAGACAGAAAACGGCTCTCAATGAGTGAGGCAATAAGAGGAGAGCAGCAGTTGTTCTGTAGTGGAGGCAGGGGTGGGTGTAAACTGTGTATTTCCAGGAACAGAAGAAAACTATGGGATTTTTCACCTCTAGTCTAATGGCTGCACAGTCACAGGAAGTGAGTCTGCAGCGCATTGATTGGCCAAGCCAAATCAGAGCAGAATTACATGAGCCAATCAATGGCTCTGATAGCTCAGGGCCAGCAGGGAATCTGAGATCGAACCGCTTCGCTTGTTTTCACCCCCCGTTTTGCATTCCCAGTGTCTTTATTCTCTTTTTTTCCCCTTCTCGGCCCCTGTTACGCTCCATTGTCAATGGCCCTGAGATAGTGGTGGTTATGAATAGGCAGCGTTACCATGTGACGTTTAAGGGCATGGTGTACATTTGGGAAGGGGAGATGAGAGAAGGAGCTAATTTGTGAAGAGAGATTAGGCCATTCAGCGGCTCGGCATGCTGCTGTTAGAAAGGCTGATGGGGATAATTGGTGGGAGGACGGGGACAAATGTTGTATGTTTCCTTTGTCATTGATAATCATTCAGTGGACCCAGACACTCTGATAAATTCTGTTTCGTTTGTTTGACTCACTGTATAGTGTCCAAATTATTCACAGTGGGGTTACTGGTGTTACTGGCATCATACTGTGATTTAAAGCTACTATTAACATTTTATTTTGTTGGTTATCTCACAACTTTAAAAGGTCCCACTGTTAGGGGTTCACATAGCAATATAATGTATCAGTAGCAAGTTAATTGTGACACCTCTGTGTAATTACCATTAACAAATGAGACACTGGTCAAGACATTTATTAGTCTCTGTGTCGCAGCGGTGGCATTCAGGGTCTCCCACCGGCTAAGAATTTATTTGTGATGCTCAACTCTGTGGGGGTAAATTGAGCTTCTGCCAACAGATGCACTTTTAAGAATGGTTTGTCTTTCACAAAGGACATATTCCATAAATTCATTCGATTATAAGACAATAACTAGGTGCTTAAATATTACATTTTACTCTTAAATGTTTTAGAGTGCCGTATTTTGCTCAGTTTTTCTGTTTGTTAACACTCCGAGCAGTCGTGTGTACAATTGTCTTATTTGTGATTATAGCATTGTTCCAAATGCAACACTAGTTTCCATCCAACTGTAGAGCAAATTTTAATCAAATTTCCAGAAATTTGGCAACAGGAAATGCAGATTAATGTGCGTTTCCATCCACTTCCGTTATGTGAATATTAGATAAACAGCTAGTGGCGTTAATTTTCCAGTCGGGTGACATTAAAACATTGCAGAAGAAGATGGGTGCAGTAAAAGGATGCAATAAAAAGAGTGGCAGTCAAACTATGAAGAAAATATGATAGCATTTGTTTGTTTCATGTATTACTTTGAGGAATGTTAGTCTCATCACTCCACACAGATCTGATGTTTCCTCTCCAGTGGAGGAGATGTTTGGGGGATTTTCCAGTATTTTCACTCATGTTTAAAAAAAAAAGTCTTTCTTGATAGTCGTTTTGAAATTTTAGACACAGTCACGTTAAAGGATATGAATGATGAAAGTCTACATTTTTTCTTATTGTCTACAAATCCATGAAAAGACCAAAACCAACAACCAACTAATCCCACGAACAGTAGCCAAAGCCTGATACATGATCTTATTGCACTGTAGAGCTCCATCAGTGAGTCACACCATTGCACTGGATGATATGTTCCTTCATTAGAACACACACAGTTTATTTTGACCTAATATCTGTAAATTCTCACTAAAGCACCACAACGTTCATCAACAAATGCATGACTTATTCCTGTTTGAGTCATTTTATGAAAAACTACAGCTGTCCAGCTGTAGTTGGAAATAAATAAGTACATATGTTTGTGATCTGTTGTTGAAGATTTACGTCTACGGTAGGAACAAATGGACTTAAGACAATGGGTTTGTGCTACAGGCATGAAATTTCAGTTCTGAAATTTCTTTCAAAATACATTTTCAAACAACACTTTGAACGATGTATTACTGAAATGTGGAGTTAGAGGTTAAAACAGTTTTTCAGTCCAAGATTTTGTGGGCGGTCCTAAAGGGTGGCTCGATGACACACTGAGGCCACCCTGAGCATACCCCTGAACCCCTAGCAGAGAGACAGAGATTAAATCATCTCACTCAGAGCGTTTCAAAGTTAGTCATGTCGTTTTCTGAACTCATCTGACACGTTTCAGTCGCTTCAAAATTGCTGCTTGACTGCTCCCACAAGTGGGCGTGGCTTCAGCACATTCAGCGGACACGCTCCCATAGTCCTGGAGCTGAGAGTACCGCTCATTTTTACCTGATTTCGACACCTAACTTCATAAACTTGTTGATATTTTTAATCATTCAAATTTGGTTGGGTGGTTAATAACACTTTTTTCTTGGATCTGACAAACTCAGAACACATATTTATTCTTACTTTACACAGACTTTAAGAGATACACACGGTTGAATTCAGGTTTCAATTTGTAGCTCTGGTGAGGAAGGGACTATAATTAGTCTTTGTCCAGTCATTTGGTTTCATTTTATTAAATTGATTTTTCTGCACACATTTCAGACACGATTATCAAACGTTGTGATGATGTGAAAAACTGTGTCCCACTGCTGAATTTAGAAATAGGACATCAGGTCAGAACAGTGCAGTTGTTACTGACTGGCCTGGAGGGAATATCAGTTGTGGGGAGTGAAATATTTAATGTTGCCTCATGTCACCTATAAATGCTGCATGATGCATCACTTACATTACATTGCACTGAGACTGGGATTGAAAGGATTTGGTTTTTATATTGCATCAGAATGAGGCATGCATGTGCACTGGATGCAGATTTCAGTCTCTTTGTGCATTTTTCTTTCTAAACTGGTTTTAAGATAGAAAATCCCCGTCTCTCACATGTGTGGAAAGGCCGGAAATAAAATGCCAAAACAACAGACTGCCTGCTTTATTATGAAACACTGAGCCAGCATGATGATCATTTCATGGATCTCTGCCTTGCTGTCAAGGTGCCATTGTTGGTAATGTGCTGAAGTTCAGGACAGTCACAGTGACTGTTTGAGTGAGTCCTTGAACTTGAATTACTTCTCAACCATTTGTCCCTTGGACGTGATCACATGTCCTCTGGGAATTCAGAGTGAAAGTCAATGAGAACATCCAGGTGTTTCTGACAAGGGCTTGTGTACAAGCAGGGAGTTATAATCATCAGTGAAATGTCTCTGAATAAAAGTAGAAAACAGGCAGAAAATTTAAGCACTGTGGCCGTGGTATTTAACAGCAAAGAACTTGGGATATCCCATCTATTTTCAGCACAACACAGCTGATAAACTTGAGACAAATACCTCACTGAGGAAATTTCACCTCGACAATACTTTGCATTGTAATTCTCTAAGCTCAGATTCTCAACATTGAAGTGGAATGAAAATGAGGAGAATACGTGAAGGGAATAATTGGAAGGAGAAGACTTCTTTGTTGGTGGCAGATCGAGACTGCAGTGAAACTTCACCCACTTAAGAGGACAGTTCGTTAGCCGAACATACAGCATTGGATGGATGCTAAGTAATCTAAACTATAAAGTAATCCAATCAATGAGAGGATGATTAAATGGAAGAAGAGAGGAGGAAAGATGATAGTTTTTTTTCCTATAGGCAGCAGCAGATGATTAGGGAGTTGGAAATAGGATAGTTAATAAACTTTACTTCTAACAGATAATTATAGAGAGCTGCATGTAATCGAGACACACAGTTTGGGTGAAGGTAAGTATCTCCACACCTTCATTATAAACAGGCATTGGACGGACATGTATAAAATAAAATAAAATAAAAATCTAATCAGTACGCCACTGAGTCCTCAGCAGTGTGTGTAACCTTCTCATGTGCAATTGATTCATTCAACTGATCCTTGTTGTGTGTTTCATGGTAACCTTTTAACCACACAGCCAGACAAAGGTTTTAAAAGGCGTGTGGGGGTGGGAAGAGGTTCATTTGACCTCCTACATACTGCCCCTGCCTTTGCCTTCATTGAAACAGTGACATCTTAATCTGCATTGAGTCATTTATATTCAGCACGGCGCTCTGACTCACTCCGGATCCAGATAGCGAGCAGACTGTGCTTCTATATGCACTCATGCAGCACAGGAGACCCTATATTTTCTCTGCTGCTCACACGTAAACACATGCCTTCCTTGTGTGTCCTCGAGTATGAAAGAGCTCTCCCATTTGTTTTTTACCCTTTACCGTGTGCGGGTTTCTGCGGGCATGCACACAAATAATCCAGCTGTGCAGCATGTTAGCTCTATTTAAGTCTATTATCTCTCCCTCCATGGGCTCCTTTAAGAGGGGCTCTTCTGCTCTGCAGTGCTGCCCCTTAAATGGTTGTCTGTGGCCCCCATTTGTCTGAGGATTCTTCTGATGCGCCGGCGAAAATATACAGGCCTTTTGGCAATGTATAATGGCTGGTTTTAGGAGAAAGAAAGGCTGGAAAGGAAGAGGAAGAGGGGGAGGGGGCAGCTAATGAGAGATTAATGTGGCGAAGCAGGGAGGAAGATGGAGGATGGAGGGGTGAGGAGATGTAGATGGTAAAAGGAAGATGAGGTGACGGGGGAAAGGAATTTTTACATAAAGGGATTCATTAGCCTGGTGAAAGGTAAAACGTAACCATGGTAATAGAAGTTAGTTAACCAGCTTATGTACACCAAAGCCTGAACTATTTTGTTTACAAAGTGCAAGATGACTTTTCTACATTCGGATGTATTAGCATTCATCATCGTTCCCTGAAGTGTTTGCAACTTTAGTAACACGTTGCAAAATTTTAGTCAAGACATTTTGATGAAATGTGCCCTCTGCGTCGCTGTTTGTGTGGCGGGCAAAATGCAAGGACGTCCAATAAAAGAGTTGACTTTGCAGTCAGAGAAACAGGACAGTCTTTCCTTTTACATAACAGTCTGCTAGTCTGCCAAAAAAAACACATTCTTTTTGTTAGGGTAGTTATGTTATATTGTACACCAAGTTCCTTGTATACAAATGTCCAGTTTAGAAGTAGAAAGATACAGAAATAACTGATTCAAGCATATAATCTTATCACAACAAAACAAATCTAATAACATCATACGGTGGACATACAGAGCTACTCTTAGATATGTAAAATGCCTGCTTTTTTAGAAAACACAATCGAGCGAAGGTAAACTGCACTGATTACACATAGCTTGAGGGTTGTTTTTTTTTCTGCATTTTAATCACATGAACCAAAGAAGTCCCTGACTGAATAAAATAAACACAAGCTTTTATTCATACAGTACAACGTTTTACAGAATAAAACTGATACCGTAACTGTGCAGCCAAATGTGGAATATTTAAAATGTAATTTCTCTGTTGATTTCCTCTCATTCAACTTGGTCTCCTCCCCTTCTTTCCCCTTCCACCTCCCTGCACCTCCCCCTCCTGATCTGTGCACTGGTTATATAAGTGGCCCCCAGAGGTGTGTGCGTGTATGTGTGTGTGTGTGTCCTCAGACAAGACAACTTGCACTGAAAAACAATAAACTATTAATGTTAATGTGATCTTTTAGATACTGTTTGATTAAAAAAATCAACGTCGAAACGAGAGGCCAGTTTTTATAACCATATATCCCAGAAGCCAGTGTGATATGAAAAGTCAAAGTGAGTGCAGGAGAATGGCAGTTGTGAGTCTTACTGTATGTACAGAGCTAAACATAGAGCTAATCTGAACTATTTTCACACTGTTGGCTAGTTTAATCTTTTAAAACGCATCATATTTTATAAACTGATTTGTATTTCAAATCAGAATTTACAAAGTTATTAATAACTGTAGCTTCAATTAATGTAATGTAGTAGAAAGTACAATATATCTCTCTGAATTGTAGTAGAGTTGAAGTATTAAGTAGCAGAAGAGTGGCAATACTTCAAGTGCAAATTCCTCAAATGTGTATCAGTGTTCAGTGTTTGCACCAAAATAATATTCTTGTCAGATGAAAACATTTAGGTCATCAAGCTAAATGGCAATGTAGGAAAATAATTGAAATATATGGACACAGTGCTACAAGTCATAAAAATGGATGGATTAAATGGATAAATGGATTAAGTATCGTCAGTTACACACAAGTATCTAGTTTCTAGTTTGAGTTAAAACACACGTCATTGAAGATACTTGAACAAGCAGCTGTTAATATTGTATTTTTCTCTAAACATCAGCTAATATACCGGTCACATCAGACCAAATGAGGCTGCTTTATATTGAGTTGTGTGTGTTTTATTTCTAAAACATTAAACTTTTAACTTGTAGGGAGGGAGGACGTGCGTCTCTCAAAAATGAGTCTTTCCGTAATTTCCAGACTGTTCCCAAAAATCTTTGAAGGTTGGTGAGTTTGAGGGGGAAAAAAACACGGCCTTGAAAGTTTGTGAAAATAGACATAAATAGACATTAGTCATTGAAAGTCCTTGAATTTGTATATTTGGTGCAAGAATAAAAATTTAAGTTCTTTTGATGTATTTTTTTTTAACTTTACGTTAAATAGGCTGCGTTCTGCTGCCTGTGTGGTTCATTGCATCATTGTTTCCTGCGCCACCTTCCTTAAGAAAGCGTGTCAGTTAGGGTTTAAACCTCTCTCTCTTTTTGATTGTTGTCTGTGAGCTTATAACACATGCTTATTAAAATTGCCACTGTTCTAATTAACCTTCATCTGCGTTTCAAACTATGCCGTACTGGGTCCTTGAATTTGAGGGAATTAGGCCTGGAAAGTCTTTGAAAACTCCTTCAAGTTGATGTTTAAGAAGGCGTGGGAACCCTCTGTTATTTAATTTGGTCCTATTGTCAGATTTCTATTGTCAGATTGAAAATAAACTCAACCAGAAGATAAATATCTTCTTAGTTTGATTATTTAAGTACAGATGGCTTCATAAGACTGTTTACACTAAGCCTACAATGGTTTACAATGTTCTAAACCAGAAACAAAAAGTAATTTAGCACCACATCTCATATATTTAAACTGCATGTTAACCACTCCCGTTTAATAAATAATAAATTGTATGAATTTCTCTGCTGCCTGCTGATTCAAAAACAGCTGAAATGTAGATAATGTAACAGAGAAAACTACATAAGTTTGATTAGTTCTGCACTCCATCATTTAAAGGGAATGACTGAATATTTAGAAGCCACCAGAGGTTTGAAGCAGCCTCACCATCACCATCTTCTTTCTCAATTAGAAATCTATTTTTGGATATGAGGATGTTCAGATGGATTTTCTCCAAACTAGGACAGGAAGTCATGCCAGTTACTTTGTGTTAATCATTTCAAGACTTCTGTTCAAACTTTATCATCTTTGAGCTCCTGTTTGATTTTATCACTTTGCATCGCAACGGAGCAGCTACAGGAAACAGAACTGGGTACACTTAATGACATAAGTAAACAAGTAGATAGTTAGATGTGGATGTGATTAATAATTAGAATATGGGGTATATTCTTTGACTCATTTTGTTCAGTGTAGAAAGTTCGCAGTCAAAACATCAATATATCCATGTACAATTAAAGAAGTATCAGAACAGAGACAGCAGTGTCTTTAATTCTTACCCAGCAGCACATGAATTTATTGAGTCCTGTTGATGATTGCCTGCTCCTTTAACCTCACACAAAATCAAATTGGGTGAAGTACACTGCCAGCCTGCTGGCCATCATATGCAAGGTACAGAGTTGGATGTACAAAAACGCTGATGAAATTTTTATTAAAATGTCCAGTTCAAACTACACGATATTTCTGTCTGTTAAGCTGATCATTGTGTCAGATTAGAGGAGATTATTCTTACCGTGATTTGACTGAGAGACATGACACACTACACAATGGTCCCTATACAGGTAGTGAAAGATGACAAGCTAAGATTGGTTATCATCGCTTGGTTATCATAGCCAGATGTGCTGTCAGTTGTCGTCCACTATAATAACCTACACAGGATAAAACTGTCAGCTGTTGCAGCAGACACCTGTTTTAGTTTCCAACGCATTATGTCTGTCAGGTCGGGCTATTATTGAGTTGTCATACGATATGATTTTGGTGAAAACCAAAGTATTTATAGTTGGCAGATTAAAAAGCGGGCCATCACATTGAAGGGAGAAACACAATATAGTTTAAACATAGGTGATAACAGCCACGATTTTCACACAGTCTGTCCTGAAAGGAATTCATGTAAAGTGACCCAGATTTCTGATCTCAGGTGTGTTAGGGTTTGTTATTATGGATGAGATATGAGATATTTTGTATGGATGATTAGCATTTATTCTAATAATGATAAAGGTCAAATGTGGTCATAAAATATTGTTCACAGTTGTATGTATTGGTCAATTGCGTAATTCGGCTGCAAAGAATAACAGATCGCTGCTACAGACGCAATTCTGTTCATAGACTCCGGAGAGCCATAAAGAACACAATGCAATTATTTTTAAACCAATAAAATCATAAAATCAATAATTTCACACAATGTATTGATTGCTCGAATAAGTTACCATGTAACAAACAGAATAATGTACAGCAGGTGGGTCAGGTTGTACATTATTCTCTTCATAATTTTTGTAAAACTGTAATAAACACTCACATTTTTCAGCCTTTTCAAGCTTTATTTTTCATAGAGACAGCTGAGGAGTGACAGGAATGTGGGAAGAAAGAGATGGGGAATGACATGCAGCAAAGGGCCGCAGGTCGGATTTGAACCCTGGGCTGCTGCTGAGCCTTCATACATGGGGCGGATGCTCTACCAACTGAGCTAATCGACACCCCAACACTCAAATTTAAACTGTTTAAACTTTAATCATGCACAAAAATGGAAAAAGCAATATTAAAGATACAGACTATATATGTATGCACATTAAGTGGCTCAGCCCATGTCGACCTTCAAACAACATTATCAGTCCACTGCTAATATCAACATTGTTCATGCAACATTAACGCTAATGAAAGCCTAACGGATTGAAGTGAATTGCTTTGCGAGACAGAGATGCCCGGAATATTTTAAGAGACTGACAGAGACAGAGAGGGGAGTGGGAGGGAAATAACAGTAAGTCTGCGCTCAGATCACAGTGAATAAGTCGTGTGAATTCACAGATGGGTTTTAACAGGAACACACTCTGGCCAGGGGAGTTGTTCTCACACACTGGAGGATGCTGTTACAGCTCACACACATACTCATACGTATTGCATGCATGAGCCGCTATCACGTTTTTGAAATGACAGGAAGCAGACGGAGCACTGCGTTCCTCAGATTTCAAGCTGTGAGAGATTTCTTTGGTTTATAGATCAAGTAGAAAGCTCTGAAGAGATGAGGCTCATGTTCAAAATATAATCATCATAATAAAAGGATTAAAAGGAGGATGAAATATGCACGAGTCCTCATGATTATGTTGAGTATTTTTACCTTGTCTTTGCCCTCTTATCTTCATTTTATACTGAAGAAGTTATTTTTCACATCTAAAGTGAGATTATGTAACTTTTTGTAGATGAAATAGTTAATTTGTTGAATTCATAAGATGTAAAATAAACCTTTTTTCAACTCAACACACTGCTGTCACAGACTTACTTGGTCTGGTATGACCAGTAGCGTGTGGTGGCTAATGTTAGCAGACTTAAGATAGATGTTGTTTCCTAACTGAGATCACTGAGTGTGAATACTGTTCTCAAAGATGCTACTGTTACACTATATTTCAGCCTATTGCAGATAAACATTTCAACGTTTTATCGTGAAAATAAAACGTTGAAAACATTGTACCTCACAGAAGATATGTTTGTTTCCTGCTTGTGAGCCAAGTCCACTGTCTGTCAGTCAGGTTGAATAATGACAATGTGTTTAAAGCTGCAATAATTTAAGCAGCAGTAAAAATACCCGACATGTCATTCTTTTAACTTAAAATTTGATGACTTTTCTCCAAAGTGACCCAAAATACACAAAAATGAAAATATTTAAAAATGTTATACTTTTGCACAGGTGCTACAAATTGTTGTGCACTGAGAATGATACAAATGGCTGAATAAGTTTCCTCCATAAGGTGGCTGGGCTCAGACTAGCTGCTGCTTCTTCGCATTGAAAGGAGCCAGCTGAGGTGGTTTGGGCATCTGATCAGGATGCCTCCTAGGTGCCTTCTTTTGGAGGTGTTCTGGGCATGTCCCACTGGTGAGGAGACCCCGGGGTAGACCCAGAATTTGCTTGAGGGACTATATAGCCAATCTGGTCCGGGGATGCCTCGGGATCCCCCAGGAGGAGCTGGAATGCGTTGCTGGGGAGAGGGATGACTGAAATGCTAAATCTCCTGTCACTGCAACCCGACCCCAGATAAGCACAAGGAAATGGATGGTAAATAAAACTGGTAGTAACTTTTTAGGCGTATGTGCTGGATGAGCAGCTGTCACTGGTCAGTGGTCAAATGACTGGCAGTAATGGCTGCCTAACAAAAATGAAAATAAAATCAATTTAATAATTTAAATAAATCTCAAAACCTGAAATCATCAGTTGGTTTTGCAGCGAAACATGAGCCACATGTTTAATTACAGATAATTGTTCTCATTTGTATAGACTGTAATTTAAGAAAGCAGAAAGAAACTAAAGTTTGGTTGTTAATTTACAGATAATATATGTCATTTTATAAAGTTTTATATACAATAAAAAAAGTAAACTACTGTAAAAATGTCATTTTCCATGAATGTACATTTTCACTTTTTTCTATTAAAAAACAAGGAAAGATAACAAAAAAACAAAAACTAAAACAAAAAACAAGTCAAAGAAAGAAGAAATTAAGAAATTCAACATTCTAAATATATATTATTAGGATAATAATCCTACAGAATATATCATTTACCGGAGTACAGCAGCAGTTTCAGTGTTGTGACCATCATCACTAAAAAATTATTCTGAAATTGACCCAAATTTCTTCAGCATAAAACTTTCCTATTTGTTCCATCCACTGCTTTCACTTTCTGTCTTTAAAAAAAGAGATGTTATGGAATAATGAATAGTGAAACTGTGATGACTCAGCACAGTATAATGCAGTTTTTCACTATGTTAATGAGGTAATTCAGCATTATGAGCCTAAATTACTTTCCAAATTACGCAAGAAGCTCTGATAGAAAAAACACACCCAGACGAGGACCCTCTGTGCTGCTCTGGACACCATGAAGACAAATGAAGAACATATCCGTTCGTTAAATGAGTAGGTGGGTCCAAACAATTAGAAGTTCTGGTTTAATGGGCATTAGATGTCCAGTGTGAATTGAGGTGCTTTGATTGAGAAACCCTTCGAGGACTTTGTTCATTAGCCACTATGTTCATTAGTTAGAGGTCAAATGGCCAAACACCAACTGAATGGCCTCAGGAGGGAATGAATCGTGTCATGACTTTCTCTGGCCCACAGCTATGATGACCTGTTGACCTTTAACCCCTCCTCCTTAAGAATGGGAGGGAGACGGAGGGGAGCTAAATGTTTTTTTCTTTATCATTTTAACACAGAAAATGGTTCATAGATGCCAGAGTATGACTGGTATGGGTCTCATTAGGATGGGAAACATCATGTGGGCCAATCTAATCACAGAAAACAGGCTCATAATCAGACCGTTATATTTAGATGCATACGTGAGTCATAAAAAAAAAAAAAAAAAAAAGTTAGACTTTGATACATAACCGGAAGTCCCACTGTGATGTTTCTGGTTCCTGTGTAGGTTTAAATGTTTATTTCCTGTGTTAGAAAAACGCCTTTCCCTTAAAAGCTTTTCTTAGATTTGATAAACAGCTGCAGTCATCACGCTCGTTTTCAGTGTTACCAATTCCACAGCGATGTTTGCACCTCCACAGTCAGCTGTAGCACATTTCAGTCACAGCTACTATCTTCATCAGTGACACTGCTGTTAGCCAGCATTTGAACAGTTACTATATAGGGAAACTATGACCTCTTTTCCTATTCCTATTTTCAGATTATAGCTGATTAAAAAGAGGACATGTATCGTTTTAATGCAGCTTTAGTTCATTGACGACTGACGAGAGCTGAACAAATATTAATGCAGTACTTACAATAATTTGTATATTAACAGTGATCAGGGATCAGTAAAATGAACTAACAATGTTTATTTCAGTTTTGCGTCACAAAAAGATTTCTGGAGATATTGGCTACACCCCTGATGTTAGTGTTCCGCTAATTAACAGCTTGTTCAGTTTTTAGTGTGTTAGTGAGTGTTTTTTGGTGAACGTGCTACGTTCAATTCCTTGTGTTTTATTCATTTGCATTATTTTTTTTAATATGTGACCAACAAACCTCTTTGGGAGGTTTGCAGAGGTAATGAGATGAGATGAGCCTTTATTGATCTCCAGAGGAGAAATTCAGTTATTGCAGCAGCACATGCCAGAAATAAGTACAGATAAATGGAGAAAGCAAATAATAAATAATATTAGGAAAAACAAAATAATAATAGAAGTAAGAAGAGCAATTAAAGCGACATTGCGTAGAAATTGGTATTTTAGCGATTTATCGAGAGACAGCGAGCTTAAACAATTGTTTTCATTTTGTCTGGACTTTTATTTAAATGACTGTGGGGTCACTAAACACCAAGAAAATGTTTTTACGGTTACACAGGCTGGTAACAGAGCTTCAAATGTTCACTAAAAACTGAGGTGTCTTATCATGCAATGAGTAGTTTTGTATAAAGCATGTTAATAACGTTTGCATTCGTTAGTATTGTACTGCTTCATGCTTCATGTGTGGCCTATCGCACCTAGCCGTGTGATCAGTTGTTGTAATGATGCAGACCAAATTTTCACTATATATATATATATATATATATAGAGAGAGAGAGAGAGAGAGAGAGAGAGGGAGAGTGCAAATAATAGTAACTTTCACCTTTAACAACAGAAAAATAATGACATAACATCTGTCAGTTGTTTATAATATAGGCATATAAACACAGGGCCCCACCTCAGCAATTACCACATACACACTGACCTTTCACCCTATGCTACTACTGCTCCATGATGAGACTATTATTAGAGCGGATCATTGTTAGTTATCAGTTATCTGAGAGCCATTCACCCTCTGTGCACCACTGTGTGTGTGTGTGTGTGTGTGTGTGTGTGTGTGTGTGTGTGTGTGTGTGTGTGTGTGTGAGCTTGGCAAAGCTGTTGTTGGATGGTCTCAGCATTTTCAACTCTCTCCAGCAGTCTACCAGAGAAGAGCCCCTGATTGCAACATGATTGGCGAATTATTGCACTTTTATCGCAGCAGATACACCTCCTCATTGGTCGGCGAACAGATTGGAGGGAGCGGGTGAGCTGAGTAGGAGAAGTTGGGCATTTTTTACTGCCGTGAATGGTAGCTTAATAACGCCATACAAAATTTCTCAAATGATGGGTTTGATGCTGTGATTGAACACAGGATGCTCACAGTATGGGAAGGAAACAGAAGCTCCTGTTTTGTTTCTTTATATAGAATCCTAAAAATCTAAAATGATGCTGGTATCCTGGTAACTAAAACATCAGAGGTGTTCAGTACATGTACAAACGCAAAAGCTTGTTTTGCTGAAAACAAACAGCCATTCCTCTGAAGGCCTGTGCTCCAAAAATATGGTCATATCACTTATTTTAACCCAAATTTTGATCTTTTCTTACACCTAACCGTGTAGTTTTGGTGTCTAAACCTAACCAAACTGCCTCACAGTGTTAACCAAGTGTTTGCTGTTGTTCCCATAACAATGAAGGTCACCTGACTTTGTCGTCCAAATCCATTAGATATGATATTAAAAGCAAAGAACTCCGGGGAGTGTATATTTTTTAGAGAAATAGGCCTTTGGAGGGTGGGTTTTTGTTTTCAGGATAAGGGGCTGTCTGACAAATGGCTTTTTGGTCCAATGGGACATTTTTCGGACTATTGGGGTTTTAGAATAATGGGCCGTCGGAACAATGGGCAGTCCCCCGAACCCCACAAAAACAATCATAATCTGATTATTTTGTCATGAACAATAGGCGACTGAGCTATTAACCTTGTACACAGTGCTTGTACAGGCTAGTTTTGTACTGAACTGAAGATGACAACTCGGACTAGCAACTGGGGTAACTGTACAAACAGATGTATATTTGAACAATGCTGCGTTCATGTACTGAAGCGCTGCTCCTCATCCTCACAGAGAAAGCGCTACAGATGTGTTTTCCTGAATCTTTAGACTGAATCAGCAAAGTGATTTGTGATTCCCACTTCAGTAAAGCATGATTAGATGAGTTTTGATGGCTATGTTTAGGCTGCTGCTGCGTGGGAGAAAGTCCTGGATGCTTTCCATTGAAAATCTTTGGGTGTGCTGCTCCTTATCACAGATGGGGAAGAGCCCGCCGTATATTTGCCAACAAATGAGAAACCACTCAGTCCTCTCCTTTTCTCTTGTGAAAATGAATGTATGAAAACATTTTTGACACAGCATTAATCTCACTTTTGTTTTGTCCAAGTTAGCATCTACTTCCTCTCGTTCTGGTGTGTCAAACTATGGGAGCATTACTGCCCGCTGAGGCTGATAAGGAGGGAAAACATCCAATGGAAGTGCTTTTGGTGAGCCACAGAGTTCAGATTTATGAAAGCTTTGTTGTAGGTCTTTAATGGGAAGCATCCAGAATTGTCCCCCATGGATGAACCAGGGCTGAAGACAGATTGTGGTTTTGGTTAAATACTGAAAAGATAAGTACTGACTTGAATCATGAGACAGGGTGTGTTGACTTATAAATAATTACCTTAAACCACCAGGGTTTTAGTAGCCAAGTGGCACACAGGACGTGAACCCCCAACTCTATTGCTACAATCTTGTGCTTTTTCATCCTTCGTCACACCTCCTGGACTTCTTCTCCTAATCAAATGGTAGCATAGACAGGAGACAAGGTTAGGTTTGTAGTTCCTACTGATGTGCACAGTGATTTTCATATCATAACAAAACAGTGCGTTGCATGTTCATGAGCTGAGACTGTCCAGTGGATTTTACATTTTCCAAGACATTTCATCTTTTTTCAGTTTGCACCACAGTTTCTAACCCCCTAAAATTAGAAATTTGTTGAAATAAAATAAAATAAAAATAAAATAGATAAATCACATTAAAACTAAAGTCACAAGCATGTTTTAAAAAATATGAGGAGTAGAAAGTACAGACATTGGATTTGAATAAAAGTAAAATGTTGTCCAATAAATAAAATAAGCAACTAAGTACAGTAACCAAGTATTTGTACTTGTTACTCCCCACATTTACTTGCACCTTATTGACATTGATGCCTGTCACCCTTATATTACTTACTGGTTCACTACCTGTTTATACATGTGTATTACTACATACCCACATACATAACAGTATCTGTTTGCAAGATGTTAAAATCATGTTCTTATCTGTCCATAACCTGTCTATATCACACTTGATACATATTAACATTACTGTACGCCTGCTTAGCAGAGTATTATATTTTATTTTATGTTCTATTCCTATATTATAATTTGAATTTTATGTCTTAGATTCTCATTTTTACTTGCATGATTTTCTTTTTGTTTGAGCCTTGTTGGAGGGAGAGAACTAAGATTTCATTCCCAGTGGCTGCTTCACTGTCATGTGCATGCGACAGTAAAAAAGATTAAATTATGTTATTTTAACATCATACAGTAGTAGCATGAGTAGCATTAGATACAGCAGCACTGGTTAAAGACAACTGTAAAGATTAGAAAAACACTGAATACATTTTAGCAAGCCCTTATTTTGCACTCTTCCCTCTTTATACACATAGATGCACATTCATACAGCTGACGTAAGCGTGTATTTTCTGAGACAGCTTGCAGTGGATTTGGAGAGCGAGCAGAGAAGCGGCTTGTTTATGCGATGCCCTTGACATTTCCCTGCTCCTCGCTTCAGCTCAGTCAGAGAATCAAAACGCATATTATTGAACCGCGGTCCTACAGCCCACCAGTACACCCAACCCCCCCCCTTTGCGCCCTGCCGCACCCTGGCAGTGATAATGAATTGTCCTTGAATCCTGACTGGGGATCTTAAACCCCCTCCTCTCCTTTCAGAGTAAATCCGCTGACTTGCCTGATCCTGTGGGAACAGACTGCATGATGATGCACATTAATGGCTCAGAGAGAAAAATTTCCCCCTTATGCTGCATGACTGGGACCGATGAGATGTTTGATTCTGTACGAGAAACAAAGAAGGCGATGGAGGTGAAATGGGAGGGGGGATAAAGGAAGGATAGAGAAATGAAAAACATGTTTGACTCTGTCATATTATCGGGAATGAAAATGCAAATTGTTGCAGATAGAAAGAGAGAGAGCGTCCTTTTATGAGCAGAAGCAAACCATCAACATCCAGTAGGATAAGTCAAAGAAAACATGTACATGTGGGAATATCTGGTCTCTACTGTATTACTGCTCTGTGAATTTGCCAGGAGCAGTTGTTTGGAAAATTTAGACTTTGTTGTCAGTTGTCAGGAGGAAAAGAGGTGAGAAATAATTTTGTTATGCAACACTGAGATTTTAAATTTTCAAGAAGGATGTGTCAAAAGATGCAACTGATTTTTTTTTCTTCATGAGAGCTTTAACATTAAATCAGCTCCACTCAACTACCACTGTCAGGAGTCAGTGCAGGTATTAAATATGAAAAATACAAACTTCTTTTGCTGTGTGCAGTGGGTTGGCCTTTTCACACCTGAAGAAGGTTTTGGTTAGAAATTATTAAGATATAGTTAGATATATTAGTTTGAAATTCAGCCAAGCCTCGCATCAACTAATTTGAGACATCAGCCTTCAAATAATCATAGAATGGTGCGACGTGGTGTCACTGCAGCAAGTCAGTCTTAATAACAAACAAAAAAACTTGAAATAGAAATAGAAATTTCATGGCAAATTAGCCAAATTAGGTTTTCTATGTTGTTAATGAAGATATTGGGAAGTCTTAGAATTATTTACACTGACCATATAAGAAAAATTTGACAACTGACAATGTATTTCACCTCTTTTGTCTTACAGTATGTCTTGTATCTTTTTGTCTTACTTATATATTTGTCTAATGTCACCAATACACCGCATCATAAAACTGTTTTATGTTGATGTTCAGGAACTCACAGCACTTGGTTCAGCTTAAGGAAAAATCGTGGTCTTGGTTTAATACAGAAAAAATCTGCAGGTAATTAGCAACATTTAAATGAAACGATGATATTTACGTGACCTGAATCAACGTCTCTACTGACAAGGTCCTGTACGCTGTACAGCTACCATTAACCCCAATCACCTATTCCTGCAACTCCATTGACTGATTTTTTTTTTTTTTTTTTTTTTGGAAAAAAGGGTCTGTGAACATAATTACGTAATTATGTAATTACATTTGTCTGCAGAATGTAATATACAAACAAAGTTACACATAAACATGATTTCTGGGAGGCAGGGTTGCTGTTATTTTGAATGTATAAGCGCACCCAAAATGCAAACACGACCAGAGACAGTTTAAACAGTTTATTGACAAAGCCAGAGGGGGTGGTGTGGGGGCAGGTGGAGGTCTGGTAGTCAGGGAAATCCAAAAACGGTGCAGGGCTGATGGTGACAAGAATCCAAAAACAGAGAAAATGATGAGACAGAGTGTAAAGTGGCTGGTGAAAGACTGGCAGGGATCTTGAGACATGGAAAGACCAAGGTAGCGTTATTGCTGCAATGGAGACTGAACGATTGGGTGGAAGGGTTGATTAGATGATGAGCAGTGATCAGGACTTCTTTTGGGCAAGAACATCAGTGAAACAAACCCAGACATTACTAAGCTTTTTGAAATGTTTTGTAATGAAAAGTTGTCATTGTATAATGACTCAGTCAGACCACATAATAACCTAACATCACCACCTGCAGTAATTGTTTGATTGCTTTCTCCTTCTGTACAATGTCGCTTTTCAGTTTCCCCTGAGCTCCTTTGCCCCATTTTTCTATGTGTCCCCTAAACACACTTTCTCTCTCTCACACACACACACACATACACGCGCGCACACACACACCCATCATTCATACCACTCCATGGATCCAGGCCTCCTTCCAGTGTTATTTCCTGTCTCCATGGGGAGCTGAGGGTGGGTTAATGAGGCAGACAGGCCAGATGATGCTGTGAAGAACATCCAAAGTGTCTTAAACCTGCATTATGCAAGACCCCTGTCTAACAAAAAACGAAAAATAAGATGAAATAATAGCTGATTTGCGCTGTGCATGTGTTCTTTCTGCTTAAAATATTTGTTTTGAAATGTGTGCATCTGATCAACAACCTCTTTGTACAGTATACCTCAAGTATACTTAAAGGGAATTTTGTTATGTTGGTGTTCACTATAACAACACTTTTATATATTTTTAAGACATAAATTGTAACAACAGTAATAATCTCAAACATTGAGTCTGAGTCTGACTGAAAATAAATACAGATCGTTCCCTGCATGGTAGCTGTTGCAGAGCAATTAGCCGTAACTGGAGTCTCTTTTATTATCATATGGTCGTAGTCACGGACAACTGCACAATGTGTGCCTTGTCATTTTAACTTGTGCAAAACTTGGAGAAAAGAATTAACATTTTTTTCTAATATATTCTACCATTTCAGCGCAATTTAAATTAGACAGGCAAACTGACCCGGCATTGGTCAGCTTTGCTATACATTTCACTACATTTCACTACACACTAGCTACAGTGATTGCCCAGGAAATGCTCTCTTTAAAAACTTTTAGAAAGCTGCAGGAGGCTCGTGATTTCTGTCCAGATCTTGGTTGGAGCCCAAATGTTTCCCAAATGTAAAATACTCTCACAAGTCATCAACAAGACCAAATTTCCCCTTTAGCCAAGTTATCCCCCATTTATGGCCTCAAAAAACAGCTGACAGCTGAGAATGACAAATTTAAGGGATCACCAAAGTTATTACAGTTCATCTTGAGGCGCACATGAACACCTGTACCAAATCTCGTGGCAAGTATAAGTTGAGGCGTTTCACTTAAACCTAAAAAAGTCAAGCTCACAGTGACATGCGAGGAAACCAAGTCACCAAGGGAATCATGTTGTGATTCATGCTCTGGGATGAGCATGTTTGTGCAAAAGTGAATATTAATCCACTCATTGATTGTTGAGACATTTCAGTCTGATCCAAAGATGTGGACAGGCCAGCAGTAACATCTCTACAGACACTGTGTTTTTAGTCAGTGTTGGTAAAAATTGATATTGGTCGTCCTTCCTGAGTTACTACACATTTATCACAATTCATAAATGGCGAGAGTATGCTTGATATATCAAACCAGTCTTAGAGACTAAATGCAGTAAACCCTGATTATGTGCATCCTTGTTAGATGTTTTAGATAGAAGTCAGTGTCTGTTTGGGTGACTGAAAGATAATAGGCACAAAAACAGGGACAAGGGAGGAGAGAGGGAGAGGGGAAGAAGAAAGTGTGCTCATGGGATAGAGGAGAGAGGGAGGAGAGATTTTCTGATGTGGTTTGACACCAGTCTAATACAAAATGTAAACACACACACTTGCGTACACACATGCAAGGCTTCTCACTGATGTGGATAGGTAGCAATAAGGGAATAGAGTTGTGTTGTTACTGCACGAAACTAGCTCAGTATTGGACTGAATCCAGTCAGGTGTCCTTGTCTTGCAGTTTGTGTTTATTCTGAGACTTTAAGAAAAATGAGGAAACTTTAATGATCTCTGCAGGGAAACTGATTGTTACAGCAGCAAAGAAAAACAGCACACAGTGTGTGTGAATTACTGCACTAAGCAAAAAGAAAATGTTCATGATTTGCAAAATGTATTTACATTGCTCATAGTAACTATCCACCTAATAAACCCATCAGTTCTGGGCCATCCTTAACCAGTATGTAGGACCCGATCCAGGCACTTTGAATTGATCTATTTCCATAAAATTCTGCATTCATAAATCCTGTTTGTTGTTTAACCCACCAACTGTAAGAAAATGCACTCAGTTAAACCTGTCAAACTGCACTGCAAGTGAGTGAACAGCAGAGCAGAACAAAAATAAATAAACAGCAGCAGTTTTTTAATTATTAATATCCACACTGACAGTGATCTCATCTGCAGACTCTCACAACTGACTCTTTGTCTTGATTTCTGTGACAGTTTCCAGGTGCATGACACCTCGATAGGGGTGCTATTAATTAAAAAAATGCACCTGAGCTGTAGTAATTTTGTGCTCGAGATGAAGAAATGCTGTCCAAACATTTCTGCCAGAACAGATCCAAACTAATGCGCCTCTGTCCACTGGGGTTTTCACAGAGACATATGATGCTATATGCCAAGTCACCTGTCATCTGTTTCATCACTCTGTGTTTTTCATCTTCTGTCCTACAGCATTGTTTCGTTTTGGATTAATTTTTCAGACATAAAATACATTAAAAACTCAAAAACAACCACTGTGTTGCCCTTATTGAGAGCAACTGTTTATCATCTCTGGCGTGTTAATTGTTATTCTTGAACTGCAGCTCTGCTGTGAAGGGAAGCTGGGTGGTTTTCACGAAACTACGCAAAGCTTTGATGTGGATTTGAGGAGGCTTTTGTAAACTCCAAATACAGCTGATAATGTTAACTGAGAAGTCAAGAAGAGAACATCAAGTCAAGACTGTTTTAATGTTATGTCTTGACTTAAATGTTAATCCAGAAAAGGACACAGAGGGATCGAAATAAACTCAGCTGCTTTTCATGTTTTAAAATTGTCACTTTTATTTTGAAACTGTCCCTTAATTTTTATATTAATTCAATAGCACCATCATAAAGTTTAATTTGTTTAACTTTAAAAAAAGCATTAGCTGATGAAAGCAGACATAGTGAACAGAGCTGTAAGAGTAAAGAGCTCTTGTTCAGCTGTAATTAACGGCTAACTTACCAGAGCTTATGGAAAATTTTACCCCTTTTGACTTGAATCTGAAACCTCTGTGTGGAACTCCAGGAGGGAAAAAGCAGAAATTATAGCCGGCTAAATCAAAGAGACACAATAATACAGTGTAGCAACCTCGAGGTTAATAGCAGGGCTGCAGATATATTAGTGTCATGAACACTAAATACTGTAGGTTAGCTCAGATTGTTGCGACAAGGAGTCTTTCCTTTATTTCCCTTTGTACTTTAAGTCATATATAAGCCTATATACAGCAGGGCAATGTGTAAAAAATCATATGTATCCAGAAGTCTGTGTTTTATCTGATATCTGAGGAAACTGGCTACAGGGCAGTATAAAGCATAAATGGCTCTGGATTACAGATTTTTTTTTAAAATGTTACAAATTTAAATGTAGTTTTATATACCTCATGATTCTGACATGATAAGAAAATGGAAATAAATGAAAATTGGTTGACCCATAGTTGCTTTGCTTTCAAATGGGGTCATGTTCACCGTGCTCAGAAGAAGAGTCTGCATGAACGCCTCTCTCTTGTGGTATTCATGACCTTGTAAGCGTAAATTCCCTGAAAGCTCAGAGTTTACAAGTTGTGACATGTTTGCTGACGTTCTCAGAAATAACGGAGGCCAAATTCATTTTACAGTGAATGACAAGTTTATATATTGTAATTTTAGTAAAGTTGTTTTCGCAGTATGTCTGAGGAAAATGTGGATATTCCCAACACCCTCATCTTTACAGTATGCATTCCCTGCGTTACGTTACTCGCTCACTAGCTTGCTAAATTATTATCCTCTGCGTGGTCTACACACTAACACCCTTTTGCCGTTTATGTTGCTGTTGCCTAACAGTGGTGTTTTCATGACTTACCACTTGAACGCCAAACATATTGTGTTCATGACTTTGACTTGCCATGTTGTAACCCCAAGCTTGAGTTCCATTTGAAGGCAACATAAGCCACAGCCGTCAGCATACTAACATGCTCACAATGACAATACTAATAGTGTAAAGTTTACCATGTTTACCATCTTAGTACATCTGAGGCTGATGGGAATGCTATTATTTTCCACATCAGTGATTACAAGTCAGAGAATCATCAAAGTCATCAGGATTAAGCCTCTTGGAACCATGAATGTCTGAACATGTTTTTTTTATTTGGATAGCGGACCTGATCAACCAACAACATTGCCATTCATAGAGACATGGTGCTTGCTTGGCTAAAAATATCTTTTTTTTTTTTTTTTTTGCATGAAATTAATTTTTAAATTTAATTTAATGAATATTAGTTTAGATATTAGCTACTGGCAGATTTTTTTTATATATATAAAGCCTTAATGGCCTTCATTTAACCTAGTCTTCCTAGTCTAGTCTTTTCAGGCCACCAGTTTTAATGCTGTGTGAGTTTCTTCTGTTAGGCTGTGCAGCAAAAGGAGCAAGGCAGTAGCCGGGCAATGAGAAGATAAATCCTGAGCCCAAATGGTGTTGATAATACTTGTTACCAGCCGTAATGAGGTCAGAGTCGCCGCTGTCTGGCTCAGATGGAGATTTATACAGAAATGAAGAGGTCCAGCTGTCTTCCACAGAATATACCAATAAAGATAGATCTACTTGAGTAGCTTGGCACATGAAGGGTGACAAACATGATAGAGAATGCCGTTGGTCTGGTACGGGAGTGAGATAAACATACAGAGACATTTCACATTGTGCAGAAAAGTAACTTCTTGGATGGTTAAATGAGGTACCGTGAACCATATTTACAGTCAGCACCCATTGTTTTTGATGATTGGCCATCTAACACCAAACTGTGCTTTCACATTGTGAATAATTTGGATAATGTGGCGCTTTATTCTGACCAACAGTGGTTGGTGGGAGATGCTTGATTGCATCCATGTTGGAGTCTGTATCTACACAGTTTTAAACAGGCCAGTCACACACTTTTGACTTTGCTTTGTATTCACTTTTATATCAGTGTTTAGATGAGTTGACCAGAAGTGTGGACTGGAGACATGAATGATTTTGATAAAATACAATAAAAAAGACTCTACTTTTATATCTATGTAAGTCTTGAAAACCATCAGACTATACATTTGTCTCAGAAATTGCAAAATGATTGTAATTGTGTCACAGGGATAATATATGAAGGCACACTTGATTATTATGCAAAAATGAAATTAAATTTTTGTTAAAAAAATATTAATAATCTCATATTAAGTTTTGTGAAGAGGGCATACTGACTCCAAACTGTCTTGTCTTCACTTTGGACTTGACTCGGGATGTCATAGACAAGACTCTAGACTTAGTTATGGCTTGCAAAACAATGACTTTAGACCCACGTCTGTAGTAATTTAACTAGCAAGTGCTAATAACATAGCCTGCTACATTCCATTTACCTCAGAAGTCGGAGCTGGCAATGACATCAAACCCAAGTTGACAGCATTACAGTACAACAAGTCAGTCACTTAGCTATTGTTAGCAATACCAGTTGATAACAACATATATGCTGTCTTTTGCACCTGCAAACACTGTATGCCACAAACATCTAACGTACAGTAGCTGCTAACTAGCTAGTAACGGTGGCCCTGTATCCATTTTTATGACAGCTGGGACTCATTTTATCTACTTTGCTTTTTTCTCATGTGGATTCATGTCTGAATTTTCACCACCTGGACATAACAATATTATTGTTTTGAACACTATCATCATTCTCTGTATTGACAGTCATTATTGGACAATCATTAATTGGTTTCCCAACTGGACATCAGTTCAGGGTCATGAGCTCTCGATGGGTATCACACAATTTTGTGAAAGTGAAGTGCAAGATCTTGTCCCAAATGAAATACCACAGATGCACTTTGGAAGTTTCACCCCAGTCATCTGATGTATGAATTTCTTTGTCTGGGCCAGCAGGGAGGCTTCTTGGAAGTGGAAAGCAATTAAACACACAGGCTGAACCACTTCACTGTACTGAGCTTCACTGAAGTTTAACAGTAGCAGTAGGAGGAGACAGACCAAAGGACTAGAGTTACCCACCACCGAGTCATCTCTTTTCCACAGCGAGAAAGAGACTACATTAGTAGCAGAACAAATACAGAGTAAAGAAAGGAATGGGCTGCTGGGAACAGACACATTCACAGTCATCGGGGAGGAGAGAAAGTTGTAGAATAAGAGAAAGACAAAGAACAGAAAACACAGGGGATAACAGATGGAGTTTGGAGGTAGTTACAGTTTCTGGTTTGGAGCTGAGCCGAATATTCCTGCAAGGATAGAAGGTGACAGTTTAGCAAGTGCCCCTTCCACATGTACAAAGTAAAGTGTTCTGTAAGATTGTCCAGTTGGAAGTAGTAAAGTTATCCTGACAGCTACCAACTTTATCTCAATGTAATATGGTGGACGTGCCAAGATGCTTGGCACTGCTCGACCTCTGCAGTACTACTGTGTATTGCCTTTTGCAGCAGATCAATGTGATTTCTCCAACCTCAAAAATATCCTGATAATAACTTTTCAAAGTATTTGAACCTAGGCCAGTTAAAACCCACTAATAATGTTGTCAAAAGAAGGGATGCTTCTCTTCTATTATTATTATGATTCAGCGTAGTTATTTGAGGATAAATATGGAGCACTGGAGCCAACACATAATGGCACAGTGATTGTGGATGGTTTTAGTTTCTGTTTTTTTTAATTCCCAAATGGCAAAGTTGGCAAATAAGACAATAATAGGACACATATTGGAAATTTGTCCTGAAACAACTTTTAATGGTGACCTTGTCCAGGATGGACATTGATAGCATGTCATGGTGCATTTCCTTAAATTTTCCTTTACACTTACATTTTTCATCAAAGATTGTACCCCTTATTACTCAGTCAAACCACAATGCACAGATGTAATTTCTCTGATGTTTAACAAGGATAAACAATCACTCTGACTCAGTTTAATTATTTGTTAAAAAGTGCACCTTGTACCTTAAAATATTGCTTCCTAGTCATCAAATTTAGACGTTTTCTTCACTAACAGTGAAGCAAACAGGAACTGCAGCATGACTGTCCATGGTGGAATTATGCATAACTTTAAGCCTTAATATAATTTGAATGGGTGAGTTAAGTAAAAGTTCAGACTCAGTACAGTCTCACTACAGATCTGCCATTAAGCATGTAAATAAATAAGGGGAAATTATCAAGTCTACGTTTAAAAGGTTTAAATTCTTTTAAGAGACTGTTTGTGCAGTGTCAGTAAATTGACAGTGTCTGCAGAGTGGTTTTCTTATTAACACTGAGAAAAAATAATAAGGTAATGGTATCACAACACTGGCCAACCTGTCATTTTCAAGGTGAGAGCTTACCTTTTGATTGTGCAGCAATTTGGTCTGCGAAAACAATCCATGTTGTGTCGTCAGGCGTGTAAATGCAACATGGGGTCTGGATTATTCATGGTCTGTGTTTTAATAATGCATGCTGTCTAGCTTTACATTCACTGCATATTTTACAACAATAACGGTAGAACGGTAGGTGAGATGGAGCTGCGTGTGAGAGCGCCTGCTGCTTGACAGTTGCCAGTTTAAACCCCCGGAAGGGATCAGAAACTGGGGGAAGTCTTATCTCTTTCAACAATTACGCTTTAAGACCCGGTAACAGTGTTCTTGTGTGTGTTTATGTGTGTGAAAGAGATTGGGTGTCCACGCTCCTCTGAGCACCCAGATGGTGTTTGCCAGTGACGCAGTTTTCAGCATCAACCTTCAATCCTTCATCACACATACCACATACTGTAAACCCTCCACACACACACACACACACACACACACACATACACACTCCCTGTTGGGTCTTTCAGTGCTCCCTGTTGGTGCAGCCCAACACCGTGGCGTCGTGTTCAGGCATGACTCTCTTCTCATTAACCCTCCCATCTGGTTGCAAGTTGTGGCGCTGTTTAATGGAGGCATGCTTTTCAGGCACTGTCACTCAATCACCACTTCCTTTCCCCTCTCTCTCTCTCTGTTTGTCATTCATTCTGGTTGTTACTTGCTCCCTCATGTGGTTTGCTGTCTCAGTCTTCTCCTTTAACCTCCTCAGGTTTGTTCATCTCAAAGGGTCAAACCTTTAATTGAAGCAGATTGTTGATGTTTCATTCAAAATGTCTTCCATCTGTGAAATGACGCAGCCACAATTATGAGCTTAGCGTTAGCATAAATAAGAAAACATTAGCGGTTTTGTCAGCTTCACGTGATTTAAAGCTCTTCAGATTTTGAGCCACGTGAGCTGTGTGACCAAAGCAAAACTGTTCCTCACTGAAATGTCTCAGCAATATCTTAATGCTCTGTTAGCTCACCTGGTAAAGCGGGTGCCCCATGTACAAAGGCTTTACTAGAGTGACCCAAGTTCTAGGTCCTTTGCTGCATGTCATCCCTTCTATCTTTCCCCTGAATTTCCTGTCCGTACTTCCAGCTATCACTGTCCAATAAAGCAAATAAATGACTTTTTATCTGGTGCAATCGTCAGGTCTTAATTTTAATTAAGCTAAGGCAGAGAACATGGAACATCACCTGCTCCACAGCAGTATGTCACCATTAGCATTACAGCCAGTGGGAATGCAATCCCCCTGGTATGCCCCCCACCCCCACCCTCTCCATCCCCTAGTAGCAGAGAGAGTGCTGGGGCAGAAGGGTTGTTTAGTTAAATATAGTTAGTCTAGTCTGCCCAACTCATTGATCCTCTATCTGACTGAGGTTTGTACAAGTTAGAATCTATGGCCCCGACCACGACTCTGAGGTATCAGCAGCCTGACTGTGCTGCGTATTGATAAATCCATGGTGCTGTCGGTGGAGCTGAATTTGTAATTGTGCCTTTTCCTCTCAGTCATGCTCTTCTGTCAGTTACATCTCAGGTCTATAATATTCTCTAAACATACATGCATGCATTAAATACTCAATTCTACACTATGTTGTAGTCTATATATCTGTGGAGTAGTGTCACCTTCACGATCAAAGTGACAAGAAGTAACGTAGACGTGTGTGATGATCATAGAGACGCACTGCTGCCTGTGATATTCCTATAATATTTCTTTGATCATTTAGTAGCATCTGTGCTGCTGAAACCAAGCCACCTGTGTAACAAAATATTTTAGGGGTATACAGATATCGGTTCAACAAGGTTAGGCGCAGGGTTAGGGCCATCACCCCTGTTAAAAATGAACAAATCACTGACTGCTGTTTGTGTTTATTTTTAGTCTAGAGCTCCATGTTTCAGTTGAGGAGGTTTCTTATATTTCCTCTCATCTTTCTCATTAAGTCCCTGTGTTTAAGCTCTCTGTTTCTTCCATGAACACACACTGGCATTGGTTAATGTGTGCATATATACTGTATATACATGCATATATATATATAGGTTGATGTCTTTTTCATCCCTTCCCATGACCTTCTATGTTCACCACCCAAGGGTGAAAACATCTCATTACTTAATGAATTTATGTCTGTGTTATATGATGTGGTGTTTCTGTAACACTGTTGTTGTACAGAGATTTGTAATATAAACAGATATTTCCTCTGTTATTTTGTTACTTTGACTTTAAGTTTGTGGATGGACCCATTTTCCTTCAGAGAGCATTTAATGCTAGTTTTCACAGTTTGTTTGACATAAGCCGATACAAAAACAGCAAATGGGAAAAGGTAGAATTGCAAAGTGTCATACAAGCATACATTCAACACTCAGCTAGCAGCTGTGTGTGTCTCTTTGACCGTTTTTGTTGTCATTGAGATGATGACCTTGTTAATGGAATCTGTTGGCTTTCTCACCTTATTGTATAGCTTCTTATTAGCTAACGTAAATCCATAAGCACCCTCTGCAGATTTATATACATGACTAAATTACACAGAATTTACATAAAGCTGTTGCAGCATTTTCTCCTCTTTTCCTCGTTTTGATAAAAGGAAGCACAGAGATGGAAGCTCCTCCTGGCGTTCCCGGGCAATCCAAGTTGACGCTTCCTTTAAGTTCTAAAAAACTGTCTCCACTCCTCCTCCTTCTCCTCCCTCTCCCATGCCTTCGCTGGGTAACTCTATGAATATATTGCGTGCTTTTTGATATTTTCTGCTTGTCTGAGCTGCTTTCAGCGCTTTCTAAAAATAGGACAAATATCTCTACAGCGGTTAGTGCAAGGTAGCGGCAGGACAGAACATGTCAGCTGTGTGACAACAGTGGTGGGTCTGGACCACATTCCTATGAATGTGGGTAAAACACTTTTATTTTTTAATGTCTGACATTGTTTTGAAAATCACAGTGTCAGCTGTCAGTTTATTGACCTGCCACCTGCAATCTAATATAGCCCTATACAACAGTCTATACAACTATACAAATCTGATCTTTGAAAAGCTTTTTATTTTTAATTGTAGTTGGTAATGATTTTTTACTGAATTCTGTGTCTAATATTGTAACTTCTTCGGAGCTGCAGTGCTATTTACAATATGTTTTTTATGCTTTATGAATGGATTTTAACATTTTGCCCTGGAACAAGCTGAAAACACAGACAGAAAGTCGCTGGATGAGTAAACAGTTGCTTATCTACACATCCTGCAGACACAGTGCAACATCATCATCCATTTGGAGTTATCTCTCTGGACACATAATGAATATAAGTCTAATATTCACTCTGTTTTGCTCTGTTTTGGCTTCCAAAGACTCCTAAGAAAAGTATTGGCTCACCGGCTAACTGATAACTTTGGCTGCCTCCCGTTTGGTGGTGTACAAGCAGCATATAGTTGGTTTATCAAAGTCTTACTGCCTGTTGCTGCTGGAAACAAGGTTTGATGACGGAAAGCCAGAAAATCTAAACATGAGCTTAAAAGATGCTAAATATGACAGAGTTAGTGATCACTCTCTGTGGGTATGGCACTATGAGCGACACCTGTCACATTCTGTGAACTTCATGGACATTAGTTTTCCAGATACCTTTTCATGGAGAAACGTGTTGATCAAGAGGAAATTCTGACCTGATGAAGATACTCATAAGATAAATGATTCATCCTTTGGGGACCGTGAATATACTCGCCTCGTCTTTTAGCACTCTGCAGAATAAGATGTCCTTCTCTTTGCCAAAATGTTGGATGGAAGGACAGATTGAGCCTTGGAAGGACATCTCCATGATTAGTCCCTGCTGCTAGCAAGGCAAATAGTTAATTCAATGCCACAATCCTACAAGATTTACTCATTCTTGTTACCTTCCTAAAAAGAGTCACCTGGGTGGATTAACATGACAAATACAATCATGAATGGAAGAAGAAAGTGTGATGTAACTGAAATACAGAGTGAGAAGGGTTGAATCATGTAGGGAGGAGAGTTTGGAAACTGCAGCGACAGAGTGAGATAACAAGTGTGTCTCGGTTCTGCTGTGTTGTGGCTACTGAGCTATCACTGTCTGCACTGCCCTCACTCCATGTTCTGTCCTCTCTTTGCCCTGAACCTCTTCATCCTCTTGTCCCTCCTTTTCCTGAGTCATAGCTTTGATTTACCTCCCCTCACCCCACGTACACACACACTGCATATCATGAATATTCATCTGTTTGTTTGCCTAAATCTTAGTCTCCCGGAGTTTGAGGAAGACTCTGTATATAAGTGTGTGTGTGCTCACGGTTCCATGCATCTTTGAGGATGAGCAGATCTGACAGCTTCAGACGAAAAAGAACTGTTGTCCTCAGACCAAGAATCTCCCAGCTCTTGTTAGTGTGTATATGCATGCATGTTAGTGTGTGTGTTTGTCTGTCTATCTTTGTGTGTGTGTGTGTGTGTGAGTGCAGGCGGATACGCTGTCTCAAAAATCAGTGAAGCAGCGGGTTTCTTCAACCAGTGTGCTTCCTCTCTCTGAATGCCCTTTCCCATGACGTCTCAGTGTGTGCGTGTACAACTGCGTCTACTCACGTGTGCACTTCTATGACCTAAAATAGAGCCTATTAGCGATAATATTCCTCTGTGGGTAGCTAGTCAGGGCCTAGTGGCACAGCTCTAAGCTGGGCCCCGGGGCTGACAGCAGACCCGCAGCCACCTGACTGAGCTGAGCAGGTGGAGGCCTCGTGGCGCAGCTCTTCCCCCAGGCCCAGGCTGTGCTTTCTGACCATCCAGTGAGTCATAAACCATTAGCTAACATGCTAACAGAGCCCCATCCTCCCACACTGGATACAATGATAACACAAAAGAGCCTTTAATATGCCATTATTTCACATTATATATGACACTCCCCACACATCTTAGAGGTAAAATTTTCAAGAAAACATGGTATTCTTGAAAATTACCACATCATAGGAGAATAATTAAATCAAGCAAGTAAAAAAAAAATCACAGGCACATACTCCTTACTGCATCAATACACCTGCTTATACATTAACACACTCAAATGTTCACACACACAAACACACACCCACACCAGCTGGTGTCAGTTGTCATGTCTGGCTGTGTCCTCCTTGTTCACTCAGCTACTTTTCCTCATTATTCTCATTGTCAGCATGTATGATGACATTTCTGTTTCTGCAGGTGTTGATGTGACATAATGCTGCCTACAAGTGTTACAGTAAAGCATTGTATTTTTCCTACAGTACTGCAGAGCACACGAGTACACGTTCAGTTTTACAGATGTTGTCTTGATGTTCTTTTTGGTTATTTTTGGAATTTCAGTTTTCCTTGAAGAATGTATGAATGAAGGCTATCGGAGGAAAGGAATTACAAGACTACACGTCTACATGCATAGTGACTGAAGTGGTTACATGCTGGCAAATGCTTCATCAGCATGCTTACTTGCTTACTTGCTTTAGAGTTTTCCACAGCTGCCATATTGGTTTAGTGCAAGAATACATTTTGCCGATATTTATTTGCAATTGTTACAGTACCATTAAAAATAAGCCAAATTTGTGTTTGTTTGTACTCACAAATGTACAGACTATTTCTGGATACTACTTACTTGGATACTGGAGAAACTTAAAAACGTGATGACTCTTAGGCAATTCTAGAATAAAATAAGCATATTTGCTATTATTCGAAACAAATTTATGGATGTTTTATGAGCAATAGCCATGGAGATAATGATATCCTCAGGAAATGTAAGTCACGCTTTATCTAAAAATATGTCCAACATGTCAGTGTTCAGGTTCGACTGTGTTGTGACAGATGAGTACAAATTGCGGCTCACGCTTCTCTCCTCTAAGTTTGAAAACCTCTGGACTATAGATGTGCCATAAAGAAATACTTTCATCCTGGTTATTTCTGTAGCTGCTGACATTTCATACAATGTAGAAGTGTCCTCATCCTACGTGTTCTTGTGACCTACCAGCACCTGACTGATTGTGCAGGGAGTTCTGTTCTATTAGAAAATGATGCTTTTACGTTTTTACATATTTTTTAATGTGCACAATGGACAAAATTAACCATTTTATCTCAGAGACATAATGCTGTGTACAAAGGTATTGTTTTAAATATCCACTGTTATAACTATATTTTACATGAAAACAACATGATTTTAAACCTATAGAACTTTTAATTAAATAAATAAATTAATAATAATAATAACAGTAAAACAAAAATAAATAACCATTTGGAGTTATTAAGTTAATTTAAATGAGAAAATGCAGCATGCTCATTATAAAAGTGTCCGTATTTTCCTATAATCATAGTCATAATCAATAGCTGATATAATTCTGATAGATGAAGGGATTTCCCCTTGTATTTAGGTGCAGTAGACTGTACAGCAGCTGTTGTTTGACACTAGTGATGTCTGCATTGAACGAACCGTGACTATATTGGCCAAGTCACCTGTGGAGTCGAGAAATGTCCAGCAGCTGCTGTAAATCAGGCCGTACAGATATGAAGCAGCAGCAGCAGTGGTGATCGTCAGGGGTGCCATACTGCAGCTTATTGGTTTTCTCACTGACATGTGTGGGCACTTATGTGTGGCTCGCTGGGTGTGATTGTATGCATTTGATTGTGTGCCTTCCACCTTCATGTGGGGGTTGGACCCATTTTGGTTGATGAAGTACCACATTTCAAATCATGGGAACATTGGGTCTATATTCATAGAGGCTTGTGAAGAAAAAGAAGGAGGTAGGAGGATCATCTCCAGGTGAGGAGGTGAGGCTGTAAATAAGGCACACTTCTCCTCCTGTTTTATTCTATACCATGAGCTCTATACTGTTGGAGGTTATGAGAAAGGGAAAGAAGACCTAATGAAAAACATAAATAAAGACTAAACAGAAATTCCCTCGGGAGGACAGTGGTAGGAAAGATTCATTGCACTGCTTAAAACACTAAACGATGGCCTTTAATGATGGATGAACCTCAAAATGACAATATTTCCAAAAATAAATGAGCTTTTCTAAATGATCCTATCTCAACCCTTCATCAGCAATTAACTTGGTGAGTAAAATATTTAAAACTGTCAGGACTGTTGGCTTAAACTACAAAAAGTATTTTTTCTGCTTGAAAAATATTCTGAAGATATCTATAAAAAACCTTTTAATGTTAAAGTAATGCACATCTTGATGATGATGTCAGTTCATGTGAAACAGATATTTGATGCTTTAGCAGACAGTTGAGAAGCTATTTAATATGAATGTTTCTAAGCTGAGATATTAATTCGTTTGAAGACTCTGTGGGACACCAGCTCATGGCACAGTACATAATAGCCTGTTTTTCACACTTTGTCAATATTTGGCAGCCATCTGTCTATCAAACTCTTAAAGAATAAATAAATGAATAAATCTGTCGACTGACTGGCTGTTAATTTTATGACTGCATAAATTAAAAATTTCCCCACTCTCAACATCTCCCCAACTCCTTCAACAACAACAACAACAACTGTTGAATTCACTCTCACTGCTCTCATTATGTCATTTATAGCTAAAAAAGCTCTTAAAAAGGTCACTGTATACTAACCAAACAGCAAAACACCAAACAGCAGACTACTAACAATTAGCTGGTGAACATTTAGCAGCTAGAAGCCAGACATTTCCTTCAGGTGTTGGTACAGACCAAAAACAGAGCTAAAAGAGAGTGAATAGTGGACTAACATACGCTAGTTGGCCAGAAACATGATTCATTGATTGAATAAATTAGTTTTTCTGTAACTACTGGGTGTATAAATTTGACAAAAAAGTTGACAATATCAATTTAGTACATAATAAGTTGATGATGAGATGTTTTTGCTGCCCCCAAGTGGTCAAAAAGATCAGTTCTTGCAGCTTTAAAGGTTCTTTGGTTTCTTCTCATTTACCAAGTGTGGCAACATTGTTGCTTAGAGCATTTTATATGGTCTTTAAAGGAAAACTACTATGTATTGTACATTAAAATAATCATCCAAACTGTCCGTTATACTTCATTAAATAAGCGACAGTGTGACCGACCTCATGGTTTTTATGTGCTGTTTAGTAGTCAAGTAAAATATGCAGCTGTAGAACGAACACCATAAAAGAAGTGGTGCTGATATTGTTATTGATTTTCTTTCACATCTACAAGAGCATGATATATACGTTAATATGCTGAAGGAGAATCCAGGGCAGAGGCCGCCATGAGCCAGTTGGTGGCATCCAGTGCACCAGTTGCGCCACTGTGTGTTTTTTATATTTTATGTTGTAAACTTACTCCTGGGCTGTTTAGCTGTGTTGGTATATTACCATTTTTCCAGATGTTGTGGTTGCTTTTGCTGTGATTTGATCAAACATCTGCTTGACCGATCTCAATCAACAACTCCTGAAAGTACCAGAAGCTTTAGATTTAGTGTGATACTCTTAGCAGTGTTACACTTTGCAGGCCTGAGAGTGTGACAGCAATGCACAGTACCAGGAGCCTGAAGTAGCTAAATGGCATTCAGCCTTCATTAATTTTATTATTTACATCTGTAACCTATCAAAAAGTCTGAATCTCTGAAAAAGGCTTATGGCTACACGTTATCCTTTAGTGGTGATGCTCGATTGTCCATTTCATCCTGCACTTCACGAGGGAGGTATTTTACAATCTTAGCAAGAAGCCTGGTCAGTTTGATTGGCTGTCGTCCATTATCTCCCAATAACTTTTCCTCTCTCTCTCTCTCTCTCTCTCTCTCTCTCTCTCTCTCTCACACTCTCTCTCTGCCTCTCTTTAGCTCATGTTTTATGGATGCTAAGTGGTAAAGGATTTACGAGGAGTTTAGTTCACTCATCCCTTGGTGGTTGCACTTAAAATATTCACAGTTTGGAGCATTTTGTGCCTGTTGACGATGCCTCCGAGGATCTCTGATACATTATTAGCTGTTATATTTGTTGTTGTTTTTTTTGTTTGTTTGTTTTTTGTATTTATTTATTTATTTTTACTTGGAAATTGAATTTGTGTTCAACTTCCCTCTTTCCATAAAAGTATAGCTGCTATATAGAGGGCTGTGGGTGAGCAGCAGCTCTGTTGGCTGCTGATCATAGCTGTATTTTACCCATCTGTCATATGTGTTTTTCCCACAGGGGCAACTGCTAAGGAAGTCCACTGGCTACAGAATGCACTTAGTGAAATTGTGCAGCTCCAGTTCAGTTTCTGATTGTGTGATTGTGATGTGTGTCACAAATATATGCTAACATTTTGCCAATATCTTGGGCGGACAGCTTCTGATATGATGGATATGATGCAGCTTGTTTGATTACGTTTATTTACGGCAGGGTTGTAATGAGGCTTTCTGAATAGATTCCACACAAACATACAGTACATAAATATGTTTCGCTGTTTGTTTGTTTGTTTTCTTGCTATTTTTTTCTTCAGGTTTGAGTTTCGAGTATAGGAGGTTTGTCCTTCTTGACTGGACCAAACAAATAAAAGTTGTTTTGCCTGAATAATAAGATTCAAAGGTATTTCATCAGTTCAAGTTCTGTTGGTTTTATGGCTCATAGTTGTGACAATCTGGGTTTAGTTTCCTCCTAAACACAAGTCTACCTCTAATTATTTTAACATTCAACCTCTGCCTGATTGTATAACAGGGTGGAGGAAAATGGAGAGGGTAGGAGAGGAAGAGGAGGAGGAGGAGTGTGTAAATGATGTGCAGAGCAGAGCTTCATCTTCCCTCTCCGCTGCCCTGCACCACTACTCTTTAACCCAGGGCATGGTGGGAGACAAAGTCAAGCAGACAGAATATGGCGATGCACAGTGCATGTGTGTGTTCATGTGTACATGTGTGTTTAGTGAGACATGGTCTGTCAGTGGCACTCATGCATTATGTGGGAATGTGCTGCGATGTCCAGTGGGAGTCTCTCTCTCTCTCTCTCTCTCTCTCTCTCTCTCTCTCTCTCTCTCTCTGTGTCTGTGTGTCTGACGCCAAAGGAAAAGTCATGGGCACAAATCCATACATGCATGCAGCATGCACTTGAATGCACACAAGCACATGGCACAAACATCTTGTTCACACACACACAGAGGAAGCGAAGACGGAAACAGTATGCTGTATGCTGTAGCAGAAGGCAGAAACACAGAGGCTATGTGTATCATAGAGAGTTGCAGCATATCATTTTGTTGTTTTTTAGATACTCTACTTGTCTGTGTTGCTGCCCTCTGTTATCTACAAATATAACACAGATACTGAATCAGTTAATAGCCAGTTGATGAAAGCTGTTCCATTTTCTTTTATTTCTGCAAATGAGGTTCTGTTTTCTGTCCCAGGGGTTTGTTTGTTTGCTTGTTTGTTTGTTGTTAACAGAATATTTGGTGGAAAGTTAAGCAATGGGCCAAGAAACGAGATCAAATTTTGCATTGCACATTTTTGATCATTTTTTGTATTTTCTTGTTAACTACTGTACTGTTAACTACTGTAAGATCAAAACTTTTCTAAACATTTTCTATTAACACACAAACAGTTTTTTCATACACAAATGTTGAGATTTTCTACTGTTTTGCTACGATGACATGTCTTTGTCTCTTTGTTTCTATCTATATTGTTAAAGTTTTTTCAGAAGGGTTGCTTTATTAATTATTTAGTAATAATTAATCATTTTTATGTAATATTTTATTCCTTGTGTCCTTTCTTTATGGTTGCTAACAGCTTTTTTGCTGAATGGAGCGATGAAAGGAGACCTTTGACGCTAACCTCTAACATGTCAATGAAATGAAACTGGCTTCATCCAATGTTCAGATTTATTTTATGGAAATGTATGCAGAACAAATTGTCTTAATGTAAATAATTAGCTGGGGAAGTTTTATGGTGATAAATCTTTTACCCTATTCATGTCTCCCCTTAAAATGACAAATGTAGTGGACTGTGCAGCCTTAGTTGGTGTTTGTATATATTTCTGTATAGTGAGACATGCCTAAAAGAAAGCAAAAAAAAAAAAAGGCCTGAGGGGTCTCACTGTTGCACGTAAGATTTACACCTTGGAAAAAGAGAGTAAAGTTGATTAAGCTACATCTCTTTGTTCTGAGTCTCTTCTCATTACTCTTGAGCCATACCGGAAAGAAAATACTGTAGTTAATGTTTACAGGTCATTATCAATTTAGCTTGATGTAGTTGTGTGTTTGTTGTTGCTATGAATTATGAACAGGGCATTATAAATGTATGTAAAATACCATGTTGATTAAGCAGATAATTTATATTTTAAATGGTAGCTCTACACAGAAACACTTACATACTTATATTTCCCATATTTCCCTGTGCTTCTTAAAGTGTTGCTGATTATGAAATTAGAAGTCAGAAAATACCAGTTGGCAGTCAGACCTAAATTTTCATGTTCCTTCATCACCATGAACATGGATGAGTGGTTTACTGTGCGTCAATCCCACATGCAACATCCTGCTGCTGGAAATACTCACGAGCATCAAATGTGTATCACTCCGCAGCTACCTACGTAATGTTTGCCGAAAGCTACAGTGTCCAGTTTGTTTAGGAACTTACTGAGCATTTTTGAAAAAAAAAATGCTATTGCATTTTACCCATATTTAAGATGTACAGTACATCTGTGGACATGTGGACTAAAATAAGAAATTATTGAAAGATGGGCGACACGATACGATACGATACAAAATACTTTATTATAGTGCATACTACATACTTAGGACAGACAACAGGTAGGATAATAGGAAAAGGCATATACATCTCAAGACAGGCCAAAATAAGTGGAGAGCATGGCACCTACTAAACAAAAAAACAATGTTACTAGTTTATGTTAGTGGTTATATGACATGGACACTAACATTATCAAAATCTTCAGTACAACCACCATTCAGATATCAAATATAGATTAACACCATTGCTCTGCTTTCAACTGAATCCCATGTTGGTAGAAAACAGCTTGAAGTCTTCAGTTTGACACAAGAAATGTATCTTTTTTAACAAGCAGCTCATCAGGACTTAATTAGCATCCTTTATACTGAATAAATTGCTGATTTGTTTCATTGTGGACAAGAATTTTAACATCTACCACATATATTGACAGTTGTGTCAATATAACATGTAACATGTTTTATCCAAAGCAAACCATAGCACTAGAAAATCAAAACCCTATCTTTACTGTGTTAAGTGTAAGTCATGTCAGATTTTTATCTTGCAGATATTATTATTGCGAAATAAATAAAATGGGTATTATTTTAGTCATGTAACAAACAATTCTGCATATGATGTTTGAAAGGTTGATGGATCTTGAGGAGTTACAGTAGGAGAAATCTAGGAAGCCATAAATAATGCAGGCTGAATATATTGTTATTCATCAGTCACTTTTCCACTCAAATCTAATTGATTTAACAGGTTTGGAAAATGATTTGAGATGCAAAGAATTTGCCATAACTCAAAATTCAGTAGAATAACTCAGTGGCAGTGAGCATGAGATGTTTTTGCTCTAAAACAAGTGGGAAATAATGGAAGTTTGTTCTGTGCGGCTGAGATCGATATATTGACAGGGCAGAGGTCGGGGGCAGTCATCATCAAACTGCCCTGTGCTGTGGGTGGGACCTGACACCTGGGGGACCGAGGGGAAAGTGTGTCACTGGCACTAGACCATATCCAACCGTCCACTGATTTACACAGAGCACTGATGACAAAGCAGTTTAGCTGCCCAAAGTCCTGCTCATCAATAGAAGCAGATTGGGAAAATGTATCTTACCATAGTGTAGCCAAGCATAGCTTAGCTCATCTAGAGGGTTTGTTAACTTGTAGATGATTCAGACAGAAGATGCACTTGAGCCAAATTCACTCACATGAAGTTTATTTATTTATTTACTTTGCTAGAAGAGATTATGTGAGTTAATTTCAGACGAGTGTTATGTAAAATAGTAGGAGAGCTTCTGTTGCGTTGCTCTGTTAGTGTGTCACACCCAGCATGTCTGGCCCATTGATCAGTAAGCTGCACTGAGTGTGTGTGTGCTCTGACCTGTTTGTGCAGTGGAGTGTGAGGCCAGCGGATGCTGTTTCAGGGTCACTGCTGGTGTGGGACTAAATGGACCAGTCCAGGAGGCCGGCCTGTCACTAGCGGCCGCCCACTCACTGTCAGTACTACTGCTGTCACATCACTACTAGGTCATACAGAGCAAACTCTTTTTGATACAGTTTGACTCTGATGGATTGCTGCTATTGGCCTCTGCTGTCTCTTTGCACTGGAGCAATCCTGATCTGGATTTTCTGTGAAGCTGTGTGTCTCAACACACATGTGGGAAGTGTCACATTTCAGACGGAGTAAAAGTCACTTCTTTTTTTTTTTTTTTAGGTGCATAAAAATTGTTCTAGAAGCTACGATCACTAACAGACAGCTTAATGGTATTACTAAATAGCTAAATGAGTTAAAGGTCCTGTGTGTAAGATTTAGTGGCACCTAGCGGTTACGTTGTAGATTGCAACCAAATAAATACTCTCCCACACGTCATCCTCGTCTTCCAAGCATATATGAAAAACTCCGGTTGGTAAATTCACATTAAAAACAAACATCCATATCTAGTTCAGTGTTTGATTTGTCTGTTCTGGGCTACTGTACAAAAATGGTGGTTCAACATGGCAGACTCCATGGAAGAGGACCCGCTCTCACTGTAAATATAAAGGGCTCATTTTAAGAAAGACACATTTCTTATTTTCAGGTGATCATACACTAATGAAAACATACTAATGAATATCTATTGAAATTAACTGTTCAACAATTATTCTATTCAATTATTCTATTCCTGCCAATAAATACTCCTAAAAAATCCTAAAAAATTGAACATTTAAAACATTATTTTTCCCATGAGATAAAGTCAATTGCATATATTTAATTATATAAATCTTTCTTTTTTTAAAGTTTTCAGTTTACTTGTTTCATATATAAGAGAGACTAAAACTGCCAAACTCCATGTGAAGAGCTACGTATGACCCAAATGACTCATCTGCTCTCATTTTAATTGAGCACAAACCCTCCTGCATTTCAAAGGAGTTTCATTGTGGTATGTATTATTGATTGCAGGCCAAAACTTTTTTCACTTGTACTTGTACTTCCTGTATGGCTTAAATTAATGTTGTGAAGTCTGTATCCAATGTCTCTCTGTTTAACTAAGGGTATTTGTGGGCCAGAGTTGATCCACAACTGGCCTCTGCACCTAAATGGCAGAACACCAAAATGTTTCAGCAGAATTTGTATCAGCCTGCCAAAAAAATGTTTGTGTCCATTTTCAAGTGATGTTTTGTTTCCTCCTCTTGAGATCTCAAACTAAGAAACTATTACTGCCACCCACCGTTAATGTTCAGATAATATAATGTACATGTAATGTAGCTCTAGGACTAATGTAGCATCAATACTGTCTCTTACTTATCAACATTTACACCGTCACCACTATTAAGAATGAAACATACATTCCCATTACCTGATAACCAAAAACAAACAATAAACAATAAAAAAGGAGAATGATTAAATTTGCTGTAGTACTTAGAAAACAGGAAATATAAAAAAAGGTAAAATATGAAACCAAATTATGGCACATAAAAACTATTTTTTCTTGGAATCAGTGTTTATTATTATTATTTATTTATAAAACACATTATTATGTATAAAACTTATTGTTGACTCATCAGAAAACCAGATAGGTCTCCTTTGGGGTGCTCTAGTGAAACATGAAACCAATGTAAAGTATGCGAAAATAGAACTGTTTATAAATATTTTAATACCCTTGTGAGCGTGTTATTGATTTTAGTGTTTATTTATGGTTGGAGATAAACTGGACACATTTACATGTGAAAAAACAAGCGGATTGTTGAATCCTTGTGTTTGTGTTGCTGCTGTGTTGTGCAATTTTGTCAGAAAATGAAGATGAGGTGAGGCAATGGCATGAATTTGCCATTGTTACTCAACTAAACAAGTCCACATCTTCATTTCAGTCATCATTATAAGCTGAGACAATGACAAAAGCTGTCAGATAAATGTGCAATACAAAATAACAACGATTTACTGGTCCTCTAAACACATAAAAAAAACATGATGTTCCTCAAAAACACTCCATTATTTGGTGCATGCAGACGATTCTTCATAGACTAATTGAATGGAAATCAAGAAGTGTTCCTCGTGTTTGAATCAGGCAAGAATACTGAACAAACTCTGTGGAGAGCAGGCGTTGGCTGAGCTGTTGGCTTTATGTATTTGGTTTTGATGGATTCCTTCTTCATTGCTGAGGCGATTTATTTTAATGAAATGGATAAAACTTATCATCTGCCATTTGGCATCTACTGTAGCTGTGTTTAGATGTGACCTTGAAGGGATCATTTGTTACGCCAAGAGCTGGACTGAGCACATAGTGAACAACTTTATGGGATATTCCAGCATCACAGGTGTCACGTCTGAAGGGAAGCCAAGCGGTTGGCTGTTTCAGGCTTTCCAAACCTTAGGCTGTTGGTTTCAGAACTTTTTTGTGACATGAAAATGTTTAGTTTAACAGTGGTGGAAATCAAGTAAGTATATTTGCTCGAGTTCTGTACTTAAGTATGTAAGTATGAGGTACTTTTAGTATTTCCATTCTCTGCTACAAACTGTATACTACAAAATAAGCTCCACCTTTACCAGCTGCAAGTGATATAACTGCATCAATAATCATAATACAATATTATATCATGTATTAATAATATGTATTATCTGATGGGCCATTCTGGAATACTTTTACTTGAAGTATATTTTAATGCTTCTTATAGTAGATACTTTCTACTGTATTTTTACTTATGTACAAAAAAAACTTTGTGTACTTCTACCACCACTGTCATTAATTACTCCACATAAAGTGGAAATATGAAAAGCACCTCCGCTTATGTACAGAAGTACATATATATTCATCCATCCATCCATCCATCCATTATCTGTAACCGCTTATCTTCATCAGGGTCACGGTGGAGCTGGAGCCTATCCCAGCTGACTTTGGGCGAGAGGCGGGGTACACCCTGGACAAGTTGCCAGTTCATCACAGGGCACATACATACATAGTCTGTAAAACAAAACAGTTGCTACTCTTCCTGTTGAATAAAACACAGAACATTCATATGTTTAAGGTGTTTAAGGCAAAGATTCTACATCATAACATATTAACTTCCATAGGAATACATCAGTAACACATAAGGAAGTATGGCACAAATGGGGGCTGTAATACTGGAAGTTCATCTGTACCCTTCAAATAAAAGTCACCAACAAATCTACAAGAATTCCTACTACTGAGAAGAGTAAAAAAGCTTTTTTCAATTATAAATTGTGTTGTTGCAAACATTTTTGCCTAACTCACATTTACTTTTATGTATATGAAGCATTACTGTCAGCTTATCCTCCATCATGTTGCAGAAATTGTGACATGAATGTGAATATGAGTGTACTTGAGATGGATTTCTCTCATTGTTATGATAATCAGTCCTGTTTCTATTGGATTAATGGTCGTATTTATCTACAAGAATGGCAACAGGCGCATATATACCACCAATTCAATCAACATATAACGTGATTAGAAAAACATGTTGGCTGTAACTGGAATAGCTTATTATTTGTTGTGGTAGTGTTAGCATTGATTTGGTGTATTATCGCTTCTAGTTCAAAATAAGTGGATTAATGAATCAGTAGTGAAACATGCAGTAATTAGAGACAAACACAGCAGGGGGAGACAAAGTTTGAACAAGGTTCTGATCTCAGACCAGCAGATTTCCTTACATTCAGATTGATGTGTTGTTAATGAAAGTATTTCTGCATACTGGCAATGTAGCATCAAGACAGAGGGTGTTGACCGACGTATAAGGCTGCAGAGAAGTGTGTGTGTTCATGTGTGTGTGTGTGTGTGTGTGTGTTGTCATCATATTCCTTGAGGGGACATCAGTGAGCTTTGTGGATTTTCCAACCTCTGGACTCCTTTCTTGGTTGAGTGGACGCAACTCCTGTGAGCTGTCATCACTCAATATAGACGCACACACACATACACACAAACACCCTTACGCTACATGTTAGTCACTGCGGTCTTCAGGGAGCAGTGTGTCCATATGTGCAAATAACAGCATAATAATATTAACAGCAGTTTATTTCTGCTCCAGTGTACAGATCCTCTCAGTAAAATACTTGTGCTCTCTATGGGGAAAAAAACAGTCCCCAAACATAGAAATGTATACTTTATATTTTTGTTTTTCATGACAGTCATTTAAATTTAAATGTATTTGCATAAAACAGCACTATCATTGTCTGACAGAGACAGCAGCCTTTGAACAACAACCCATAATTTTTCTTTAAACCTGCAATAACTGAGCTGTAGCACAACACTGTCATACTGTCAGTGGCAAACTTGTTAGCAAACAGTTGCTTATTTACATAATCAGCAGTTACAGAGCAACATTATCATTCATTTGGCCACTGTCTCTCTTCTGAGCTCTGTTTTGGCCTACACCAATCCCCGAGGAAAAGATCTGGCTATTTTTAGCGCCTTTCCAGCTTGCTAACTGTATCTGTTAGCCATTTGGTGCTAGCCAGGTTGTGTACAATGCATTTTTTCACCTACTGACAGCAAAAACAACATGTTAAAAGCAGTGAAAGTGAACTAAAACAGTAATAGTGGAGGCTGAAAAGCCAAAATAATAGGCTAAAAGAGCTGAGGGGTACTACAGAGTCGGGATATCATTCTCTCTTGCTTTTTCACTAACGATCCAGTTTTCATATAAAAATGTTGACTAAAGCTGTTTTAATGTCTCCGTATGGACACTGCAGCTAGCTAAATCACCAAACAAACATCCACAAGTGCATTGATACAGTCAGTTTGCAGGTTTGGCTACTCAACCGTAGCACATTGAAGACCCTAAAAACATGTCAGCATCCCTAAGGTAAATGCGGTGGCTATTTTCTTTGATATTAGTACAAAATTCAGTCCATCGTTGGCTTTTAAGCTCACATAGTTTTGTTTAGGTCTAGGTGCCCCTGCTGCAGATATTTTCTTTTTTCCAAAAGTTTATTTGCTGGCTTCAAGAGTTCTGCTTCACTGAAAAAGCTTGTTCTCACTGTATGTGCATATTGGATCATGACTGGCTTTCAAACCTGTTCTGAAATTATCTTTGTGCGTGCACGTCTTAAACTCAGATTTAGTGTGAGCTGAGAAAAACCCATCCTGTACAGTGAAGGTCAAACATTCAACTGAAGTTACAATAAGCAAAGCACACTGCAACAAAAGGATGACTCGTCAGTTTCACATCTGAGTTGGAGTCTGAGATAACTCACAGGTATTTTTAGCGTCAAGTGCAATTCTTTGGATCAATGACGATCTCCCCAGTCAACACTGAGACTAACTTTAAATGAGTCATGACACAAGGACAAGCAAGCTTTATTACGACAAAGCCCACAACAGCACAGTGTTGTCTGCCGTGTTTTTCCTGATACTGTAGTTCCTGGCACCTCCGTGTACCTTAATTGTGTCAACAACAGTAGCAGTGTGGCTCTCCTTGCTCTGTCTCTCTGATTGTTGTCTTGTTTGTCTCACTGAGGGAGGAGGCTGCAGGCGGATCAGAAAAGACGCAGGCTCTCTCTCTCTCTCTCTCTCTCTCTCTCTGTCTCTACAGTAAAATACTGCACTCTGCATGGAAACAATGGGTTTGTCAGTAAGGTAGCTTGCACCCCCCCTCCTCCATTTTCCTTGAACAAGAGGAACATCTTGAGCTCTTCCTTCAGTTTGCCGCTCGCTCTGATTCTCCTCACACCCGGAAACTGGCAGAGGATGCTCATTATCTACCTTTTCTCTTGTTGTGTGTAAAAAAAAGGGGCAATTATAGTAGGGCTCTTGTAGACAGCCAAACCTTTCTATAATGAGGAGATCTCCTTAAGCAGTATACACTGCGTATGCGTGTAGACGATGAAAATGCAAAGTTTCCATTTAATTCAAAGTCTGACCAATAAAACACAATAGATGCAAGTTCACTTTGTGCTGTTTTGATGTCATGAAGCCGTGCAGCATGAATGTGATGTGTTTAGTTAATAGAGAATACGTCCTCTGGAATATATCTACACAACAACAAGGGGGGTGATTCAATGCGCTGCTCGGAAATGTGGGTACTGTTGTTGCTGTTTAAATGAGGGACGAGAACAGCTTTTGAGATGAAAGCATCGGAGGAAACGGATGCGTTTGGTTTTGATCTCTGTTTACTGCATTCAGCGGTTCTCTTGAAAGGATTTAAAGTGGTAATCAGTGGGATAATGGTTTGTTATTTTGTCTCCAGTCGTGGTGCCAAGCATTCAATGCTGGGTTGATTTTTGCACCGCATTTCCCAGCCATCAATTGTCATTCAAAACAGTGAGCGCTGTTTTGTCTTCATCATCTGTTCAGGTGCATTTGTCAAATATAACAGCTAACACTGCTCATAAAACTACCCAGTTCTTCTTCTATCTATCCGAAGAAAACTAGAGGCATCCCTTCATGTGTGCTGGCACTCGTTTCTTGGCACTGTGCCAAGATTTGTATTATTTAAAAGATGTGTTTCTCTGGAGATGTGTCCTTTATTGTGTGTGTTGTTGTTTTGCACCTACACAATGAAATTATCATGGGAGAAACATGCTTAATACAAGATGAGTAAACTGATTCACAGCCTGACAGTGTTGCGTCAGTGTTGCTTGTTTCACTGTAGTCATCGGGTGAGACGATGGGGTTGCAATCACCAACTACAACACTAGATCCTACACACTGGTCCTTTAAATTTGTGACAGATTATTTAGATTAATTTATATAAGTAAGAGGTTGGACCTGTGATGGCAAATTTAGGACAATGAAATGACTTAAGTACAGTATGTTGACAGGAAGGTCATGATGAAAAGAGTGGAAGAAAAAAGGAAACCCCAAAAAGGCAAAAGCATTGACAGGTTTGGGTTTAAAAACTTGGAAATTGGATTAAAACTGATTATATAAAGAAATTAAAGGTGCTATGAGTCCTGATGGGTCCAGGTTGTCTTCCTGGCCCTCTCCAAAGTTCCTTTTTTGGCTTCATTTAGCTACTTTCATTGTAAATCCCCTTTAAAAAAAAAAAAAAAAAAAGTTCCACAACCAAATTTGCTAAAATTAATTTTATTGCTTCTCTCCTCCCCCATCTTTACTAGCTATATCTGCGTATTTATTAATGTATTTTTCTTGTTCTCTTCTCCAGTCTGTTCCCAGTACTCCCGTGGTGTCTTCGCCATCTTCGGCCTGTACGACAAGCGTTCAGTCCACACGTTGACATCCTTCTGCAGCGCCCTGCACATCTCCCTCATCACACCCAGTTTCCCCACCGAGGGCGAGAGCCAGTTCACTCTGCAGCTCCGGCCGTCCATCCGGGGGGCTCTGCTGTCCCTCCTCGACCACTACGACTGGAACAAGTTTGTCTTCCTGTATGACACCGACCGAGGTGAGTGATGGGGGTGGACTGCTTTTGCCTTTCCTTTTGAAAGCTTATGTAAAAGTACATGAGCGTGTGTACTTACTGATCCCTCCCTAGCTGTTATCTGTAATTAAAACGTAATTTGATGATGCTGACATGCATGTCATGGTTAAACAACCACCATTGCCAATGAAAAGTCTCAGGCAGAAATTATGCTAAAGGGGTAAAGTTTTACTCACGCTACGTTTAGGCGTGTTCGCTGACTTCCTTCCTCACTCTCTAATGTATCCCGGAAGTTATAGCAACTAGAGGAGAGGGTAAAGGGCATATGACAGCAATGACATGCGACCAAATTAAGCACATGGTTACCTTGGCTTTGAACATTGTTGGAAACGTGGGATAATGTAAAGTTTGCATGGTTTTTAGTTTCAGTGCAGTAATAAAACTTATTATATCTTTAAAGACATCCACTGACTGAGTTATTTCACATAATTAAAAGGTACTATATAAATCCCATGTCTGTCAGAAGCAAAGTATGAAGCAGCGCAATGTTATTATACTGCCATAAATTACATATAGGCAGGAGGTCAGGGTGATTCATGCGTAGGCATGCAAATTGCATTTTATCCCTGTAGCCTATCTCCTACCAACACTTAGCATTGGTTTCTTTTAACCATGACCATGATCCTTTAGTTGCTTTAACTTAACCATACCTTGAGGCTATGAGGACCTGTTGGATTATGCCCATGATATCTCTTTTCTCTTGTAATAAATGTAATTGTAAAGATTTCAAAGGCTCTCAAATACAAAGGTTAACCTTTAAAAAAGTGTATTTAATTTAAAATCATTTGCTTGCAATAATTGTTGAAATCTGTCTGCAGGCGGGTATGTGGTATTTCTATGGTGCTCTTTCTCATGCTCCTTACACGGCGAGCACAGACGTGTGAATGCACGTGCCTCTAAAATAATGACTGTGTTTTTTTTTTTTTGTTCACAACATGTCTTGAGGCCACCAAACGATCAATATTGCACTGCAGCTGTTGTTAAAAGTGTTGTGGATAGTGTTGGACCTCCCTCTGTATCTGCCTCTGGCTTGAATGCCCACCTGAGGATGAGGACCTTGTATTTCTCTCTCATCCATGTGTGTTTCTTTCTCTTTGCATTTTTTTTCTTTCCTTTTTCATTTTTTATGTCACCCACCCAATATTTGCCTCACTCTTACCACACACACACACACACACACACACTCCAAGAGTCAATAGGTTTGTACTTACTCCACCACCCGTGTCACATTTCCATTACAAGACAGAATGGATATGGGCTACTGCTTGGATCACATCTCCACATCTCGCTTTCATACATTTTCCAGAAGGTAGTCATGGGTTTTCATTCTTTCTCTGTGGTGCTGTGGGCACTGCAGTGATTGAGCATTTTGGCTGTATGGGGGCTACAGAGTGAGCATGGTATCAGGACGGTCTCCCTTTCTCTTATCTCAGGTCGTACACGCTCGACTGGGTAAAAAGCCTCCTCTCAACAAAACCGACTTGTATCTGATCAACAATGGTTCCTCGCTGTAGGACTGTGCTGCCCTACAGGCGGGCTAAGCACGCACGGGCTGACTTTTAGGTTGCTTGAAGCCTCAATTTGGCATCACAACCGATTCAAGATCAGAATTAGTCTGTGAGAGGAGGTTAACAGGTTACAGATGATGTTATTGTTTGGTATAAAACACCAAGAAGAGACTGCGATGATTATTTTAAATGCTGGACACATAATGTCAAGCTCAAACAATGAGAAGAAATGAGCACTGGTCTTCCACTTAATTGTACAAGTGTGAGAATTTATATTTCCAAATATCCTGATGTGACCCTGAAAGCGGGACCCTTGATCGATTATTCTAGACATTTATTTTGTAGCAAAGTTCGCAACATTTAGAAAATAGGAAGAAAATTGTAACATTAAAAGAAAAGGGCTGAGACTTCTGTGGCGTATTGACATGTGACACATTCAGGCCTGTCAAAGCTGATGCGGAGTGACACATTTGTAGAAATACAAGCACATCTGTTCCAGACAGATGACTGATGGATGTCTAAAACTCTGCAGAAACTCTTCAAAAGTGGTGTCAGCACATGTTGCCCTTTAGTCTGCAGTCTGCACTGTGTTCCTGTTGATGAGAGCTCGGCTGTAGCTTAATTTGAAATTTGTAACTATCGCTCAAATGTGAGAAAAAAGAACAAAATATTTCATCTGTTCAAATTTAAAATTCTCAGTGTGTAAACTTTCACTTGTACTCCAGCAGAGTGTGGTCCTAAAATGTCTCTTTGACCTTATGCATGCCCTGTTTCCCTATCAGTAAACTATGTTGTTCTTTTCGCTAACGGTTATTGTATAGTACTGTAATCTATGTCCTCTCATTTCCATTCCCTTCAGGAAATAAAAAGTCACGGTGATGTTACCTTGTCAATGCTGAAATTTATTCGTGCACTGAGACAAAAAGCAGTCCGCAGCATCAGGCCAGGAAGTTGAAAATTATAGCACTTAATTGTCGTTACCCTCTAACAATGTCCTTGCACTCAAAGCAGCCATGCTATGCTGCCTTCTTATTATGCTCATTATTCTATTGAGCAGCTATTTCTCAGTATTTAGCCCTGCAGTTAAATGAACAATGACATAAACAATCAAAATTTCCAGAAAGGGAGGTCTCTCTCTCTAAAACTGAACTCTCACCCTGTTTCTCATAAAAATAAATAGCAATCCATTAACATTTGATCATGATGACACAATTATTCACAAATGTTATCCAGTTAGTCTTAGAAACCTTTTCATCATACATTGCTATTATTACGACGTGTTTTTTGTTTTCTTAACTTTTTTAAAAACTGTTTTCAAGCTTCACATTAAAACTATTAATTTTCCTGTTAACAGAAAAGCTTTAAAAATCGCTGTAGCCATTCTAGTCCATTTTTTGATAAAAGAAGCATCAAGCTGTGCAGAGCCAGACAGGAAGTCAGACACATGACCGGCATAGAGCATCCAGTCATTTTGAAAATAAAACACCCCGTGCTGACTCCCAATCTTAAAAAACAGAAGTAGGGGTAACTTACCCATAGAAGCACAAAAATCAAGTCGACTAAATCAACGAAATCTGAGCAAGTCAACCAAATCGGGCAGGCAAAATGCTCTGGTGGGCTATGAAGCCAGAGACACAGAGGACAGAACAGAACAAAACTGTGTTGCAGATGCGATGTCAAAGAGCCGTACCTGGTGGAATCAGTGCTCCAATTTTCTTATTCTTTTTGTCAACATTACAGTTTTTTTTATAGTTTAATAGATTCATTAAACCTTTAAATCAAAGTTGTGAAAACAGTGAGCCCACAGCAGTATGTTCGAATAGACTCTGTGGGTTGCATTCGGATTAATTGGAACGATTGCGTGTTCGCTGAATTTGCTCAAGCTTGATTTTTTTGTAAAGTGACAGCTCTACTGATAGTCTGTCCATGGTGCTAAAGTCAGACAGCGGCAACTTATTTCAGCTGACTGATCGCTGATGTTTGGGCTCTGCCATTGTGTTGAAGTTGCTGTCATCCTAACAGTGGGAAACACTGGCTGTCAAGGATGTGATATATACTGGATACCACACAGCAGATATAAAAAAAAAAAATGACTGCCTCACCATGGGTACTTTTGCTAGCTATGGTTGAATGAAATGTGCTGATAACCTGGAGTTGTTTTAATCAGTGCTGCATGTTAAAAATATTGTTTTTTCCCATAGTTCTTTATGTGGTATTTCTTTTAACGTATTCCAGTAGTTTTTCAGTTGTTTTATAACTCCTTCTTCTCCATAATTTGTCTTTCCTCTTTATAAATGTCTTATTCCTGCATTTCCTTCCTTTTTTTATGTCCCTTACTCGTTTATTTTGCCCAACAGTTTTAGCTGATCATTTGAAATCTTTTTTGCTGCCTGGCATTGCATGAAAGCAAATTTCTGCACAAGCATTTTTCACAATCCTAAAAATCATGAGGCGTTCTTTCTGCGATGAGCTGGAAAAGCTAAATGGAAATCACTATTACTGCATGAGCTCAAGCTCCATCCTTCAGATTATTATTATATTTTGTATTTCTGTAGTTCTGAGTTCTTGTACTGCACACTCTGCTCATAAAGTAGTTGTGTGAATAATAGTGTACTTAGTTTTTCTGAAGAGGCACGCTTACATATTTTAAAACCTCAAAATATGTTGTGAGGTCTGTCTTTGTTAGAGGATATGAATGTGTGAGTGCATGTCAGCAGGGCCTGACTGTATGTGTATGTGTTAATGTTCTGCATGCGCATGCGAGTGCTTTTCAGAAGGCTTTTGGGTGTAGGATGCAGCATTTTGGCCTGAGGATTTTTTTTTCACACACAGGGCCAGGCATTCATCCAGTATTGACTATAATGTAGAATCAGCCCACGCATGGCTGAGCTCAGTCAATGAGCGCCAGTCTGATTCCCTGCATCAAAGCACCAGAGATACAAGAGGCTAGATACTGTAGCAGTGTGTCTGTGCATGTGTACGTGTGCATGTGTGTGGTTATAGTGAGTGCTGTTCCTATTAGCTTTCCTGAAATTCCTGTAATTATATAGTCACACAGAACACAGAAAAAAGATAATACAAGGTAACAACAAATACAAAAGGGAAAAGAGAAAGAAAGAAGTGAAGATCGGAGAGTTGAAATGACATAGGATGAAACCCAAATTTAATCCAGAAAATATTTGTAGAGAAGAGGAGAGGAAATGGAATGAGAGTACAGGAAACAAGTAGGAAGGAAAGCAAAGGAAAAGATGGAAGAGGAAGGGAAAAGAAATGGGAGAGGAGAGGAGAGGAGACTAGATAGAAGGATACAAGAGGAGAGGAAACAAGATGAGAGGAAACATAGACATAAACATAGAGAAAAGGAAAGAAAGGAAGGGAGGTGAAATGGAGAGGAGGAGGAGAGAAAAGGAAATAAGAGGATATGACAAGAAAGGAGAGAAGGGGAGGAGGCAAGAAAGGAGGGGAGGGAAAAGGAAATAAGAGGAAATTATTGAAGAGGAGATGAGGAAAGGAAAGGAGGAGAGGAAAAAGGTAAAAAAGAGAGAAAGGAGGAGAGAGCAGAGGAAAGAGAGAGGAAAAATGTGATGAGGAGTGATAAAATGAAGTGAAGAGCCAGAGAGAAAATAAGGGAGAAAAGGGGAAGAAGAGCAGAAGCGGGAAACAAGGAAATCTTTCTCCTGCAGATGGACTGGCGGCAGCAGTATGTACAGGCCATGATGAATGGCTCTTTTTAAAAGCATAAGCCGCTCTATGTACTCTTTGGAGAGCAGGAGGTGAAAAAAACGATGACTGACTCAGTGAGGAAGGAGAAAGGACGGAGGCTCGGTACACAAACATTGACAGCTTGCATCGCGTTGGACAGTAAAGGCGAGACAACAGGGAGGCAAATATAGAGGAGAGGCAGAAATCATACACATAAACCCAGACTCTTCTCTCCACATGCTGCTTCCATCTAGTGTCCAGCTCCGCTCCAATCAGCACAACATGCTCTAACATCAGCCCGCACATTAGCCCGTGGCTGTGTCTTTGACGCTGATGCTGATTGCGGCTGGCTGCTGCTCCACATACAGCCCCAGGGCTACACATTTATCAGCTGGTAATCAGCTGGCCCTTTGCACGCTTTACTTGCCTTGACTGCCGCCACTGTGCTTTCCTGTCCATGTGCTGTGTACACCATGCTGCACAATAGGACATGATGGGATATCATATTGTTACATACAGTACAAGCAACTCGCTCATGCTGCTGATTTGTATCTGGTGGGCGGGTGGTGGTAACAGTGTGAATCATGATTCCTGACCTGATAGTCTTTTGATAAAAATGTTTATGAGGCAATGGTAGCCTAATATGCAAAAAGTGAAAAAGCAACATTTGCCACTCCCTCATTACCACCACTGATGTGTTCTTGTAACCTTGTGAGGCAGTTGAACTCCATCTTGTCAGGCTTCAAGCTGTTTGTGCCTGAACACAGTGGTTCACACTAATTGGTGTCCAATGAGGAGCTACTACGCTATAGGCTACAGGTGTGGTTGTGAGAAAAACAACAATGGCAGCTGCTAAAGAGGTTAGCGTAGATGCTGAGTATTTCTTCAGTGAAAGAATTTTTTTCTTGATGGAAGATTTTTTTTCTCTTCTTCCTACTGGCTTCAGTATATAGTAAGTTTGATAGGTTGAAGTTTGCTCGTGATAGACAGATGGTTCATCCAATCACTTGACAAGTGCAGTTTCCGAACGATGATGTCTCAGATGGCTCTGTGTAACAAACCATGATTGTCCAGCAGATCAGTCTGTGGTTGTACTGGGCAGCTTCCAGGTGTGAATGTGTGTAACACGAATGTGATCAGGGAAAGGCTTCCTCCCTTAATAAAAAAAAATGTGTATTTTTAAATGGTTGTTTGTCTCTATGTGCCCTGTGATGAGCACGCAACTTGTCCAAGGTGTACCCCACCTCTCGCCCAAAGTCAGCTGGGATAGGCTCCAGCCCCACCGTGACCCTGATGAGGATAAGTGGTTACAGATAATGGATGGATGGAAGTATATTTTTAGGAGTTTTACAAGGTTCTCTTTTTAAACAAATCAGTTAGAGACAGTGTTTTCAACTAAAAGTGGTAAATATTACCGCCAATATTACTGTATACATATGTGCCATAGGATAATAGGCTTGACAGGCAAAGCAATAGATGCTACAGGGGACGGGGTCTGTACACTGTAGATAGTTCAAATCATAAAGGGCATTTCCACCACTTAATATTACAATGTAGGTTATAAATCACATTATCATACTGCCAGACCCCTCTGCTCTTAAACAGATTGATTCTATACCAAACCAATATGAGCACACCAGTGTAATGACATAAACTATGGTTTCACACCAGAACGCACTGGTCACTCAACAGTGAGCCGAAACAGCTGCTCATTTGTAGCTGAAACAGCTTCAGTCAATACAGTCAATAACAGCAAAGTAGCTGAAGCTACCACAGGGAGTCGTATTTAGCACTTTGGTCGTTAGTCTGTGGTCTGCTCATAGTCCGTCTTTATATTATGTTTATTTGTTATGGACCGTGTACAAAAACTTTCATTTCAAGCATTAAGAGGAGACGCTTTCTATCAGATTTAGTTACCAGCTACTATCTCACTGCAGTCCCTGGGCAGGTAGATACAAATGCCACAAAGTAAATGTTACAGTAAGGAAATAAAATGAGTTCACAGCAGGGGAACTGGAGACTTTGAATGTCTTAAAAGCAGCCTTAGTCGTATTCTGCTTTGGGTTTTCCTCCTTGCAGTACAAACAGATGCACAGCATGAACATGGGTTCATATTGATCAATTAATAGTCTACTGCTCAACTACTCAAATTACTACTCAACTACTGCTCAAATCTACTGCTTGTTTTAAAAATGGAAGAAGTGGATACGTTAAAACAGCTCTTTAAGAGATGGGATTGATTGGCGTAAAAGTCGGTTGTAAAGTCGGTTCAGATATCTGATGAATTTCAGCAACAGTGCTTTTCCATCTCCTGCCATCACCAGGTCAAAACAATGACATTCCCATCATCCTTTGCTGTGCTTTGTTTAGTGCTAATTAGCAAATGTTAGCATGCTGACACACTAAGCTATGGCGATAAATATGGTAAACATTAAACCTGCTAAACGCCAGCATGTCAGAATTGTCATCGCTGAGGAAGCACTATGACCTGCAAGGTGAAGGTCATGTGACTGACAGCTTCATTAGCATTGTCACTAGCAAGCTATTCTGAGAGTTCCCATGGAGCCAAACACACAGACTAAACATTATTTAAACATCATTTGAAATAGAATTAATCACACAGAGCAAAGGCATTCAGTTTTTTTTAATTGGCAGATGAGAATAAACTAAACAGTTCATGTGATTTTGGTTACTTGCAGGATGAAAAACACATAGCTGTCTCTTCAAACTGGACAAAATCTCACTGAAAACTTGAAGCCGTTTAGATACTTTATTTCAATGGCATTATGATGACAATATATCTTTTTTACATGTAAAAGGTTATACATGAGTTATGTTTCTTGGCAAAAGTAGTAAAGAAATCAAACCATGCATCGAAACATATAATATAGTGTTATACAACACAAAAACATTAATACGTTTTAAATGCAATCAATTGCTAGCCTTGCAGAGTTGGTACCCATGAACTGCAAAGTCCATGTTTTGGGCCCAGGGGGACCTTTGTCGCATGTTGTTCCTCATCTCACTCTCCTCTCATTTCCTTCCACAGCTCAAATTTCCACTAATAAAGGCATAAAATAAAATGAATGTGAAAAGAATGCATCTGTCCCAAAGGTCCTGCACTAATACCAGCTTCTTTTATAGTAAAAGACCTCACCAAAGCACATTTTGAATTCCCTTTTCTTTTTCTAGCTTTTACAACATGCAACCCCATTTGTCTTCTGTTATAACTGACAAAATGAACAATTACTGCGTTCTATTTGGCTTCCCAACAATTCTGGAGTTGTAGCCAAAATGTCATGAACCAGCTCTCCCTTTAGGAGTAACTGAGGATGATGTCTTGATGATACATCCATGTGTGAGTATGTGAATGTGTGTGGTTTTTTTTTTTCTATTTGTGTATCGCCTCAACCAGCAGTCCCCCCTGGCACAGACATTGCTCTAATGGGGAGCAAGAGGCTTGGGAGGGGATAGAGGAGGTGGAGAGGAAGCCGGGTTGCCAGAGCACAGGTTAATCCACTAATTGGGAGCAAAGGGAGACGGGTTGCCAGATTGTGATGGCCACCAGGAGGGGCCGTTTAAGGGGGACATCTGTTCCTGCTGGAGAACAGCCGCCCTCACAGCTCCCTAGTTTCCTCTCTGACACTCATCTTCTTTATACACAAACCTGACAGTGAGGGTCCCTCCCCTCTCAAGAGTCTAGTGTTACATCCCACTCATGGAGACAAGCCTGTTTCCCAGACTGGACCGAAAGCCAGGATCCGGTTGGAAAAAGATAAAAGCTTTATAGGAGTTTGCTTCAGCTCGGTGTCTTTTAGATGGAAAATAGTTTGTTTTGCCAAAGATGTTGTGTCAGCTAAAGCCAGATTGTGATTTAAACCAGCAATTATGAGCATGTGAGCAATGTGTTTTTTGAAATTCACATGGACAAATGCACCATATTTCAGCCAAGAAGCAAACATATTCAGGAGCTGTTACACTGACTAAACTAAAAAGCATTTAGTGAGCACTCATGTTGAATGTGACAATAGAAAATGTGGAGAAAATTTAAATCTGTATCAAAATGCACACAGAGACACGTGGAATACATGCAAGTCTTAAGTACAGTAGTCCTTTAGAAGATAATTAAATATGTTGTAAAATGTAACATTCTGAAAAGTACTCACAATGTTTTGATGTAGTACACATTTTGTTTGTATCTTACAAACTTACACCAGAATTAGGACGCATGTGTAAGTGCACAGTCATGCAGAGAGCAAGAGATACTGATGTTGGTTTTCATGCAGTTCTACTTCTGATTTTACATATTGCAGCCACAGCGAGTCAAAAAACTTACAAATGTGCCAACAAAAGGTAGAAAAGAAGAAGTATGCTCACTATCAAGAAGAAAGAAAAGAAGATGCAGAATGCAAGAAGTCAGACTGTTTTTGTGATAAATACTGAATGAAAACACACTCTTAAAAGAAAAAAAAAACTCCAGGGTGCCTTAATTCAACTGGAACTGCAGAAGAATCCACACAAGTAACTTGTTCCTTACTTGTTTGTTAGCTTGTTGCCAAACTCTCCACAAAACTTTACTGATACATGTAACCTCTTTTTTTTTTAATACATTCTGCATATTAACAAACAAAAAGGACTAAATGGATCGTCTTATTCAACTCTAACCTGATGCACCAGATGGTTTTTTACACAGAACCTTCTGCAAAGTCATCCTTGGAGACTGGTTGGAAAAGCGCACGCATTTTCAAGAAGTAATTGGCATGTGATTGGATGATCTATCACTGGCGAACTTCAATCAATCAGATCATCATTCCATAAAAACCCAGTCAGGGGAATTACACACGATAATTCTGATGTAACTAATGCTAGCAGGGTCTACGTTAACCTCTTTATCAGCCGCCATTGTTGTTTTTGAATGAACAGTAACTTCTCAATGCGTCACACCTAGCATCAAACCATGTCTGCAACTATCTGTTCCTCATAGGATGCTGATTGTTCAAACCACTGTGATTTGGACACATAGCTTGAAGCCTGGAAAAATGGATTCTCACGTGATCTCAGTTAATCCAACCCTAATGTCAGACAAAAACTTGACTTTGGGGAAATATGGGAAAATCCTGAACTATGTTCAGTGTTTTTAACCTTCAATGCCAACATTTCTTTCTACATTATCTGCATATGATCACTACGTTATAGTTATGGTTAAGGAATTATCGTGGTTATGTCTTAGAGGTCTGTAGCAGGACACATAAGTTCTCCTTTATGAAAGACAACCGTTGTCACCTTGTTAAAGGACACACTTCTTCCAACATTGGCACTGAACGTTGGCCAATATAAACATAATTAAGGGATACTGTCTGTTCATTTTCATTGAAACTGTCCTCCACATTGATTTGATGTTAAAACATTAATATGCATTATGATCCAATAAATAAATGTGTCCTGTCCTCTGTGCCCGACTGCATCAGGATACGCCATCCTGCAGGCCATCATGGAGAAGGCAGGACAAAACAACTGGCAGGTCAGCGCCATCTGCGTGGAGAATTTCAATGACGCCAGTTATCGACGACTGCTAGAGGATCTGGAACGGAGACAGGAGAAGAAGTTTGTGATCGACCTCGAGGCGGAGAGACTGCAGAACATGCTGGAACAGGTGATGCCACCATGACAGCATTTAGTTGTTGTGTGTGTATCATTACTTTCCCTGTTCAAAAGAGCAATCAACCATTGCAAAAGTTGAAACCAGCACTAGCTTTTGAAGAATATTAGGTGCTATTCATGTAAGGTTGTTTATTTTAACTTTTTGAAGTTTCATAAGTGGCGTTAAATGAGTTATTTGTTTTGAGACAGCTGTGGCTTGAACAGACTTTAATCACATTGTCCACCAGAGAGAGAGGTAGCAGGCTAGTACCCTGAGCGATCAAACCAATTTGCAGCGCATACCTGTAGACAAGTCCAGCTATATATACAATACTGTACAACTACACTGAGGAGAAGAAAAAAGATCTAACACATTAACTAAGTCACAGATAAAGAGGATTTAGTGTTCCAAAGAGGAGGAACTTCACCTGTAGTGTGAACAGAGCTACAACATGAAAGCTCCAAAGTTGCACCACAACTTTTATGGTGGTTGATCTGCTGGATTTTTGGCTTCGCTGGTTTCTTATTGTGCTGACTTAGCAAATCAGTTACTGTACTAGCTACTTGTATTTGCCATCTAAAGTCGCTAGCACTAGTAAAAGTTGTTAAATTGTCGGTTCCATATGGTTCAGGCAGTTTAGAAATGCAGTAAAAATTGTAAATGTCTATTACGGATTACTTCAACTTGGGTTTTTTTTTTTTGCCTCTGGCCATCAGTATGATTGGGGGTCAGGGAACACAAGCAGTCAGACAATCAGACGGGTCAGCCAAAGTTTTTGGGATGAGAAAACAAAGGCGAACAGTAAAATCATTACCCAAACTGTCCATTACAGTTTCCCATTGATGTATTACAAAAACTGGATACTGGACTCCACAATGTTCTTCTCTCTTCCTGGTTTGCTTCCATTCACATGTTCATTAGTGTCTTATAAATATAGTTATTTGATGATGTGAAACACAGAGAGAAATACCTCCTTCCTTTTTGTGTGAATTGTGGTCTATGTGGAAAATGGGTTTTGGGCCACAGGGGACTTTTTTTGTCCGGCACTGGGACAAATAGGCATCAAGGCTGACCTCTCATGCCACATCCAGCTCTCTTAATACATCAGTGCAGTTTAGTGTCAAACCTCCTGGTTCAACTTTAACCTACTTGCTGTAATTTATATAATCGGGCCAAACTGCCCTACTTACAGTAGACTTCTGATGGCTGCTCCTGTTTTTTTGCCTGTTTCTAGTATTATCTCTACAATTGACTTAGTGAGCATCATGTTGTCTTAAATGGCAGAAACAATGAACAAAACTATGAAATTGAACTTGAGTTGTAATAAAGCAGAATTATACTTTAACAGTGTTTTTGAATAGTTTCCAGGAAAATGAAACAGTGCAAAGGAAACTATTTGATAAGTTGTGATGAAGAGGATATTTGTACTCTATGTGTAAGAAAGAGGAAATTAATGAGACATTTTTCTGAATCAAAATCCCAAACTCTTTATATTAGCTGACCGTAAGATCAGTAAAATCACCTTAATTGCTATGTTTATTCCCCGTTCTCTAAAATGCAGTGACAGTGTTCCAGAAATTAAATATCTGCACAGAACAGAAGTTTAGACTTTACACACTTATTCGATGTTTGTTTCACTCTGTTTTTTTTTATATATATTTATGTTAATTAGAAAGTTTTGAGCATGAAAACAGCCTGTTCTGATCTCCGGTGGTGTTATTTGGCATAAGCACACTCAGAATATGATGTGTTCCTTCCTTCCTCCTCCTCCTCTTCCTTCTCTTCATCCTTCCATCTTTCCCTGGGGCAACTGGTGTCTCTGTAATTGTTCAATTATTCAGGAAATCTCCACTCTGACATCTGTCATAGTTCTAACAATTTATTTTGCAGATGTGTGTGTGTGTGTGTATGTGTCAGAGACTCTCTTTGCCCCAAAGAGCAGCAGAATTCCTGCTTCATCTTTGCTTGATGGCAGTGCACACAATATCTCGGAGAGAAGAAGATATGATGGACTCACATTTAGAGTGTGTGGGATGATGCACACTTTTGTTCCCCACGCTGTGGTCACTGCCAAAGACATAAACGTTTTAGCCTGTATTCATGCCAACTGTCATCCTGTTCGTATTTACATATTGCCAAATTCTCCTGATCCAGGACAAGGATTTGAATACATAATTGGGCCTTATTAGCTGCGTATTAACAGCACGGTCTGTACATATCAAGGCGTATAAGCAACCAGATGCTACTTTAAATGTCAGAGCATGAAATCTCCGAATGCAAACCTGTTTCATTCGTCTCACTGCAGCTAATTTGCAAGTTGTACAAACTGTACCATAGCTGTTCACTGAACAAAGGCATGAAGAGTCTATTAGCTTAAAATTAAAATTAAAATCCAAGAGGTGTTTGAGATAACTAAATGTCACTAAAAGGTGCTATGAAGCCCCTTTCAGATGTGCACCTTGCTATGGAAATATTTCATGTTGGTTTCATGTTTTTTATTTTTAAAGTCAGGATGGTTGGAGCTGTAACAACATGGCATGAGCTATTAAATGTCATCACACTAATGTAAAGGCTGCAGCAGCACAGCGTTAAATGCATTTTTTGTTCTGCCGATGTAATAAATGTATCACTTAATTATAATCTCTTATGTGCAAAATACCAGCTTGATAAAGCATGAAATATTGTGACAGAGCCAGTTATAACTTTTAATGATAATGAAGGTTAAAAAAAAAAAAAAAACCTTGACACAACCAATAATAATCAGACCAGCACTCCCTCCTTACAGATATATTATAAATATCCAGGAAACAGAAGTTTCTCATCACTCTATGTACTATCTACTTGTGCAGTGTGGGACTTAAAAAAAATAAAACAAGCAGCAGCCTTTTTCTATCTGATAAATGGCGAGCGGGATGAGAAGTAGGTGATTCACCGTGAGAAGTGAGTGCGAGCGATGGTCATTAATTAAGTCTTTGGTGCCAAAATCAGTTTGAAAATCCATCAGTGTTGCAGCCTGTGCGGGAACAGAAAACTCTCATCTTCCTACATATCATTATTTTCCAACTCGCCGCTATTCTCCCGAGCTCTGACTCTGCTTCCTCTCACACCAGATGTCAAATATGACACGAGCGATGTGGCTTTTTCTCTTAATGGTCCTGTCATGTCTGAACGAAGCCAGTATGAACACTTACTGTATGTAACAGACGCCTATGCATGAATGACATCACTTTAACAGATGCCAGCGATATTTCGTTTCATGTATTGCATGTCTAAAAAGAGCTTTATTGGTTGGATTTTGAGGATGTAAATAAACCATGTAGTATACTGTAATGTGAGTAAACCACACACATATTGCCTTTTATTGAACCTTTATTTAACCAGAAAAAGTCCCACTGAGATAAAAAAGAAATCTCTTTTTTTAAGGGAGTTCTGGCCAAAAGTGGCAGCAGAGCAAACTAAGAACAAGTACATTAAAAGAGATGCAAACCAAAGCAGACAGTATTACAACATCCCAGAGATTAAAAGTTCAGTACAAGCCATGCATCCAAAAATATCAGTTTAAGCATCGACACTCCAAATCCAAAATGACTTTAAAAACATTCAAAGAAATCAGATCTTTGGGTTTTAAATTTTCTGTAATCTGCTCCAGTCTGAGGATGTGGAGTACCAGAACACCCCGGTACAACATATAAAAGTGCCTTGACTACAAAGAATACTTACCATCACACTTTTGAGAAATGTAAGTACATAGATAGGATGTGAGCATCTAAGGGAATCATGGTAAGCTGTATTAATCACATGCAATGTCTGTGCAGGGACACACATATATAAAACATCCACAAAATCCAATAGAGGTGAAAAAAAGTGTCAAACTTTGTAGTTTTTTTTTTCTCTTTTAAAGATGTTTATGTAATTTGCATTTTATTTTTAAGTTTCAATTACCTTTTTACCCCTCCAGCTCCCTGTTGTGATTCATATTGCTATAATGTGTGTGTTTTTATATTTAAATCTTCCATATTGCAGCTTTGAGAGTTCACCAACAGCAGAGTTTCACCACCTGATGCTCAGAGTTTGACAGCAGTGAGGATGAACTGATATCAATTTGAAACGTTTTTTTCTCTTCAGCTTAATTCACACACTTATTAACTGCATGTCCAGTGGGATTTTTCCAGCAGATGTCAGCTTTCAAACTCACTTTTTGTCACAAGGATGCAGCACTGTGGTCCTTTGTATGTGTGTGTTGTTTAAGAGTGTCGAGAAGCATTGTCATGTCTTTGAAAGCGTGAAGTGTTTACTTCCTCCGTTAGGTACTGACATGACTGCCCGTTCATTTGTTTAGACGTCCGATCTTTTATGGATTAAACCTGACGGTCCCGCTGTGTCAGGACACACACACTTGCCTGTCACATGCATCATTTACTGTAATTAACGTATGCTATGCTGTAATCCAGTCAGATTAACGCTGAGTTCTGCTCCGCCTCCTCACAGATTGTCAGTGTTGGGAAACATGTCAAAGGCTACCATTACATCATGGCCAACCTGGTGAGGGAGAATCACTTCTGATGGTTTTTCTTATTTGTTTCTTCTCATCACATCTTCTTCACACCATCTCTCTCGCTGCTTAATGCTAATTACCATCTCCCAGTTGTTTTAGTCTGTTTGTTGTGGTTTTGATGTGTAGACTGCATCTCAGTATCTATAAAGGGCAGCTTATAATTATGTCATGTCAAAGTTTATTATAGAATATTTTTACAAAGTATTTCTCAAGGTGCTGTACATAAAATGATAATAACAGCATTAGCAAAATATATAAAAATGTAAAAAGTGAGTAGATGTGAAACATTATATACAAAACATACTGTATATTAAAAGTATATATAAATAAGCAGATGTTATGGAGGATAAAATCTGGAAGCACATTTTCACTTCATGCATTAGTGATTAGGTCCAATGATATTGGAGCAAAGTGGTGAGAAAAAGTACATTTTGCACATAAAGATTTTTTGTTGGAAGATATTTACTTGGTTTGACTAAATCAGACTAACTGAGAGCTGATTTATTTTTTTTATTTACCTAGGATGGTGAAAACATGATATATTTGTCCAATTGTGTTGAGTAGATGGAGTAAGGAATACTTGACTCAAAATGCTTAATTATATAGTTGTTTCAGTCATTTGTGGGCCAGTATTTATTCCTCTTCTGTAGCTAATCTTGATTTCATAATGATCTTTACTCCCTGAAGTCAAGTAGCAGAAATTAAGTGACAATATGGAAATAATACAGGCTCATTATAAATAAAGATAAATATGAGATAAATATGCAAAACTAGCCTTATATGTCACTGTTTATAACACAGGGCATTTATCCTTTGATGCACGGCACACTTTAAAAGAAAAAATCGACACCACTTTAGTGCATTTCTACACAAAATGAGGACTGTGGATTTTGTCCCTCTTTTGGAATCACAATTTCTTCAAGGCCAGTGTACACTTGAACATGTGGGTAGTGTATTAAGGTGCACCTATCCTTTAAAACTGTTCAGAAAAAATACATGGGTTACAGGATCAGGGATTTGAATTCATAACCATGGAAACCATTAAGGTCTGACACAGATGGCTGTAATGTTCAGCTTCCTCTGACAGCCTTCAAGCAACATGATACCTAGTATGATGACTCGGGATCCGTGCAAAAGAGCATTTAGACACATTTAGAGACATTTTCACCTGATTAATTATAGAATTATTAAATCAAGTCTATTATAGCTTATTGTTAGTTCAGAGTTAGCATTGGTTAATAATGTAATTAAATCAAATCATCAACACCTACTACAGTTTCATTGTTTCTTTTTGCCATCACTGGACTCAGCCCATGACCACTCTTTCCTCTTGCTGCCCCTCAAGGGTTTTAAGGACATCAACCTGGAGCGCTTCATGCATGGTGGAGCCAACGTTACAGGCTTCCAGCTGGTCGACTTCAGCAACCCCATGGTCATCAAACTGATGCAGCGCTGGAACAAGCTGGATCAGAGGGAGTACCCAGGCTCGGACGCTCCACCCAAGGTATGTTATGGCACAATCAGGTGAAATCAGATTAGCAACACAACACGACATATATCTTATTGTGATTTGGGACTGTAGCTCAGTGATGTAATCAGTCAGTCATTTATTTATTTAAGGAGAAGTACCATTACAACAGTATAATCACTACAAGTAAATGTCCTGCATCCAATAATGTAAAAAGTACCCTATCTGCAGTAAAATGACATATTATTACATATGACATTATTAGATTGTTAATATGTAAGAAGCATTTTACAGTTGCAGCTGTAGGTGGAGCCATTTTAAAACAATGATTAATCTTTAGCAATGCACTGTATTTAATGAGTTTATTATGTCAAATCTGAGCCTGAAAGGTAAGCATTAAGTCTAGTAAATGTAGTGAAGTGAAAGAAGTCAAAGTAGATTTAGAAGAAATTGGAAATACTCACAACAGGGGTTCTCAAAAGAGGACTTAAGTAGAGTACTTCAGTGAATGTAGTTATTTTCCAGAACCCCTGCAGCTGTGAGCGGGGACCTTTCTGAAAGCTCCATGGTGGTGAACTCAGAGATGTTGGCAAGCTATATCACAAAATCAAATCCAGAACACATAAGATAAAACATTTTTAAATGATTTTTGTTATTTTTAAGGCCCTTTTTGCATTAAACAGTTGGTGCTGGAGAGCCACCTCTCAAGTCAGTTTCAAAATCTTTCTAATTGCAGTGAAACCAACAAATACCTGCTGGGTGAGAACTCATGTATCGAAAACTAAAGAAGAATAGCGGGCAGTCATGTAAATTGCATGTGTGCTAAAACAATGCAAAATAAACACAGTTCTTTCAGGATTCCTCCAGCGGTTGCAACAGCAAAAACAGCGGATACAGCAAAGAGAGATAACGCGAGTAAGGAAAGTGCCAGAGAAGATGAAAAGTGTATGAATATATAGCAGCATATTGCTGCACGCAACAACAAAAGCAGCAGCAGCAGCACACTGAGGCAAAAATGCATGAAAAACTTGCTTGATGCAAAAACTAATAAACATCAGCCTATGATAAAACACATTCATGAACATGTGCACACGAGGAACAGACAGCAGCAGCAGCAGCAATCTGCTCAGCCTCGTCTACCGCTGTCATATGCAGTGATGTGACAGACTGACCCACTTTACATTCTTTTCAGGCTCACACAGATTGCAAATGGCAGTGGGGCAAGAAGGCATCACGCCATGGTGGTCAGCAAACCTTCTTTCCCCCCAGCAAATCTGTATCCAACAAAGATTTCTATTTAAAAAAGAAAAAAAAAAAAAAGATTCAGTGGAGTGGAAACGGTGTGAGTCAAGCAGAGTGTGTTTGCGTGTGTGTGTGTAGTATGTGTGTCTGATGGATTGGGGTGGTTTAAATTAAAAGTTTACACCACGGGGCGATATCACATGATATTATGTGTGTGTTTGTGTTATCTCTGTGTGTGTGCGTGTATGTGTGTGTGTGTGTGTGTGTGTGTGTGTTTATCCCCACTCCATTTCTTGATAAATTGCTCTCTCTCCTGGAAATCCACTCAGACTAAATTACTCTGCTCCCCATTAAGTTTGTCCACAGCCTGAGTCACAGTCAGCCCTTCTTTCTTCTAATATATTAACACCACCGGTGAGTTGGGCCGTGTTCTGGCATGTTTACTCACTTTGCAAAGACAAATGTAATGCCTTGTGTTTAAAAGTTCCAGGAACCTGCAGGTAGTGAACTAATGAGGGATTCCTGTATGTACACTCCACAAAACACTATAAACATGACAGTTTTGTTTTTTGCTCCCATTTTTTCATGAGCTGAAGTAAAAGATCTAAGACTTCCTCTAAGCACACAGAAGTTAGCGAGTGCTTCTCCTTTGCCAAGATAATCCATCCACCTGACAGATGTGGCACATCAAGATGCTGACACAGATGTGCCTGTAGACTTAAGATATAATAAAAGGACACTCTAAAATGTGCTAAGATGCTGACACAGATGTGCCTGTAGACTTAAGATATAATAAAAGGACACTCTAAAATGTGCAGTTTTACCTTATCTTGTCTACAGACACCCTTTTTCTCCCAGGAAGGCAAAGTCAACCCACCCTACTCTGTCTCTGATTGGCTCACCCCAATATTCCTACTAGCCAATCAGAGACAGAGGCGTAAATGTCTAAATGTCCAAGGACATTTGGACTTGTTAACGCAACATAACTAATAATATTAACTTTACTTTAAATTCAGTGTACCAGTAATACATATTAGTGAGTGAGCAAGCATGCCAGAGCCCTGGAAGCCCTGGCTCACCTGAAAGTGATGCAGCCATCATTAATGCTTTTTCACAGCAGCCATTTTGACATGAAATAGTAGAGTAAACACAGTTGTTTGTTACCAATGATACTAATTAAGGTTTCGTCAGGGTGCTGCTGTGGTGCATGTTGGCTCGCTGGAAAGTTTTGATCGTCACAAATATGAGCAGTAACACGTTTGAATGTCAGTAGTTAGTTAGAGCCCAGAAGTCCAACAGGGTTGTCTATCTGAAACTTAAAAACACTCTCTTCCTGCCTGGTTGATCCCTACATCCCTTCACAAAAGGCAAAAAATAATGTTATTATGCGTTTTTTTTATGACTCACAGTCAATCCCTGCTGTGAGATTTTAACAACAGTTTTGTTGTGGCCGAGATTAACTTTCACACAGTCCAAGCAGCAGCACATCTCTACCTGTAACCTGTATGTGTAACTCTCATAAAAGTCAGGAATACTCACTTTTAGTCACTGGTGCTCCTTCAGCCAGCAGCAACACAATATCCACCTGATGATGTCGGAAACAACTTTGCTTCAGAAGAAGAAATTCAACTCGGTTAAACTCTGTTAAACTGTTACCTCTTCATAAAAAAAATAACACAAATAACAAATGATCAATCTTTTCATTTAGATAATAAAATATATGAGATACAGTTCACATGATAAATTATCAGATTTAAGTAGTCTTTGAAGTTAAACGGAAAATTGAGGTGTATATTTCTGTCCATTATGTCATAATACTCAGCAGCTCTGTTGTGGAAATTGAGAAAAAAAACAACAACACTCAATTAGAGACAGAATTGAACAGAAATCAACTCTAACTTGTCCTTAGGTAAAACTAAGAGTAAACACAGGAACTGTACTACAACCAAAGTGGAGTGGAAGAGTGGGCGGATGCCAGGCACCGTGGCATTGTCCCACGCTAGCTCAGCACTGTTTTGGGGGCATGAATATTTTAGCCCAACCACGTCTGACTACCATTAAATTTTATGCATGTATTCCACGATTTGCGATCAGTTTTATTACAGTGGTTACACCTCCACACCAGGAGAAGGTGTCCAACTTCCAAAAACAACATGTAGATTTATTAAGCCTGTTTCTAGACCTCTGAATCATCGCCCGCTCTGGTCAGACGTGCTCATCAACCTGGTTGTTTTCTTGGTTGGGGAAACAATAGACCAATCAGGGATTACAAATGAGGGTGCTGCTTTCTATCTTACTGATGACATTTATACTTTTGCTAGATTTCCACATATACAGTATGTATATGAAGCTCCATGGAAAGAACTAAACCCATGACCATGTCCCTGGTAGTTTTGAGCAGTGAAGATGCACCTCTATTGTTTGTGTGTATATGTGTGTGTTCCTTTGGGCAGCTTGTCAAAGAGTAACACAAGGATAGAGTGCAGCAGTCTCTGTAGAGAGCCATAATGTCAGAGTGAGCAGTCGGCTAATGAATAGGAGTCACCCCCAGCCGGAGGCGAAGTTAATGAACTCCTGCTAGCCGGGATAATTAATGCCAGACTGCTACCCGGCTGGACAAAACGCTCGCCTTTTCCCTTTCTTTTTCCCCGACTCACTCTCAATCTTGCTGCCTTTTCGCCATTCACTCAATTAGTTTTCTGCCGTGCGAGAGGTGAGTTTTAGGGAAAAGTATGGTTCATGATGGGGAGATTGACTTCTCGGGACGCAAATAATCAGAGCCAACATGGAGTCTTCAGGTCAAAGATAGATTAGGGGGAAATTGGGAGGCTTTCACTGTGGGGAATATGCTCTTCTCTTCTCTACCACTCCTCCTTTCCATTTCCAGAAAATAATGAGCAAAGTGAAACTGCTGCTTCTCTGCAACAGCCAGGCTGTTAGAACATACTGCTTGGCCCTGCAGAAACTCAGCGTGCTCTCAAAGGCAGCCCACAGTTTGTTTTTAAGGAGATTTGACCAGCAAATACTGCAGAACATCCCACCTGTCCAGCTAAATCAGCATTTAATTGGCCTCATACATTTTTTCCAGTGTGTGTCCTCCAGCACTGTAGAAACCCAAAACAGACAGAACACCAGGTTACAAAGACTGTAATTTACAAATCACATTGTGGTCTATCCTGGCTTTTTATTTCCTTTTAATAAATTTAAAAGGCCAGAGTTGAACCATAATTCCTGCTGCAGTGTTTTTATGTGGTAAGTTATTTTTCTAAAGAAAGAAACACTGCACACAGCCCCAACTGTGCCCTCATACAGTAACCTCTGTATCTCTGATCGCCTCCTTTTGTCTCCCAGTATACCTCAGCGCTGACATACGACGGGGTGATGGTGATGGCCGAGGCCTTCAGGAACCTGCGCAGGCAGAAGGTGGACATTTCAAGACGGGGGAACGCTGGCGACTGTCTCGCCAACCCCGCCGCCCCGTGGAACCAGGGCATCGACATGGAACGAACTCTCAAACAGGTGAGCGAGGAAGAGGAACAGATGGAGGAGGTCATACCTCTGTTTAGAAGTCAAGTTTCGGTGCGAGTTCAGGAAAAACTTGAAATATTCTGTCGTTTGCCTTCTACACCTTCACTGTAAAACACCTGAATTGGTAGAAAGTTGACCGAAATGGGCCTTGATATGTTCAAGTTTTTCCTGCAACCTTTCTGTGAAGTAAACAAATACTATTTGCTACAGTTATATCACTGTGTGCATCTATTTCTATGTTCTCATCTGTGTGCAGGTCCGGTTGCAGGGATTAACAGGTAATGTCCAGTTTGACCACTATGGCCGCAGGGTCAACTACACAATGGACGTGTTTGAACTGAAGAATAATGGACCCAGACGGGTAAAACATCACACCACACTGCTTTCATTTGTGTTACAGATGAATATTTGTCCAAGTCAAGTCAGTAATGCTGTATATTTTCACATGCACAATATTTATTGATAGAGATATGTGCGCACTGCTGTCATTTTAAGTGTCTGGGGGCTGGGAGACATTTTATAGTGTGGCGTTCTCTATTATCATCAAGTAGGTTGTAAAAAAGCTTCAGCGCCTCTGCTTCTGGTGTGAGAGGATGGATGTCTGTTGAGAAAATTCAGGGAAAATGGGAAAAAGAGAGAGAGAGAGGGCACTTGTGAGCGTGATGGCGAGAGGATGAAATGAAATAGAGAGCAATCAAGGTAGAGGGGAGGAGGAGAAAGAGGAGGGGATGCAGAGAGGAGTTCCCATCAATCAAAAGCTGCTTTGGCCTGTCTTCCTGCAGCACAGCGAGGGTCCTGTCAGGACACGGTGTGTGTGTGTGTGTGTGTGTGTGTGTGTGCGTGTGTGTGTGTGTGTGTCACGGCCACTCTCCTATATTTTCCATGTTCCTCAATCATCCTGATGCCCCAGCACACAGGGGGTTATCAGCCAATCACAGTTCTTCGTTCCCATTGGCTTGCCACCAGCAGCGGCCAACCAGCAGCCAGCTGGCTCGCTCAGCGTCTCCACTCTCACTGACTTATAGCTGCTTATGGTTGCTGTCAAAGCTCTTGTCTGTTATGAGATCAATGCATCAGTTTGACAGAATATTTGCAGATATTGACTTTTTATTAAAAATCACAGCAGTGTCATGTTCGTCCTCACACAGAGGATGATAATATTGTGACCACAACATATCATGTCTGTCAGTTCCAGTTGGTCAGTTTGACCCTGAAGTCTTCTGGAAGAAGGCAGTAATGTCAGCTGAACATGAGATAGCTTTTGACAAAAAGAAGAAACACAACATGGACGTTGAAACTGGAGTCTTGCATGAGGGCGCCAATACTCATTGTTATTTAGTGGAATGGCAACATGACGTGATACTTATAAATACTACTTATTTATCTGATCCGTTATTTTATCGACTAAATTAATAAAAAAAAATGTGAATTCATGTTTAAATAAGATAAAATATTTTATTGTAGTCTGAACTTTTTTGGAAAATAGTAGTTTGATATAGTCTTGAATGGGTTTTATGTGGTGGGCTTAAACAGCTCCTTCAGCAACAGACTGCTACTCCCACCATGTAAGAAGGAGCGCTACCACAGGTCCTTCATTCCAACAGCTGTCAGATATTACAACTTTATTCTGGATAATACAAAAAACATTTTTTTTTTCTGACAGTGTTTGAAAGCTATTTCTCAGCAGCCTTACTTCCAGCAACTTAAACATAAAAATTCTTCCAATTAATGGACTTTTCTTGCACTTCATCCAGGCGATACTTCTGATCAAAATGTGAATATTTTGTTTGGTTGTAAGCGAAATATTTTGTCTTTATTTAGAAATGAAGAAATGTCTTTTTTTTCAGCCTATTCCCTCCAAAATGTATCATTCAGGAGTTTAGACAATATCAGTAATAATTAAAACCAAGCAACACATATCAAGCTTCTCATTTAGGCAGGGATACCCAGGTCCACCAAGTCTTTCCTTCATGTTGTTATGACAGTTAGAGCTCCTCTGCTCTGTTTCGACATCAGGGATTGTGTCAACAGAAGCACTCCGCCAAGATAGCAGAGCAAGTTGTGCATGTGTCGCTATGCAGCATATTAGCACATACACATGAACACATACACAATCTCATATTTTGTTTTCCCTGCAGATCGGATACTGGAACGACGCAGACAAACTGGTGCTGATCCAGGACTCTCCTCTGCTTCCAAATGACACTTCTGGCATGGAGAACCGCACTGTTGTAGTTACTACCATCATGGTAAGAGACCGGCATGCTCTCGCCAACACACACACAGCAATTTGTAATGCCAGGAGACTTTATTATTTAGTGCTGTTGCAGAGCACATAACACTTGAGGGATATACAGAGTCAGGAGCCTGAAGTTACACGATACATCCTACCAACAACATCAAAACCTGCATTCACAACAATCTGATTATCCTTCACCACCTTTCGCTTGTACAAATATTAATACTCTCAGTCTTTGCACTGCAACACTGATGAACCTTGTATTCTTCTTGTTTGATGCTTTATCATTATTGCAGACATAATGTAGGCATACTGTTTGTGCAGAACCGACACTAGAAAGTTAGAGTTTAGCTGTAAAACATTTGTTGTAAAGTTTTGTTGCCAGCCTTTAGAGCATAGATTAAGGGCTACTTTGCCAATATAGACTCAACATTCTCGCTGGCAGAAATCCATCATTAAAACAGTAGAGATGATAATTATCCACCATTAGTAGCCTCAATAGACCAAAATATAGGAATGCTAATAAGATTTGTGGTCTGACAAATTAATCTCCACTCAAAGTCCACTTATATAGCCAAAAAATCAACATTTCATGACACATAACTCCTTGAACATTCATTATATCCTAAGATTTACAGTAAAAGTATCCGAGTGTGAACTGATGAAGTTTGCAAGAATGCACATTCCCATGCAATGCTCAGATTTCAGCACTTTACCCACCCTTATAGTGTGTATTATGACTGTTCAGGGATCACACATGCATTATCAGTAAAGATACTCTTGACAAAAGGGCCTTTCTTTTTATTACTCTAGCAGTAAACCATCATACAACTCCAGAATCAACTACCGTCACTTAGATTTTCTTTTATTGCACCAATAAACACCTCAAAAAGCAGTCAAACAGCTCCTTAACCAGCTGCCGTTACTCAGGTTTTTGGTTCTTATTGCACAGATAAAAGAGTTCATAAAAAACTTCCATACAGCTACAAAATCAATCAAAGCATTTTTTCACATGATTGAAATGAATGGCCTTTGCATGGCATGTAAATCTCTGGCTGTAAGCAGTGACTCTGACATGGCTGACTAGAGTAAAGCAGCCAAATATTGAGCGTTACATGTAGCAGCTGAGTGGAGGAGAAAGGGAAGGAGGTGGGAATGGAGAGTCACAGCTCAGCACAATCCTCCCTCTTTTCAGCCCCTGATGAGGAACCCCATTTTAAGAAACTGAGCCCACAGTTGGACGCAAGCAGGATTTGAAAGCCCTTAATGGCAGAGTGATGGACACAACAACCCGAGCCAAAATGATGCCCTAAAGACTCTGGGCGAGAGGAGAGACACACGGCACCTATGTTAATGGACACCCTGTTCAGAAAACTGAACAAGAAATGGAGCCACTCGAGAGGAAAATGAAATGAAAATGGAGGGAAAAAGACACTGTCTCTTTTAAGGACGGTGCTTGTGGATGGACACCCATTGAGGCTAAAAATGGGTCCCCAGCTCTTGACAGCACAGTGTCTGTTTGCTAGCATAAACAGGCTCCCGCTACACCTGTTTGTGTGTGTTAGACTCATACATTGTCATGCCCGGTGTGTTTGTGTGGCCAATCACAGCTTGAAACCCATCCTGGTTTGAATTTGTAATTTTTGCAAAGATTTATGGAGCCCAGAACTATAAAGTGAGGCGTTACCAGAATGTGAATATACATTATGTCTAACTGAATTCCTGCTTGCTGTAAATCTGTCACTTTGTCCGACTACCTGCTCTACCGTAGAGTATATTACACACTCAGAGGGCTTCCTGTAAGCTTTAAAACAGCTTAGAAAGACTAATGCTCTCATAATCATCCCAGTTCATATCCATAATGCTTTTATGCAGCATGATATTATAGTTACATTGTGACGGCTGCCTTTCACTCCCACTTTTAATGTTTGTAAGAGTGATGTTTGTTTAGCATAAACTTAATGGAGTGTTATATTACATTAAGGCTGGTCTGTGTCTTGTAAGGAGCATTAATAAAGGAGCAGTTCAACGTAACGAGAAAGTTGGTGCTGCCCGCACAGCAGTGAAATCGGTATCAATTCAAGAAATGTATTATCTCGGGATAAACCCCCTTGAGATGTATCATCTCGTTTACAAGGGGGGGTCCTAAACAATCACTTTCACAAATACAAGACACAAATAAACAACAAAGAAAAGAACAAAAAAAAAAGAGATTTTGTCATGCGACGGTAGATTTAAAGTTAATATTAGCTCCTTTCCACTGCAGAAAGTTAACAAAACATACCGTGGGGCTTCTCTTAACTTGAACTTCAAAGAACCCTGTGAGGCTTTTACACTAAAGAACAAAAACAAAAGAATTAGGAATGATATTGATATTGATTTTCCTTCACATTTATGTGTTTGTGTGATGCGTTCAGACAGAGAATCCAGGCCACAGCCAGGGCACAGCCAGGACCAGGACAGTGTGATTGGTTGCTGGAAATGGTGTTGCCTTTACTACTTGGTTATGTGTTGTATCTTCAATTCTGCCAGATATTCAGTTTGTTGTAGTCCTCCTTGTTTTGATGTGACGACAAGTGTTCAGGCCAAGAGACCCAAACTCTACCCATACCAGACATGACTTATCGGAACCTTATCTGAGGCTTTATGTTTGATATTTCTTATATGTGCTTACTTTCTCACAAATAAAAACCTAATCTGATAATTAGCAATAGACCAACACACAGGTGAAAAGTAGAACAGATTTGCAATGGGATATGGTCTAAAGGGGGGCTAGTAGTCAGATAGTAGCTACTGCTGCTTGCTAGCTCTTTGAACATGTTGCATGGCTAACAGCTGCTACTGGATAAGATAAGAAAGTGTTTCAGAGGTCTGTTTACTTTTACTTACACATCTACACCCATGTCATGATCTTCTATGTCTGGTGGATTTCATTTATAGCGTACAGTCATTTTTCTTTGACTTTAACTTTGACATCAATAGACCTCTATGATGTCTCAGGCCATAGATGCCTGAAGGTTGATGCATTAACAGTGAAGTTCCCAGACAAGGACAAGTTTGATTGTCATCTTACTGGCAGAATGAGGCTGGAAGCTTTTGAGGAAGTGTGTCTTGGATCTAAACTCCTCCTTTGCACTTTAAACCTGGCGCACTATCAATCTAGCAGAGGGCAAAAAGTACAGATAAGGTGCTGCTATAATTATGTTTCTGTTTAATGCTTGTTCAAGGAATTTTGAAGGAGGACATGTTGAGACTGTTTTAAAGTCCCTCCTAATGATGCAGCTACAGCTGTTTTAGGAACACATTGGGCCTCACACAAGAGCCTGTCATAAACAGAGATTTGCTCTTAAGGGGCACATAAATGATTTAAGAGAACTTGCCACAATCACAGTTTCTTACTTTAAGCACAAACTTTTTTTTTTTTTTTTTTTTACAAAAAGTCCACAGAGGAGGAAAAACATAACAACATAATTACATCTTAATCAGAGTTTAAATATGTCAAAATGCAAAATCAAAACATGGCCTGTCAACAAGCGGAAAACCTACATGGCTGTGAAATGAAGTCAATGCACAAGTGCCAAAACTGCAGTTCCTCAAGTGGCCACTTGAGGCTGGCTGCAGAACGAGTCTCCATAAGCCCCCATGTTAAAATGTCCAACTTCACAGCAGAAATAAACAGCCTGGTACAAAAAACAGTTTTGGTCTCTAGAGCTAATTTCACTGTTCATGATAACTGTAGGAAGTTTCTACATAACTCACCTGTTCAAATTTTATTAAGGCTCTTCAGAAAGCTAGGGGTGAAGTCACAGATACACCATCCATTCGTTATACTGTCAGTACTTGCCAACAGGTCTTTGTATCGATTTTATCAGCATTGAGTAAATTTGGGTGTTTTGGCACTATAATTATTATGTAAATATGTAGAGGTCATGCTAATCTCCAACACTTCATGCTCCAACTTGTTCTTTTTACTCTTAGGTCACATTTTTATGAATGAAAATTCAATTTGGGGGCATTCATTCTGCTAATAATCAAATTTTTTGGCATTCATCAAGCTGAAATTTACAATTTACAAAATAATTTTGCCGTTAAAAGTATTTGCTCAATCCAAATCAGAATAAACCTGCTAAAAATAACAGTATAGGAGTTTAGGGTAAGAATACATGTTCTTGTATGAGGCCTAGTGTGAAACATGGATGTTTAAAACAACAAGAACGGGAAAAATATTATATTGTGTTAAAAAAGTAAGTAAAAGTACTTTGTAAAAAGTATTTAAATATTTAGTGATTTATACATCAGTGGTGTTTTCAACCATACAATTGATTTTTTATGATATTTTGGTGTAAGTAGTAAGCAGACCACTGCAGGTGCACAGATTGTATATGAGGTCGAGGCTCAGCTGTAACAATGTTGGCATTCATTAAAGCACCAAGGTGATCCAAAACTCTTGACAAGGCCGTGATGTCCCACTGCAGTCGAGTGCACTTCATGTGAAAAAAGGACAGTGGACATTTGCAAATATTGTTTGTTTGTGCTTCAAATGTGCTGGCCCTTTTCAATGTCATCCAACCGCATTAAATCAAATAAAAATGTAATTAGTGCCTCAAGTGGCTACTGATGACTGAGACGCATAAATGAGTCACTTACTGAGAAGCATTACAGTGTGTTTGCTTCATAAACTGATGTTTTTGTGCCCAAGTTATTGTACTAAATAGATCGTCATTGTCCTGCTCACATTCAATCAGAATGTGCAACAGATTGTTTATCTTCCACATAACCAAACTATTCTGACGTCGGTGCATGTGTGTGTATACTAATGTACGTACATATGGATTTGTGACATCAAGTGGGCACACACACACACTGTAGTGTGTGTGTGTGCTTTTAATGGCATGTTAATTAGTCTCATTAGGCAGCGAGTGAAGCAGTGTGTTTGGGATTATTGACCAGCCTGTCAGCCATGCTGGCCTTTGCTGTGAAGACATCTGAAGCACCTCTCTCTACTCATGCCAGGAACACTGACTGCATCCTATATCTCTTATCTGTGCTGCTCCCTCGGCTCCTCTGGCTGCCAAGCGCTGTCACACACCCTGCTCTCATAAATCATATAGATTAAGAGTGTTTCTCCTCTGATGTACACCCAAAACATCTGCAAAGATCAACTTGTAAATTAGAAGCCTTCATCATTAAAATGGCCGAGATTCATTAAAGCGGTATCATAAATCACATTTTTCAGTGGTTGTAAAGTTTCCTTAGAGTTGCGTTAAAGCCATCATGTGTAGAATTTGTATTCTGCAGGCCTATGTTGGGCTTGTTTTGTTGTTGTTTTCCGACTATTGTTCTCAGTGTGCCTGTTTGGGATCTATGGGATGGAGGATTTGTCTGCCAGTATCTATTTTGATTGTAAAACTGGGGGTACCAGAGTGCTAACAAATCCCACACATACCGTAGAGGCTTTAAAGTTGTAATCCTTAAGATTTCAGCCTTGGTTGATTTGGTGACAGTCATGGTTATTGTGGTAACAGCAAGATTTAATAGCACAAGTTCCAAAAGTCTGAAGGCAGCAAACACTCCTTAAGCATCTACTTTGTCAGACTGATGTATCCGTTTACACCCAAACAAACTGTTTTAATAAAGAAGTCAGTCAACAATCTGCCTTTTTCCCATCATGCCTTGAGCCACTGCAATCTGATTTCATGCTGTGCATGGAGTGAGTAGTTTTGCACACAACAGGACACAGAAGAGTTTGTTACCTGAATGAGGAGTTGGCAGCTGGTCGCCTGCAACTCCTCATCTAACAGCTCACTGTGAGCGCTCCTTGTTCCATTGCGCTGCGGTATTTAAAACCGATTCTGAGTTCTAAAAAATGCCCAAATTAATCACCTACCGTTTTGCAGGTGCATTTTGGTTGCACAATTACTGTCAGAGCTAACCAGTGACAAATTCTGACAAACATTTCCTGTGGTTCCTTCACAATAAAAGCTGTTTTGTGCGTTTAATGTGAAGCAAAGGTAGTAGGAAATAACTTACAAAGGTAAACAATGAGCCTGATATCTATTAGAAGAAATTACAAACAGTAATTATGTGAATCTCTTGTGGTTAGGTAGGATATTGGAATCCTGTGTGGGTATGGCGGACTCCACCACTAAAAATTAAAACTACTATATAGCGAGGTAGTTACAGAATGTAAATGCATCAACGTCAACAAATAGCATCAAAAACAAGGGGTTTGATTTGGGCCCAAAAGGCTTAAATAAAATTTACATTTAATCCATTTACCACAAAGTATCTCATACACTGCAGGACAGGATGTTTGTTTGCTTCCGAGCCTGTGAGCAAAATATAATGAAGCTGCCATGTGTGGTCTGCTGTGTGACTGGTTACATAGCTCGGTGCTGCCCCAGGGCGCCCACAGCAGATTAATCTGGCTCTACTTTTAAGCATTTTGATTGTATTACCGTATATTCATTATGATCAACTGTAGTATGTAGAATGATGAATACTTTATGGTTAATGGCAAAAAGTTTTGTGATAAGCATATCTAATTATTTTAATTCACTTTGTGTTGTGTGAATTCTGCAAAGACCGGTCTTAAATACCACAATTATTAAGTTTACATTTTATTTGCAAGAGCAGTTGTGAAACATACTGTATGTTTTAGATTAGCGATGTCTCATATTGACATTAAACTGCTAAATTCTTGCATCATTATATTGTACATCAACATTTTGCTGTGCCGCAGGCTCAGCCGAGCATTTGCATTCTCTTCCCACTGAGGAGTCTTTGGTTACCTTGCTTTGGCCCGGGGCAATGTCAAGCAAACACATCTCAGAAATAAATTGCTCCCGTTCTCAATATGCAATAGGCTGCCTTCCATGACAAAAGTAATTTGTTTGGAAATAAGAGCGCAGAAACCATACGAGGTTTACATTTAGATCACTTTCTTAGCAACAGCGAATGTAATGATCTATAACCTACCGCTGGTCACAGTGTAGACTGATGTAGCGACCCCTGATTACTTTAAGTGTTCACATCGAGTCAGGCTTGTTTTAGGTATTAAGTCATTCAGTCTGACTGCAGCTCATTCCTCACTTCCCTTCAGCTTTATGTCTGCCTCCATTTCTGCTTAGTCATACTTTCCTCCCTCCTCTTTGAGTCTCTGTGTATCATGCACCCACATTAACACTTTGATGATTTTGCCTAAACTCCAGTCTGTGCTGTGTATATTTAGCATGAGGCTGTCATTATGATAACATATGCATCCCCTTTCTGTTGTGCACTAAATTATCTCTCAGCAGTTGCTTTTTAAAGCTGCACTATGCATTTTTTTTTAACTTGAAATTCTCCCGAATAAGTCATCAGTATAAAAGATAAACAACTGTGTTAGAAAATATCTTCTTCTTTGATATAAAGCCAGTGTGAAAACATAACAAGAGAAGTTAACTATGAGAAAACTGATTTTACATTTTGCAGCTTAAATTAATTCAGTTCTGGATGAATTTGATAATTATGGGACCATGTTTTGTTCCCAACTGTGAAACAACAAGTTGTCACATCATGACACAGTCCACAGTCTCATCATAGCCCATGAATGCTGATCACATGGGTGTGTTTTGAGTGGAAAATGGGCTCCAAATTAGCAACTGCACCTTTAACTTAGCTAACCAACTGCATCATATCAGTCGGAGATGAAGATTTTTCAATAAAATCTTGCCTGGTACAGCTTTAAAATTTTTATGTTTTTATTTATTTATGACAAATCCAATGTTTTAATCTTTTATTATGTTAAGTACTGAAGAAAATCCATTTCTGAACTGACACTAAAGGTACCCTGTGGAACAAATTGTTTGTATTAATGTTTCAATCATGTGTTTCTCATGTGTATTAGGGCTGTCAGGATATCAGATTCACTACACAATTATCGAGGCCAAAAGAATTTATTGCAATATTTATAGAAAACCTTAAAAAAATTAACTTTTATTGTTGTGTTTTGTCTCTTCTTTGGCAAATTAATTACACTCAACTGTAACACTGGCAACCAGCGTTAAGGTGTATTGTTGTAGTGTAAACCACAAAGCAAGAACAGAAAATAATTTAGAAGGCTCTAGATTATTTACACAATATTATCATAGGTGTATTATTAACAATACCAATATTTCATGTGTATGCTTGAGTCCTGCCTTAAAAAACATTTAAAGTCTTTTTTTTTACATTGTTTACATCTATGTTTGCTAGCTAGCGATCTTCTTCTGCTGCATTTCTATGTTTCGAAAGGTGTCTCTGCCACCAAATGTTGATCAGTGAAATAGCATGAAACCATCAGCAAGAATGCATATTGCTTCACCTGCATGTTCGTGCATGAGATACAAACAAAACGGGGGCCCGCTCATCAAAACATTGCTTCCTAGTGGTGGAAAACTTCACAGGGTAGCTTTAACCTGAACCCTGGTTGGTGTCAATGAGCTAAAGTTCCTGTTTGTCATTCTGTTGTCCGTTGGTGTGTCAATGAACCATTGTGCGAGCCCTCATGTCTGTGTGTCTGTCTGTCTGACGGTTTGGTTCACTGGTTATGGTCCCTTGTGTAGGAGGGTCCCTATGTGATGCTTAAGAAGAACTGGGAGATGTACGAGGGCAACGACCAGTACGAGGGCTACTGCGTGGACCTCGCCTCGGAGATCGCCAAACACATTGGCATCAAGTACAAAATCTCCATCGTTCCCGACGGAAAGTACGGCGCCAGGGACCCAGAGACGAAGATCTGGAATGGCATGGTTGGGGAGCTGGTGTACGGGGTAAGAACTTTTTTTTTGTTTTCATTCTTTGGATGACAGGACGTGCTTCTTCTTCCACCTCCCTGAAGCACTAATTTGGACAGAAATGAGCTTTTCATCGACACTGACTCATCTCATTCAAAGTTTAATTCTACGCTGTCAGTAAGATTCATGATGATAATTAGAGAGAATACTGTCTTCCTTTAATCTGTTAGTAATAAATTTGTACAGCAGCTTGGTTTTCAGCTTTCTTAGAGTTGAAAATGTCCAGAAATTAGCCATCAAAGTCAACTTAATTCATTCCAACTGTAAGCAGAGAGTCCATAAAAGCAAGATATATTAAACAGAACAATTTGTTCATCATTTCTTATCCTGATAATCACAATAAAGTCATAAAAATGTGGACTTTATACATCTGGCCTTGTTAAAAATGTGAGCTATATATATATATATTAAGCTTAATGTACATTTTCATAGCACTAATTCCAGTCATATTATACCAATCTGCTGTTTACTTCTACTATCACCTCTACTTTTCAGGCTTTTTTAATTGTTAAGTCAAAACTAGCCACAGATGTTCCAGGAACAAGAGTAATAATGCAGTTTGACCTGCTTGAAGGCTTTTATTGTGAAACATCTGTGCAGTAAGATTTGAGGGTTTTTGACAGTTTAACTGAAACAAAAACAATAAATGAATGAAAAAAATATTTCTGGCACAGAACAGACACTCAGAGTAACTAAGTGAGTGTGATGAGACAAGACGACAGATAAAAATGGAGGAAGTGTTCAGTTTGTATCAACGACAAATGAAAATGGAAGCAGATTAGGGATCTTATCATCTTATTAAAATATGATGATATAAAGCCTCATACTCTCTGCAGTTGAGGTAAAAATTGGCCCTGGTCCACTCTTTAATCATTTACAGTTTGTTAAAAACATTATATAATATATAAAAAACTCTATGTGTTGTAATGTGCAGAATGTAGCTTTTACAGAAGGTTTAACTGGACAGTAAGTCTCTGCACAAGCAGTATTTCTTGATCTGCAGGGTTCACCTAAAGCGCACCTGAATCACAGCTCCTGTGTGTTGTTTGCAGTGTAGATAATTGAACTCATCTGAAATGAAGTTGTAAACAAGCTAGCTGTCTCCGGTGGTATTAATGCTAGCAGGAAGAGGGGAATTAGCGGGGCATTAGAGCTGAGCTTTTGGAGAGGTTAAAGAGGAAAAGCGGAGGCGTGGAGCTTGTTAAAGAACCTCGGAGGTGACGATTTGATTCGAGGGTGAGGGTGTCTTTGTGCTGCTGACCTTGCAGTGGGATTGAAGTGGATGGAAGTCTGTGGTATGGGATGATGTTGGGATTTCAAGGTCTGAAAAAACAAAGTGAGGCAAGAGATGATGCTCTAAGAGTATTTGTGTTTTTGTAATAAAACCGATCAAAGCAAAGATTTTGTGAGTTACACTGAATTCATATTGGATTTTGAGTAACTTAAGGTTAAATTAAAGGTTTAATTAAACAACACAAAAATGTTTTTTGTCCTATCACCATTGAACAACAATTATTTAACCTTTCATCCAGTTTTTACCTTGCTTTTCTCAAAAGACATGCAGGAAATGACACATTAATATTTACATCAGCGGTAAAAGCAATTTGTTTGAGATAAAAATAAAAAAACACACAGTGTTTCTCGTCCTTTTTTGTGATGAGCGAAGTGGCATTTTCGCAAAGTGGCATTTTCACAAAGTGGCATTTTTCTCGCCTGCCGCCTCTTTGGCGCTGCAGTGACTCACTGTGAAGTCGACTGCAGCGAGAGCGAGGAGAGCCACAGTTCGGGATGTGTCAGGACTGATCAAGCAGTACACTGCACTTTTGATGCAACGACTTACCAGGTTGGTCAAAAAGCACAGGAATAAAAAGTGCAGCTGTGTTCTCTGCTATTTGCATCTCTTTAACAAGCACTGTGAGCGGAAACACATCCTGTCCTTAAAGCTTTGCTTTGAATGGAAGACATGGTGGGTAATATTACTTAAATATAAATCCCTGAAGAACAAGTAGAGCTGTCGTCAGACAGTTTTTGACTCACTCACAACCTCAGACCAAAAATGTTTTTTTGACACCTTCCATTTATCTGTCTTTCAAACTCTCTTTTTAGCTTCAAATGTGGATGTATGACATTTTTTACCAAGATAACCAGCGTTACATTTATGTGAATATTTGATGTCAAGATGAATTTAAATGTGACTAAAAAAATCCAGTTTTAAAATCCATTTACTGCATTAGAAATTCTAAGGTGTCAAATATAATTGCTTATTTCAGGGATCCAAGTAAGAGCTTTATTATCAGTGGGTAGCTGAAACTGTGGGCTTACAGCACCACAAACAAGTGGAACAACAACACTCGTACGTTCTTTCCAACGTCTGCTCCATCGACATTACATAAAGCTGGACAACTTAACGGTTCCTAAAAAGTGAAGCCAAAACATCTTGATTTACTGATGCCACTGTGCCAATGCGATCACTACTGCACAGACTCTGGCTACAGTGGCAGGAAGTGGAGACGCATTGTCCATCTTTATATGCAGTATGTCGATGGTTTTCAGTGGCAGTGAAAAAACTCAGTAGTTCAGTATAATTATTACTTCATTGTGATCTTTTCATATACAGGACAGGACAAACTGACAAATGTTTCACAAGGTAAAATTCATATGGACAAACAGCAGATGTGTCATAAAGACAGCCTGGAAAAACAAAGAGTAACATATGTGCGGCCCTGGTGCTGAATTTTACCTGATGAAGGTTGGAGGACTGAAACATTGCAAATAAAGTACAAATTATTAATAGTGTGCAGCGTTTTTTTTTTTCGTTCTTTTTTGGTCACAGCTATGATGCAATGCTCATGTTTAATGCTCTAACTTTTAATATGTTAAAAGCAAAATAAATCAAAATATTTCACATTAGAACTTCAAGGTTACTTCTGGTTAAAAGTTTTGGATAAACATTCCAGTTAGGACCAGGAGTGTGTATCACCAGATTGCACTAAAGAGTGTGTCTGGGGGCATGGGGGAAGCTGGCAGCTTTTTTTTTTTTTTACAGCGTTCATGGGAACGTCTGAGGACATGGAAGCTGTCAGCACACTCCCACCGAAGACTTTGCTCACAGACTGTTCATTTCTTACCAGTTGTGCCTCAAAAGCACTGCCTTCTTTTAACCTGCCATGTATTTTAGGGCACACTAAATGCCACGAGGCTGTCATCTTAGTGCATTTTGCTGAGGATGAAAGAATTTAAATCGCTTTTCGTTTTCTTTCGCTCGTCCCTGTTTTCTCTTTTTCGTCCTCCTTAAGTGTCAGATGGCCGTAATGAAACTTTAAATTCTCGCTGATATTAAGCCCTTTTGCTCCCAAGCCAGGCAGACAAGGTCACAAATGTTGCTAAGTCACTAACTGTAATCTGGTTGGTGGATTTTCAGAAAGCCAGTATGCACTTTTCCACAGCTGCAGACCTCAGAGGTGGCTGTATCCCACTTTTGCCTTCCTGTGCTGTAAGCATATTTCTCTGACACATTATTTTATCCTCCTTGCTGATTCTCCCGGAGTTTCAGCTAAGCCTCTCAGCTTTGGAGAGGGCCTCCAAATTTCTTTTTCAATTTCTCTTCTTTCTCGCTCTGTCTTAACTTGATCACCCCGAGACGTATACAGCCACCGCCTAAACTTGATCACTTTGAGATTTGTTCAGTCGAGGGAGAAATTCAGATAAAATAACACGAGCTGAGGAGAAAAGAAAAAGGGGTAATTGTTGTTTTGCTGTTCTGATGGTTGGCTGGCTGGCTATTGGCCTTCGGCGTGTCATATCTGTGACTAAGTGGTGTTTGATTGATGCATGGCCCTGCTCAGAGGGATGATCCATCATTTGCATTTGTTTATCTGTCATCATTTTTGGATTTAGAGTTGCTCTCAGAGAGGCTCATTCGGATGACTAATCAAATTCCTTTTCATCCAAATCACCCACAGAAAGCGGAAATCGCTGTGGCCCCTTTGACTATCACGTTGGTCCGGGAGGAGGTGATCGATTTCTCCAAGCCCTTCATGTCACTGGGCATTTCCATCATGATCAAGAAGCCCCAAAAATCAAAACCGGGGGTGTTCTCCTTCCTGGACCCGTTGGCCTACGAGATCTGGATGTGCATCGTGTTCGCCTATATCGGCGTGAGCGTGGTGCTCTTCCTGGTCAGCCGCTTCAGCCCGTACGAATGGCACACCGAGGAGCCCGAAGAGGGCACCGACGGTCCGCCAAGCGACCAGCCCCCCAATGAATTTGGTATCTTCAACTCCCTCTGGTTCTCCCTGGGCGCCTTCATGCAGCAGGGCTGTGACATCTCCCCCAGGTAAGAGACAGTTTTATTTAACTGTCAAGTAATTTAATGTCAAAATATAGTCCAGCAGTTAATGGATGTTTACTGCGAAGTCTACATAATAAGCTTTTTTTGTCCTCAGGCTGGGGACACATTACATGACTTTTAGACCAATTATAATCACTATGTGCCAACACGTCCAATCTGATTGTGTCTGTGTTGGTCTGAACGAGTGCTTAAATCCCTCAGCTGCCAATCCATTTAAGACCTTCATCATTATTTCAGACATGTTTGATTGACACAAAATAAAACTGAACAAGTCTTGACACCTTCCTTTGACAAGCAGTAGCTTGTGACAGTGAAAATGAATAAAAAATAACAAACTCATCACTAGGTTACAAATTCAGATAATCTGCAACACATAATTATTATAAATGTGATTTTTTTAATATTTTCCCACTTTAACTGATGTGTAATGTGTCTTTAGCTTGAGTCACAACTGACGTTCACATTTAAACTGCAGCTTCCATCATGAACATGGAAATACTTGGAATATTTACAAATTCTTGCCCGTTGTGACTTGACTCAAAGGTGGATTGTTGTTGGTTCTCAACAACAATCTGAATCATATATGATACATTTCCATTGTAACAACTCAATAGTTTACTTTTTGTGGGATGACTATATTATTTTATTTACTTTGTGCAATATTAGTTATTTTAATGATGTGAAAACCTCATAACACTCAAACTAACTTAAGTGTTAACTGAACATGACTGAATTACATTATTCTGTGTTGGTTAATTAGACTGATGAAATGAGGATGAAAACAAAAAGGCTTTTTAGTTAAAGGAATAATTCAAATTTGTTTGCTTTCTTTCTGAGAGTGAGATGGAAAGATCGAAATCTTATGTCTGCGTGTGTCTGCAGTCCCTACACTATTAGCTTAGCCTAGCATAAAGACAAGACAATACAATACGTGGCTCTGTACAAAGTTCAGATAAACGCCTACTGTACCAACGCCTTCAGAGCTCACTAACTTGTATCTTGTTTGTGTCTGTACACAAACAAAAATATAGAAAACTACAAACTACACAAAGTAGGCCTACGGCTGAGGTTGATTGGAATTTTTGATTTACTGGAATTTGGTCAAAATCTAAGTATTGGACAAGTAAAGATCTGATGATGGTAAGTACAATTTATCATGAGCTGGACATTAATGTCTGTACCAAATATGTTAGCTATCCATTTAATACTTGTTGAGATATTTATCCCAAAATCTCAACAAAATTCAACATGTTTGTAGAGGAAAAGTCAGAGGATCACCAGAGTCATTGGTACATCCTCTGGGAACCATCAATGTTTGTACAAAGTTTCACAGCAGCATTTGTAGAGTCATGATGCTAGCATGGCTGAAAACAAGATCAAGTGTTAATACATGATCTGTATAGTTATTTTAACTTTAGACAGGCTAGTTGTTTCTCTCAGTTTCTGGTTTTTATGCTGAAATAATCTAAGCTAAAGACATCCCTCCTCTAGTTCCTTAATTAAACTTGTAGTGTTGAACTTTTGTCTCACCCTTCTGGCAATGAGAGTACACAAGCACTTTGACACCAGCTTTAAAAACTCAGATATACTGCAAAATACTGAGTTTACCGTGTAGTGATGAGGCTTAACCAGCATTTTGTGAGCTTGTTTTGCAAGAGCCCAAATATAAAGAGGTTAATTTATATGTAAAAGTCCCACACTCCAGCTTTAAACCACTGACATGGGCTTGATATGACACTTTTAATCTCACTTTTGTAAAGAAAGCATACTGACATTTTGGAAATATGAGGTTTTCATGTTCCACTGAAAAAAACAATATGCATCATCTTACCATATTTAGCCTATTTGCATCATTTAAGTAAGTTACTGTACATAACCTGCTGTATATCAGTGGTACCTTGCATGAGGACTGTAGGTCAATAATATAGATAATATATAGAGGTGTTAGGTATCAAGTCTCAGTGTGTTGTGTTGTTAGCTACTGTCTCATGTGTTGTCTGCTGCTCATGCTGTGTGTATACTGATATGTGCACAGTTGCATCACACTTGTGTGTATGTGGTGTGAGAGAGAGAGAAAGAGACAGTCCGTGTCCCTGCTAGTATTGATTTCTTGTCTCTCTCTTTCTTTCTCTTCTCCATATTGTTCTTCACTGTCTGACTTGCATACACTATGTTGTCTGCTTGTAAGGGAGTTAGGATGTCTCGGTGTCTGTCAGCTTCGGCAGTTGTGGCTTCGCACTTGTGCGCCTCGTGTCTGTGTATTTGAGCTCCAGTTACATTAGCGATCATGGTTCTGTGGACCCGCTGTCTGCTGCATAGTGTGATTCACTGAGAACACACTGTCAAGGTGTTGTCTTCCACCGAGTCTGTGACTTCTCTTCCCTTTAGCCAAATTACGAGACTCAAACTCCCTTGGACTTCAGGCCAGCAGACTGGTGTTTACAGCGTACTTTGGTGGAAGGGTGGAGAAATTGGGGCTTGTACAGGCTATCTGTCTGTCTGGCTATGTTACTCTCCGGCCTTTAAGGGCTGGTCGTCTTTGTTTTTCAATCAAAGATCAGGCTTTGTGTCCGTCATCACACACTGGCATTCACTCTGCTGACATCTACTGTTATGGTCAAACCTATAGACTGGTAAAGCCTGTAATTCTTAATGGTTTCTCATCTCCTGTAAAGCCTTTCTTAGCTGTTTGAATGGCTTTGTCAAGCTTAAAGTTCAAGTGGATGGATTGTTTGGGTTATTTTAAGATACTGCTAAAATGGCTCCTATAGTTGTTTTAAGTCTTTCATATAATACTTCTTTTATCTGTTTTAAGCCCTTATGGATCTTGTACTGTAATAGAGTTGATAAGATTTTAGGAGATGAAAGGAGAACCAAACCAGCCTGTATCTTTCAGCCTCCCCCACACCAGAGGAGAACAGAGAAACACACAAGATGGAGGATCCCGAGGTACATTAGAGCGCCTTGGAAAATATAGCCTGGCCTCACGTAAGCAACCTATAGAGGAGACTATATTGGGCCTGTGACAGTGATTAAGGCCAGTCATTTAAGGAGTACACTTGCTTTGTTCACATGTGTGCAGACCACCACCCCCCACCCACCACCATAACCACCCGAGCCCGCCACATCTCTGCCTGTGTACTGCAGATAAGGACTTAAGAACCGCACAACAATGTCGGCATCAGAATGGAAAGTCTACATTTCAACCCTCTCTGTCTCTAGCTGTGGTCCCCACTGCATTCCACCTGTCACTGCTAATCCCATGGGCCTCTCCCAATCCATCAGCACAGAGCCCCAGAGCTCAGGAGCGCTTCCACTCCAGTTTAGCCTGACAGGGCAACATGCAAATCCCTCCACACAGGAGAGATTAGACGGCAAGGAGGAAGTGACGAGGCCAGAGGTGAAAGGGACGATTTTGGGGCGAGGGCCGAGGAGCTTGGTCATGTGTTACAGCTGCAAGCTGGCTGGATGGTGGAAACTCAGTCTGTGTGCAACACACTTTGGGGAGGCTACACGTTCATCCACCAAAAAAAGACATTATATAAGAACTTCATGAGCTGTACACATAATTTCCAGTGTAGGGTTTTGGATTTGGTAGTTTTACGTTTCATCCGGAGGATTGTTTTTGGTGGATTTGGTTACATCAGTGGTGACCTTGTGTAGAGTTTTTTTTTTTGTATTCTCACTCTTATCGTGCTCGCCCAAGTGTTTCAAGGCAGATTCACCAAAAACTTACGACCATCTGGCGCGAACAGGACGCATTCTGTGTGCACCTCGGCCATTCTTGTCAATGATTTAAGCGCGGAAGAACAGCTGTTCTATTTTTGATGGATGATGTGATCAACCCATGTCAATCTGCACAGAGCAGCTCAAGCTGGCCGGAGGTCAGACACAGAAACGGCATAAAGAATCCCGTCGACTTTCAAAATAAAACACTCGTAATCGATCGTTAGAAACAGCCAGAAGGGAAACAATATATAAAATATTTCGAAGCACATAAACCAAGGAAAAATGACTAAATATGAGCAAGTTAACAAAGCCTGTTCTTAAACGCTCCTGGTGGGGTTTGAAGTTGCGTGGAGAACGGACCAAAACGGCAAGATTTTGGTACAAACTTGTGGTTAAAATGAGCTCCACATTGATAAACAGCAACATTAAAGTAACACTTACATTTTATTATATAAATAATAATTATAACTTTTTTTTGCTAAACATTACTACATGTTTTGAGCCACTTTTACCTAAGTAAAATATTTGATACCTCCACCACTGAAAACAATGATTTTTACGTCCATTCAGCCTCCCGATCGCTTTACTTTTATTTGTTTCTAGTTGTGGCTCATCCATATGACTCTCTCCTCATAGAGAAGGCTAATTCTACTTTTCTTCATATGTTTGTTTTTCAGTCATTTTATGACACAGCTCCAACAGGAAAAGCAGAGGTTGAAGTAGCACAGAACGTCTTCCTCTCTTCTCTCTTAATAAGGGTTAATACCCCTTTCAGCTCCCTTAAGGCAGCCCATAATAATTAATTCAGTGATTAATATCCTGGTCTCCAATGGTAATGTCTCCGTGGAAACAGGAGAAGAGGGGAGCTTAAATGAAACGGTGACATGATAGTCTTTTTAAGTGACTACAAATCCAAGATGACTAGAACTTAAGTTATTCTGGTATTTTCTCCAGAGACTGCAGGATGTCACATCTCGGTATCACAAGTCTGAAAACATCAATACAAATATCAGGGCAGACGTCTGCCGGTCCATGAAGGTGTAATTGGACATGGCTGTTCCAGGTGTTGTCAGTCACTTCCATCTTATTGCATTAGATGGATTATCTTTGTCTCTTCTGCTGAGTCACAGTTGCCACATCTCTAATGAGAATGCAGCGATTGGCTTGATTAGTCCTGATTAGCTCAGAGTGCGTGCATACTGATGGCAAATTTCCTGATGGCTATGGATGAAGCGTAACTTTTAATTTGACTTGTGGATTTAGGCCAACAAAAGCTGCGTTTTAAAAAGGAGAAATGACTTTCAAGTGGTCTGTCTGCAAGATTCCCATTATTCTATTAATTCAATGCCAATTAGCTTTGTTATCCAGCTGACACACTGCCGTTCTGCTGCATCGCTTACTGCTTATGTCAGCAGTGCTTGTCCTTCGTTACACTTGGTTGATTTGTTGCATTATTCCTTCAAATTATGGGAATTGCTGGAGGCTCTAATGGCATCTGTATGTGCGGTAGTAGTCAACAGCCAATTTAGTGTTCCCTGCTTTGATATTGTGGCAATAGGTAGCTTTCATCGAACACAAACATCTGCAGTTGCCATTGAAATTCTGATGGCATTGATTCAACTATTTGTAACGGTATGACAGTGGTTGCCGTTAAGGGTTAGAATATTTTTATTGCTTTACCTTGCCATCAGACAGCTACTTCAGATGGGAAACTCAATCATTTGTATCCATCTCTTCAAAGTCACCAGACTCATTGTCAAAAGCTGTAATTTTACCTTGCAGATCACGGGTTTGTTTGTAGTTTGGAACCAAACTAATGTTAGTTGCTGTGGATTGAGGTAGCAGTAGATCTGCTGACTCCCGTGTTGTTCTGTAAAGAGAGAGCGCAACAACTGCTTCAGTTTTCCGTTGCAAAGGTCTGTCTGACGGCAAGGTACAGCAGTGAAAATATTCTAAATATAACGTACATGTAGACTGATATTGATCTTAGGTTTGCCTTTTTCACATGGCTAAAATACGCTTTGTTGTCCACAACAGTACACACCTTAGCTCCCATGCTGATCCTCCTGTCTGCTTCTCCAAACTGAGGGCACGCCAATCGCCATCTACTGTAGGTAACACACTGAATATGAATAAGTACCTCATACAACCCCACTTCAAATAACCCGAACTATACCTTTAAGAGGTAAAAAACTGAGCAGAATGTAAATCAACCAGTCCACTTCTTCTAATGGAGAGACTTTGCAGACGTTTGTGAAAACTCTACAGATTTGATCTCTTTAGAAGATAATGCGCGCGTTGGGTTCTGCAGAACATCCGAGCTGAAACAGCCTGGATTATCTTTGATGGTATATCACCACCCTGTAGGCCTAGTCAGCAGCCAGTGCTGCCATTCGAGCTGGCAGATAGACATCAGAAAGGATCATGAAGAGTTTAAATATGTAAATTCTCAAATATTGGTCTTTATTTCAACTACAGAGGCCTTTATTTGAAACAGGCTGTTACTAGAGACAGCCTTTAGCCTTCATTGTTAATTTCTTGTTTTATTTGATCACATTTAAGCAAAAAGCCCCCTGTTTCTGTTCAGCTGTTTTTTATTTAATCACTGTTGAGCAACCATCAATGGAACTCAACACTTCTTATATTTATCGAAAGCTTTTCCAGGAGCTCAAAGGGCTCGATCCCCCACCATTTTCAACCAGGCTTTCATTGTGAAACAATACAGGAAGTTTTGAAAGTAGAAGCAGAGAGAGGGATCTGGAGTGACAGTTTGTCTGCTATGAATAAGTCAGATAGTGTAGTCTCGCCCCAGGTATCACCCCAGGAGCAGACTAGCACCTCCTCATTTATTTAGGCTCTGCTCAAGGTCAGAGCTCTCTCTCTCTCTCTCTCGCTCTCTCTCTCTCTCTCTACATCTTTTCACTTCATCACTCCACTTTAAGTTGTTGTGTTTTCTTCTGCTCCCATTTCTGTCCCACAAATATTCCTTAAATCCCGTGGAAAAACCTACACAACTCTGCACCCAATCATCTCTGACAGCAGCTTTTTATTTCATTTTTTTTTTCTCGCACATCAAAGGAAATGAGCGATAGAAGAGGGGTATTAAAGTTTGCTGCCTCACATAACATTATGACAGATTGTTTGCAGACTGGTCACTGATATTAACGTGAACCAGATTGTATTTTAATCATGAGATATGATTTACTTTGCCTCAGTGTCTTGTTTTTTTTCCATCTTCGAATTTTCACCTCCTCAACATGATTTTCTTACTTTAAAGGATCATTTTAGTGGCTTCGGGTTGAGAAAAATAAACATTATTCCATTCTGTATGACAGTATTACAGACATATTACATATATGCATGTACATTTTATTCTACATGCTACACAAGGCGGAGCATATAACCGTTCTTTCAAGCTATGGTCCTGTGTGAAATATTTACACCCAAGCCACCATTTTTATGGCTCCACATGCCTCAAATGGATAATTCATCAGTCCTGTTTGGTGTATTTTGAAGCTGTAAGACCATTTTAAGTAAAGTTCTATAGGATATTTTGATAATCATAATCAATAATCATGTAAAAGTACATGTTCAGGGGAAATTTCAGTCTGGCTCCTTATGCAACTTTCCAGTTCTCTCTTTTGTTCAGTTCACTTGGAGATTATTTACATAAATGATTAAGATGAGTGCAGAATTGCCACCTTGCCAACATGTAGACCATGCCAGCCTCTTTAGATCTCTCCTATTTAAATTCATTTCATTTAAGCGAGTTAACCAGTAGGGGAAAAGTGCTGACTAATTGCTGCATAATTGCTCAAATTATTCCTTTTTTTTTTTCGACATTTATTCTTCTTTTATACCCTGAGGCTTCCTGGACTGTTACGGAGAATCCCATTCCCCCAACACTGGAGCCAATTTCTGTTTTGTTTCCACTTTATTTCTTCTAATACTTTCCCCGTCTGATTTTCTTGTTTCCGCTACTCGTGGGAAAACTAAGATCGTACATCATTACAGTCAAGTTCTCCCCAACGTTCACAACACCCAACTGCAGTGAAACAGTTTTCGACTTTTGTGCTGAGCTTCATATTGCACAAAAACACTTGTAATGACCACACTTGGATAAACACATGTATTACTAAAAATGCAAATGATTCAACAGTCATCATAATCCTCAGAACTAAAAACCAACACTGACTGAAAATCTCCTGTACTTAAAAACCTTTTCCCATAATCTTTTTGAGTTTTTCTGATGGACAAGTTTTCAGTTTTCTGACAGTTTAGTTGCCCAAAGGCTGCTGGATGCACATATGCTGCTTCATATTCATCAGTGCACAAGACAGCAAAGCGTAAAAACAGTGCTGGTTTCGAGGAAAGATGTGTTATCAACCAAAGAAAACTGCCAAATGTTTTACCCCAGACTCCCAGGGGACTGATGGATTCTGGGTCATCATGTGGCAATTAGTTTGTGGCAGTTTGAGTAAATGTAAATTTGTTTGGTGATACTGCATGCACCACTAAAGCACAAAACCAAAACAAAACCATTGCACACCATCTGAAGGACTTTATTGTTTAAGTTTATAGTTCACTAATTTTGGGGCTCATTAGAGCCCCACAGTTCATTTTTGCACCTTGAAGGTTAATGGCTGGGTCATGCACAAACAGAACTGGTTTGTACATGTTGTCTGTCTATGTCCAAACACCCCACTAATGTGGGGCGAAAATTATAAAGAGGTAGGAGGTGTGATATCATTTAAATATAGGAATAATGGTGCGCCTTTTCAGACAGTCTCTCCTGGAAGACATTCATAGTGTTTCACACAGTTGTTCACATGAAAAGTGCCAGAATAGTTGTGTTACAATTTTTTTTTAAAAGTGGATGAAAAGTTCAACCTTTCATCAATTAATCTACCCCTGGTTTTGGGTATAGATGTGTCGGAAGCTTAAACAGGATTTTTTAAATTTAATTTAAGATTCTATATATTTTTCCATCACTTGTCATGCAATTTAACAAAAATAAATGTATTCTTTAAAGGAAAATAACCTAACATGACATATTTAGGTTAACTTTTATCTAATGAAATGGAAATTTATTTCATTCTGACACAAAACATTTCCTACAGACTGAAAAGATGCAGGCTGAAGCTACAGATTATGCCCTTTTTACAATAAACAACCTATTTATCATGTATAACTAACCTCAGACCCCGAACTTTAAAAACACTCTGCTAAATGATTATCTCTAATAAATTATGCTCACACATTAATTATATTTATTATAAAAATGTAATGAGTGAGTCTAACCATTATCATTGTAATATATATGATGTAGAATCCATTAGCATCGTGCGGAAAAAAAGAAAACACTGGAATCACTCACGTGGCCTGAAAATTACCCAGACTCCGAGCGCTAAGCCCCACCCCATCCCCTCTGTTTACTGCAGGCCCATCAAGACATAGCAGTGTGTCACTGTGGATCAAAGTCAGTGGTATCAGCCAGCAAACACACAGCACAGAAGGGTGGATGGATGGCAAAGAGACACTCCTCTTCTGGTCCCATTATTACACTCCCACAATCCACTGCTGCTGGCATAGAAAGATGGAGATCGTCTGATAGAAAGAGTGAAGGGATTTCGTCAGGTGGGAAAAGGAAATAGAGTAGAAATAAAGCAACAAAGAGAAGAGAGATAAAACTCATCCATACGTCTTATAATGCACACCCTCCGCCCCTTCAGTCATTATTTTATAGTTAAATTCTCTGCGCTCAAAAGCTGCAGAAATGCTCAATCGTCTCAAGGAGAAGGAAAATGAAGTGTGGGGGGGAGAGAAAGAGAGGGAAGTCATTTGTATTCAAATCCAGAGCTAATACGTCAAGTAAGTCTATTTCATGGGCAAAGCTTCCTGCGTGCGTGGAAGGAGACATGCTCTACTGCAGCACTTCTCTTTATTGGAAGTCGCCTTAGCCGCTACAGGCACTTTCATCGGTACAGACCGAGAAAACTGAGGTTTCCTCGCCAACTCTGCGGTTAGAGTGACGCTTCTTTGGCAGAACCCACTTATTTGTTAAAATAAAGTACCCTTGATGTTTCTTCTTCAGGAGGTCCCTTCAAGTGTTGCCACATTGGGTCATAGCATTGGTCTGTGTCGTCCACTGCATGTGGAATCAGTTGAGAAAAAAAAAACACATGCATGGTACACATGCATGGAGATTACAGGACACTGAGAACAAAATACCTTGTGTGTACTGGGGACAATGGAATGTAGCCAGATTTCAATAAGAAACAGTGGAAATACCAGCCAAGAAAACACTGACTGTTGCAGCTGTCTCTCTCCTCCTCTTCTCATATCCCCATCTCTCCCTCTCTCTCTCCATCTGACAAGGAGGCCTGAGGGTTTTGTATCCTCTGCTGTTTGATTTGCACCGAGGGGAGATCTTGTTTGTTCTCCTCAATGCAGCATTTATGGTTTAAGATTCTCCTCACGACCTTCTGCTGCTCCTGAGCAGCGGGCTATCTGTCTCCCCTAAGCGAACAAACAAGAAAAGAACAGTGCCGGTCGCTGTGCCAGGCCGGGGGTCCTGCAGCTTTTTCCATCTCGCCAATAAACAAAAAGAGGTGGAGGTGGGGAAGAAGGGGCTAGAAAGTAGCCAACCTTTATCGGAGCTGGTCAACACGAGCATGTGGGATTTTTTTATTATTATTATTTTTTATGAGGCAATCTGCACTAATGAGGGGTAAATACAGCTCTGGCAGGTTTGAGTGTTGTCAGAGCTCCACCTTGTGGTGGTACATCAGCATTTTTGATATCCACAGTGGTGGTCAGTCTCTCCATGCTTTACAGTCATATTTCATTCCCTTAATTGTCTCCTCTCTGACTGTATTTTCCAGCACTGACTGACTGTTTTCTATGTCTTTCTATCTTACCCCACTGGTCCCTCTTCCTCCTCTTCTCCTTACCTTTATTTTACCTCCAACACCACCCCAATAATCATGTTCCTGGCTTTACTTTCTGCCTATTCCCTCCTTTCGTTCCTCTTATTTTTATCTTGTCCATCCTCTGCATTCCCCTCTGCCTTATAAACCTTCCAAACTGTCCCCGCACACTCTTCCACATCTTTCCTTTTTACTCTCCAAGATCATTATCGGGTCGAATCGTAGGAGGAGTGTGGTGGTTCTTCACCCTCATCATCATCTCGTCCTACACGGCTAATTTGGCTGCCTTCCTCACTGTGGAGAGGATGGTTTCCCCCATTGAGAGTGCAGAGGATCTGGCCAAGCAAACGGACATCGCCTACGGCACTTTGGACTCTGGCTCGACCAAAGAATTCTTCAGGGTGAGTTGGCGTTACTCGGGTTAATGGTCTACATCCCGGGCAGGTAGGGGAACCAAAGAAGCACTCACATCTTTTACACACCAGAGGGAAAGGTTGATCACACTGATCTAGTAATTTTCAGAACCATCAGGGAGCTTAGCAGATCTCCAAGGTCTTCCCTGTGTCCTACAATTATGTAGTCCCTCATTTGTTTTGTAAAATACATTTAGGAGGAAACAGAATCACTGCCTTGCATGACGTTCAGAGGCAACGTTATTCAAATGAAGGAAGTTTGTGCCACATGCAAGTCTTGAGAAGGTGATCGGGGCGGATGTGAAAAGATAAGATAAAACTTCACACAGGACATTCACACAGAGACAGACTTAGAGGGAAGAAAGCCAACTAATAAATGAAACATGAAATAAGAAATTATTAAAGACAACAGAGAGGCAACATTTAAAAAGGCTATATACAATTTATACATTATAAGTGAATTGTGTCAAAATCATGCAAATAAATCTGCCATAATATAGTATAAATGTATAGGTATGAATAAGTACGATGTATGTAATAATATGTAATAAAGTACATTATGACGTATATAATAAGTTTGCAGTATATGTAATATTATATGATATAGCATATAATATGATAATGTAAAAGTGCAGCAATACCAATATAGTAGTATTATAATATACAAGTATATAAAGCAGTGTAAATATATGTGAATATATGGTGTAAATGATTACAATCAGGGACATGGTGCTTGCTTATTGCAATGTGTAACCTTAAGTGCAATAGTGGCCTACTGGTCTATGCTGGGCTTTGACACCAGAGACCAGAGTTTCTGTCCAAAGTCCCACTTGTGTACAAGTTTTATACACATTATCAGTGAACGTTTTGCAGCTTGGCAGATGTGTTCATTAAAAATGAATCCTAATGCTGTTTATAGGAAACATAATTTGGGAGGCATTACATTTCTCCCTAAACATATTTACTCTTGTAAATTAGCAGTACATAATTTCTGAGACAAGGTTGTCCAGGACCCAGGGTGATGATGTAACACTGAACTGAACTTGAATATGTGCAGCAGGTCAAGATATATGACACTGAAAATCTTTTCTGTATCAAACATCTGCTACCTGATAACTCACTTTTTTTTTCTGTCTCTTTCTGACTGTTGCATCCATGTATGTCATGTTGCAACATGCAATGAAAGAGGGGAATCGTGTGTACCATTAGCCTGGTGAGCTAATGGTCAGCAATGGTTGAAATAATGCAAAGATATAGCCTCACCTGGGTATGGTATGGCCCAGGTTTGGGTCTCAGTTTTAGGCCCATGCAGGACTCCCTAGAGTAGACTTCAAAGGTGTTCTTCATGAACATGACCAACTTTTGGCAGCTTGATTTAACATATTTTGATGGGAAAAAAGCATTTAAAAAATGTCTTTCTGTCTGTAAGTTTCACTTTGTTGCAAAAACAGTAGAAAATGCTACTTCTTTCTGAGCTGCAGGACTGCTTTCAGACGTTTCTATGAGCATTTTGACTGGACTAGGTTAGAAAACCCAACATGTGGAATATTGTTTTTCAGGTAGCTCATACAGGAGTGTATTAGTAAGCATATGGCAAAACTCCTTGTTTTCTCTATGTGGTGTTGTATGCGGATATGTTTTCTCCATCTTCCCCATCTCTTACACCACATCTACCTTTGAACCTCCAACCCCCTCAAAACCCCACAGCGGTCAAAAATCGCCGTCTACGAGAAGATGTGGGGATACATGAAGTCGGCCGAGCCCACAGTCTTCACCAAGACAACGGCTGAGGGCGTGGCGCGGGTCCGCAAGTCCAAAGGGAAATACGCCTTCCTGTTGGAGTACCATGAACGAATACACAGAGCAGCGCAAGCCATGCGACACAATGAAAGTGGGAGGCAACTTGGACTCCAAAGGCTACGGAGTAGCTACACCCAAGGGTTCACAGTTAAGGTGGGTGGAATAGTGTAACAATATGTTCTACGTGTTGTTATGGTATTCCACCTTCCCTGGTGTGCCGCCTTTCTTTTGTATCACTATCTGTCTCCACTGCTTGGTGTGGGTGGGTGGGGGCGTTTTATGTGTTTGTTTTAGGGCAGAAGTAGCGGCTTTTTTTGACATCTGTGTTTGTTGCATGCATGTGGGGTGGTCATTGTGATGATGCAGGGGTGGTTATTTCCTTTTTTTTCTTTACAGCTCTCCACGCCAGGTAAAATCTTTGTGCTTGTGCTTGCTGTTTTTGGCAGAGATGTTGGAATGGCATGCTCCAGGCTGTAGAAAAAAACTCATCTGAAAATGTCTTATTTAGGAAATGCCATTTGAGATAATCAGTATATTTATATACAGAAGTAATTAGTAGAGATATTTCGCTAATGCTACTTCAGCTTTTCCTTCACGGTTCACTGGTTCTTTCTTTTCAACTAAGTGACTGAAATAGTGTTTTGGGAGCCATTTGAATGCTCAGCCCTGGGTAACTCTGCCAGACTCTGTCACTGCCTCCCGCACATAGTGGAATTTACAGACCTGCCAGAGAATACAGTGTCATTACTGTGGGGAGTTGCACTTTCAATCCACACACTCATTGATCAAAGCCCGTCGGCAAGGTCTCACTGAAGGGAATGGACAAATATACTAAAGGCAAAACTTCACAGGTGTGTGTGTGTGTGTGTGTGTGTGTGTGTGTGTGTGTGTGTGTGTGTGTGTGTGTGTGTGTGTGTGTACATGTCTGCAAACCAGTGGAGAACAGCTCCATGACTGCTTGCGCTTTCATTTATTCCTGGAGGTGTGAGAACATTGTTGCACACATGCAAGAAAATACCAGGAAGAGCTGTAAGCAAATCCGCTGTGTAAATAGATAATATTGGAGCATTATCATTCATCATAGGTAATTAGAGGGGGCATTGAAAACAATAACCAAACGTTATTGTTTCTTTGTGAACAGCTACCAACGTGGTAATTTGTTTCAAAGCAGCCAACTCCTCACAGGATATAAATCAAACTCCGTTCATTGTTTTCTGTAAATTCCTCTGCCTGTGAAGCCTGAAGTACAGCAGAGCAGCTACTGCATTTGTTTTGCAGCCAGGCTGGTGCCAGTTTTCAGCCACTGCTTTGACCAGGAAGAGTCCCTGACAGATCACGGTAGTCCCCTCCTCCAGGCTTCCATCTTATTATTTTGGGGATTATCATCTTCTGTCAGTCACTTGTCCGGATATCAGCGAGGAAACACACCAGCAACAGCATCGAGAGCAGGCAATACTGTTGGTCAAGGCTGTTATTTCACATGGCTCCTCAAACAACAACAGCATCATCATCATCAGCTAAAACTGAAATATTAGCTGTGTTGCTTTGTGTTTTTGATCCATCTCCATTTCTGACTGTCTTTATTTTTCATAATGATGCAAATGAATTAAAAGGATCAAAATGCACGCTGAGACAAATCTTTCCATCGCTACACTGTCAGACAGTACTACAGTGTTCTTCAAAAGAATCCATGAAATTAAAACAGCCTATTAAAACAGCTTTTCATAGACATTTTATGCAAGTCAATCATGATTTTCCAGAGAGGCTTAATGCTCATAAATCCTGTGAGCTCTGAATTGGCTGACATACATACACACATTATGTACATGTGTAAAACCATTCCAACTTATTTAGCGGTGTCTGTTTCTCAAAGCGCCGGCTGACGGTGATAGTTTGGGACTGACGGTGCTGACTGCCAACATTTAGTTATGAGTTTTTAAATTGGAGGATTTTAATGCAAAGCAAAACAAAAAATAATTACTCAATTAAATATTGTATTATCTCAGGTTCGCCGATGATCCACGTCTTTGCCAATTTCTAGATTAGCCAGGAGGCTGAAGACACAATACAGCCAACATGGCGGCGGCCAGCTCCACACATTTTTAGCTTCTCGTGCACTGTCCATTCTTTATACTGTCAATGAAAACGATTTCATCAGCTGTAGCTGGCAAGCATTTAAGCTAATGCTAACAATAAAATTCTGTAGATTGGTTTAAAACTGTCTTCAGCTGACTTTTTCAGTCTGTCAGTTTTTAATGAGTTTTTAAAATAACAATCTAGTAAAATGGTTTTAAATATGCACATGATGGCTATATATATTTAAAATGAATAGTTTTGCATAATTTTATTCACTTTGGGCATGGATGGCATCAAATTTTAATAAAAGAATTGGCCCTGTGTATGAGGCTAACATTAATTATATAACATTAATATTGAGTCATATTATTGTACTTAATACAGTACATTAAAGGGGAGAGATTTGTGCTCAGTGTGTGTTTGGGTCCTGGGATGTAACCAGTTAGAGCATTAATGCACTTTTCCACCCTTGTCCCTCTCTTACTGCTACTCCTCCCTTCCCCTCTCCCCCCTCTCTTCCTCCCCTCCCAAATTGGACAGCATACTCACCCCCCTCTCACCAAATATGTTTTATCGTTTTCAAGAAGTGCTGTTAACCTGGCAGTGTTAAAACTCAATGAGCAAGGCCTGTTGGACAAATTGAAAAACAAGTGGTGGTACGACAAAGGAGAGTGTGGCAGCGGAGGCGGTGGCGAGAAGGTTAGCCGCTATGTCGCTATGCCCATGTGACCTTGATGCGGGTAAAAGAGAAATGTGTTTTGTTGGTAACAGGAGCATCTGCCGGGTCGATCATCACAGTCACGCGGTGGATTGGGAAACCTAAAGAGGAGAGCGAGTACTGTTGAAGCAAAAATATTCGTTGTACTGCTTATGTAGCAATCGATTGTAAGGATTAAACTAAATCCTAAAGTTTAAAGTTCTCTGAAAATGTTGTATTAGCATCTTGTTCAAAATAAGTCTTACAACACTAGCCCCATATTGGGTGTTTAAGCATACTACTAAGCATAGAGTACAGTTTCTGAGCCAATAGTTTTGGGTTGACAGTACTAGCCTCTGTGCTTGTTGTAAGAAAGGTCCCGGCAGTATGTGCCCGTTCCAGAAAAGCGATGCAGCCGGGGCCCCACGTATATGTCTGTTAGCTCTGCCCCTTCCCTTTAATATCTCCCAATAAACCCGACCCTGCAAACAACTATCTTGACCAGTGAGCAAAGAGACATGTAGCACAAGTGGGGCCCCTTCCCGGCTTCGTCACTTTGTGAAGAGTACTGAGCTGCTCTTGTTGGGCTTCTTCTGATTGAATAACATAAAATAACATGTCCTATGATGTTATTTATGTTATTTTCCCCACCCCACCCTTCCCCGTCCCCCGTGATTTGAAGAACGCCTGTAAACCTTGCCGTATTGAAACTGAGTGAAGCAGGAGTCTTAGACAAACTGAAAAACAAATGGTGGTACGATAAAGGGGAGTGTGGACCCAAGGACTCGGGAAGTAAGGTCAGTCTCCACCAGCCCGGGAGCCTCCCCTCCACTCTTTGTCTCTATGCACACTTTTATAACGCTGGCAGTACTGTTCTGTTATTACAGCAGGCTGGCTGATATGACACACACACATAATACTCTGAGAAACAGCGAGTGACAGACATGCAGGTAGAGACTTAAGGCGTAGCCTGAGGGATACAGCATGACAGAAACAAGGCATAGTGCAGCTCTAACAGTTTTACAGCAGCTAAGCTATGTGTTGCAACTGCAGATGAAGGATCACACTCACATTGGTTGTCACCTGAGATGGTCCCAGGGCGTGTTTAGACGTTACTGTATGTCACACTAGATGTCAGTTCAACTGTAAGCCTCAGCTGTAGTAGCACACTCATCCATGGTGTTGATTCACTAGAGCATGGAGAGAGCTGACGCATTTTAAATAAAGCAGCATGTACCTTCCACATCAGTCATGTCCTCTTAATCAGATCCTTAAGTGCAGGACACACACACACACACACACACAGACTATTACCTGCAAATGAGACTATGCATGACAGGCAGTCTTTTTGTGTCAAGGTAATAAGTTGAACGCCCCTTAAGGACGTAGGTGATTTATCAGAGGGAGATAAATGGCAGGAAGGAGCAAGAGTCAGAGCTCAGGGAGATCAGCTGCACACATTTGAATAAAAGGGGGTAAAAAGGTGGATGTCAGAGCCGAGAGACAGGGCAGCCTGTTGAAATATTTAAGGAAATTGAAGGGCTAGTTCATCCAGATAACAAAAACAGATTTTCTCATTTACCTCTGATTATATGTAGCCATGCAGATCATTTTAATTACATTTCTAAATATCAACAGCAACATCTCTTTTCAGGAACAATCCACAGAACATGCTGTCACCCTGTCTCTACGGTAGACAGTGGTTTAAGGCCCCTTTTCACTGTGTGAGTTTGAAGTGAAATCTTCAGTCAACAATATGAAACGCACTGTGAGACACTGTGGCAAAAATCTGACACAGTTCACAATGTGACTGCTGTTGCATAACAATTTATAAGGGCTATTTTTGAATTAAGTTTTAGGAAAAAAACAGGCACACACAAAGCATAACCATGAAATCGAAAAAGAAGTTGGGACTGTGTCAGCGCTAATTCAATCAAATCAAACCAAAATGCAGGCACAGATGGATGATGTAAGCTCATACATGCCTCTACTGTCATATACTTTCACATTTATACTTTAGGATTGCGATTCACCATTCATATATATTTATTCTGACATGCCATCAGTCGGACAGGAGATGGATTTCTATCCAAATGTAGCACAAATTTTAAACAAATTTCAAGAAAGTCTACAAAAAAAAAAAATGAGAATGAATGCATGTGTCTCTCTTCCACCTTACGTAATTATTTGAAGTTGAGATAAACAGCTGGTGGCGCTAATTCTCCAGTCGCATGACGTTAAACCTCAGCAGAAGAAGGTGGTGCAGCAACATGATGACCACTGTATGTCATGATTTTTCCATTGCACTTTGTTGCATTTTAGTTTTATCAATACACCAACGTTTACACGTCAGCCAAGGATTTTCTGATCCACTTAGGTTTATTTTACTTTTAAACTGTCCGCAGTGCGCTATGCAGATCATCCAAAGTAGGAGGAACATTGTTTTTAGGAAAGAAAGTTGCTGATGAAGTTTTTATCGTAGCAAGTACCACGTTTGAATTTCAGTTACCGCCATTGTATTGGGGTGGAGATGCATATATTGCACAATGTGGGCAAATAAAACCAAAATTATCTGCATGTCTAGAAGCACTGGGCAAAATATATTTTTTGTAATTTGGTTGACTGACCCTTCAATGCTGATTTCTCTATAGATCATTTTAGCTAGCATGGCTACATTCAGCTGTGCTGAGGTAGACTGAGAGGATAGCGGTAGAGTAGTGATAAATGATAAGTGTTATGTGACTGTGTGATCTGTTGTGTATGCTTGTGTGTTTATGATGTGAGATTTTTCCATATTGTGTTATTTGTGTATAAATGTTGAGTGTTTTTTTATTTTAATGTTTTACTGCCACCTCAGCTAAAACTAGCCCTGACTTTTGTGTTTTTGTTCCTTTCCCCGCCGGCTACAGGACAAGTCGTCCCAGGCCCTCAGTCTGAGCAACGTGGCGGGGGTCTTCTACATCCTCGTCGGGGGCCTGGGCCTAGCCATGCTGGTGGCCCTCATTGAATTCTGCTACAAGTCACGCAACGAGGCCAAGAGAATGAAGGTGGAGGCCCAGTCCCAACCCCAGTCCCAACCCACCCATTACCACCATCCCCACCACCACTGCTACCCCTGCCAGACAGGAAGCCCCCGACATAGCCCTGAACCTAGCCACAACCAAAGCCAGAGTCCAAGGCCAAGCCCCAGCATCCCCAACTTAGCCGAGTTTAGCGAGGGTTTCAATGGGTACGGCAGCGATGGGGAGGCTGATAAGATGTAGTTGGGGTTTTCGTAGAAGGTCTACCCAAGCCTTTGCTTCCCCTCACTAGCTCCCTGCACAGAGACTGTAAGTGAAACCTATTATATCCCTGTGCTAGCTTCGCCATGCTGAGTGACTGTCGTGACCAGTGGCAAAATGCTTCCCACTTCTCTGTCTTATCCGCTCACTATGTGGTCATGTGACGTCCTGGTCTGCGTTCGAGCTTTTTTCTCAATGTGACAGGAAGTGATGAGTCATCCTCAGACATGACGTCGTCTCTACTGCTTCGCAGCTTGTGTGGCTGCAGACGTTGGCCCTCATTTATCAAGCGAGCATAACGTGTGACCCGTTTTCCTGCCAAAATCACAATTAAATTATACGAAATATACAAAATGACTCACTTCGAACTTGGTGAGAGGATAATTCATGTCTGGTATTCATAGTAATTCAATTATGTTGAGAATGTATGATAAATGTCATGATTGATCACCTGATTTGATTAGAAAGTGAAGTTTTTGAGTTCATAAGGATAAAATGTGAGAATAAATATGTAAGTTTACACAAATTAAGTAAAATTAGGTTGTTTTACTGGCATAGAAATCATAAAAACAGTCTTAGAATATATTCAAAATTAAATTTGATAGCATTTGAGTTACTGTTCAGACCTGTAGCTGAGTTTTTATAGCATTTTAACAGGTAGGAAAGGCATGTTAAATGAGGACCAATGTCTTACTTGTACACACACGTCTTCATCAAACTTCAGTACATTCGTTCATTTAATGTCTAGTCTCTGAAGCTCCAGTGATTTGTTTTCTCATAGCGAACCATCAAAAGTTTTTTGTAGCTTTGTGAGGGCGTAAACACACACATAAACACACTTAAGCCTCAATAGTACATGCTGTAGCTCAGGGATATTCCTGTCTCAAAGCCTGTCAGTTAGAGTAGACCATCAATGCACAGCCACAGGACAAATTTAATGAGAAACTAGCCCTGAGCACACAGGAAGCCCTATATAATGAAGCCATGTTTAAACACTATACATTGTAAGTCTACAGTCAACGTAAGTGAACTGTCCCTTGAGCTCAGCTGATTTTTATTGATGTGTGCTGTTTTCTCTGGATATTTCCCCCAGGTCCTTGACCATTAGACTTTCAGATATCTATTCACGCTCGGTGTATATCTGTCCAACGTGGTTATGTGTCCCCCATCAGCACTTCAGCACAAACTCTTCATTAGCTTGACTGTTGCTTAGTCAGCTTCCCTGTCCCACTGCCTGCAACTATCACTCACTGTGTAATAATTCTGTCGCTAATGGATTTTCATGTAGTATGGGGCTGGCTTGATACTGTACTGAATGGCTATGAAAGGTGTTTTCTGCTACACATATATTTAACTGTATAGCTTTACTGTATGTGAGGCTGTTCTACCTGTTGTTCTTACAGGTAATGTTGAAGCAGATTGGAGTTTTAGTTCCAATCCAATCAGGTGTTAAAAAGATAATCTTTTATTCATGAAAAACTTTGTGCAACAAATGACCTTGTAGAAATTTGGCCCGACTGTAAAATTAGTCAGGAGGGATCAAACTGGGCTCAATCCATATAGTGTCTGCCCGGCTTTAGCCTACAAAACTACAATGACATGCTGGTCAAAATACAAATACATCAATACTTTTTTAAATTTAGCTAGGCTAACCATTGTGACTACATAATACATGAAGCCAGATTACATTTTTTTGTATTAGTAGCTAAAGCACTGTCTTGTGTGTAATTTTAGCTCTGGCCATAGATTCCTTCATCTATTGTAACATTGAAATCTGCTGAACGTGGCAACATCGCTAAAAACAAAGACCTGTAGTCTGACTGTACGTACTGACTGTAGCTTGTTCAGTCTTGAAAATGCACTTCAGTGTGTACATCAATAAGTGAAAGAATGTGTGTTGCAACACTGTTGTCATGATAATTTAGGTGGCTTTCACGATTGTTTACAACCTGTATGATTGTCTGACTGCTCGGGTTTCTTCCCGTCTTACTTCTTTTTAGTAACATTCTCCGAGATCTTCTCCAAATTTCTTTGAGTACAATCTTATCATAACTGATAGAATTGATGGTCTGAGCTTCATATATTTGCAGGTAGCATTAGTTTTCTCGTCTGTTGGGACCCTTCATTTCTTTTTAAAAGTATAGCTCTGTCTCTTTCAAAAGGTTCTGCTTCATAGGAGGCTTTGTAAGGTATCTTGATTGAGGATCATTTCTATACACGTCTGGCACATCCTAAAACTCCAATCTGCAACCATATAATGTTCTTATTTTTACCTGCCCTGTATACAAACCTATCTCTTTATTTTCCCCCTCAGCTAACATTTACAGAAGCCATGAGGAACAAGGCCCGTCTGTCCATCACAGGGAGCGTTGGGGAGAACGGACGGGTGCTGACGCCCGACTGTCCCAAGGCCGTCCACACCGGGCCTCCCCTCCGCCAGAGCTCCGGCCTCGCCCTGGTCTCCTCTGAGCTCCCGTGAAAACCAAAAACCTCTCAAGTGCCTTATTCCAATAACAAGAAAAAAAGAATAATCACATCGCCCACGAAATAACCAGAAACTAATCACAAAGAAACAGGATTCACACACCGAACAGGTCACCTCCAGTGGGCGAGACACAGACTGACAGAGGCGCAAATAACAAATCCCACTGTTAGAGGTTAGGACTTGTTGTGGCTCAATGATTTCTTTCAGAAATCTGTGAAAACCAGAGGCAGAACAATCTCGATTTTTCAACTGTGTGGTCGCACGGAAGCGTTACGTTTGAATCAAAGGGTCACGGGAATCGACTGGAGCCATTCAACTTTACAACTTCAGTGCTGGAAGAGGAACAGAGGGGAAGAGAAACGAATAATATCATGATATATGATAAAGATGAAGACCAGAAAACTGTAAACTTGAAACTGAAAACTGTGCATTTATGGATTGCTGTGAATTGGCAAAAAAAAAAAAAAAAAAAAAAAAAAAAAAAACTGAACCACAATCAAGATTGTTTTCAAACTGAGCAGCGTTTGCTACACAGACATGAGCAGTGTTCAAGAGACAACAATCTCACTAGATATCAACAAGTGACACTGGGAGAAGTTGTAGCTCAGTGCCATGGAGATATGACAAAAAATATTTGTATTTATAATAACGAAAATCTATTGATATTGAATATATGAGCAAACATAGGAAACTGTGAAAATAAGTAAATATGTATATTCCGTGAAAAACAAAATGAAGAATTTAGCTGTACATAGGGACGACTGTGTAACATGCTTGCTTTTTAAACAGATGTACATAGCAGATACTGTAGTGGACAGACTTCTTTTTTTGTAAATCATCTTTAAAAATTTTATTCATCGCAATAATGAAAAAGATGATGCCACTTGAAGGAGGAGACGTGCGGAAGGCAGTGTTAAAATTTGTTACGTGTTGAATACTTAACTGTATTATTATATAGGAAACATTCAAACTAAACTCTAAATGTGAATGGGTATCAACTGCCCAAATATTCTGATACCTGTTGCATACAAACTCATGAATATATTCAACAATGAATGTTAAGTAGCTCCACCCCCAATCCTTAAACCACAACCCTCACTGTGCAGATGTAGACCCAGACAGTCGCTCACGAATAGAGCTTTATAAATCAAGTTTCTGCAGTCAGAATATAACTATTTTTTTCATTCTTTGATCTATTTTTTGTACTGAGAAATTAAAAAGAAACCGTCTGTCTCTTGGTTTTAAATGTCGACAGTCAAGTACTATCTGGGTAGATCTTTTAGACCATTATGTGTGTGGAGAGTCCAAACGAGGATGCGAAATTGAAAAAAAAAAAAAATGCCATTTTTCTCACTATATGTTATTTGAAGTGTCTATGCTATTTCCAGTAAGACGTCGAAACCCGAGCTGATGAAGCCACTGTTTGTATGTTGAACAATGATGAGCCCTTCCTTATTGAAACACTGTGGATCCTGCAGGGAGGCTGGACACACTGTAGCAGAAAATGTATTTGTTCTGGTTTCACTGGCTGAAGTGTTCTCATCTCTTTTTGGACAAACGGAGGGACAATCTGCAATAGGATACAAGACGCCACATCTTCATTAACACCAGCCAACGATGCTGTTGGTTCTAAACGTTTTTGTTCATTTCCGGTTCTCATCTGGTCCGTCCCCTTTCACGTGCTGTGGCTGGACGGAGGGGAAGTTAGCAGAGGAGAAACCAGCTGAAATATTTCAGGTCATGCCATCCGTCTTTAGAGCAGAAGTGTAATATGGCGTCTAATATTGGTTCAATTGTACATCTTTATTTTGATCTTTTTTAAGTAAAAACAAATTTCAAATTGCAGTGTACCGTGTCGTTATTTTAATGTAAACTCACGGTTGATTATTGTGTTTATGTCCTGCTAGCAAAATATGTCGACTAGTGCCAGATCGTCATGAGACTTTGTATGTATATGCATCGTCTTCAGAGGATGAATCCTAATGGCTCTAAATCTCCAAGGGTTAAAGCCTCATACTATGCTGTGCCACAATTAGTGTATGTCACAAAATGTTTTTCTTAATGATCTGATCTTGAGGCACAGGGTTCCTGTGTCAAAATGTAGCTTTAAACCTTTATTATTTCAGGTAAAATTGTGCTTATATGATGCATTATTGTAGATATACACACATCACACCTGAGGCCAGGTATTTCCAGGAAATTTATTAAGCATGCTCTCCTTTATATACAAGGATGCAAAGGATGGAGCCTCATAATTTATTTTGTCATCAGGTTTATTAGCTGGACAACTTTTAGTCTTGTTGTTACACCAAGACTATGTAAATCAGCAGAACACTGACCACTGTAGCCACGAGTGGTAATTACAGGATAATGGCACACTGAATGTCCATTTCAAGGACATCATCATTGAGGAACTGAGTGAGAGCGAGTGGAACAGGACAAGTCAGAGGTACGATGTATTCACTTCTTGTTTCATTGAGTCAAGAGAAAAATGAGTCGAGTCAGTTTTCTAATTTCTAGTTTAAGTCTTGCTTAACAATAAACAAGTGCTCATGTCTGCAGCCACAAAATCACCCAAATGTATTGAGGGTGAGTTTTCGCATTTTTTAAATTCAAATTTTCATTCGGAAGAGAGAGAATATTATTTCTTCTTTCAAAACACACATCTCACTGGAAAGAACATGTTCATTTCCTAAAACAATACTAATAAAACATTTTTAAAAGCAAGCAACTTTAATTTAACTCACTCAGACTGCTGAAGCCACTTTTAATCTCTTACACCAGAATCATGTTAGGATCTGTTTGCAGCTAGAATAGACAGGATGAATGATGAATAACCGGCCAAAGACTGTTTCAGTGTATATATGGCCACCTGATTATTGTTTAAAAATGTGAACCAATGTTCATGTTAATTAGTGGAGCTTTGAAGGATATAAAAGCTCCACTAATTAACATGAACATTGGTGACTAAATGGTACAAAATTTGAACTTTAATATCCAATAATCCATTGTGTCATCAGGAAATTACACAGAGTTCACCCTACACGTGCATGTGTGATGCTTAATACTAAAACTTCACTACTGCAGCTTTAATTTGAGGTTTAATCTGACAAATGGCTGTGATGTAGCATACAAATGTTGCCCGCTGTAGCTTTAACACAGCTTTTAAACGTGTGGTATACAGCAGCTTTGTGTGAGAAAAAACAGGAAGTCTTTCATATGCAACTGTTTTTACAAGAAGTTTTATCCTCTATTATGAGGGCAGTGTACAACTTTGAGCTTTCTGTTTAATTGCATGTCAGTGGGAAATTCTGTACTTTTCCTCCACTACATTTGGTTTGCTTTAACCTTGACAGATGTTTAATACTGCAGTGTGTCACCATGTGGTCTTTAATAACCATGATACAATAACAAAGCCCTACTCATATTCCACCTTCATGATTAAGGTCAAACCACAGGGTGCACATACACCAAAACAGCTCCAATAGAGCAGGTTCAGTGTGTAAAAAGAGTAAAATTCTGCTGTTACATATTTAATAATAAAGTGTTAATGCTTCCCATGGTCTCCTAATCCAGTTCAGAGTGATGCCTGCAGAGAGCAAACAAAAAAGGAAAATATATTTTGAATGGTAAGTTAATAAAACCGTCTGCGCCACTCTGCTTTGAAACTCTGCGCCTGAACATCTTCAACTATCCAAATACAACTCACTTTCATTTGATTTTAACCAGTTTTAATCTTTTTTAATCACTCTGTACTCCATTTCAATTCTTTTAAGTCTGATTGTTTTGACCAGAAAAGCAGTCTAAATAACCAAATGTTTGCACGTCACTTTACCAATCACCAGTGATAGAAAAACGCCCAAGACAATAGTTGTTTTAACCAGTTAGCATTATTTTCTTATGTTACTGTATATTAGATTGTAGTAACCTTTATGAACAACTCTAGACCTTTTAACTTTTCTTGTCACTATTATCAGTCCTTTGCACTTCTGTCACACGCACATTGGTCTGTACAACTAACAATACATTTGTTTTTTTAAGAAAAGTTAAAACTAGTCAAAACAATCAACCGATACTTTGTGAGCACAGTATTGCATCTGTGCTTTATTGATTTATGTGTCTCATTCTTACTAATGCATTAGCAAAAAAAAAAAAGATCAGCATGAATGCAGAATCACTGCAATCAATCCACAAGCAGAAATCTTTCTTTTGCCGTTAGCCTGCGCTGCCCTCTAGTGGTTAAAAATCAGATCAAAACACAACAGAGGGGGGGAAAAAAAAGGCGTCTCACACATTTGAATTTAACATTTTTGAATTTGAAGTTTAATGTTAATTCCATGCTGTGTTTCAGTAAGAATACAGATGGTACTTGTGGCTCCGGTGAGAACATCCAGTAGTACAAATCAGATTCACGTTACACATACTGAACAGAAGGAAGAGAGGAAATGAGAGGAAAGAGACAGAGATGAGACGAGGAAAACCTGAAAGAGTCAGGGGAGTAAAGATACAGCAGGCCTCTATTTCCCAAACCTTTTTTTTTTTTTTAATATAGTGCTAATGCAAAACTGCATTACATTACAATCAAGAGTGTTGAGCATTCCCCTCCCACGCACACACATACGCACAGTTTGTCTGCTAAGAAAGCCATTACCTAACTATCTGCCATTAGCAAAGCGCTACAGCCTCGCAGCACAATACTTGGTCCGAGAGTGGACAAGAATAGAGGTCAGAGTGATGCTCGGACAAGGGGGACATTCTGCAGTTTGTCATAAGAAAAAAAAAAAAAAAAACTATTGATGTGTTGAATGAGCAGGTTTGGTAACCACAAAGTAAAGAGGGCACTTAGTTCTTCCTAAAAGCTTTAACGCATCCCTTTTAAACCTTCCATCGCTGCTATGTTTCCTCAATTTGCAAACTGAACCGTTTCTGACAGAAGTATGGACAATATAATGTTCATGAACACACATACACAGGAAAAAGTTGAACAGCAAAGTATCGTCTTTAAATAAACTCTTGCATATGTGTGTTACAAATACAGGCAAGCGTACTTGGCAACAGATGATACAGTAAAGCAAAATAAAAACAGTAAAAGAGGACATGAACCTTAGAGGGTACGGGCTTGCAAAATGAGTCATCAAAAATAAAGTAAAACCCCTGGGGAGTGGAAATGAAGACCCGAGGTGGGCCCTGAGAGGGTTGGGAGATGACGTGCATACGAGGAGAAAAGGTGAGACAGATGGGCAGAAATGGAGGAGAAGGTAGAGAAACAGTGTGGGCTGCAGTATAAACCCAGCTGAAAACTGTGGATTGGGACAGGAGCCAGTGCTGGGAGGAGAGAAATAAGGGAGGAGGAGGAGGAGGAGGACGAGGAGGAGGGCTTGTCTTGCGTTGTTCAGTCTCACTGGGTCTCTTCCTCCGCATCTTGCAGTGCTTCTTTGTTCTGTTCTTCACCTGAGAGAAAGACAGAAACACGGAACAATCTCAGTTATCTCTGCACACTCAATAAGAAAGACAGCTACATGTGGCTGTTTGGATGATCAGCACTGCTGGCTGTGAGCGTCCACGAGGTTGACGAGGAGAGTGATCCCTAATTCATGAGTATTCATGTGTTTCTTTTAATATTATTGAGGGCTGAAGGCAATTAGTGGTCAAGATGCAATTACATTTTTTTCTATTACTATTATTTTATTTACTAAATAATTGGCTATCTTATAGGATTACAAGTTTACAAGCTTTACAACCCACATATTATTTGATTTAGATCACTAATTCACTTCAATGGTTTAATTTTGCACTTCTGTGAAGTTGGTGGAGAGTCTGAGATATAATGAGATATGTCAGTTAAACTCCAAAAACGCTACATTTCCCATAGTGCAGCATAATTATTATTTGTTTTTTTTCCAGTTTGGACCAAGCAGCAACCTCAGAAATCATCAATCTAATGCAAAAAGTGCCAACAACACGTGCAGTTCCTCAAACAGCCACTAGAGGCGGACTGCAAAAATGAGTCAACCTCCATAAGTCCCCACTTTGATGGACAGGTGGGTGCCGTCACAGGCAGCAATCAGACTTCATTCGGCCTCCCTCAGCTCCATGTCTTTGCCTTTTAGCCTGCAGTCAGGACTGTCGAGATGCTAGTAGACGGCCAGAGCCACCACACTGAGTTTAGTTTCACAACGGCTCTTTAAAAACCTTTGGGTGACGTCACGGAGAATACGCCCATTTTTATTTATACAGTCATTGGTTTGGACTGTTCATTATATTTGACTAATCATTCAAATCTTTTAACAAGAGACAATATTCATGAATGTATATTCTTGCTGTCATCTGACAACCAGTTATCTGCAGACTCTTGGTAGGAAACAAAACAAACGCTAATGACAGTAAAGTCATTTCATCACTAAGACAAAACATCAGTGCATGTTCATTTCAACTAGTAAACGGCTTAGTTAGTTAAAGTTCCCATGAAACTGACTGCCCATTTCATACGACACACTGGTCCTGACGCCGTTACCAGCAAAAAACTACAACATGAAATATACTGAAAAAGAACAGCACAGTTGCTACTCAAGGACAAAAAAAGAAGAAACTTGGTAATTATGGCACTTTTTGAGGTTTTCCAAATGTAGTTTGATTAATCTACCGGCAACATCTTTGACAGGGTTATAAAAATGAGATTAATCTGATGATTTGTGCTCATTTTTAAGAGCTGGTGAACACGTAATCATCTTTCTTTTAGGAATGACTGTAATCTGCTCAGAAATATCACAAATCAGTCAATCATGCTACAAATAACCCGACATCAACAGGTGCACCGCTGCGTTTACCACTGATGGTGACGTGCGGTGAGCAAGAGTTAATCCACAGCACCTTCAAAACAAGCCACGGTCAGATTTACTAAGGGGGTAAAATGCTGTGTGAACCTGTACAACTGGTTGCTTAGAAAGGTTACCATAGAGACAGCACAGCCATCCGTGTAATGAAGAATTAAGAGGCACAAATAACAAAGGCTTGAGAATCCATCATGATTAAAATAGAAACCGTAACAGTGCTCATTAGCACCACAGCTAACTGGGATGTGAGAAAGCCACAGGAGATAGAGCAGCTGCCTCACATGCTGTTACTGCAGTTTGTCCGTTATATCACACTTCAATAAGCTGCGTTCACGGGTTTCAAAACTCTGCTGCAATGCCCCAGCGGGCTGTGTTCAGTGGTGCTAACGTGCATGGTGAAGGAGCAGGGTGTCTGCAAGTTCTTTCAGTCTATATTTAAGGTTGTAATCACTCTTCAAATCAAAAAAAAAAAAAAAAAAGGTAAATTATTTTAAAAGAGAAATGAAACCTGAACTTTCAGGTTTTATTCCAGGGGAAACATTAAAAATCATACTGAAGTGGGCTGTTCTAGTGGCCTTCAGGTTAAGGTGGCGACCATGAACCAAAACGTCCCCACTTCGGTCAGGCCATGGATATTTATTGCATGTCATCCCTCTATCATCATCATCTCATAAAAAGGTATAAAATATCCACAAAAAAAGAAACACACACCAAAAACCTTTAAAAGTCTAGCTCTGAAATATTAGCTCAAAAAAGGACGATGGGAGGGTCACTGCATTTGTGCAGACTGAGACTATAAATGTTTAATAAATGATGCAACATCACTATAAAATATTTCTTTTGTTAGCAAATTTCCCAAGAGCTCAAAGCCGTCGTCAACAAGGACCAGTTAAGTGAACAAAGGTGAAGTGTAGCAGGGCTGTGATTTAAAAGAGAAAACACAAAGAACTACATCTGCTTAATCTGCAGTTAAAAGTTACTTTTTGTCCTGAAAACAAGAGTCAGGTGCGTTCAGTGATGATGAGGTTTCAATGAATGATGAATAAATGATGAGGTTTCAGCAGCCTGTTTTAGACAGCTCAATTGTAGCCTCATATTCGCGTCAGACAAACGAAATAATGAAATAGATTTTTAACAGAGAACTCAGACTGAAGAGTTTGGAGCGATCACTTTAATTTGAAGCACTTTAGAAAGGCCAGTTTGATTACAGTATGAAAAGTTGTTTCAATATTTATGTGACCAAATTCGTCAAAATCATTAGAATGTGAATGTTTATAGCAGGCACTGTAGTAGATACTCATTTACAAAATAAAGACAGATAAACGCTAGTGGAGCAGAAGCTAGTCAGGAAGTGACATAAGGACTTCGGCCCTCTATTACAGCGTTTTATGACCTGCTGTCCCCGTGAGATGTAAACACAACCTAGCATAATATAGACTTTTACTGACTTGCAGACACCCTGAAGACACTAAAACACACAGCACTCGAGTTCCACGCATGCAGAACAAAGTGAAGAACAGGTGAAAAACAAGAGATTAGATATGCACATTTTAAATAACTGCAGCTCCGTAATCCTTCAGAGCTGTGGGCAAAGTGGGCAGGAGAGGCCATCATCTCCTCTCAACCCCAAATCATCCAACAAGGCTGGACTTTGTAACGTGAAGAGGTTAGTGAGGGTGCCGAGACAAGAGTGATAGCTCGAGGTGAAAAGCCAAAGGCAGGAAGAATGACTTACAAAATACACTTCTATAATGGAGGAAGAGTGAAGGAAGAGGGCTGTCCTTAAGACTCTACAGAAGAACGAGGGAGAGATGAGAGATCATTAGAGATGTGTGTGAGTACCGAGGACAGAGGGAGAGAAACCACTGTGCTGAGGGGAAAGGTTAGAGGAAAAAGTTAGGTAGTTCTTCCAGCAACTTTTTGATATTATCAGATATCCACAGAAAAGAACCAGATGAAAGTATCAGTGGATTGTTGCAAGACTGGCCCTTTCTCTTCTAACACTTACCAGCGCACTACTGCTAACTTAACTAGCTGCCATTAGCAAGTTAGTGGTCCTGGTGGTGGACTGGGAGCTCAAAGTACAGTGGTGATGTTTGTTTACACTGCCGGGAGGAGGTGGTTTTCAGGCACGGGGCAGGGGATGCTGCCAGGTAGCGATACCGGAAATGTGCACCAGACCTCGAGTGGTGGGAATGGGCTACAAAACCGGGCTCAGAAGGCTCCCGGTGAAATGGGACCGAAGACAGCCTCTAAGACCGACCGAGGTCAGTTTGGGAACTGGTGAATACGAGATGATTTACATTTACTCTGACTATGGGGATGAAGAAGACACAGCGGGACGGGAGAGGCGCGAAGCAGGAGTGGAGCGCACGTGTAGCGAGTTAATTTAAGTAATGTTATATGTCATCATCATCGTGTTGATAAGTCCGTTAGTAGACTTGCTGGTTAATCCAACAGATTCAGAATCATTACTGCTTCTGCATTTAACAGGCGGCTCGCTTTGTGCCTCTTGTGAAATTTATATTTTAAAAGCTCATTATCACGGTGTTGTATTTCTCCTTAATGTAACACAGTGTAAACAATGTTCTAACATTCTCTCTCAGCCTTGGAACTCAAAGCATTTTCTTACACCCCATAAATAAATAAAATAACGACGTGCAACAACTACTTGACTAAGAACATCTTTAGTTGGGGCAGCTCTACAGTTCAGCTTTAAAATTAAATGACAAGTCATGATGTTGCTAGTCCCTACCACCCAGAAAATAAACCCTGAGTTGAAATCAGACATAATACTAGTAGATGCTTTCTAATTCAGAAGAAAGAACGGCTCGCTCACCATCTCCCTGCACGTCTGAGGTCCATAGTGTCAAGTTGTCACGTAGCAACTGCATGATAAGTGTTGAGTCCTTATAGCTTTCCTCGCTCAGCGTGTCCAGTTCTGCAATGGCATTGTCAAACGCTTCCTTCGCCAACCTGTCAGCAGAGAGGATACAAGACAACACAGTTACACACACATCCAGTTAACAGGTGGGAAAAAGACCCAGATAGTTTCCATAGTTTATTTTTACTTTATTTTCTCCAGTGACTGATTCTGTTCACAACTCCACTGCAGAAGCAGTGAGGTTATGTGCTGGGGTGGAAATTAAAAATATGTTCCCTTTCAGAGCTGTTTTCAAGTTGCCAGGACCCTGAATCGTTACGCCAACATCCTGGATCATCCGTCGCCAACAGCTGGAACACACTGTTTCTTTTCATGTGGGATTTGAGCCACATCTAAAAAGGAAAAGTTCCTTCTTCATTTTTTTAAACATGTGGATTCGATTTAACAAACTGGACAAAAATGGCAATTGCAAAAAAAAGAAAACAAAAAAAAAAAAAAAAAATGCAATAGCTGCACAGGACTTTATTACAAAACGCCCTGAAAGATGCAATTATGCTTTTTGGACTCTAGGTGGCAGAAAAAAACATAAATCCAATATACGTCATCCATTTAGCTCAAGCTCAATCCCCGTCAGATGCTGAGAAAAATGTCTCCGTGGTTCGCCTTTTAGATGCTCGACTATGTTTGCCTGCCACTGAGTGACTACTCTGTCTTTGTTTGGTGCTGAAATATCATACAGTGGCTTTGTCAGAGCTTTTCTTGCTTAAACCAAACAAAGAGTCAAAGAGGTTCACCATCGTGCTGCAGAGTTCAGTAAGAAATCACGATTCTGGCACTAAGAGCAAAAAAGCTGTTTCATTCTGATGACACGATATGAAAAAGCCAAGCCCAAAGCGATGTTTTTATCACACATATAGTACAGCGAGTGCCTGGATCTTTCTTTTTTTATATTTCCTAATATTTTATGTACTTTAATGTCCTTTTCCAAAAGTACTAGAACACACAGTCAATTCAACTGATTCAATAAAATAAAAACAAATTAAAGCTAAAGAAAAATCCCGTAATGCTGGAAGTACCAGGCAACAGAAATTAATCACACCTACCTGCAAGCACGGTCTGGCGAGTTGAGGATTTCATAATAGAAAACTGAAAAGTTAAGGGCCAATCCCAGACGAATGGGGTGCGTTGGAGGGAGTTCGATCATGGCGATGTCGTTAGCAGCTTTGTACGCGACCAAACTGTTCTCTGCCGCCTCCTTCCTGTCATTGCCTGTGGCAAACTCTGCCAGGTACCTGTGGTAATCTCCCTTCCTGAACAGAGGAAATAGAAATACATATTATAACAGTTAAAGAGTCCATAGCACTGATTGGTAAATCCACATTTCACAATACATTAACAAACCAGCGGGACTGAAAACCAAATATTTCTTTCTAACAGTATTTGGTAATGAGTGTTAGGCTGGACAGTCAGTGTTTTTCAACTAAGCTGAAAAGCAGTGCTGTATATCAAGCTAAGAGACAGATCAGCATCTACAGCCTAGATAGTATTAAGCCAAGTCAATAAAGGCCCCTAATGTGGTTAGTATTAGTGCAATCAAAAGACTACAACAGCCTTAAGGGCAGAGTACAGCAGTTTCTAGAATTCGTGTTTTGTCTTGTTTAAAACTGAATTCAATGTTTGAACTTTGTGAGATTAGAGGAGCTTTTCCTAGCAGACAGCCACACTGAAAACAGTGCATTAAACTATTCCTGTGCGGTGATGTTTCATCTATTTCAAAGCTGGTGACTTGAGTTGAACCATCTATTTATTTATTTAAGAGTGGTACTGCTCGCACAGGCGTAACATCTTTTGTGGCTTGAAGCTACGTGGTAGAGATTCATTTTCCAGGAGGACAATGAGCCTCTAAATGCATCTAAGCTCTGACGGGCAGGGAAGAGCAAAGAGTAGAGTTCAGTTAAGTTACTCAACATAAGATAGAATATTAAGAATTTCTACTACAAACCTGCACAATTAAAACCAGAGTGCAAAACTGTGATTAAAAATTAACAAGACATGTTCGACCTTTAGTAAAATACTCCTGTATATGCAAGACATAACAGTCCAACCACTATTGCAATAACAGAAAATCTTCACCTAGCAACTATGCTTTTTATGTTCCACAGCCTGGTTGCTCAGCAAACAAGATTATTTAATTGGTTAGGGATCAACTTTGGATCTACTGCACTGTAAATCTAACAGGAAGTAGTTAAGATAAACACACTTAGAATAATTAACTGCCAGGAGGAACAGAGGTGTGCAGCAATTTGCATTCTGATTAAACAAGGGAGAAACCCAGTCTATTGTATACCCGGTGAGTAATTTAGAAAATCATGTTCATGCCTGCCTACGTTAAGTTGAGAACCAGTGGACTTTGTTTGGTGTTCATTTGCCTTGGTAATTCTAAAGCTGCTGGGAAATAAAACGGGAGAATAATTCCATTACTTATTTACTTATTATAACTTTGACTGATGCCCAGTCAGATCGAACTGTACGTGTGCCTGCCTTTAATAAGGAAACTGTTAAAATGAACCTGTGTAATAGGAACATACACGTTTATTAGATACGTACATTTTGTAGTAGAAAACCTTAGATTCTCCCGAGGTTGCAGCTAAGATGAGGTGCTTGTCCAGTACATCCAGAATGTCGTTGCAGATTGATTTCAGCTCTTTCTCAACCTGCAGACCAAAAACACAGACAAACACTGCTGTTAACTACCTGTGTGGTCACACATCACACAGGCAGTGTATCCAAACTTCCTTTTGAATATTAAGAAAGATCCACTCAGCTCAGATTCAGTCAAATACACACAGATCTGACATCTGACAAATGTAAACACATGTCAGTTGTGATCGCGGTAACTCCTTTTAAGAAGATTGATATTTCCTCATTTATTATTTGAAGTACTGAGTACAAAATTTCTGTCTAACACCAAACCAGCAACAGTTAAAAGTTTTGGGGCTGTCCCCATCAAGGTGGTCAAATTATCGATACCTTTTCAATACCATGTGTTCAAAACTTTACAGTACCATCATACGTAGTACCGAACCTATAAAGCAAAAACAGATCTTCAATCAGATTTTCAGCAGGGAAGAAAATCAATATTATTAATATGATTATCCTCAACTGTAGAGGACCAGTTGACTGAACTGCAAAAATGTTAATTTTTTTTTTTTTTTTTTTTTGCCTTGGCATCAATTTTGTTATATTGCTTTTTGTCTCAAAGTTTAATATTCTGGTATTGCGACAACCTAAGCTCCCATGGAAGCATTTGTCACAGAAAAGATGACTGGGTGTTGTTTAACTCAGTTCAAAGGTCAGTGTCTGCCATCAGTATATGACAACATCTCCTTGCAAATAAAACAGCTCTTTCTTTGCAAATGGCCTTTACACGGTTGACGTTGCATATAGAGGGAGACGCACAGCGATGGCATAGACAGAGCCATCCAATGTTATTAGCCCTCATGAATTTCCTCAGTTTGGGATTTAAAATTCAGATTCTGGTGAATCTTACAAAATAGATAACCAAGCAAGTGCACGCAGAAATTCCCAGCAATGATGCTAGCGTGCAGAGCTTTGGTGTATTACCCTACACAAATTTATGAAACCACCGTCAATGCTAACTACATGACCAGAGGGTTTCTGTGCTGCATTGCACTCAGTGGGGCCGCCAGTGACTGGGAGGTTCTCTGCAGCAGGAAAAAAAAAAAAGTGATTTAAAGTTGATTCATGGTTGCTGCCTACCTCATTATTTCACTCAGACAAGTATTGTTGGACTATGAAATTACACCATTTCCTTTCAAAGTAGAGAGGTCAGTGGAGGAGAGCTTAAAAAGTCCTGCCAAGAAGGGTAAAGCATCTCTGGCATCTTTCCAATTGGATATGTAAATTCTACTACCTGAGACTGCGCCAAATACATGTACCTCCATGAAACAGCAAAGGTAGCAACTTCAAATCAATTCTACTTCAATGGGTTTGATGAATTTTCTTATGTGTCCGATTCAGGACTATATGCTATATGCTTATATTTGCTCTGTGGGGTAAATCTGCTGACTTTTATTCAACTTCCACCAAACTGGAGTCCAAAGTCAGTGTGTTGCAGCAAGATTCACACAAGACTGTTAATGTGTTGTTGGAATCTGTCGCAGAAAGCAGCACAGAGGGATTGCAGCTCTGTGATCTTGTTTTGCCAATACTTCTGTCTGGCAAGTGCAAAATGGGCAGAAAATGGACTGCTGCCATTTAAAGCTTTCAGGTTCTCAACAGCCTTTCACAAAAGGAGGAACGTACATCTCAAAAGACAATGCTTGCAGATAATGTTCATTTGTTTGGGTCAAAGTTTGGCTCTAAAGTCGTTTATTTAGAAAAAAGACAAAATGCTACATAAATACCAGAAACCTTTAGCTGAGAGACCTATAAAGATGCAATCTAGCCTGTAAATATGTGGGTTTATAACAGTGTCTGACCGTTTTCCTGTATTCTCGGATCATCTTTAGTTTGTCTTCTCCGCCTTTATTTTCTTCTTTCTGTTCGAGACTGCTGATTATCCTCCAGGAAGCTCTTCTGGCTCCGATCACGTTCTTATACGCTACTGAGAGCAGATTCCTCTCCTCCACCGTCAGCTCTACGTCCATACTGGCCACCTTCTTCATCGACTCCACCATTTCTAAAAGACACGGGGAAACAAATGACATAAGACCATGAGCATCTCGCTGTGCTAGAACAAAGTTTGGTGATGCTGCGTAGCATCAGGGGATGGAGGTAAACGCGTCTTGTGTCGTCGTCGTTCTGAAGGTTTTTAAATCAATTTCAATTAGAGCCTAATGAATTCATTGAAACGTCTGTTATTGGCCATTTTTAGCTTATTGCAGATGTACTGATAATGGTAGAGAGGTCAATCTGCAACAACAAACTGTCATACAAAAATGCTTTGTCTATTTTGGTCCTTGGGTAGCATTTGGATTGAGTATCTTGAAAAAAGAATTTATTTATGCGCACTGGATTCAGGTAGGGTTTTCCTCAAACCTATTAGACCTGTGAAGACATCTGTCAAAGAGTACGGAGTTTATTTTTAAACTCATTTATCAATACAGATGATGAAACGTGTCAAACGTTGGGTGAGCATTCCTATGGCAGACCAGTGCTAGTGTTAAGTGACATTTTGACCTACAATCAGGCCCTGTAGTGTGTATCAAGCTGTGCCACCATAAATGTTACTGAGCCCCCTGACAGGTGACACCATTCTTTACCCCTGACCTAATGTACCTTTAAACTACCTTTGAATCCTTCCCAAGCAAAGAGCAGAACCTGGATGGGTGGACTGACCTTATACCTCCACTGGATCTGCTTAGGTTAAAATACATTGGCTTGTCCCACTTTTTGATGGATAACTTCAATCATGATCTGCTGAGTTGTCCAGCCAACACCATCAAGTTCTACTAATCTTAAAAACTGGCGTTAATTGGACCTGTGACCTCAATCAGAGACTATGGGCAAGTTTTCTTTCAGCTGCATGTCTTCGTCAGTGCTTTAGAGAAAAAAGCAGCATGAGTGTGGCCTCACTATATGAATATGGATGTAAACGATGCTGGGTTTAAAATATTTGAAACATCAGCTTTGCACATGAGAAAGGAGACACATTTAACATATTTGTTAGACCTCAAGCCCACACACAAGGTTTTTTGGCGAGTAATACTGAATGTAAACTTAAATTTTGTTTGTTCACTAAAACACTCTTACGGGATGCTTATTAAAAAAAATTCTAGGTTAGAAAAGGAACATTGGCCAAAACATACGCTTATTGGATATTTTAAACAATCAAATATTGACTTGCAGTGGTCCCAAATCGTGTTCTCTGTGTCATATTAAAATGCCATGTCATGCTGATGCTTGTAAGTTCTGTGAGAGAAAGTACCACTATGAAAATTCTGCCTCACTGTATTAGACTGCAAACCTGTAGGTCTGTCGTCACATTATCATAACGTAGATTATCAAGTTATCACAATCTGCTGATGGATGATCTGGTGTGTTTGATAAATCACAGATCAATACTGTTTGTACAAGTGCATTACTGCAGCTTATTTGATTTAAAATAAAACAAAGACAATTATGTTTAAGTGCTGACTTCCAGCTTTTAAAACAGTGTTCTCATTATGTGAACTGGTACCATTGGAGCACATTTCTAATGAAAAAACTGTCCCTAATCAAAGTGCTGACGGTGTATTCTGTGGATTAACCAGGCTAACAGGAAATATTGCAGTTTTCGGTGCTTTTAACTCCACAAAGAAAATTTGATTCACCGTCACTGTACTGAGGTAGAAGCAGATATCCCAAAGACAGAAATCTCAAACCCAGCTAATGAAATCAAAACTATCTGCACGGCTCAATAACACTAGAGATAAATGTGAATATGCTTTTTGGGTAAATATTTGAAACTGTGTCCTCAAAACATTTTGGAGGACAGTGGTGAATACATGGATTTTCTTAATCGAAAATAAGCACATCTTCCTTCCATTAACAGAGTTTAAACCACAGTGCAGAGCCTTGAAAGGTTTCTGTCATCCTCAGTACTTTATTAATGGAGCGTCTGGGACAATGCCCAAGTATAAACTCCCCTAATGCAGAGATTCACCACCTACGGACACCTATTGTGGGAACTACGCCAGGATAATGAACCAAAAGGCTGAGCTGGATCGAATGTGCCGTCTTTCTTGTACTTCAACATTTCACATCTTCAAGGTGAATCAGTTGGGTGTGGTGTGAGAAATGAATTTTGAATCCAGGGATGAAGTGGCAACGAAAGCAATTTGACGCTCCGCTTTGAAGGAGCCACTAGTCAGCACAACAAGCCGTTTCCCTGGGGATTAACATAAAACAGAAACAATATGGGGGCTCTTATCAAATAACAAGGAGCAGTTCAAGGGGGACTTGCACCTAAATAAATTAAACTGGCTCTGCCATTGTCGAGATAAACCTGAAACGCTGCACACTAGTCACAACTCCCGTGCTAAAACATGATAGCCTGAAGCTAAAGAGTAGTGTGTCAATCATTTGGCTTTTAACTTCACAGACAGGGTGTTATCTGCAGAAGCCAATGGCAGGGCTCGATGCAGCATGTTGGCGAAACCTGATACATGATGGTTGCAAGCCAGGAGGAGCACTATGCTGCTTTGATCACTTTACCCTCCAGCCTGGCCTACACTCAAATAAACTGAATGACCTCTCTGTGCATTTTAAACATTTTCACAGAATTACAGATATACAGCCACCACGTGAAACAAACTGGGATTCAATAAGAGTTGCAGAGAGGGAAGGGCGGCTGGTTCCCGGAGCGTTTTTCCCCCCCATTCTGTGCTCGTGTTTCAATTTTTCTCTTCAGTGTTACTGAACAGAAAAGCACTGGACTCTCGGAAATAAAGAAAAATATTCATATAGGTTTTATGGCTACCAGTTTTTACAGAAACTGTCAAATTTTGTGCATGGCAGACAGCTCTACATACTACAATACCCATGAGCCACAGCGGGTCAGAGTGATAGTCAATTCAAAATGCTTTGTCATTACAGTTGAGAACAAAATAAACCCCGTGGTTGCTGAATTTCTCCAAAGTAGACCCAGATTTTAAAAGTCTAGCTGTAGATTGTATTTTTAGTTTTCTCACACTCTTCTCAACACCATTATCTTTAGCTGCCACCCACTATTAGCAGCGCATAGAACAGATTTTTTAAAAAGGTCCAGTGTGGAGAATCTAGTGGTGTAGTTACTGGCTGCATCCCCGTCATTTTACCCCGTCCTTCATAGTGTGAAGGAGAAACTACGGTGGCTGTGAAACGTACGAGAAATGTGAAAGCCCTTATTCTAGGGCCAGTGTTTAATTTGTCCGTTCTGGACTACTGTGATGGTTCAACATGGCGGACACTGTGGTTGATTCTTTAAATACAGCGTTTGCCTCAAAGTTTGCCAGAACCAGCACATAGTTCTGTATTGATGATTTAAGCGAGTGAGTTTCATACATATCCAAGCTGTAGAGATGCTGTGAGTCAACTGTAAGTCATGTAACATTGTCTATGGGGGGAAAAAAAGGAATGGGACTTTTACTTCCAACACCAAGCGCGCCAAATATAGCTCCCCCTACTTTGAAACTCTACTACTCACATTTGGACACCAACTTCTCAAGCTGCTGCAAAAAGACATTACAGTCGAACTTCAAAGCTGCACTTTGTGTAGTCTATGCTATAAAAAGCATCTTTCTTCAACGTGACAATATCGCATATTAACTGAGGAGCAATTGAGCAACTGTGACAATCATTTCATTGCTGCCAAGAGCATGTGTGTCATTTTAAAGACTAAGTATGCATGCATGAAAAAGAAATAATACCACAAAAAGGGCAGTTTCTGTTTTTTTTAATACGATCAATAACTCATAAAATGTGTTAGTAGATAAAATGTCAATTGTAAATAATTTTCTTTATATATTCACATTAAAAATGGATCAGAAGCATGTAAAAAGAAAAGAGCAGTGTCGACACACACCTAGTTGACACTGAAAGAATGGTTGAAATTGACACCAGCAGCCGCAGCACTGCCAAAAATCCAATGCAGCAATGTCCAGTGGACACTAGGGGTGAGGGTTGTATAGCTCTATAGCACAATAGGTCCCCAGTGATACCTGACAGGGTGGTCTGATGATTTCTTTATACATGGTCAGAAAAGTGGAGCCGTGAGAGCTCTACGTGTAGGATGTCAGGTTAACACACTGTGTTGACTAGTCATACTACTTTTTTTTAAACTGTCAGTTCCTTTATTACATCAGTATAAATGGGGAGGGGCTGCAGATAGATATATCAGACAGAGTTTACAGACAGAATAAAAGTTACATTTTTTCAGATAGTGGGTGCAAACAGGCCACCTACCTACACTACACAGGTAGCTCATGAACCATTATCATTGCAGTAAATTGATGAATAAAAAATTAAAACAATTGCTCATCACACTTTCAGAAAAAGGCTTAATACTTTGCGCTGCCAGAAACCTCAAAAACCTCAGGCTCTAGTGATTTATGTATTAAGTTTTTCATCTCCATTTTCACAAAAAAATCTCACAAAACAAATCAGGCTAAATGATTACTTAAAAGAAATGGATTAATAAATCACATCTCATGTCATACCTAATTTCCCTTTTGGGATGAATAAAGTAATCTATCTATCTATCTATCTATCTATCTATGTTGTTATTGAGCGAGCTGAAGTTAAAACAACTTCAGCTGAAAGAGAGAGAGAGGGAGAGGTCGCTCTGATATTAAAACTTGGCTTCGGACTGTCGTTGGCTCCTTGTTATTATCACGCCTGCAGTGTGTTTTTCTACTGAAGACACTGCGCCCCGGTACTCTGCCAGAAGTCCACTTACGCACACATCTAAATGCGTGTTATGGGCATAAACTGATGCAAAGCAATGTGTGGTCAGTGTCTTTGTGGTGTTGCGTTAGTCAATAGAGAATGTACTGTTGCGAGCAGCTGTGCACGCTTGACCCCCCTCTCTATAAAACTGGCTCTTCTATCACAAAAGTCAAGTCGGCCAGTGTTTGAGCAGTTAATGCAACGTGCATCTGTTGTTATTTAAAGTAAATGTTATTTATGTTTATGGTGCGATGTCTGATGTTATTGCTTTTCTATTATACAGACACAAAATGGAAGTATAATAAAGAAATACAGCACGCTTAAACGCACTGACAAGTCCTCTTTGTGGCATATTTTTGTACTGACTGCAGAGGTATGCTGTACATTTACTAATCAGCTCAATAACCCTTGCTTTGGTAAGAGGGCTTCCAACTCAATTGACTGCAAAGAAAAGTTAGCTCAAGCTAAACTTCTGGCTGAGATTGTTGCTGAGCCACCAATCGGACAGAAGCAATACTCTCTTCCCCGCCTCCTCCTTGCACACCATTGGGTGCTACATCCATCAATCGATATATACACAGGCCACCACGCAGGCGCACAGCGACGCTGGCTGGCCTCGTTGAAGCAGCAGACGGAATGTCACCCTAGTTATTTCAAACATAAGGCGAGCCTCTTCACATTTTACAGTCTGTAACTGTAATGTTCACGTCTAAAAAAGCACCAGGTACAGCACAATTTTATTATCCTAAACGTAAAAAGCAATGTCACTCTCATATTCGGCTCGCACCCGACACAATAAGAAGAAGTGGCGGCTCACATTGAAGTTTTCCATTAAACTGGTTCGCCAGGGTGGAATGGGTTTCTTTAACCATAACACTTGGTGGGGGCGGTGCGTTAGCATTAAGTGTAGCACAGTTTTCGGATATATTTTCTACCGAGGCGGCCGCTTGTTGAGTCAGTTGTCATTTTAAACGAGGCACAAGTCGTGTCCTGATGGGGTGTGGGCGTGCAGGACCGATGTATTTTTGAATGGGGTTTGGCGTGACGCGTGTCGGGGCTGAAGAAAGGCTAGCTAAGTTAGCCATTTAGATAGCTAGTGAGGGGAGCGGAGGAGAGGGAGGAGAGGGGGGGAGGTAGCTTAGCTCAACGCCTAACATGAGCTAAATCTTAACCAGACACCAGGACACGCGACAGGGCATGCTTTTCATGGAGCGAAATGTGTGTCAAAAACAATTAAATTAAACGTCTACTGATTCATTTTGCTAAAGAAATCTCCGCCATTTTGTCTCTCACCCAACAAATCCATGTGAACTGCTTTACCTGCGTCTCCCAAGCCCCCTGCGCAGGGAGACTGAGAGGGGGGAAGAGGGGCCAGGCATTCTGCAATGGCCCTTACTTTATTCGCAGCCTTACCGTCATATCTCTCCGCTTGTTCGGCGAGTTTAGCCTGGTATACTAGGTTCTCTCGATCTGCCATGGTGCTCGGGGGCTGTAGGGACTGTTCGTGGCGTCCCGGTGCAAAAAAAAAAAGGGAGGATTATCGGCGGCTCGGCGATTCCTGGTGGTGGATCAGCAACAGCACTGTCGCTCCACTGAACCGAAGACTCACCGGCAGCACTGGCGTAAAGATGGCGTCGCTACTCCATCCGGGAAACCCACGCAAGAGTCTTCATCTCACGCCTACACCCTCGTGCCAAGTCCAGAAATAAGCCTTTCTCTGAGATTACCCCAATAAACTCGGTTCAAAAACAGACTGTTTAGTGATTTATCAGGGCATTTAACATCACAACGATTCAGTTGTTTCTTCTTAAAGTACACCCTTTAAATGCCAGTTTGTTTGTTTGTTTTTTTCCATAAATAACAACAGTAATCAAACTGGCATTTAAAGGGTTAAAATCCTCAAAATGATGTAGTGTTGAGCAGGGCTGAAGTTGTTTAAGAGATTTATGCAGAAAAAAAAATATATTAATTTGAAACTTATAGCAGTGTATTTGGGAGTGGGCATTTTTGTCCTTAATGACTTAAAATTTGTTTTTCAGTGTTCTATTGATCTATTAGAAAAATTAAAATTTGAATTCCAAAATTTGTCAAGAGAGAGACTTTGTTACAAAAAACTGTGTCATGCACTGACACAGCCAAAATGATGGCCAGATAAAGAGGAAAAATTTGGCCAAATAGACCAAAAAATGTCCATAGTGACGGATGAGGGGTAATTAGGCATGCATATAAACCACAAATATGCATTTATTTTAATGTTTTAACACTCTCCTACCTAAATGCTACGGAATAAGCAAAATCATGTTGAAATTCACCCTCTGTCCCCGTTTTCTTCCTTTTAGTTTAGCTGAAGCCAAAGTATTTATTACGGGTAGTTTTGTTTTTTTTTTGTTTGCTTTTATTACATTTAAAGGTCGGGTGTGTAATATTTAGGAGGATCTATTGGCATCTATTCTCATAACTCTGTTTTCGTTCGTGTATAATAACCTGAAAATAAGAATCACTGTGTTTTCATTGTCTCAAAATGAGCCCTTTATATCTACAGTAAGAGCGGGTCCTCTTCCATGGAGTCCACCATGTTTCTACAGTAGCCCTGAGCAGACAAATCAAACACTTATCTAGATATAGATTTTTACTTTTAATGTGAATTTCACAGCCAGAGTTTTTCCTACATGCTTGGAAGGAGAGGGTGAGATGTGGGAGAGTATTCATTTGGTTGCAATCTGCAACTTCATTGCTAGGTGCCACTAAATCCTACACACTGGACCTTTAATTTTATACTTTCAAAACTACTCTTCAATATTTACATTGAAGTGAATCTAATTAAAATGTACAGCAGATTGCAATTCTCAAAAGTAAGCCTATCTTGCAAGATGCTTAGTTTTTACTTACTTATTATTTAACTTATTTTCTAACTACTAATCACTATGGTGCAATGCAGTGCAGTCATTGTTTATAGTAATGTACAGCACACAGTAATGGGAATGCAGAGTAATTCAACCACACTAAAGATCCAGCTCCATGCCTTGATTTAACGCTAGGCCATAAATCACTATTCTTATACTGTCTTCAGTTTTGTCTAAGTAAAATGTTGAAATGATTTACTAAATCAGCAGACCATAAATCACTGTGTGTATTTCATTGGATTCAGACTGAGAATCTTGACTTGAAAAATCTGGGATCACTTACATGTGGGGAGTAGAGTGAAAAGCTGGATCAGCACATTGCAAACGAAACCAATTCAACAAACACTGAATTGAAGTGGAATGACTTCACCCTGTGGAGACAGAAATGTAAACACCAAACTGACAATCCGGTACATTTTTTTATTGACTAGGTATATTAACACATTACATGCTACAGAAAATAAAAAGGGTAAATTTTAACTTCAAATAATATATTTTTATAACACTTTGACACAAAACCTATTTCTGCTTGTTCCGGTCCTCTTCAAAGTCAGAGTGAAATGGCACAAAAGCAAAAATATATGATTAAAATAACAGTTAAACATTGTATGGCATAAAGAGACTTAATGTGCTTTTTTCTTGAGCTGCAGAGGAGATAAGGTGCACATTGTAGGATCATCAGTGGTATCTTCTAAGAAAACATTTTCAGTATTCATTGGTCTGCAACCAACTAATAGTAATGACTGAAATGGAAATATTTTCTCTCAAAGTAGTAGTGGGAGCTCAGTGCCATGCATCTGACTGCAATACCTGATTAACACTTTGTATAAAGGAATTATAACAAATAGAAAAATAGGATTAAAAAACCTAAAATACCACTACAGAATACAGAATGGACTGACCAGCCGTGAAATGTGGCAGAGGCAACAACCACTAATGAAACATCTTTTTGATGTAAAATTATGCAAAAAATAATAATTGACATCACGTTTTGCGTTTTCAGTTAATATTTAGTTTGTCATTACAAATTATACAATTTGTTAGATGCTGTGGTTTGGGATACATCTACATCGCATTTGAAGCAGCATATTTCATAACTATTGGTCTGTTAACTGATCACCTATGTAGGCTCTATACAGTCGCTGAATAATGTAGGTACACATAGCTGACTTTTGTAAGCACATTAACCGCTGAATGTACCTAATTTCAATATTTTTGCTGATCTTAAATATTTCACCTTAACAAAGAAACATGGAATATGGGGACTTAGAACTATTGCATGTGTTTATTAACATATACAGGCCTGTATATGACCCACAGGTGTGGTTCAAAATTTTTAATAAACATATCACGGTAATAAAAATATGGCATTAATGTGGCATACAAAAAATAATTTCCTTAAATTTGCGTCTCAAAAACAAAAATGGAGGGAAAATTTCACAATTTATAAACACATTGTAAACTCAGACAACATTTGAGGATATCTGGCCAGATGTATATGTATAAAAAAAAACTGTGTAGATTAAAGACAAATTTTCGATGTTCATACAAATGCAGAAATATGCACCGCTCTACACTCTTTTACATGTTTGATAAATCTCATTGTGTGCAGGTTCCACTCCCACAGTGAGCTCTAACTGGACACAGATGCAACCGTTTGCACATCGAAGCCTCGATTTCCTCCACCAGTCCTAAGACATTGCATTGAAAAGAACAGCAGAATAGCATCATTTCACCAAAACATAACAGCTGGGGCAACTTACAGCACACTGACAACAAATTCAAATTAATATATGTGCCTTTGATTGCAGCTATAATATAGATACAGAAGGTGTTTAGGGTTGTTTCTCCATTTCTGCTTTACCACGTCACACTCTTTGCCTATGTTCTTTTGCTGTATGTGTACGATATACAACTTCTCACCATACAGTCTGTATTATAAATATTATAAATACTGTGGGAAGTGACATATGAGTGATTTTTGTGCATATATTGTTGATACATCTGACCCCAGGACATGGTTAAACTTGATTTGGAAAGACAAAATGTATTAACGTGAGTACTATGAAACCATTTGGCAGCATGCTGTTCATTTTAAAATATCAAGGCTTAGGCTTCAGGCCAGCAAGTTCCTACTAACACTCCTCATCTTTACCAATACCAGACATGACATAGAGAGGATAGAACTCTGCAGATCCTGCCGAAAAACTACTACATTGTGCAGGAACTCACCATATTCCTACCGTAGTTCAGCAGTGGCATTCATGTATCATCGGAAAGTTGATAAAGCCAATCTTAAGATCGCTATTGAGTGATTAGACGACAACTGCAGGATGATTTTTTTTTTAAATTAGTGTTCACTATATTACCCAGAGTAACAGTGAGGATAGTGTTAAGGAGGACATCCCAAACTGGTGGTCTGCCTGTTTTTGAGGAAAAGATCTAAGTGTGCATTCTCAAACAGAAAATGACATTTAGCTAAGGAGAGCAAAATTCCTACAGTAATAGACTATTTTATGGTTTATTTTCGTATTGACACAATGCTCTGTGGGCCTATGTGTGCTTACAAAAGCTTAGTGTGTAATAATAGCATGTGGGAAAGGCTGATGAGAAACAAACCTACAGAAAATGACCATGACAGCATGTCATACAGTGACAAAATGTCTTACCAGTTATACATAAAAATGGCATTAGTGTTTCAGGGTGAAAAGCATCTCTGAATGACAACAGAAACATCCTGCTGGAAGACAAAAACTTTTCTCCACATCTTCTTCTTCCTCCCTGAAGGGTGCTTATTTAGTTCTTTTCACACACTGCTGCTTGAAGTCATCCATGTTGGCGCTGAATAGTGTTTCAAAAAAGAGGAACATAAAATAATAATAATAATAATAGGTGTACAGTCTCTGGTAACAAAAAGTAAAAGAAAATATGAAGGAAGGAGAAAATGTTTACAGTATTTAGCATGTAAGGTGTGTATATATATAGTCAATTCTATCATAATATTTTCCACTTTTAGTACAAAAAAAAAAAAAGAGGACTTGGTTTGTAGTGTGGGAATAAGTAGGTGAAGTCGTCTTGGCGAGGAGGACCGTCCTTCTCCGCAAGACGGAGTTATCAGGAAGTCTTTGCTCATTTCACTCCGACGTTCACAGTCTAGCACTACAAAAGCTCACTGATTCATGATTCTGTGAGAGAAGCTGAGTGTTTCGTCTCCTGTGTGCAATCGATTTATTTTCCCTTCTGCGTGTGAATGAAGTGTAGTGGGTGGGGATACACAGACACCACAGGAAGGGAAGAGTAGGTCGACTCTGCTGTGTATGTGTGATGCAGACTTCAATACTGGGCTGGAGGTGTGTAAACTAGGGCTCGATTGATATCGGTTACTGGCGTTTAATGCTGCCCATTTTGGAAATGGACATTTTACTAATATTTCAATTTAACTTCTCTTTTCCACTGAAAGTTTCCCACAGACTTTTATTCCTTTCAAAACTGATTTAAGTCTTTCAGGGTTAGTCACTGGTATGTTGATCAAGAAATAGCTCCCACGTCTACCTGTGCTGAAGGACGCTTTCACACCTGCAGTTTGGTTCATTCGGTCTGGACCGAAGAAAAAGAATTCAACATTATTGCCTTTTGGTGCTGGTTCATTTCCTGTTCACACTGCCTTATTGTAAATGAGCAAAAAGCTGTCGACCTTAAGGTAAGTCATTGATTGGACAGTTTTGGTGTCACACTCCATCATCAACGCTACACGGACAGAAGGGAAATCAAATTTCGGTCATGCAGCTCTTAGATTGAACATATTTGGTGGCACAAAGAGAAATAAATGGTTATAAACATTAAATAATGCTGAACAGGTAGGAGTAGGACAAAAAGGTGGAGGTGTCTCGTGCTGTTACATTACAGGACCCTATTTACTGCGTCGTCCCGTCATTTCATTCACTTTTTAATGAAGAACTGCTAAAATACATGAAGGACACGAGCACAACACACCTCTGATTTAACTCCTTTTGAAGATTTCAGTACTCATGTTGCCATGGTTACCAGATTATCTTGCATAATTATATTATTCATGCAGACCACTGAGGAGCCCATCTTAAGTTTCCAGTCAGCAGATGGATTTAAAAAGTTGTTGCGCTTTGAATTCACGATTAAAAATCACATCTACTAACATAATCCTGTGGTTGGTTCTGCTTTGCATTCAAACCACCAACAAGTGCACCAGAGTTGTCTTAGAAATGCACTGAAATCAAACTTTTCAAGCCGTCTCTCTCGCTTTCAGCCGAAATTAAATGAAGCAAACGCACCAGACTTTGTTTGAACGAAGCAGGCTAGGTGTGAAGGCGCCCTAAAACAGTGTCTCATAACTACACCTGTCCAATAAACATTATAAGAACTAAATAAAGATGCTTTGGAGTTGTTGCCATATTCTCTTCTCTTGACTCAGGCTAATTGTTTACACCTGCTTTCAGTTGTGGAGCTGAGCGAAGCTAAACACACTTCTATCTGTACTGGATGCTAATATGTCTTCACCTGTGATTCTGCATTCCTTTAAAATGTAGCATTAATAAATATTAAATCAATAAATGCTGCTATTTATCTGAATACGAGAAGTATTTAATTGCATGTTTTTAAGAGGCTGTAGTCAAGGAGGAAGCCGACCGTGGCGGTGTGAAATAATGGCTTTAAAATAGGCTAATATAGGCGGACCAATATCAGTCTGACCTTAGTGTAAACTCTTCAGGACATTAGGTAAGATCACCCGACACGTCTTGCATTGGCGGAGTCAGGAGTGCCTCACCGGTTTAGCTCATAGGTTCATATGCTGTGTGCTTGAATAAATCTTTTTCTTTCCGAGCATGACAAAATGACCGAAGGAGAAGGGATGTGCTGGACGCTGTCGAGGCGATGGGAGTGCGTGTGTTTCTCAGCTCTCGTCATCGGGGTGGTGTTGTTCCAACAGTCGAACGTGGGTGAAGGGAAAGTGGCCTCGCTTGCCCTTGCACTCACCCTCCCACTGGCCGTTCACGTTGATCTTGGTCACTTTTACCATGTCACCCACCTGTCAGATGACAAAAAATATATATAAAATAAAAATGGATAAATGCACGGATGCAATAAACAAACACATTTTCTATGTATCTGCTTTGTATTAACTGACAGGACCAGTTAAAAAAACTGACCTATATATAACAGACATAGTTTGACTGATACACAGGAAGAGTGTCAGTTTTGAGTGACACATCACTCTTGACAATATCATGTATGGTGGGTGTGGTAGCAGTTGCTTGAGGCAGTTGACATTTTTCATTACAATCAAAGATACACGTCGATTTAAACGTTGGAAACTGACTCATAACAATCTGTGCTGCAGTGTTACCATGTCTGCAGCCACTTTCTAACAATCACTTGCTATGCACGGCTCTGATAGCCACATTTTTAAATCACGCCTACAAAGCTCTGGTCGGCTGGCTGGGAGAAAAAGCCACCGATATCAGGCAGCCCGACTGGAACTGCAGAGATAAAAGGGGTTAATTCAGATGTTTAGGAGGCTGCAGCAGCTTTAGCTTAGACAACAGTCTTTTATTTGCCTTCCTATCGGCGGTCTGTCTGATGGTTGAAAGTGGTTTGATTGCAAAGTTGTTGTTTTTTTGGTGTTTTTTATGTTCGAAACTGAAAACAGGTGAGGTAGATGTACAGAAGAAGTAAATTACAGCAAGTAGATGAAACACACAGGGTGCTGTAATTCCATGTTCTAAACTGTTCTTCACACTTTAAATAGGATTTAATTTCAAAATAACACTGCCACATGAAAATTACAGAATAATTGCTGGTCCTTATCTACAGTGAGAGCAGAGTTTCCTACACACAGTCTATACTTTGGCAGTCCGCACAAATATATCGTGACCTGTTATTTTAACAGCAGCAGAGGTTTGTAAACACTGTAATGTCATGTAGTCTGCTCTGTCTCACACAGAGGAACTCATATACACCATCTTCCACTCGTGTTATTTCAAACAAAATGGTGGCGTCTGTGTTTCTGAAGAAGACTCGAATAAACTGGGCTGCACGGAGAACACTGTGAGCCCCGACAACTGACAGCCGAGGGATTTCAGAGCTGGTTGTGCTAAGAAGATGGTACCACATCAGCACAGAGGTAGACTGTGTAGATTACCTACATTAATTTCAGCTGTTTCAGCTTTGGCTACTGATATCTACAGAACCGCTGTACGTAGCACTGATGGAAACACGTTGTGAGAAGGAGGCGTGAAGAGAAAACCTGACAACCACGTCACAAACTAGTTAGCGTGTGAAGTTCACCGTTTTACCACTTAATTATTTAAATGCGGCGGCTAATGACGAGCTGCTTTTGGGCAAAAAAAACCCTCCTTTCTTCAGCAGATATAAATCATGGAGTCTCTGAGCTGTGAGTTAGCAGGCTAGACTGATTAACTATCAGCTTCTTCTAACCAGTATGTCTTTATTACCCTCCAACATTGTCTGTGTTTTATTTATCTGAACACTGTTTCTGTCTGTTCCGAGTAAACATCTAAAACAACGTGCCTTGTTTCACTGGCCTCCAGTGGTACAATGTCAGACATTAATCCAATGAGCCAGAATGTGTACATAAAGAGAGGCCGATGTAAAGGATCTGTGTCTGTCTTTTTCTAATAGCGCCATCTCCACTCTGTGTGTCTTCATGTGCACTGTCAGCTTGCATTTGTAAAGACACTTTGTGTGCATGCTCACATGCATGAGTAAGCCATTAACAATGAGGACAATCTACACTGCCTCAGCTGAGACCTAAAAAAAACAAAACAAGAGAGGCAAAAGAGGTTAACAGTAAATAGGAGGACAGCCCTGGAGAAAATGAATGGTGGGTGGGATTGCTACCTCCAGAGCCAGTGCCGTCTTGTCGTAGGCATTGGGCACCCTCTTCTGAATGGCTCGGGCATAGACGGGCCCGTTCTGTAGATTAGGCAGCTGGGCGTTGACTACCGGCTGAGCGTACTGGCCTGGATCTCCCAGAGGGTTGGCCAGAGGAACCCCCGTTCCGTCTGTGCTGCCCACTACCCCTCCAACATGCCCCCCCTGTCCAGCCCCAACAACAGAGGGACCCGGGCCGGCAGCAGTGGGCGAGGCGGGCCGGTACTTCTCAACATAGGGCACGGGGATCATTCCGGCTCGGCCCTCCTGGTTAGCAGCATTCCACCACTGCTCCTCCGGCTTCTCCAGCACGCGAAGGATGTCGCCCTTGCGGAAGGGGAGGTCCTCCTCATCGTTGCCAGGGAAGTCAAATAGCGCCCGTACGAACTCCGCCTCCTCTGGCTGCTGCGGGACGCCAGCAGAGGAGCTGACAAAGCCTGTGTGCTTTGCCTTGCTTATGGGCTCTATGAGGGTGGTGGTGTCCAAGTAGTGGATCTTATAAAACTCTAGCAGGGCCGGCAGCGCCTCGAACTCCTGATCGCCAATTCGAAACCGAGGAGGAGCCAAACCTGGTAGAGGAAACGTGAAACGTGTTAGTTAAAACAGAACAGAAACACACTACTCAACAAATAAATACTAACATCCTTGGACAGGGATTAACAAGGACCACAATTACTGGCAGCACTGACCAGCTTTAACTTTGTACTCATACAGCGACAAGATTAACTGTTTTAACCATATTCGATATAGCGCTGTGTTATCACATCAAGGAGATGAGGCTCTAGTATACAAACCCAAATGCGGCTGATGTAATTTTACATCACAAGATAGTAATTCTTCCTGAAATTCAAATGAGAAACTATTTATAAACACAATAACCTGAATGTCCAGTTAAAAAAATATATAAAAAATATGTATATATATACCACAGTATCATGCGATCTTACCAAAATATATAACACAATGGGCCCACAACATTAACTGTAAACACTGGATATTTTTTAGCAAACATGTTCAGGCAATAATTCAAATGTTGGGCTTGTTGCTTGTTCTTGCATGTTTCTGTCTAAAGTTTGGAAAATAACAGTGTCCCTACACATCAATCACTTTAGATTTTAAAAGAAATGTGGCCACCATTATAACTTATTTAAAAAAATCATTTCTATACTCTCTCTGACAGGCTGGAATAATATAGTTGCCATGATGGCCCAACCATTGATGATTTACTATTAGGGAGACAGAAATAAAATGACCCAATGCCAAAGGAAGCCCAGAAAGGACAAAGAGCTCTACAAGCAGAGCGGCAGACCTGGAAGCAGGGCTATGTATGAGCAACAGGGCAGGATCACAGACATTCCTGAAACGCCAATCTGACCAGTCATCCTCCAGTTGTGACAGCCCAGCCTGCCCAGTCCCATTCAATCCCTCCTGCAGCAGCAGCGGCAGCGGCGGCAGCCAGCGGGAGCAGTAGCCGGAGCCCTGCCCACCTCACTACCGCTGGCCGCTGAGCTACCGTCCTGCTGCCTACACAAGGACAAAACACCGCCTCAACCCTCAGTGGGGAAAGATTAATAAATGATCCCAAGTACGGTGGTGGTGGTGAATAAATAAAATCGGATTGGTTGTTGATAGCCAGCTAGCTAGCTGAACACCAAACTCCATTTGAAAAGTAGCACACTTAACTTTACGCTGGCCATCCAAAAACACTCAATTTCTACATTTGCGTCTACTTACTTATGTTTTTTTTTTAAATTGTCAAACCCAACTGGCATATCTAATATATGAGGATTAGCTCCGATAAAGAAAGTGATACAAAATTTCAGTTAAAAAGTGCAACTAACAGGAGCTAACCAGCTAGCTAACGCTACACGGTCCAAAATAGGGGCGGTAGCTAGCAGTGTAAACCACGCATGAAAGTTTACATTTTCACACAAAAGAGTGAATATTATTATATTATATTCATGCCGATTTTAAGAGTAGCTTCCGAAAACACAGGGGATACTTACACTTATATGATAGAGGGCTGGTATGTGTTCAAATTTCAGGAGATCGAGTTAAATTAGTCGTTTTATAAAGGGCGTTTGGCGAGGCTTAGCCAAAGAGTGGGACTAAATCACAGCAAACCAGATTTAAAATGAAAACACGTCCTGTAGCGTTAGTCTCAAGTGAATACGAGTAGCAGGCTCACTTAAATACACAGCAAGGTGACAAATAGTTCAACGTTACCTGAGCCAGATTGCCGGTTGTTACTGATGCTGTTGATTATATAATGGGACACTTTGGAGTTCTCTGAGACGGACAGCACGTAGTCACCGGGGCTGGTGATTGAGTCCCTCACCAGGAAAACGCCATGTCTCTGTCCCTGTAAAAGAGAAACTGCTTCCTGACGGCTTAGCCTCCCCCAGTACCAGCTAGCACGGTCTTCGGCATCAAAATTACCGGCCATGGTTGTGAAATCCTGTCCGAGGCTTGAGGCCTTTCCCCTTCGCCTCTCCCTATCCGCAACTCATACAAAAACTTTGGTTGACTAACGCTGCCCCCCGAAAAAAAACGGTATAATACCGCAAATTTAAGTAACTTCCACGAGTAATGTCAAGGCGTTTAAGTTAACGGGACTTCTGTTGTCCCACAGGACCCCACAGTCAACGGCTTACGCGTTAAAAATGACAAAAAATAAATAAATCAAAACTAATGTGCAACAAGAAACTCCGGGACTGAAATGGCGGATCTAGGGAAAAGTTGACCTCATCTACCGGAAGGGATGCCTGGTCAATGGGAAGCGCTGCATTCACGCCCCTTAAAAAACACTGTAGATACCATTTAACCACTCTTTTACTTCTTTTAGATCACAGTTTATTGGGCATGCTTTTTATCCTTTAGTTTACGAACAGAAAATATTTAAATACCAAGGAATGACTTAGAAACAACGTGGTAGCTCAAAGCACCCACTTTAATTGCTCTCATTTTTATGTTCTATTTTGAACCCGTAAACGCACCGTAATCAAGCTTTTTTTCTGCAGATTTTTGTTGCTCCCTAATCAGCTTTTCTCATAAGCATGAATTTCGTGAGCAGGAGACAATGTTTGTTGTTTTACAGTCAAAACAAACACGAAGTTGAACAAGGTGCCATGTGAGACTGTCAGCCTCAGTTTAAAGTAGAAATTCACACAACTGCTGTGAACAATTACTATGAAAGCTGAGTGATAGCATAGGTTTAAAAAAAATGCTCCTGAAACTGTCCCACCTCCAGTGTTTTCTCTCTCTTTTAGACTGAGTTATTGCATCATCTAAGCGCACACGTTGAGAGGGAGGTCTTGAAATAGTAAAGATGAAGAAATTATTCAAAAATTGTACTTTAGGTCATTGGCCTTTTGCACTACATTTATTTTGCCAGTAGATGGCAATGTAGATTCCAATCCCATGAACCTGTTTCTGGCACTGATTGTAGGAAAACCTGCATCTTTCAAAGAGCTATTTACCAGAGAAACCATAAATCAACTTAAAAAGATCCATCCATCCAAGATTTCCAATGATGTGATGGTTCTCCTATGTCAGTAATGTTGAAGCTTGAATACTTGAAGAACGTTAAATGGCCCAGATTTCCACACCATCCACTTTGTCTTATATTTAAAATTACATCATTGCATAAACACCTCGTCATTACTCAAATGAATGGAGAAGTTTCCAGATGTTTGGGAAGTAACTTTACAGCTGTTGAGCATAAAATTTCATTCTTGAAAAGTTTGTTTTAAAGTATTAAAAGTAAGGCTAAGTGAGAAATGCCTTGAGAATTACCCAGAGCCCAAAAAGACCGCTTTGCAATGCGCAACCACATCTCGCAGTCATCCTCATCATATGGAGTTTGCTCAGATCTCCTCACATGACTGTATGTTTTTTAGTGTCCTCAGACTGAGTAACATTCAGATTTATAGTGTTTAATAGTACATTTGCATAGCAAATAGCATAGCATTGCAATAGCATAGCAATCTGTGTTAGTGTCCTGCCAACTACTATCTGTCTGACTGACTGACCTGGATTTGGCTGATCATATCTTGTACCACACTTTCACTCCCCGTCCTGACTTAATTTATCTTTGCTCTGCAATTTACCACAGTGATGTATGTTGCAAAACATTCACACTTAAAATGAAAAAAAGAATTAGAAAATTGCTTTATTTTACCACATTACAATACCCAACTGAAGCAAGACACCAGTTTATTGTTACTGGAGCATCTCTACACTTGTCCTGAACTCCTTTTTCTTTTGTAATAATGCTCATGTTCCCAAACACTGATTGATCAACAGCAGCTATCGCATTTTTTTTTAAACTGAAAGGTAATCTTCCAGTCTTTAATTACATTATTGTTATTGATTTGAGAACTACAGAAAAACAATCTCAACTTTTTAAATACAGCAACATTAGAGCCACACACATCACAATACAAGTCATAAGAAACTGCATTTTAAGAATCAGTGTCAGTCGACTATAAATTCACAAGGAAATCTGGTGAATACACACATACAGTATAAAACTGATAATATTTATGAGAAAGATATTTGTTTATGTGATTCTAACAACAGTGGTTTCCTTAGTTTGCCTGTCAGACACTGATTTAGTGCTACATATTAGTCCGCTCATTCAAAGTGTTCATGGCACACTGTGGTTAATAGCATCTAGGCTTGGTAATCTACTCTGATACAGAGTTATTCAAACTTCTTCAGGTGGTTGTAGAGGGACTGGACGTATGTAAACACACACATGGGGTCTGGCTTGTCCCCCATGTCTATCATGTCGTCCACCTCGATCAGACGGAGACAATCAGCCTGCTCCCTGAAACATAATTGTATTACAAGAGTAGAGATTAATCAAATTTAAAGTAGTGCAAGGGATTTATCTATTTCCAGTGAATGAAGACCATCAGAAAGACAATCATTCAAAGCACATCCAAAAACACCTGCTGCTGAGCTTGAACAATGGTCTGATGCTCCAGACAAGACACTTTTGTTGGGTTTTTTTTAGTTCATATAGGTCAAGCCCCTAGTCACACTGGTCTTAAAGCAAAAGTTGAACTTGGGAAGTATGATATATGCTGTCTGGCAACGACAAGAGTTAGATGAAAAACAAGGAGAAAAGCTAGCCTGGCTTCGTCCAAAGGTAAGCTACCATGGAATATCTCATTTGTTTAATTCATACAAAAACCAAAGTGTAATAATGACAGTTCACCAATTTACAGGCATTATGCCTATGTCTTTGCTCTGTGCCACTTACTGTGCCAATATATTCTTTCTCTTACAAATGAAGTTGAATAAATCATCAATAAAACAGACCTTTGTTTAATTCAGTTCACTCAGTTTGTGTTGATACAGCCTTACTTAGTCTTATATGATCAGTAGTAAATGTTGGCTAATCTTCATTTTTGATATTTCTTTTCCCTACTTGTGCTACTGTTAGATTTTACCAGTGGGGCTGGCCGAGTGGTTAGGACACACACTGTAGGGGAAGTAAACATCAGAGATGCTTTACTACAAGCAGAATCTGAACTGCAGGAACTAGTTCCTCTCTCTTGGTGGTATTCCTTGGCTGAAAGGTGGTCAAAGCATTTGCATTGTTGGGCACCTTTCAGTATCTTCAGCAGGTATCGCAGGGCCACAAGCATTTCACCCCTTCGCTTGAGTAGGGCAGCAAAGATTAAATTAGCCTTCACCTGCAGAATGTTTCCAAATCTCCATGCCTCCACTTGAGTCATGGGAAAGTCATACAGCAGGAGTGGCCATTGAAGTCTGGGTATGATGGCATGTGGAAGCACCACACCTTAAACCTCCCAAGCAATGACTTGTCAATTTCTTTGAGCCATATGTTTAGTTGAGCCATGGTATCTTTGAGGTAATTGTTCCATAATATGATGGCAATGTCCCCAATCGAATGTCAGTTGCCCTCTTGCTCTCCTCATTGACCTTTTCCTTTCCCTACTTAGTATTTTAAATTATTCTAGTAGCCACCATTCAGCAAAAGTAGTACATAGTTTGGCTTTAATTGAATTTTGGTGGTAATCTTTGTTATCTATTCCACAGACAAGTTTTGTATCTGTCTGATTTGATGTTGAATTTGCCAAATTTCTGTTTTCCGTCAACACACTTGCTAAGAGCCCAACAGTCAACTAAATTGTGGTACCTTTTAACAGTGCCACCTTGGTTAGAATACATTTAATTTTAGCACAAATGTACTTTGGTATAAGGGTTAGGGTTAACACTCACTCACTCACAACCTCACTCAGTCCATTCTAGTCAGCTTACTCTGCGGTGGTGAAGGCCAACTGGAGGTTTTGTTTGCGGTTTGCAGGGTTCAATGTGTTGTAATCAAACTCCAGTGGGAAGAAAGAGTGGACCAGAGCACAGAAAGCCATCCCATCACTCCAGCTGGACGAGAAGTTCTGGATATCTATGTTCTGAGAGAAAGATGATAATGGCATCACGTTAAATCTTTCATGCATTTTACAGAATTTGTCCTCTCCAATATTGATTTACTGTCCGATGTGAGAAAAGAGTAAAGTCCTTTTTGCTACTCAGTGTAGCTCCTCACTCCACGAAAACTGTTGCAAGTGAAATTATATAGAAACTGCACAAGATGGGCATCCAATAGCTACTCAATATTTCATGTGTTTTAGACTTTTATGTTTGCCCAGTGGTCATGAAAGTAAAGATGTTTCCATTTATCCTGACAATGACAACTGGGCATTAGTCCATCTGCTGATGAGGTTCATGTGATATAAAATAAAAAGCTCCAGGATAGCTGTTTTCAAATTCAAAAATGAACTTTGAACCTAAATGTTTAAGCCAATATGGACAAGAGGTCCATAAAGTGCTCAGAAAAAAAAATTGAACATCTACAGGTCCATGACAGCTGCACAACTCTGTCTGCTGATACAAGACAATAAGACAGTGATTCTTAAAACATCTTTCAGAATAAGTGCTACAGAGAGTGTTATTTGGTAAATATGCATACAGTATTATAAGATATTTTGATGACAGATATCTCACTGTCATACCTGATAGCCAATGGTTTTTGAGCGGCACCACTCCAAGAGGATCTGTTTTATACCACTGGCACTGGACATTCCAAAACTCTGAGAGCGCTTCAGTTTAGGCTTGGAATCCTTTAAGTCCTTTGGCCTGTTCAAGAGCAATATGTCATTGATCATCTGGGACTGAATATATGGATAAGGACAAAATGAGAAATATTTTAAATATGCTTACTTTGTAGGCTCTGTGTTCATCCTCTCAAAGAGAGCCCTTTTGGCCTGAGCGCCACTGGGCCTTGGAAGTGTTTGTGATTTCATCACATCCTGCTTAAACTCAACGCCCACTGTCTTGTTCACTTTCCTTAGGAGAAAACAGTGAACAACCAATCAAAATGCATTTGGACCGAAGCTGCCAATAGACTGTAAATGGCAACATCAATCTAACAATAGTGATCATGACTTACTTGTCTAAATTAGGCGAGAAACTAGATTTTATGACCGACTTGGAGGGAAGCAGTTTTTCTGCAGAACCACAAAAAGAAGAGACATGACATGAGATATATCATAAAGAGACAAGAACAAACCAAGAGAAACCGCTTTGTATCTATTCGCAGATTTGGAAAGTTTAATTTAAATACCTTGTGAACAGTTATAACAGGGCTAATAAAGGGTTTATTATATTTTACCTGCAGGTTGAGGAAAGCTCACGCTTCTCTTTAGACTAGGACTGGGTGTCTTGAGAACTGGCACTGAATTGAGTGAAGATAAAAGTGAAGAATGTTGGGAAACAGAAAATTAAAAATGAGTACATAAAGAAGTCTTTAAAAATATGTAACAGCAAGTGAAGTGGAGTGGAGAATCAGGAAACAAAGAACTACCCATGACTGTAGCTAAATCCCTGGTTGAACTCACCCCTCTTAAAGGGATATTCCCCAGGTTTTACTCCAGCATCCTGTGATGCTGAAAGACTTGGAGACTGAGCTATCAAAGCAGATAATGAAGACTCTGTGTTGGTTGTGGTCACAGCAGAGATATTCACGGTATCTAATGACGAAAGAAATGAAGCACATGAAAAGTCTTTAACTATTCACACTTAGTTTAACAGTGTCTTTGTATATTTTAAGATATTTCAGCACTTAAATCAGACAAAATAATACCACTTCAAATCAATATTGTAGCATCTTACTCACCACGTCTAAATGCATATTCGCCACGTTTCATTGTTGGGGATTCTGGTATTAAAGGATTTAGTGCAGAAGCAGGACTCTGATCAAATTTGGATGCAGCAGAAGTCTCCGAGCTGTTTTTGGTTACAGCGGTGAGAGGATAATGGGCAAAAGACTGAGATACAGAGCCTGACTTCTCCTGGGATACATGGGACCTTAGCTCCTTTGCTACAGATGCTGTACCTGCAAGAATGAAAAGGGAATAGAACAATAATGGGCTAGAACCAGGAATAAATGGGGCGAAAATAAAGATATTAAACATACAGAATTACAAATCTTCTCAAGAGAGTTAACAGGTGGTTGCTGCTGAAAATTTGTAGTTGAAATGTAAAATAGTGCAGATTTCCACTGTGGACTGCTGTTTTACTTAAGTTTTGTAGGTTATATGAAATATTGTTTAAGTTGTAAGTTTTAATTGTATAAGTTCACACATTCAAATCACCCATAAGTATTGTCTGTATGTCCATTGCTGCTTTTGTAATAACATTCTTTTAGCCACATTTGAACTGCGGTCCAGAAGCAATCAGAACATGGCCACTAGAGGGAAGCATGTTAGTTAATGATTTAATGTCATCGGTAGAAAATATCCTAATTGAAAACTGTTTACGACTCTGCATATTTAGCAGTTGTTTGTGGATAGAATTCTGTACTTAAATTAAAATGCTGGCATATTGAAGCTTCATGTATTTTCATATATCTTATACTGAAATACAGAGAGAGGAATGTCAGTAATTTCTTTTCATTTGTCTTAAATTTTGTATGGCCTTTCAAACTGACCTACATGTCTTTATTTCTTAATTTTCTTTTTACACCAATTACATTTCAACAACATTTCAAACATTTCTTCAGTAAATACTGGTTGCTGTTGATTGACTGCTATATCTGATATCTGTTGACATACTTGGACCGTGTTGCCTAGCGGTTGATACTGGTTGCTATGGTGTGCTATGCTATGATAATTGCTCGATTAATGGCAGGTTACTGTTAGGTGATTGCTAGAGGTATTACTATGGTATTCTGAGTAGTTAAAGGGTGTACTAATTGGTTGGCTCCTAGGGTATTGCTAGGTATTCGGTGTGCTTTCTAGGGTGTTGCAGATAATAAGAGTTGTGCAGAGTATTTATGTTATACTTAACTCAAGCCTTTATTATTTACTAATGTGTTAATACAATAGGTCCAACAAAGTTACTGAATGCTTTCATAGGACTGTCAGGATCAAATCCTATGAATGCATCTCCGTCTTTGTACGCAGTAACATGAAGTAAAAGACCCACAAACTGACCTCTTATAAAAGAATATTCCCCTGCTTCCCCTGTTGGGGCTTCCCCTGTAAAATGACCAGTTGCATTAGGCACCGATGCAGGAGACTGGGCAGGTTTGGTGGCAATCAGACCCTCTTGACTGGGTTTGGTTGTCATGGCAGTGACAGGAAGATGGGGCTGTGGTTCATCAGCATCTGAAAAAGGGAGAATCTGAATAAAAAATGAAGTCAAAATGCATTTAAAAAAAGAAAAGCTTTAGTCTCAAAGTTTGAGCCTTGTGACTGTCTACATCTCCTTGTAGGTTTCTCATCTGAGAAATCAGGTGGGAAACAGAAACAGCACAATTAAGGAGCAGTTGAGATTTTAAGTTATGAGTTTGGTTATAGTGACAAAGCAGAAATACATTCAGCAGAAATAAAATTTCCACTCACCACATTTAGCAGGAGACTCTACTGATTTTACTGGAGATTCTTTTGTTGTTTTGGGTAATGACACAGGAGACGGAGGAACAGCTGAAGCTTCGGAGTTGGCTTTTGTCAGTGCAGTGAGGGGTTGATGGGGTCTGCTCAGAAGACCTGATATTTCCTGGTCTGGAAGAACATTTGTTCAATCAGTCATATTTTTAAAATAATCATTGACAGTGATAACTGTAGATTTCTATGCATCACTGCTCAGCAATCATTATTTTTAGCAGTCTGAACTTGTAACACATGAACCAACTGACCAGGCATGTTGGGGGTGTCCATAGTTGACTGAAGAGAGCTAGTTAAGGCTGAAGACTCTGAGCTTGTTTTCATGGTGGCAGTGAGAGACTGGTGGGACTGGAGAACAACTTCAGTAGTTTGGGCTGCATTCGAGTCCACCAATGAGCATTCTGAGGAGCCATAACCAAAGGTGAGGTCAGCTTGTCAAGTTACCTTTGTAGAACTTCTCAGATTATCTGCCTACCTTGATTCCCATTCTCTTCTGCAGTAGTGGCAACAAGGGCAACACTTTTCTCTCCTTTTGAATCAGTGCCCTGTTCAGGGAAGAAAAGAAGTTCATGAATAAAAACCATGACATCCACAAACTGGTAGGGTCATTTATATCCTCAAAGGAACACATCAAGTTAATGGAGGACTGATGTGATAAGACGGTGGGTCTGATCTGAGCTATCTTGCTTGAGTCTATTGTGAGAAAAGTCTTGTGCGAAAGTGGATTTTTTTCTGTTATAGATGTTTTTGAGTGTTTTCACAATAAAAATTTGTTACTACAACAAGAATCATAAAACCTGACTGACATAAAATCTGAATGAAGAATTGTGCAAGGAGTCCATTTCCTTTGTTGGCTCCGTAAAGGTAAATGAGTTATGTAAGACACGCAGCTAACTGTGTCTGTGTCTATTTGTGCATCTGTCTTAGCAACATCACTCATTGGGTTCAACATTCATTTGCTCACAAAGATGGTTGCTGTTGGTTATTTAGACTGCTGAATGCTGTGGAACTAAAATTAAGTTTAGACTTTTATCATCTGTGTGTATGTGTGTGTGCTCACTCCTCTAAATGTGTGATCTTCAGCTGTTAACAGTTGAAAACATCTCCTTTAATGACAGCTGTGGCCAACAAACCCATGTTCCCACTGAGTAGCTATTTTAGATTTTGCAATCAGCCCCTTTGCAAGAGTTTCCGCTCCACTCTTCTTACATCCCAATATAGCCCCAAATGGATGCTTTGGAAATCAGGGAGTTAGACTAAGCAGTTCAAACAGCGCCTAAGTATATCAGCCTGAAGCTTGGCCTGTCTTTGCCCCCTGTCCCACCCCCTAGCCTTTTGCTTTCCAGAGACACGCAGTGGTCTGGCAGCAATGCAACAAAGCCATTTCAGCCAGTCTGTCAACTCGTCATCAGGAGGGAGATTAGCGCCACAGTAATCTGTGGGCTCCTGTAGGATATCACAGTCTGACTCTGTCTGACCCTCTTAATGCCTTCAACCCCTGGCTGGGTTTAACTCCATATCACTTTTGGCTCTGTCTTAGAAACATGCAAACATACTTTGGTTAGAGACGACAAACACACAAACATAGGCATGTCTGGCCAAATGGTTTTTATTATGATTGAGGAGTGATTCTGATTGTTACAAGCCACAATGAAATAATATATTATGATATTTAGCTTCCGTTTTTATTTGTCAGATTTGAATATTTATTTACCTCATTGCTAACAAGTGTGGAAAACATAACAAATATCCGGGCCAAGACTTCCTTTGCAACTTGATACGTGAGAATGACAAGAAAGACACATTACGGCTAATCTCTGTAAACAGATATCTGCATATGAATATAGATAACTTTAAAAATCGTCACCAGACGATAGCTGATATGTTCCGAGATTGCATTTCAGCCAATGTGTTCCATCTATTTTGCTGTCCACACAGACTGCTGAAACCAAATCTCACTCAAACATGACTGGTCAATAGTACTTGGACTACAAACGGAAACCAGAATTCTTCCAGTGCCAAAATCTTGGTCCCTCGCCTGCAGATTCTGCATGCATATGCAGATATCTTTTATAGAGATTAGCAGCTAAGGAGTGAGATGTTTCTCAGGAATTGGTGAAGAGCAAAACAAAACTAAAAGGAAAGTGTATTTCTGACTTTGATTTTTCAGGTAGATAAAAACACAACAAGTAAATGCTAATTTTGCTTGGGTAAACAGGTTCACCAAAACATTACATGGTTAAACAGTTGTTAACTGATTTTCTGGAGCTAGCATCTACTCATCATTACCGCACATCGTAAGGCACTTGACACTGGGAGCTTGGGAGCAACTTGAGACAAGATGTAATAATCACCCTTTCATTCCGAAAGTTACAAAAATTGTTGGACACAGCATCCTCCCTTCCCTATCTGCCCAAATTATGCTTACCATTGCTAGCTGCTGTCAAAGAAAAATAGGAACTCAACAGATTTTAAAAATACTGACGGAAGATGATGTCAACTTTGAAAATGGTGGGCTATCTTAGTATTTGGGGGTGGGCTCAAACTGTGGTACGTCAGAGTGGGGGGCTGACGGGTGGGAAAGGACCAGGTGATTTCAGTGGAGAGGAATGTTGGCAGGGTGTACGTTTCGACAGGACAGCTGGTTGTCCCTCTCAGGGTGTGGGCTGAGGGTATTATTGACAGGGACGTAGATGCAATTCAACTTTCCATTAGGAGATTTGAAACTTGGATTGGCTGGGAAGCAAGATTTATTTATATATATCTGTCTTATGAGTTACATCATAAAAATGCAACTCAATATGTGTACTGTAGGCACTGTTAGAAGCATGAGGTGTTGTATACTGTTCGTGTTTGTCAGCTAGTCCACTACATGATATAGAGCATGCAGAGGCCCCAAAGAGCCACAGCTCAGTCCCAAATCACAGACCCCAAAAATACATGTGCCCTTTGCAAGACCTGCTGTTATAAAAGGGGATCTTGAGCAGAAGAGGGCCGAGATGGGGGGTAGGGAAGGGTGTAAGTGTGTGAGCATGTATACATGGTGTTGGGGTTGTTCTTGAATTCACTGGGGCCAGGGTAAAGATACAATCGCTGTAATTGAAATGGTTACAATTTGGATATTCAAGGTTAATAATGCATCATAATATCTAATAATACAAATGGCAGGTGATGCTGAGCCTATAGACCAGTGCTCTCCAGAGAAATGTGTGAAGCTGGAGTCAGCGGTTAAATATATACTGGACAAACATACTGCAGATCCCAAGTTGGGTCCCTTGACACTGAGTCAAATCCTAACTCCTATCCACGTCCTCACATGGAGGTTTTTGTGGATCAGGACAGCTCAGTTCATAAGCACGGTTGATATTTTGAACGTACCACAGTGTTCTAATGAACGGGGTGGTTTCTTGTTGATTGATGCAGTGACATTTGAAAGGATCATGCAGTGCATTCACATGGTTTGAACACCTGACATAGACACAACTTTGTGAATGAAACCTAAGCTAAACTAACAAAGGAAAAGAGGTTGGACAGAGTCAGGTGGGCCTTCAGTGTTCGTACCAAAGTTCCCTCCTCCAAACACAAGGACTGAGGTGCTCAGGTTCCTTGGCACGGTAGGCTACTATAACATGAGGTTGTTTTCAGACAGACAGACTTCACAGTGCGAAAAACACAACAGTAACTTTTTATGAGGTCACTGCAATGAGTGGGTGCCAGTGCAGAGGGCTTCTGCAAGAAATTGCAGGGTTGTCAGGCAAAAAAAGTTTAGGCTTACTAAAATATTTGCCACAACACAATCTGGCCACTCATTGCACATTCAAACAATTACTGCATGATTATCTTTCCATTATTTACACTTTTATGTTCTCGCAGGTAAATAAGAGCATCACCCAATCCAAGTGACAAGTTGGTAGATGGAAAATAGAGGAAGTCCTTCAGAGCTAAAAGCAGGTTCATCATTTTTGGTGACCAGGCTCGTTTTGATTGGTACACAGCTTTACAGCATACTACACCTCTTGTTCACCCATCTCACCCATCATTCTACTCCAAGACAAACATATCCAATGATGTTGTTTATGATGCTGACTCTATTTTGTTGCAATATTCTTTATTATGTGAACTGTATTATCTGTAGAAAAGCAGAATGAATACTCACGTTAATTTCAGCATGTCTCTTTGCTCTCCATGGAGGAGGAGCTCGGGTGTTGATGGGAGCAGCAGTAACAGCAGCAGCATGGCTTGATCCTCCACTTGACCCTGATGTTTCAGAGTATGTGAAAGTGGACTGACTTGTCTGGCTGCTCTCTGATATTCCAGAGTAAAACAAATCTCTCTGGTCTTCCTGGGTCTTGGACTGAATCTGTGCATGTCCATTCTCTACACTACTCTCCACGTTCTTCACCTTCACTTCTACAAGACTCTTCTCAATCTTTACCCCGGCGAGACCCTCCACCAGACGGCTAAGGGCCTCCAGCTTTGCCCTGAGCTGCAAGTTATCCTCCTGCAGCTTAGCCACCGCGCTGGCCAGGGGTCCATTGGAAATGCACAGCTCCTCGATCCTCTGCTCTATGCGTTGCTTGAAAGCACTTACGTCCACGTGCACCTCCCTGATGGCAGCTTGCAATGTGGCCTTGAACTGAACCAGAGCCTCGCTTACCATCACCTCCTGAACACTCTCTGTGGCTACATCCATGACTTTTCTTCTTTGACCCTCACCACCCCGGAGATTCAAATCAAATGAGTTATGGGGTGGCCAGTATGGAGCTCAGAAACCAAACCTTCTGTCTTGTCCTACCTTGTCTTTTTCAGTTCGTTCACGTCCTTAAAAGCTCTTGACCAAACAATGTCACTACTAATTGTTCCTTCTGAAAACTTTCAAAGATATCTGCGGTGTTCCATGCCACTTTTCCAGCAACGCTGAAGATGAAAAATGGTTTTAAGGATGACTGGGGCTGAAGGATGGTTCCTTCCTTGGCAGCAACTTGTTAAAGTCCCATCAAGCTCCATGGAGGACTTCTCTCAATGTGCGTATTCTCTTACTCTCCCCTCTCATCTGGTCAAAGTAAGAGCAGTTGTTATTTATAAGCCATGGAAAACTCATGCACAATGTTATCTTGGGAAAAGAGATTACGCACTGCATGGGCAGATCAGGTTCTCAGTGCATGCAGGACCTGAGGAATGAGCAAACTAACCTTTCAAAGGGATCCAGTTTAAGTGGCAGATGATTTTATTCTGTCTTCCTCTTGGGTAGTGCATCTACTATGTTTCCTAGATATCAACCCCTGCTGCCGCAGACCAGTGTGTTGTCTGAGCTATCTGTGTCTCCTGAGCTTGGGAGCAACAGGTTCGCCTCTGTATTTTGGGACATAAAGGGGGTGGGAGAAGATCAAATGGGGAGGCGTGGTCAAGATTATTCAAATGTTTTTGTCTCTCTTTGCTGCTGGTAAAACTGTGGTGCGAGACACCGGGCCTGCAGTTTCCTGGGGGTCAGTTTCAAGATGTTCTATGCCTGCACAGTCAAAGTGAAGACCAATTTCATTCTGAAAGGGACTTGGAAACAAGGAAGTAACAAGGGAGAAAAGATAATACTTTATTTATTCTGAAAATGTAGTCCAGTCTCTACATTAAAGACACATCAAGACTGTGATTTTAGGTACTGCAATTCAATTTCTAGAGACTTTTTTGACACAAAACCACATAATTAAAGGCATACCACCTAAAAATCTAAAGAAACTTAGGTCTTGGATACTCTTTCTTGTTTTTTAAAATGTCAAATTAAGTAAAGATCTTCACCACATTGACATCTAACATTTAGAGATACCGGACAAATACATTTGTAAATAGTGAAAGGCTAATATAAATATCTCCTCTAGACCACTGGTTCCCAAAGTGGGGGGTCAGGACCCCAGGGTCGCAAGGCAGCAAGGGGGGGTTGCAAGATGATTTTCAGAAATCAAATAGAATTTAAATAGAAATAGCATATTTTAACCATAATTGTAACAAAACAAAAAAAAGTAGTTATTTTTAAAATAAAATCCTTTCGATTTTCTTTGCCCCTAAACATTATGACACGTAACAAAGACAAATCATCTGACATCTGGGGATAGTGGGCATCGCAAATCACTGGTACCTTTGTTTTGGGGGTCACAGGCTAAAAGGTGTGGGAACCCCTGCTGTAGACAGCTAATTTTAACCACACTAAATCCTGTTTACTGTATTTGAAGTGCATTTTTTTGTGTATGTATTTTTGCAAGTGGCAAATGTGGTTTTATTTTTATTTATTTACATTTTTCTTTACGGTGTCTTCATTTTCTTGTGTTTTGTCCACTTTCATGGTTTCTGCAGTTGAAGAGCATTGAGCTCTTTTTGCCATTGTACATTTCACCCAAATACCTCAAAAACAGGTATTTTCTCAAACTGAATCACTTCATCTTTGTTGTTACTTGTCATGTTGGCAATCATAGAAGCAGTAGATATATTAAAAAACGTGAATTTACAAACCAAGACCATATAGTGCTAGCTAAAGACCACCTCGCACTACAATACCTTAAATTCTTTATCAGCCACCTTTAAATTGAATATTACATTGTATTTTGACTGATCATCTTATTAGAGAGGCCGATGAAGAAGACATCAGAGTATTCCCACTGACGTTAATGCTCAGAATCTAAACCCAGCCTGTAAACCAGCTTGCATAGACATTGCTGCATTGTATATGACTTCAAATAAGAAAGCTATGATAATTATTTAAATAAAGTACCCATTTAAAGAAATATGGTGCTTTGAAAGTTATTTTAAAATCCTAGTTTGTTGATACAGATACAGATTTAAGCTTTATAAGTCATTTTGTTAGATAAACAAATGACCTTCACCACACCACCACCCACATATCTCTTTAGTAGATCATCTTCACTGCAGCAGCTGAGCAGCTCGGCCTCAGATGTCCGCTTGAGCCAGCAGTGCCTCTGGGTGGCCGTGACTTCACATTACAGCTGAAAGATGATCTAAAGACACCATGAGCAGGCATAGACACTGTACAAACTGAATAAAAAAAAAGGAGGAAATGCAAAGCACGTGAGAAGAAAATGTAGATCATCTTTATTTAAAGCAGACACAGATGATGACGAGAGCATTTTGCAGTGATATTTTCTGGTGAAGAGAATCAAGAGGGACCATTCGAATCAGTGCTTTAGCGTAATGGCTGCGTCCCAATCCACCCCCTCGTTCATTCACTAACCTCTTCACACTCAATAACGTGCAAATTCAGACAATCAATGGCAGACTGTGACTATAGTGCACTGATAGGGAGTGATTTGGGACATGGCTCTTGGTTTGAATGAAGAAACAGATTATTCCCCTTTTAATGGCTAAATGTTTATGTGTGACTGATTCCTCTAATCATAATCAAGATGGAAAAAACAAACAAACAACAAAAAGCATAATTAAGATTCCTCAGTTGTTGTCCTTGCCAGTTTCCAGACCTCTGAATTGCTGCCAACATCTCTAATTTATTCAGTGATTCACGTAGTTCTGGTGTTAAGCTCCTTGACAGCCGTTTACCCAGTTGAAGAAACATTTGGCCAATCGGGGCATTGCAAGCGGGGTTAAAAAATAGGGGTGGCGACCTCTTCCACGTTCTCGACCATTAGCCAACAGAAAAATGTCATGTGGATGAGATAGACAAAGCTGTAGTAGCTGTTTGTTGTCAAGTCAACTTTCAGAGAGATGACAACTCTTCAACCTCATGTCTGTACATTTATTATGAAGTTACAGACTGGAAGACTGAAAACAATGGAAAGTCCATCCAAACGTAACAAAATCCTACCAGTGACTCTAAAGTTCATCAGTTTATCAAAGTTTTGTCTGGTTTAGTTCTTCATTGTTCTTTTTGTGCACATATGTGTGAGATGCATAAACAGTTACGTTGGTTATTATGTTGTGGAGGCTAAACTAAAATCTTCTGTTATTCATGTGAACTGTTATCTGGAATAATACACCACACTTCTCTTGGGGAAAAAAATGGTTTATACTGTTTTTTTCAGGGGTCGAGTGAGTACTGGGCGTGTGGTCGTACCAAGTGCACAAACAAATTGTACGATGAGTTCTTTGTAGAGCTTCTTCTGCCTGGAATATGCTCCCAACCAAGATTGGTCAGATCTAAACAGACGTCCTTTCTTTCTTTTGAATCTATAGATTAGATGTTATTTTGTTATTGCTGCTTTGCCTCCATTCTAAGTTACTGCTATTTATTGTTTCATGTTTAGAGTCATTTCACTTGCATCTATATGGTTTATATTGCAGTTTCCTGTCTTATCATTACAGTGTGATAAGATTTCAGTTTAGTCTTCATTTTAAGCTAACTGGCTGCTGGAAGTAGCCTCATTGTATTTTACATACAGACATGAGAGTACTCATCTAACTCTCCTTACATTATTCCCATAAACCTCCAATAACTGATTTTAACGGCCACTTTTAACTGGTTAAATTTATACGGTGATCTTATTTTCAAACAGTTGTTACCAGAGTAACGTTATCATTTGTTTGGAGTCGTGTTTGCATCCATCTGATGAATGTATGTCAAATATTTAATCTCTTTTAGCTCTGTTTTTGGTCTCTACCAACTCCTGGGGGAAATATCTGGTTCTTTAGCTTCTAAATGCTTCACTATGTTCACCAGTTAGTTGCTAACTGAAAAAAAGCTGCCTGTTGAGGCCGAACACGACGACAATTGAACCAGAACAGTAAAATTCAGGACCAGGCAGCTAAACAATGAGCCAAAATTCACTATAAACCTCAGTAATCCCGAGGGGAGCTACAGATTGGGATGATAATTCTCTGTAGATTCAAAACAAGAAAATCAGCCAACATGAACACAATGTCAGGCTAAATGAAAGTGAAAAATGAATATTTAATGTTACATGAGTTTTCAGGGCCTAAAACTTTTTTCTTCATGGATGTAGATGACATGCAGACATATAAAAAGACAAGGAAAACAAAACAGAGACTTGTTCAAAACAGTCTATCAAATCAAATTTATTGAATTTTAAAGGGGTGCTCTGAATTCACAAGTTGCAGCTACAGTACATAACTTCTCTTATAATCAATACTTTTAAGCTATTTCGTAAAACAGTCCAGTCTCTTTTCAGATAGGAAATTTTCCTCAAAAAAGGTCACGCTACAAAAAAGGACAGATGCATCAAATCTGATATATATATATATGTATGAAAAATTAGAATGCTATCAAAAATAATGTGGGGCAGGAAGTGTTAAAGGTTGTGAAGGTGCTGCATTCAAGTCAGTTACACACCCATGGTGGAACAGTGAGTGATATGGACAGCAGGTCAAGATTAAAATCCAAAATCTCCAAAACGTACACATCCTCCAGACTGACAGATGATTTTTGTAAAACAACAGAAACACAGCAAACAAATTCACAACTGCAATGTGTCTATTCTTTAAAGGGTTTCAACCTCAAATGAGAATGTATATCCATATAGAAAAAAAACATTACGGGAGTGGTTTGATGATTTCAAAATATAGATTAAATGCTACAAAATATGAAATACTACAAAATATTAATCTCAACGGAATCAAAGGACAACTTTTATTCTCATTCTAGCAGTAGATGCATAGCAATTTGTTTCAGCTTCAACCGGTTGAAATATGAATCACGTGATTTTAAAATGAACAATGAGACTTTTCTTGATGCTTGCTAAGACAGTAATTTTGCTATTGCTAATATGATGATGATGATGATGATGATGATGATGATGATGATGGTAAACACAATAAATACAGCCACAACCTGTAAACACTGCCTGCCAAACGTAGCTCTTTCATACTGAGTTTTGTGGGTATCACAAATAGATTTTTCACAAGGCACTGGAGACCAAATTTGGTTCACTGTCCACAGATCAAAATCAGTCCCAGCAAACACAGTATTCGCACCTCATTCAAAAAGTTATTCCGTGCAGTTCATCAGCCTAATGCCGCGTTCACATTGTATCAGAAGAAACCAAAAACAGAGTATTGTGGCTACATGTTCAGACAACACTTTAGATGTAGAACTGGTTGTAGAACTGGTTATGTGTCATTACAACTTTTTCTTTTACTAATGATCTGTGTATGTTCGACTGTTTGAAACATTTTGAAATTGACACCAATTGGGTGACGACAAAAAACAAAAACATACATGTTCCACTTGTGATTAGTACTAATCCTGGGATTCCAGGATCAGCATGAGATGTCACTCTCCATCAAGTTTTATTTACATCCAATATGACATGAACATGGCATTAGACCACAAACTTTAGATCCCGTTCTAGCTTTAAAACCTTTATTCAGCCTTCATTAAAATACCCACCACCAAACCCAAACGCCCCCGCTCCCCAGCCCAAATCCTGCACTCCCCAGGAAAGAGGGACCAACCATGAGTGGATGTGACAAAGCAGCAAATCATACAAAAAAGATCATGGGGGCAGAAGAGATCCCACGTGCAAGTTATCATTCCCATTCACATCTCAACAATCCACAGAAACTCCAAAAAATGTGTATTACCTAAATATACATAAGATTAACATATTGAATGATGGGAACATAGACACCAAAGTTTGGACACGGTAGTGTTTTGCACTAACTTACAGGAGTATTACAGGGCTACAACCCCAAACCAAAAAGAGCCAAAGTCCTGCCACATTTATAATTTCCTCCTCGGTTCCTAGTTTCTTTAATGTGCATGTCTGGCACGGTGTTGGCATCCAACAACAGCTCCCATCTGTTTTAGACACAGGAGGGCTGTCAAAACATTATGGGAGCTGAACTGAATGAACACTAACATATCAATCATCAGTGGTAGCCTGAATATAGTGTAGGCTAAAGTATTAGCATGGGGCTTACCATAACTTAACATAATGTGTCAACATAAATTGTTAGCTTGTAGCTCATTATGCCTCAAAACCACTAGCAATCACATGGACCCATGTCTGCACTGTGCGATAAAGTGTTAGCATGGAGAGCACTCTCACTTAATAGCAAGAGACAGACCATTGTGCTGAAATGTTAGCATCCATAACTTAATAGTGAAACATATAGTGTTGGTTTGGAATAACCACTCAACATAAATTAAGTGTTAGCGTAGAGGTTTGTAAGATAAAGAGTTTGTATGGATATGTGTGATATTAAGTGTTAGCACAATGCTTGTTAGCACCCAAAAGATAAAGTGTTAGCATGTTTGCAACCACTAAATACATAACTCTGCGTGCTAAAGTGCTAGCATGGAGTGAACCCTTACCCAAAATAGTGTTAGCAAGAAGCTCACTAATTCTCAACACTGTGTAGGCCTGTGCTAAACTGTATGTGTTAGCTTGGTGGTTGATATGACTCAAAGTGTTAGCATGAACTCGTGAACAGTGAACCAGCAAACAGTGTTACCAATAGGCAGAGGCCTATGCTAACCCGTGTTAGCACGGTGTAGCAGAGCCGTACTCGTGTTAATTTTGGTGTCCATGTTCCCATTCAACAGGAGTCAGACAATTAAATTCGACCCTTACATACAAGTACAGGGAAAACAAATCACATCTTTTCAAATGTTAATGTGTTATGGGTAAAGAAAGAGGTACATCAGGATGTAGTTTCACAACCAGTGTGCAAACCAAAGTAGTAAAATGTCACTGCCCCAAACTTTAATGTTAGTTGAGAGTCAACTTAACAGCTGGTAACTGTATTTCATCCATCACAGACCCAACAAGTTGGTCACTCTCTGGAAACCCAAAGAAAGAGGATACGACTGGAGGGTAGTTATGTTTTTAAATGAGGTGGGTCACAGCATGTCTAAAATACTGAAAATCAAATGGATCTCTCTTCATATAATTACTGTGATAAACTCAAGTGCTCAACTCAGTCTTTGGTTTACCAACCCTTAGAAATTAAAAGTACTACAAGCCATGTTGGAAAGCATAAATAGAAGAAAACTCAATAAGGAAAAAAAAACCAAAAAACATCATATTGAAAAGAAACCATTCTAGATCATCTTCAGGAATCTGTCTCAGTTTCATTATCTTACAATAAACCTCTATACACACATATGTTAACTTCATCAAACTTCAAACCCTGAGCAAAGAGGATGTACTTAAGACTTTCTACAATAAGAATCTATCATGTGACAAAGAATACCTGTTAAGATATGTGTACTCTGCATGCCTTGAACCTTTCGTAATTCTTTCTGAGGGATTCTCAGGTTTTGGATCGAATGCTGTTTATGTGCAACATGACTGCATGAGGCAGTCATCCAGACTGCTAGCAATGGTAATAAGGTGGCTTGTCTTCCCTTGGCTATGAAACTTTTGAAGAACTAAAGTCTGCAGTCAGGTCAGTGTAGCAGGCTAACTTCAGGTCAGAATAATTCATCAGGTATTTGGGTTTTTTTTTATTTTATTAAAAATCATCAGGTATTGATAAGTCATCAGTTGATATGGGTGTTATTTTTCATGTACAGAAATTACATTTGAATTTTGGACATCGTCACACAGCCTTACAAATATAGAGATTTCCTTTCGTAGTTACCAGAGGGACACAATGAGAAAAAAAAAAAAAGAAAGACTTTTGATGATTATGATCAATTGTGGAATGTCATATTTTCTATATTAATACAATAATTTCAAAGCTAAGTCTAGTCCATCTAACACTGTCAAATGTGACAGATATTTCCGCAACTATCTGTCAGATTTGACAGTTTCTGCAACTATGAAATGGGACCTGTCAAAATTGTGGGCGAAGGGAAGTTTAAAGTGACTTTCTGAACATCTAAAACGTGACTAGCAAAAACTCAAGAGGGGGCATTCTCTGTCTGTTGATGCACTACTACTACACCTCAAAATGTTTTGTGTCATGATGGTATAAATGTTGTTTTTAATGCTAGATTATTGGTTGATGGAAACAACACCATATGTCGTATTTAGTGGAGGGTGAGAACTGAAGATATATGCGTCTGAAGGCAACAGACTACATGCACGGTTTCTACAGGAAATGCCCGGCCGGCCGGCCGGCTCTACTGATCCCAACTGGCCCTGCCTGCAAACTGCTGAGTGGACAAGCAGATGATCCCGACGACAGATGGCAGCAGAGAGGAGGGAGGGTGCACTCTGCTCTGTGAACGCTCTCAGCAACTTTCTATCACTGCAGAGCACATCAGCCAAGAGACTGAGAGGAGTAAAAATGAAAGACCAGAGCAGGAATGACGGGAGGGATTGGAGGCTGGAAGGGAGATGATAAGAAGGAGGTGACGCACAATTTGGGAAGGAATGACATGCAGAGTTTGAACACAAAAATATAAATGGGTGACTAAACTGTTAGTTTTGTTTGATGTCAAAAGGTAACTACCATTTCATTTAGCCCACTACATATCTGCAGACAAGTGGATGTAAGATGCTCTGTGTGAACAGAACAATAAAGAAACAAGAGTGGGAGAGTTCAGCTGAAAGCAGGACAAAGAGCCTGGGATATTTCCAGTAAGAGTGGCCTGGTCAGCAATGGACAAAAGAGGCCCGCACTCTGTTGGGCCACAGCCAAACCAGACAAACAAGCCCATCATTCAGCAGCTCGGCTCTCCTTACTGCCTCATCCTCGCGCTGCTCGTCAGCAAACAGTCCGTCTACCAACAACGAGACTCATCACCTTTTCCCTGCACTGCTGTTCCAACCGGACGTGGAAACTGACTGCAGGACCACCACACAGGAGCACTACAGAACCCATAATGCAACAGCGGCGCACTGGTCTTTTTCAGCAGTCTTGATGCTTGAAAGTTGAAACTTTTGACTTCTTTCAGGGTAGAAAAATTGAGATTTAAAAGAGCCCTCAAGTCACGGGGCTGTCATGTTTTATTCGAAATTTCTAAAACTATATTTGTTTTGTTAAAGCGAGCTTATGTAACTTATGAAAGAAGAAAACAAGTCGAATTCATACGCAATAAAATACACCCTTGTTTAATTCAACACATTGAGGGGATTTGTACCTACAGCCTCACTTGGTCTGGTATGACCCATTAGCTTATAGTGGCTACTGTTAGCTAATATTTTAGCGTGTTTTTCGCAATCACAATGATCGCTTAAATAGATTCACAGTGGCTGCTGTTCGGCAAAAGTTACGAAGGCTCGCTTTAACGCAAAATGAAAGAAACGAGCCATCATGACACAAAACCTTCCGAGAGAGTAATGTGTGGAAACATTTTGGATTTGAACCCAAACAAAATGCGGATAAGGGAAAGGCTAATCGTCGCCATTAAAAGAAAGCTTGTTAGCTTGCTAGCTATGTCAAATTCTACACCAACATTAGCGAGTGAGTTTCATTCAAATTTATTACAACGATTTTTCGGATTAGTTGCGTTCAAACCTTTTTTGAAAAAAGTGACAGCCCTGTCAAGTCAGTTTCCAAACGGGAAAACTTTGTCCAATTTGTCAACTGAGCTAAGTTGTAAACGTTTCGGCTTGATGCTACAAAATTGTTAATAATGATCAATATACAGTTGTTGGTTTTTTTTGTGTGTTTTTTTTCCAGCATTACATGAACTTGAATTAATCAAAACATCAGTGAGGTAAACTTGAAAGACAGGCAAAGAATTTTCAACTTCCAACTCAACTGAAATGTAACACGAGACGAGAGTTATTTGTAGTCCCAGTAGAAATGCACAGTAGAAACAAATGAATGGTCCCCCCAAAAAAAAAACAAGAGAAGAACATTGAGGCGTGGATCAGTTCGATATGACTTGACGTTAGTGTTGTATACATGCACCGCAGCAGCCTCTTTTTGCATAGATTGAATTTGCAGGACATTAAAAAAAGGCCATTAACGTGTATTTAATCAGTTAGTTCACTATAAAGCTTGAATGACCGGGAATATTAAATGATTTTCTCTCATAAATGCCTTTTAGATAAATGTCTTTATAATTTCAACAAAACAAATAATTGCTTTGCATGATTAAAAAAAAAAAAAAAAGGTCCTCTCAGGTCTGATTGCGATGTCTAAATATAGTTCTAAAATTTTTTGTCTTTGAGATGAAACTAAAATGTGATGCAAATCTCTAAAAACGAAGTATATACAGCCCTGTGTGAAGTGCTCAATGCAACAGCTAATACACAAGGGAAACTAAACTGGATCTGTATCAGGATGTCCTCGATGTTTTGTGGTAGTAAATTTCAATCCACCCTGGCAAGCCACTGCTCACCTTATTGCTCTACCCTTGGCCCTGAGTTCATCCTACATTAAGCGTCCCCATTCAGGCCCTCTGTGGTCTGACGAGCAGACCAGAGGAACTTTTTACAGGGGAGAACAAATCTCCAAAAGCCTCGACTTTTGACCACAGGTGACCCTCAAAGACTGATTTGTCCCCGGGCTGTCAGCATCGCAGTGTTTCCTTAGCAGCAGCGACGCTCCAAGCGAGTCAAAAGATGAATCCGTCAGTAGCAAGAAACCTAACATACCCTCTGCTCTGTAAAATCCTAACTTATGCAAATGATACAGACACAGCAGACATTTACAATTCCGCCTGTCCTTGCACTTGGGTGTACGCTAGTTCAAATACAGGCTATTTATAACAGAGGGCCCTATCTTGTCCTTTCATGGCTTTGTAATATTTAGATACTGAGATCAGTCTGGTCTGTATTTTCTTCAGGTGATTCATTTGAGGTCTTGACATAACTTTACAGTATCAAGCTAAATGCTAAAAAAAAAAAAAAGACCCAGCATGGAACTGGATTATGCCATGCCCTTCATGAAAAATGACAAAGAATGGTTCCCACAACGGAGGTAATTCCTTGTTGTTGCCACTGTTCCCAAACTCAAGACATCGGAGGATATTGCCAAACTGAATTCCTGAAAAACGTTCCAACTTTGTTAAAACTGAAGTTTCCCAAGAACATGAATGCAGCGTTAATTCTTGAAGATACACTACGCATACAGAGCTTCTGGTTTCTAGAAACAAATGAGCCAGGGCTGTTAAAGGTGTGCCGGATGTTACAGAGAGAGGAAAGACAGGGATTGATGCTGGCGAACTGAGGCCATGGCGTGACATGCGAACAAAATGAACAGGGGTGAAAAGTCGGAACCTATCACATTAATAGGGGTTTTAGCAAATGTAGCTGTTTTTAGCTCTCAAATGTGGATGAGGTGACATGTATTCCTCACAGTTATTCCTGCTAATACTGCCTGGATTTGCATCCCACCCACCACTATTCCTAATCCTTCTCGCCAGTGTGATTAGTGAATGGATGGGAGAGGGAACGCAACTATCCAACACATTACAGCAAAACCATAAAAATAAATACAACCTGTCATAACAGCAAGTCTCACACGCACACTGTAACAGACCTTCCAAAATCAGCAGAGGCTGTAAACACAGTAGGAGTAAGAGATAAGATAATGTCTCTCAACGGAGGCTCTTCTTCAGTTTCTGGTGCTTTTACTCCCATGTATACTCGCAGGGAAGCAAACATCTTTCTTCAGTGTTATAAATGTTAACAGATGTAGTGTAGCACTTCAACAAGATCCAGGCAAGAGCCAAAACCAAAAAAAAAAAAAAAAAAAAAAAAAAAAAAAAAATAGACAAACCCAAATCATCAAACTTCAGTAGTAGAATTGGATCGGTGGAGAGGTCCACTTAGGCAGCAGATTTGTAATAGAGGAGTTAAAGTGTGCGGAAAATGCCCGGAGTTGTGGGACAAGAGCAGGCAGTCCTGGTGTACTACAGTACAATGGTGGGGTTTGAAATGTGTTAAGTCAGACTAGTGCCTTTGCAGAAGTAGTTGCGTTAGTAGCTGAGTGTGCGGCTTGAGCGGGCAATCGTGAACCAGATATCAATCATCCTTCCTATTGTCAGTGACGGGAGCCGCAGAAGACGAGTTCGGCATACGGCTACGCCGGTACAGGCGGTAGCCCTTCCGGCAAAGCAGGACGAACCAGTAGACCTGCGGCGCTAGGATGCAACAGTTTCCCAGGTTGGCGGACAATGGCAGGTGGAAGGGCACGCTGTAGAGCGGGATGTTGTAGTGGCTGCCGTACACCCAGTACATGTAGGGGAACAAGGCGATGCGGCACATAAAGAAGGTGAGTAGTACCATACCGCCATTGGCCTTGTGCACCCAGCAATCCTGGAGGCTGAGCTGGTGGAGGAGACAAAAAGTGAGGAAGGGATAGAAAGAGGATTTTAAGGTAAGACACGGTGAAATAAAACACATATTTTCCAAGTTTACAGTCCTGTTTCCTCGTGTTTCCTCCTCAGTTATCTCACGTATGTCAATGTTAGCGTGTTCATTAGCTAAAGTTGAGCCAAAACACAGCTGAGACCTGTACCTTATGATAAATAAATAAAATGTTGTGCCAAAGTCTTTTGTTTGTCCATTTTTTATTTATTACATTACATTTTAACACAAATCCCATGTTATTCTATGTTATTCTTCTTAACTGTGATGCCTAAGATTGTGGCAATCAATAGGAATTGACGGGGAGCAGTAAAAAATGGCTGGCAGAGTTTCTGTTAGTGCTGATCCAGGCCAAAGGAGGGCAGCGTTTTTTAAAGACAGGCACCAGCAGAGCGTTGCCGTTTTTCTCTGCTGACACCAGATGACAGCAAAGACCTGAAATCCCACGGTCCACTGACTACACCGGGATACACAGTAAGACTCTTCTATTCTTAGATTATGGCTTTTCTCAAACACGCAGCCTCTGACTATAGCACATGTGCCTGTCAGGGTGTGTAGTCGTGGGTAATGCCCACTGCACGGGTGGAACTAATGAAGGCGGTGACGGCTGTGGATGAGTTAAGGAGAAAACAGTGCCATAGCTTCTTAGCTGACTGATTGATGTTTTTTTTTTTTGTTGTTGCTTTTTTTTTTTTTTTTTTTTTTTTTGGTGAGGCATGCACCTCAATTATTGATGGTACAGTGGAGGTACTGAAATGGAGATACTCGGGTTTTTGATGATGCAAGCACTGCACATCACCTGAGCAGGAACTGCAAAAGAAAAAGGATGAATGACTTTCTGTTGTACAGGCGGAGAGTCACGCCACTGATGCTGGAAGGCTTAAAGTCATATTTTATACACGCACATACGTGTGAAATGTGGTTATAAGTGCCATATTTTTCTAAGATTTGCATTAATTAAACAAACGTGTCAGACAACAGTATCACTGACAACCTTTCTGTCTCTCAAAAATAGACTTACAAAACTGAGGACTTGCAGTAACAGTGGCAGTTTTAACACTTCAAATTCTTCGTAATTTGTCATTTTTGAAACAAAAACAGCCCCTTCTTTCTAGCCTGGTTGTTTGTTGGCTGCAGATTTGATCAGCTGTAGCTAGCTCGCATGTTTTACTTTTAAGGTTACAAGAGAAAGGTTTTTTAGGTTGAGGACTAAAAACAAGTTTGGCAAATGTAATGGTACCTAAGATAATGAGTTTGGCAAAATGCAGGACAGAGTCTTTAATGCTGCCCTAAACTCTGGACATGACCACGTTTTTCTTGCAGATGTTAGAACAAACACTGTTAAATCTAAAAGGACACCCACAACTCTCTATACTATTCTTCAGATATCATTCTTATTAGAGCCCCATGGATCCAGATTAGGATAAACCCAACGCATGACTATGGACAACCATGGCTAGTTTAGCCAATGATTGTCTAATTAGCTTGACCCATCTAGCAATGAATGGTCGTCAATATTTTCATGTTTACGCAACACAAAACATTTCCAAAATCTAGATCTATTGTCCTGTCAATGAACAAAGCTAGTTACGACACCAAGAGTGAGTGAAGCCATTCTGACTGATAAGATAGCAACATTTATATGCAAAGATACAGCCCACTGGTAAGTCAACATTTGATTGCAGGGAGAATGTGATGTTAGACAGGTTTAAGCTTGATTTCTGGAAAAACTGACAGCCCTAACGTGTACATGCTGTCTCACCTGAATAAGTATCTTCCCCAGGGAGACAAAGGGTGTGCTGAGCTCTGTTAGAAACAAGCAGCCGATGAAGAAATCCCCCTGCTCCCTTCTGAAGAACTGTGGAACAGACAAACAGAGCGCACACAGAGTGAGCAAACAAACATGAGCATGGGAAAAAAAACACAGCTGACATTCAAGGACAATTTCTGGGACAGTCTCACTGGAAATCTGCTTAGAGAGGCTTTGAAACACATGAGAAAATATCAGGTTTTCAGCACACTTGTTTCTAACTGTTGATTCGGATACATTAAAACTGATGGTGCTGTTAGCAAATATATCATGTAAATTTATCTTACAAACAATTTTATATAACATCCATATTTCAGGGTGTAAAAACCTATGAAACAGTGTTTCATCCAACAGGTGACACTAAAACTTAAGGTTGCTACGTGCTTCACGTGGTCACTGGTCGTCTATGAAACCAATTTGGGATGTATTTAATTGCTATGAAGTACACAAAATATAGTGTGAATCGAAGATTACCTTTATTAGCCTTTATATAACATTGAAGATTGTATCCTATTGTGTTTTGTGAAATATCTGTTGACAGAGGATGCCTGTGTAGCTTGGTTATGGACAGGACTTCGACACCCTCTCTTCAGTTATCAATCAACAGCAGCACTTGTGAGAGATGTCACTGAAACAAAGCTATAGCAAACATATTTTCATCCCAAAATGGCTTCAAGTTTGGTACAAAAGCAGACAGAAGTGTGACATTCCTAAAGGTTTGTGTGAGCCAGGACAAAAGATACAAAAACTGTTGGACTTTAAAACTGGAGGTCTGACTTGGTTGTGTGATATTTCCCAACTTTGTGAGTTAGGGTTAGGGGTTAGCTCCAATAAACAAGTGTCCTGCAAACAAAGGCAAAGGAAGGCTGCATTGCTTGGCCTTTGTTGTGTGGAGTTTGTGGTCTAGAAATGCAGGTTTTGGGGTATCAAGATCTGTACCAAGAAGAGTATCAAGAACACCAGTCTCAAATCGGCTAAGATCCACGCAAGAAACTCTAATCCAAACGCTTTCCGATAAATACTTTAAGGTTACCAAGGTTTGGTAGTCTCTTTAGCAAGGATGGAAGTACATGTACGTACCGTACCCTCCTACACATGCACAAAAGTACTGAGCATGTTTCAATCCTAAATTAGATTTAGCTGGATTAAACTCAACACTGACACTTGTCAGTCAGGCTGTGGAGTAAAATCCTTTATCTGATATTGGCAAGGGATAATCTCTACTTTTTTGTACAATGCCACAACCACAAAGACAGATGTCTTATTCACCACACTTTCAAGATGGCAGCAAGAGTGTAGCTGTGGCAGAGGAGGAAGAGATGTCCTGTACATAAGTAATGGATGAAGCTTTCAAATATTGACCAGTGGCACAGTGCTGCACAGTTAGAGAGGCCACCCTAGAATAGGTGAGTCAGTCTAGATGGATAAAGAGACTCCAGACAAAAGACAAGCACTGTCTGGTAGCTTAGCTTGCTGTGTGCTTATGATGAATAAACCATGAGTGGCTCCAGACGTGGCTTTGCCATCTGCCCATGAGAGAATGACTGCGACCACAGTGGGGAACTTTACACCACGCCTAACAATCTACCTGGCTACCTCATCCCACCCCCACCTGACATGGGCGTGTGTTACCTTTGTGTGTGTTTCAGATGCTGAATGAGGCAGAATTTAAACTTCACCCTGCCTCTCAAATACACAATCGCCTACATGCACTGCTAAGAAACAGTTGACTCGAATCCATCTTGTGGATGCCGAATAAGACTTCTGAAAAAGGGCCACTTGGTCTCAATTGTAATGTAGGTCTGATATAAAAGTCTCTACATTCTTTGTACTTTGTACTGTGCTAAAACTGGCCGGAGTTGTGAGCCACAACACACTATTCTGACGCACCGGTCAATCCCCCTAATTTGCCTGCAGCCACTGAGTACAATAGGTATATTAGTGGTTGCCTGCTTACCATCTGTCCACCGATTTATTTGAATTTCCTACAACCTTATCCCTGACTCTGTGTGCAAATTAGAACCAATCACAACATGAGTATCATGGTTAGCCATGGGCTAAAAGGTTGACAAGAACATAAAATCAATTCAGTGTATCACTACACGCTGTCAACCTGTAAAAACACAGAAATCTTGACGAGATGTTGAGGCAACACCTTACACCATTATTAAAAACCTGTCTAAATATATGGCTACAATGTAATGACTAGGTTGTGGTGCCAGCAAACTAATTACAATAGTGCTTCTCGCCAGTCATATCCCCATACACCCCCTGCTCTACACCTTGTTTGAGGAATACCTCCACAAGGAGGCCTCAGGAAGGCATCCTGATCTGATGCCTGAACTGTCAAAGAAGTGGTTCCACTTTGAGCTACTAATCCTCATCTCTAAACCACAAAGATCTTCTGAATAATACATGTTTTGGCCGCAATTGCGGTTGTTTGATCACGCCCAAACCTTGTGACCACAGCAGTGATTCAACTTTTTCCTCTCCCGATACTGATTCCGAAACTCAGTATGCGTCAATAAAGAGGACCGATTCGAAAAAGCATTGCTCTATTTCTTTTCTAGTCCTCACATTAAACAATGTTCTGTTTAATAAGGTCAAGATCTGGGTCAATTACTGATGTAAATATGCGCATGACCATAATTTCGGGGTTGGTTCATCATTGAACTGTTTGTCAACTTCAGGCTTATTTACCAGCTTACCATGTTATTATCATCCAACTTACTAATACTACTATACTGATACAACTGGCTTTTTTCACAACAGACATTCTGACTAGTCATGGCAGGAAAAGTACAGGTGGAAGTAATGTCGCAATCCATTGCAAGTTAGAGGTCAATAGTTCAGAGTGGATTTTTCCGACTTCCGATCTAAATGCATCTGAGTGCATCTGTTCAAGAAATGTTTGTATGGGAAGTCTCTGAACTGTAAAGGCATCTACTTAGCACACCTTAAAGAAAGGAGAGATTTACATACAATAAAGAGCAGATGAAAACTGTTCTATTCACTGATCACTGTGTGTGCCGTTATATTGCTGCAACTTCAGGGTGGTTTATGTTGGTGAATACGGGTAAGATCTTGCCTAACTTGAGCGTCGGACTTGGATTCCTGACTTCAATGAGTGCAACTTAATACCATTAACGATATTGAGTGAGCATGCACAATACCTGGATCTTTAAATGAAAAAAAGCCTATTGTTAGAAGTAATCCATTTATTGACATCATCTACATCTAAAAGGTTCAGTATTTTCCTCTTCCTCCACGTCAGTGTCCTTTAATGGCTTTTCGGATAACTCTACCAGCTCATGTATTACCAAGTCAAGCCAGAGTGGCATAAAGCTGATGAGTGTCGAAGAGAAGAGGAGGAACAGAGGGAGGGGTGGTGAGTTTAGAAAAAAGAGAATGACTGCAGCTGGAGCTGAATAATGTAGGGTAATGTGATCTCATATTGCCACTGACTGCCACTGCAAACAAAGGGCCGGGTTTCCACTGCACCTGGCCTGCTAACCTGGGATACTACTCGGAGAGGAGAGTGGCTGTGTTATGTGTTTCTGTAAACTCTATGGGATATAAATACTCTATCAGCAGGTAGAATACAGTCCGGAGCAAGCCTCTGAATAACCCAGTTTAAGCGTGTGATGAAATACATTTTGTAGGGAAAATAGAAGGCTCCGGGTAAATCTCATTAATCAGAACATGTACTATTATAGACCTCCTTACAGACTTTTGAAGGAAATTACTTTACTGCTAAACTATGTTACCAGTGAACTCAAGATGAACAGTTCAATAGGCCTTCAATTGGCCTTTGCTACAAGTCATTAGAGTCCACTCCTCTTTAGTCATCTGCTTCCTCTCTTGCCCTCACTCAACATCTGACTGTATATTCATCCAATCAAACCATTTTTTCCATACTTTTGTTTCATGTACATTGAGATCTTCCATTTTTCCTCACACACACTTGTATCTCAGCAGAAAACAACCCGCACCTTTTCAATTTCTCTTCCTGTTCATTTTTATTGCATTCGTCCATTTGCAACTCTTACAATTCTAGGACGTAAAAGAAAACCATTAATAATTATTCGCTTCCTATTTGTTCAAAGAAAGAATCAATAATTACTGGCTTGCTATTCTCTTTCCTTTCCTGCCATTTACTCCCTTGAAGCCTGAATACTTGGACCTAGTATTCTGCTCTGTATAAATCTGAGAACATTGTGGTTAAAGTTTGACCAACACTTCAGTTTTTAAGTAATGGGATTTAGTAGATTGCATACCGGATCATCAGTGTAATCCCTTTGTTTTAACAGAAAACATTAAGGCCAGGTGAAAAGTCTGCTGTCCTAGAGTGGAGTGAGATTAACAGTTCAAACAAGGATAACGGTGTATGCGTCCAGAAGGTTGCAGATGCAAATGTGTGAAGAATAAAAAAAGACTTCTTTCAAACCTTTGTAAACCTGGCCAAAATTACTGTGTGAAGTTTTTGTGATTGCTGCATTGTAGTTTTCAGAAAGTTAGAGAAGCTGTCGGAAGCAGTGCCCTGACTTCTGGAGGGCTACAAATACTGTTTGACAAACTGACGAGCACTTTGGTTGAAGTATATAGAAATGTCTTTACCCTACCCTCAGGAACCACGACATCATTTCATTTGGACAGTTGTAGTGTCACTTGATGGTCTAAATTCTGTCTTAAGGAATGTTTCATCCTGGTAGAAATGAAAGCTTCTGCTAACAACTGACTAGGGATGTAACAGTTCATATATTTGTGCCGAACCATCGCGGTACTGGGTGCACACACATATGTAGACTGATGGACGTAATGTGGAATTTAAGTGCAGGTTCAGCACAAATGAAACGCCATGGCTGGAAGAACCTTATGAGTGTTTTAAATCTGTTGTTGGGGAACAATTTGGGTTCCCAGTCAGCTTCAACGGTAACAGAAAGGGAGTTGTGGATAGGACAGGGATGGTGTGTTGACATTGCTCCACCGTTGTAGGGTATGTGAATGGAAACAAATCGAACATGATATGTTTGACTGCTTTGAATGTGTCAAGGTGGAAATAATCGACTCACTTCTCCAAATGCACAAGTTTTATTTTTTTTTATTATTCTATTTATTTTGTATTTTCAGTTTAAGCTTTTTATGGCCCATCGTGGCCCATTGCCTTTTTGGGAAGTGTTTGAAATGTTCCTTATCTTTATACTGTAAATAATGTACCTTAGTTACCAGCAAGGAGATTTTTTTCTGTCTTTGACACTTTAAATGTTGTCTATTCAAAAAAAAATGATAAAACTGTAACTCCTAAACTGAGGTATGAACCATACTGCGACCTCTGTGTACCGTTAACATTTATAGTCACTATGTAGTTTGTTGACTACGAATACATCACTGTTCAAATGCACGTCAGTACATACAACAGAAAATCAGCTTCACATTAGCGTTGATTCTTCTTCAGTATGAAATTCAGTCTGCTGCTGCTTCAAACTGTTTTCATTCAGTTAATAGCTCAGCAGCTGCTTATTTGTAACAGCTATCTTATCATGATTGTTTCTGTGGCTTTTGTGGCCTTTCAAGCTTCCAAACAGGAAGTAAAGCACTGTGAATGCCAGCTGACCTGATAATGATGCTTTCAGCCTCAAGTGAGAGAAACTCGATTAAAAAAAAAAAAAAAAAAACACTGGTTCAGTGAGTGATAATGATGATTCAATACAGTCAGTTCAGTTTGAGTGTTCAGAGTTAAAGACTCAAGTTATACATGTACTGAAGACCTCGAATTAGTGCAATATATCAGTTTCAAACCATGTGTACTTGTGTGTAGCAATTCTGAGGTATTGTATAGATAATGCAATGAGATAATAGATGTTTAAAGGACCAGATGGATTAGCATGTTTGCATACTAATGTACTGCATATCATCTCCAACATTCCAGGAAGCTTCTACGTCAATTTATATCAGCAGACATTGAAATCTGACTTGCGGAGAAATGAGAGTCATTTGATATGTGATCCATAACAGTGAGCATCAAAACTATTTGTTTGTTGCCACTTAAGTGATCATTAGGAGATAATGCAGCTTAAAGCAAGGATTGATTTGAAAACAATGCACCACATTACAGCACACACTAATGACGCATTACTGGCAGTGGACAGTACTAAAATAAAACATGACTGATCAGAAGTGAGTTTCAACTTTTGAGCTGAGTTTTGTACCATGCTAAAAATAAAGAGACACCGATGGCTGCCTGAAAGGTAGGAAAAAAAAACATTCAATTCATTGAAACCACTACGGTTTGCTTTGAACACTGGTCAGGAGTAATGTGATGTATAATGTAAACAGCTCACAGAGGCACACTTTAATTTGATAGGGCTGATTTTGTGACATAATTGTTTTCTCATTTGGTAAAATATCAGGAAACTGGAACATGGCCTTCACAATTTTCCGAAGTTGACACCAAAAATGTTTTTGTTTGGTTTGTTTTTCAGTCCAAAACCCCAAAATATTCAGTTTATTCCCATTGTAAACAAAAAAGTTCACATTCGACAACCCGGAACAAGTGAATTTGTCTTATTTCTGCTTGAAATTGCTAACAATTGCTAGATTATTACCAGTACTTTTACAAATCAGTTTCCTGTTGATGAATCGATTAATCATTTCTGCTGTAGATAAGTAAAATGTTTCACTTTCTTTTGACAAAGCCGGCTAGTATCTACTTTTTTGTGCAGCTTAATAGTAGACAGCAAAAATCTAACTCAAATACAGAGCTGCAGCAGCTCCACCAGAGCAGCTTCAAGTTTCATGTTTTGCTCAGACAGCTTTTCCTGGAACTCGCTATCAGATCACTTTAAATTTTCTGCAAACTTCACCACTTTTAACAGAGCTACCAAACACTGTTTAATTCAGCAACTAACCTGTTCTCATGTCTAAAAGCAATATTTTTACATGCAGGCTTTATTGTATCTTTTTGTATTCAGCCTACAGTCTTTTTATTTTACTGTCTTAATCTCCTATTTTCATAAAAGCCCTCAAAGGGACGGGTGTTGCAAATTAGCATCCGCTACAAAGGCTATGATACTTGCATCGGGTATCTGTTTTCAGTTTGTCTATATAAACCGTATCTGTCCCTATCAAATAAACCATAAATAAATAAACAAATAAATAAACTAAAACAACTGGTGTCGCTGTCGCACACTGAATATAACCCGACGATATCCATGACAGTTGTAGTAAACAGCCAGTAATCCCACAGTGCAGATGAAGATCGAGATCTGTGACGCTAATCGTTTTAGCACCAGCACTGCAGGACAGTGAATCCTACCAGCAGCCAATGCAGCAAGCTATCCATCACTACTACATTCAGATTTTTTATTAATTATTGGCCTTGACTACTGACAACAGGACCTTCCTACAATCCCTCCCTCGTTTTTCTCACCACCTCCTCCCTCCCCTCCTCACCAGCGTGACAGGCAGCAGGATAGTGAGCAGGGCGATGTGATGCAACACCAGCAGGAACTCTCTGCGGACGAAGGAGTTTACGGTCCTCAGCGAATGCTGCTTGTACTCCTCGTGCCCTTTGATGCGGAAGCGATAGTAGTGACTGAGATACATGGCGAAGATGTCGTATGTCATGTAGGGCACACCATACCAGATGACGAAGTAGGTGGCCAGCCAGTGCCTGAGGAAGAAACAAACAAAATACATGTAAATAATATAGATTGTTTTCCTCGGTCTCATTTTCATGTGACAATGATTTTGTCATGTTTGCATTAGCGGGGAGATCTGCTGCATCAAACCAAGTGCAGACAAATTCTCCATTAGCTGTGTAAAATACATGACAAGTGTGAGTTACTCCACGTGACAAGCTGTGCTTTTTAGGAACAAGAAAAAAACGGAAACACAGCGATGGATTCTGAAAGATAGTATAGAGAAGTGGTGACGCCTGCCGTTGGGAACCAATGTCAAAGACAAGTGTAACTTTGCTAGCACAAGTAAGACCACAGATTTGTGCTACCACTTGAAATATAACAGAAAAACCTGAGATAAAACTTCATTGTAAAATCCTTGTTGCTGACCCATCCCACTGCAGAAACTCCTGCTGGAGTTTGGAGGTGGAAGAAAAAAAAATGGTTTGCACAACAAGGGATCAACTATTATGAAAGCAACCTCACTTCATAAGTGGACTTGGCCCCCGGTCTTCTGGGGGCAAAGGCTACATCTGGCAATAATTTTAATCAGGCTTTGATGACAAACAGAAAATATTTGGTCAAAAGATGCTTTGAAGAACAGAGACTTATTCTGTTCTGTCTGCATGAAGACAAAAAATGTTGTCCTCAAGAATCATGTGAAAATAAATGGATAATGATTAATTGTATTAACCTTATTTTATACTTTATTTTATGAAGGTAAAATGGCCGGTCATTTCACGGTTAATAATTAAGTATTATCACAGTATTCAGCACCAGTAGATGATAAACTGAATGTCCTTTAGTGTCAGTGGAGGCAAACACGCATAGACACTCATTTAACCTATATGCCTCCCTTAACATATGCACAGGCTTTAAGGCAGGCTTATGTAAGCACAGCATAATAAACAACTTGGATAGCTGCAGCACTCTAATGAGCACTGATTACAGTGATGGGTAATTATGTGGACAGAATGGAGTAAAGCTGCAGGGCACAGCTGAACTACTGACCTTTGACCTCTGGCTGGATTCTTCAGCTCTTAAGGTCAGTGAATGGAGATTAGGAGCAGTACGCACAACAAACAGCTCAGAATAAGACTACATGAGTTGATCTAATCGTGTATACAGTGTTTCCTATGGAGTGGTTTGCAGTGGAGGCAAAACGTTACCAGTGGAAACACTGGAATAATTGCTTTATTAAGGGCAATGCAAAATACTAATTAACTGGCTCTTTATACTCACACGGAGTCTAGTCTTTCCCATATAAATATGCATACATATAATACTACCTCTTCATTTTATACTGTAGTTTTGTATTATTGTATTTTTTAGGACCCAGCATGAGCAATTTTGTTTTGTGCCATCAAGAAGTACTGTGAAACATTAACGTGTCGAGCAGTTTTAAGAGATAATTCCAGTTTATTACAATGCTGGCATCATTTCTATTTGTTAAATGACAATGTTCTCACCAGAGTCCATTGCTAATATCTGGAAATATGAAGACATAGTTAAAACAAAGCCAGTGGGGGAAGAAACTCAAGCAGTCGGACAATCAGACAGGTTTTTAAACAAACCGACAGTTTAGCCGTATTATTTTAACCACTTCATTTCAACTAACAGTGACTCATATGACCAATATTAGCTGATCATAACTACATCATTATTAGACTACGGCATATGTCAGCTAACAGAAACATGCCAAAGAGACTGTAAGTTTGAGAAAACATGACGTTCATCACAGTTTGAAAACTAAATATGGCCTATAGCCAAATTTCAGATTTGAACCAGGTCACACTGTCTAAAAACTGCGATGTTGTTCAAAATCTGTGTGCTCATGTTTCTTGTCCCATCGGACTTCTTTGTTTATTACAACTGACATGAAATGAAATCTGGTCCCAAGTTTCGATAAACCAGAATTTTCCTTTAAGAGGATAATACCAACTTTTTGTGGCAGTATTGGTCAGGTTAGCTGTTGCAGCGATGAGAAAACACAACCATGTGTTAGCACGGCATACAACACACTCAACATATTGTATTAGATTAGATTCAACTTTATTGTCACTGAACAAAGTAACAAGTACTTAGACAACGAAATGCAGTTTAGCATCTAACCAGAAGTTCAGAGTATGAACATGATATATAAATATAGTACTTGAATATGCTTGAATATGCTAAAGCGTCAGGATGGAGCTGTATAAACCTTCGATACCATTTCCTCAGGGAAATCATTGGGAATTTTTCCACTGCAAACCATCGCTAACGTTACCGCAACTGAGCCAATGAAGGCTAAATGAAGTGACAGATTGTGAGGGAGTATTAAGAGTATTCACGGGTCTGACTCTGGAGCATGTGTCTGATAAGCTCCAGGCATTGTGCACGTCACAGCACAGCAGAACTGAGCAGCGTTGTGGAGGAATTAAGCCCTATGGGTGAACGGGGAGGGGCGGTTGAGATTAGCAGCCTGAAAGTGGGCCTGCCCGCGTATGGCTGCTGACTCAGTAGGATTAACGGTGCTAGCATTAGCTTAGCGTCACACTTTGCTAAATGCATGGGGAGGTTAATGCTATGCTAACACTAGCATGTAAGGTAGAATGTCCTTGAAAAGAAAATGGGTGAAAAAAATGCATTTTTATAGAAAACATAACAGTTGCTTAAGCATTTAGGAACCACTTGCTAGCTGAAAAACGCGTAACTTGTGTCCAAACATCTTCTTTTTAATTCAAATTAATCAGAAAGTGCAGTAGCATGTAGTCTATGTAGTGAGGGTGAGCTGAAATGTGATTTTCTGAGAGGGAAAACCCAGCAGATAGCAAAGAAACTCAAAAGAGATTCAAAGAAACATGCAACACTGAACAGAACTGAACTGAAGATGCAGCACAATGCTAACGGTGCGTTCACACCTACAGATACAAAGATGCTGACTGTTTCACGTTCAGGGTGATGTGCCCTCATGCATAGCCGGGTAGCTTGTTAAACTGCCACTGTGTATTAGAGAAATGGGAAGAGACTGACCACTTTTCTTCCATTTTGTATTTTTAGGTGGTTGACTGCAGTGGAAAACAACATTTTCTTACTGTTTCAAGAAGTCATGAAAACAAATTTGATATAGGCTGTTGTTATTATATGTAAAAGGACATTTGCATAAAGTTGAACCTTTCTATAACTTCCCCCACGCCAGTAAAAAGCATCGTTTTGTGTTTCCAGTGTGGGTCGTTGATCTTATACGAGAGAAAAGTCACTTCCCAGTTCTTGTTTCTAACCATCTGATATGACTCTGGTGGCTGCAGGTAAATGAGTGGGGAATCAGGCGAGGTGTTTGCATTATTACTAGCAACCACAGTTTCATGAATGAGATTAAATAATTGATAGCATCGAGTCTAACCTGTCGTTAATGACGTTGCCCCGGCATGATGACACGACGATGACTCCGGCCGTGGTTGCCATGATGGCATGGATAGAAGACACCAGTCTGAGAAGGACACAAAAACATTGAGAGAGAGAAAGGTCATGTAAAACGACTGAGCCAAGACATTCATGAATATTCATAAATCACATACTGAGCAGTCACAGCATCGACTGTAAAATTAGGATTTATGTCTAATGTGTCTAGCCATAGCACCGTCAGTCGATTCACCACTTTGGTCTAGACTGAAACATCTCAACAACTACTGAACAACTGCAATCCATCCTGACAACCACTGAATGAATTGTAATGAGATTTGTATAGACACTGATGCTCCCCACGAGATGAAATTTTATGATATTAAACAGAACTTTTCAAGCACCATGAGCACATATCTTTGCATTAGCCTCAGCTGTGCTTCGTGTTTAGCGCTAACAGCAAGCAACTGCTGCAAGCATGCTAACAAGGTAAACTATGATGGTGAACATAGCTTAACATGACATGTTACTTGACATTAGCATGTAGCTCCAAGCATCGCTGCACTGACAATGAGTACAGCCTCACAGAGGCACTAGCAACACTGTGGACTCTTAATCCCGTTTTATTGCTTGTGGAATACCTTTGAATGCTATCATCTCTGGGTTTATTTATAGTATGGATATTTATGCTTTTATAGGCAGCATTGGTTTTTATTAGGGTTAGAGCAATGTAATCAGTTCTGTGACAGACTGTAGGCAGGGGTTAAAGTGGGTTTGAACCTTCTAGTATAGATGGTTAAATGTGCCAAGACCAAATGAATACAAGTGGAGTACGATTAAGTAAACAATTAAATAAATATAGTTTTTATTTGATTGACTTTTAAATTAAAACTTAAAACTTAAGACTTTTGTTCAAACCAACAGTCTAAAAATCCATAAAACATTTACTTTAAATTTAAATTAAATAAAGCAGGAAACAGATGTAAGACTTTAACCCAAGGCCTATAGGGTTACATGGGGTCTTAGGGTTCCCCCACTTAAACCCAAGCCTACACAGGCCTTCCCTTTCAACCTCAATGAAAACAGAGAGCAGGTTATACCCTTAGCTTTTTGTCTTTCCATTAGTTTGGGCATTCCTCAATTGGATAAAGCTTTGATCTATAAATTATGACTATAAAACACACTCGTTCAATTTAAATTCAGTTTTCTATCTTTTATCTCTGATCTCCAGTCCATCAAAAGCTTTTCGGTGTTTCGTTTGGACAGTTGTTGGTAGAGTAACTCTGGGGACTGGGATACAACAATTCAGCGAAATGTACAAAGAAAAAGCTACATGAACTAATAACTCATATCTGATATTAAATGAAAGATTATTTGAAAAAACCTGCCACATTAGTCTAACCCAAGATATTATATTCGATTTACTATCCTATCCATGTGACCGATAGCTCCATGAGCAAAAAAAAAAAATAATCTAGATCAAGTGTCCCTTCAGGTGAACTACTACAGCAGTCAGGCCTACAAGTTCAGTGTACCATCATGGGACTAGCAGTGCTTGGCCCCGACTTTCCTCGTCTATAAACAGACCTGTGACATAGGAGAACTTGGTACATCTCTATTTGAAGTGTCACTGTGTGAGGTGGCACACTGCATACATAACATTCACAGGCCTTGCATCTTAACACACGTCATAAATTACTAACCTTACTGTAGTGAAAGAAACTTGCTGAATGTTCAGTTTACAGTCAGTTCTTTTCCCCCCAACGCTTCAACAGAGTTAATTTTGTGGCCATTTTAAACAGGACATTGGATTATATCACCAATTTGTTCAAACTATGAATGGCTGCTTTTGCTCAGACAAGCTCTCTCGCTGGCTGTTCTCCAACTTGGCAGCGCTGACAGTAAGCTGCTTTGAAATCAGAAAACATGTAATTCATTCCCCGACACTCACTGCAGCCATTAGAGACAGTCACCCCTTTAACACACCACTGCATTTAAATGTTTCAACGTTTCCCAGCACCTTGTGGTTCTGGTTTACATCACCACCTACAGCAATGAATGGAGACAAACACAAGTTACCCTGTGACATAGCATCTAATGCAAATTGAATTCATACATTTTCTTTGCTTTGCAGGCCTTGTTTAGGATTAATACTGTACTAGGATAGCAGTAAACAGATTTGAGCTGAGGACTACCAATTCATTTTACCACCAGAAATAAACTGCATTTGCATAAATACCCTTATAGGACTACTGGAGCTATACTTTTCTAAATAAAAAAGGGATTACGGAAGGAATCGTTGGGTTTGAAGGTCTAAATGGAGTCAAAAGGTCAGAAATAATATCATTTACAGTATTTATTTACTAAGATTCTGCCCTATAAACAAGGTGATGTCAGTCAGTTGGACTATTCGTCCAAGTTGTTGATAAGATATCCAAAAAACTACGAGTTTTTTGTGGTTAACACACTCTTACTAATTAGGGGTCCTACATATTGTAACTATTTTTCATCATCTGAGCATGGCAGGAAGAATTACTCTACACAGGAAGTCAGTGAATTAAGGGAACTTAGGATCCAAGGACCATTTTGCATCTTCACAATACAATATAATTCATTTCAATCCAACTGGTGTTTGCTTTTGGCCCATGGCCCGCCATTAAGTTTGAGTTCTGACCCTCAAAAGGGAAAAGTTTAGGCTCCACTGCTCTACAGTCATCATCAGGCCAGGGTTTGTCTTTGACCGACGCTTGTACCTGACATGGCATCTCAAAAGAAGAATGACCAAATATTCTTGAATTCTCAAAATTACCTTTTTGTACACAACAGTTCGTATCAGTTTATGGTCCAGAGAGTATGAACCTTATGTGTTTTAGGGACTCCACAGTGCGCACACAATATCTCATAACGTAGCAGATGGAATTCATTGAGCACATTCACGCTCCCAAAGGGATAAAACCTTTACAGTTTACTGGCCATATAGTCTTTCTTCTTGGACCATCGTAAGGACAACTTTTACATTTCTCCACCACTGCTGGTATCTGAAAATAGCTAAATTGTCAGTATATTGTTCGTCAGTCCAGTAATTTTCTCACAAGGCGCTCAGGGATCCAAAATTTTAGTCTGAACGATACCTGATCCACAAGCAAGATCCAAAAAAGATCCAAGGATAGTTAGACCTGATGCTACTGTTGACCCAAACAGTTCCAACCAGTGACAGCAGCATGATGCTCCATCAATTAACGAGCATCTAAAGTCAATAAGAGCAGAAATACGCGTCATGTTTCAGACAATTCAGAGTACCCACTTCTTGTCTGCCTCAAAAAACACAACTTTTCCCATACGATGACAATGGCGTACCACATGATCGGACCTGATATAGAATATTCATGGATCCACTCGGGTACTGGACATACTGTTACAAAGCCTAAAACCTTAGCCAACTGGACCTTGACCAAATCTGATTAGAGTGAATATCATTTGGACCGAGCTCGACTCAGGTCTCAGTTAGTAGGACTTGAGACGACCTGTGTATTTCCCCCGGCGCAAGAAAAGCTTAAGACTTTTAGTCCTGCTGTAAATAATGACTAGTTTTACAAGGCCAATAAAGACCGCTTTCTTTCTGTTTTTTAACGAGTTATAGTGTGTTGCAAATGGTAAGATTGAGAAACAAAGAGTGTATTTGTGTGGTTTCCTGCTTGAACCTGCTGCCACCTCACACCAATCTCCATGGGAATGCGGCCATGACTCCAGCATCGGCAAGGCAACGAAGACCACATGACCAGCAACTACAAAACGACCGGCCTGAGCTGGAAAAGACTAACTGGCCTCTCTCTCTTCCCTATAACCCCCCCCCACACACACACAAACACACACACACACATTTTACCCCCACGCCTCGCTGCGTTCTCGGGCTGTATGGTTGCATACTTTATCACAAGACCCAGATTTTTACACAACCCATTCATTGTGTCCAGCAATAACCCCCTCTCTCTCTGCTGATGAAAGGTTGAGGTTGACGGGGTGAGGAGCGTGCAGAGAGGGAAAAGGGAAGAATGCCTCCCTGCCTTGTCCAGCAATGTTGTCTTTTCTTTTCCTGCTGTGTCAGGCCAGTAAGCAACCTCGGCTTCCCTTTCACCGCAATCACGTCTTCCTTCTGACTGTTTCGTTATATACGGACCACTTGCTCTTTCATGTTCTGTCACACACACAGTGTCTGACAGTCAGGAGAGGTGATTTTTTTTTTCTTTTTTTCTTGCTCCTCCAATAAATGGGCTACGTAATCTGTGGTACCATTGGCGCTGCAGCAGAGCGAAAGAAAAAGTGACAGCAGAGGCAAAAAAAAGCAAGCGGGGTAAAGTGCATTTCATGGCAAGAAGGAGCTCTCTCTCTCTCTCTCTCTCGCCATCACAACCCCTCAATCGCACAAATGGATGCAGCTACATCGCTAACTGCACTGTTCCTTAACCGCTTTAGTAGTCGTAAATAAACAATTAATCAATCAGGCAATTGACAGAAAATCATCTTAACACTTTGGCTAATCGATTCACTGTTTAAATGCAAACTGGTTTCATATTCCCTTTCTACATTTGTTTCATTTCACCATAAATTTTCTGTCATTTGCAAAATTAATAGATTAACTGATCATTAGTTGGAGCCATATAGGTGGATAAACTGTGGCCTCTTGTCAGTGGTCGTCTCGAGACAAACAAACTTCAATATAAAAGGGAAAATCTACACCAATTGTTTAAGTTGGGCAATTTATTTGTGTAACTTAAAGCACTGTATAATGTAACTCAATTCCCCTATGATACATATTACATCTGACAAAAACAACTGTAATATTTTAGATCATAGTCAGTAACGTCAGGTGTACCAAAAACCTTATCCATCCCTTTTATATAGGAGTATAATATTTAGTACACATCATATATATTTATTGAGTTACACTGAAGAGCAAACATCCAATTTACTGTAATCTTGAAGTGATATTTATGTTAACTTCAGGTGCTTTTGATGGTGGTTATTTGACACCCACGGTGTATGGGTAAACTGCAGTAGAGGCAGCACGTTCACAAAGGTAAGAAGCATTGTTAACCATCTGTAAGTGCTTAACATTGAGAGCACTGCTGCTGTATGAAACTTAAAAAGGCATATGGTAACTATAGCCACGAGACTCTTAAGCTTAGCGTGTGCCGGGTGATGAGGAGTATTATAATCTCCTATGAAGTCAAGCGTTTTTCTTTAAAGTAGGTTAACGTTGCACCTGTTTTATATTTTGCATTTTTTTTTTTTGCTGTGTTTCAGCATCAACGCTTATTACAGTAGAGATCACCTGTCAAGCAAGCTATGTGACCGGTATGATTACTGATCTTTTTATGAGTTCAGTCATGATGGTTATCGCTGCTGACTCTTATTACCCACTTCTCTCTTTTCCAGACACTGACTGGACACATATAAAGGAAGTTCTCCCTGTGTGCCTGACCGAGCTCACACCGAGGGCTGTCTATTTGCGGAAAAAAACCTAGAAGTACAAAGTGCAGCTTAGACTAATGATTAGTCTGAGATGTCTTAAACAGCCAGTAGATGATGTGAACTGAAACCAAAAATTAATAAGCAACTATTTTGAGATGCGAATAACAGCATTTTTCAAGCACAAATGACAAATGTTACCTCGTTACAATTGTGAGAATTTGCTGCTTTTCTTTATTTTATCTGGTAGCAAACGCTCTCACGCTTAAATTTACGTTTTATATGTAAGAATAGCATGATTTCATCCTGTTAACAGTTTTTTTGGCTTTCTTCACTGCCTCTCAGCAACTATTTGTGTGTGGATTATCTTTATCGATGCTTGGGATTATTCTCGCTTCTTATTCAACAGTTTCTTAAATGTTGTTTGTAATGCTGATGAAATAATCTCCACTTTACTACAATAAAAAGTTACAGCACTGACACAGCCCGGCATGACACTGCATGTCAGGTCAACCTTAGTTGATGATAAACTGCAAAAAGAAACAACAGGAGCCGTTATTTGCCCTTCATTAGGAGAAATCCAATACGATGTGAACGCAGTGTTTAAAAACGTGTGAAAAAAGTGCTAAGTAGATGAGAAAAGGCTCCGAGTTTAATAGAAAGACAACATCTAGAGGTATAGAATGACAAAGTAAGGTGTTACATGTATCCTGTTGAACCGGTATCCCTTTACCTAAACAGTGACACTGTAAAAAGCAGATGCAGCCCCTCCCTCTGAGTGCCTTAATTTAAAAGAAGCAATTTCACACATGTAGAATATTTATTTTTTTTTACACATAACCTGTGGATGCGACTTTTAATGGAATATTTGCACGAATGGATGCAAAAACAGAACCCGTGCAAGATAAAAATGTTTCAACTGGAGATAAACTTACATCCTGAGGCTTTATTAATCTGCTTCACAAACGTACAGAGACGAGAGAAAAAAAAGGAGAAGAAAGAATCGGGGTTCCTGCTAACCTCTGAAATCTGAAATCAGTCAGAGGCTGAGCTGACCCCTGAAGAACACGGTCGCTTCTAACATTGCTAGCTTGCTTACACTCAACGTTCAATCGGTACACTGGCTGTTTGGGGTGGACAAATTTGTTAAAAGATGTGGGCACTTATCATGCATGAGAGGGTTTGAAGAGTGATGCTATTATGTTGCATTTTGGATTTGTAGTATACCTGATTTTTAGACCATGACCTATTCTAGTCAAGGCCGCAGGAAGTCAGCCAAGCTTTAAAGCCAATTTGACATAGTGGCCAAACTGTGTAATGACAGTAATGGCATCATGTGACTCACCAGGATTAAGCTTACATTGTGAAAGAAACGGCTGTAAGATCAATTTGTGTCACAACCTCCGCTCGTTTCATGCTATGCGATTAAATCATTTTATTCTCATTCGAGTTAGCAAAGGGCTGAGCTAGAAATTAGCAGCTCGGCCAGGAGAAGCCTCTAGTGCACTCGCTTTACGGGCTGCACAACGTGGAAGCATAAGCAGAAGATTCGGGGTAATTTTAGGCCCGGAAATCAAACTTTTTTTTGGCTTCATGTGCCACTGAGGAGCTTTCATGAGAATGAACGGAGCCTCGTCTCCCACGCTGTATCCAAGTCTCTTTATATATCCATGATTCTGGATGGCTAATATTATTTATTATGTCTCTTACAAGTCCTTCAGCATTATATAAGTGCTCCACCACATCAGTATCCCTTTAACTCACAAACAAATATGGCATGTGTTCACTTGTGGGCTAAGTGATATCACAGTATAACAGAGAGATTAAATGGACTCATCACAGTTGTGTTAATGGTTGCTACATCACTACCTACATTAATGTAATTTACTATTATAAAATAATATATAGGCATTATATTACATAGATAAACGGCCATGTATCGTCACATGTACTGAAATGGAGGCAGACATGTCTTTCATGGGACTTGGCTGTGTATGCTTGATGAAATTTACTGTAGATAAATGAGCTGAACTCACACAATGACTTACTACTTCTGACAAATACACTGAGACTTTGGACTTCTGGTGAATGTGCTGAAACTGTTACACTTAAATCAAAGACTACTATCACGGTCCAAGCTTGTGATCTGCGTGACAGAGGAGATACAGTAGAATCTAGAAGGCCGGCTTGGGTGGTGAACAAACAGTGTGACATCCCCCAAGGCACGGACGCTTGTAAGAACAACATTTTCCGTTAGATGAGCATTAGTAAATTAGTGGAAGCGTTATCCAAGAGTAGAGTTCAGTGTTTTCCAGTGCATAGCTAACTCAGCAGTCGGCCCTGACCAGAGCTCAGGGGAGGATTAGCAAGAGTGACAGCGTACAAATGAGCATTGAACTGAACTGTGCACATGTGAGCAAGTCACACACCACACACATGCACAAACTGTATTAATTATTACTTTGCAGCTCAATGCCTGTGAGATGTTAAGTTACAGAAGAGGCTGCAGATGTGATGGTTGGCCTGCAACAACACATGGATCGAGCTCAGGGTTTGGGTTCGTTCACGTCTTCCTGTGTGGACCCCTTACAATGGATGCAGGGTTTTTAATGAAATACGGGATGTGGCAATGAAAACATGCATGCTAGCACAACTTTGGAGCACTGGTGGACACATGATATGCTTCACAGACATATCAATTTCACACACATACGCACAGATACAAGTAGACATCCAACATATCTGTGAAAGCACAGTGTGCTCTTGTATTTTATGGCATTGCAAACGTTATAGCATTTCTATATTGCTGCAGGGACCCATAGTTTGGCTGTGATATCTGCAAATCATCATTGTAAAGACCGGTTTGAAATGTGTCCATTTTGTAATATTGAGAGCAACATTTAAAATAGTGAAACACAAATGAATGCACACAGACATCCCGGTAATGCGGTATATATATGTAACAGGCATTAAAACATGAAATACAGGCACAGTAAGCTAACTGAGCGAGCCACAATTGTTACTAGCTTCAAGCCACTAAGCAAGGTCAAATGCTATAAAAAGGCTAAATGCTAGGTGTTATTTCATCAGGCTGTGTTGTGTAAAGTGATGATTTTAGCCGGTTTACCTCTCGCTGACCAGCACCACGTCGGCATCGCTCCAGTGTTTGAACACACACGGCAGGATCCTCCTGAAGGCGAAGAAGAGACCGGGGAAAACTACGGCGCCACAAGCTAAAACTTGCAACATCCTGCCTTTTATTTTCCTCTAAAGCTGCCTGGAGACCTGACTCTCTCCCCCTCCGCGAGCTTCGGCCGTTTACACGCGGCGGTGAGGCATTTTTCGTGAGGCCGGGGGTCGGTGTTTTTCACCGGGAACAGTCCACCATCCACCACCACACACGCTATTTCTCTCTCTCTCGCTCCCTCTCTCTCTCTCTCTCTCTCTCCCTCTCTCTCTCTCTCACTCACACACACACACACACACTGCTGAGGCTCAGCAGCAGCAGCAGCACCACTGTCGAGCTAAAGGCAAAGGAAACGAGCGGAAGCTTCCGCGGCGGCTGTCAAAATAAAAGTCGTGACCCGGCGCCGGAATGGAAGTGGCACTTCCGGTGAGAGGGGTTCACAAAAAAATACGATTTACGCTTTTATTTTGAAGGTCAAACTTTACGCCGCTCACAATAATTTGTGTTGCTTATGTAACTGATTTTATTTTCTGGTTGACCTTAGGGTGACCAGATGTCCCGCTTTGTGCGGGGCAGTCACGCATTTCCATTACTTTTCACACGTCCCGCAAATTGAGACGTTGTCCCGCATTGTTATTGACAGTCAGACTCCAGTTTTGAAATTGGTGTTTTATAATCTGGCATTTGTCAAATACCTGGTCGGAGAAAGCAGTGAGGTGCTGTCATCAGGGGGCGTGGCGGGCTGTTTGATCATGTCAATCAAACTGGGACGCAGACGCAGGTTAAGGGCGCGACCACCAGCAAGAAACAATGTAAATCAGGTCAGAACTGCATGCAGTGCGAGACGTGGAGGAAAGCACAACCCGCACGGCTAAGAAGAGGAAATGCAGCTACAATAAACACTGGGAAAAGATCTGTCACTGGGTGAAACCAGTGCAAGGGGAGTCTGGTAAAGTTTTGTGTGAAGTTTGCTTGAGTCATTTTTCCGTTTCACACGGAGGTGAATACGACGTGAAACAGACAGACAGTGCGAGACTCACAGAAAACATGTTGCTCAAAAGAAGGCTTCCCAGTCTATGCACACGTTCCTGCTAAAACCCAAACAAGATTCAAACGCAGATAAGGTAACAGCAGCTGAACTAACTAGCGTTTACCACACCGTGAAACACTCCCTATCATACAGGTCAGAAGACTGTGGTAATAAGCTAACATCGACCATGTTTCCAGACTCTGAGATTGCAAAGAAAATGTCATGTGGTCGTACAAAGGCAGCATCCATACATATGCCGTGGAGGCCCTACAGATAACTGGACATGGATGAACTGTATGAGGAGTACTGTGTGACTCTGCCACGCCAGCAGGAAAGTGTTGAGAGAAGAGCTCCTGTTGTGGAGAAGTGGTCGATCTTGCTTAAAAGCACAAAGACACCAAATCTGACTGCTGTTGCATCCTTTCTCTTCAGCATCCCCATAACCAATGCTTCTGTAGAGACTGCAGCCTGGACTGATCAGAGGAACCGTTGCTCTGTGGAGCTTATCAAGAGTGAAATTCAAGTCAAGACCAACTTTGAATACAGTTGCAAGGAATTCTACAGCTATGCACTTAAGCAGAAGGCCTTATTAGAAGCTGCACGCTCAAGCAATAAGTATAAAGCCAAGAACATGTAAGGTAAGATCATTGTCTAAGATATAGATTAGAATATTGTGAGCACTGAGCCAGTGTGGTGCTAGATTTTAAGACAGTGCTTTATTCTTGTGTTTCACTGGCAGGTGCTTTCTGTGGTGCTGAAAGTGCATTGTCTGTGTGGGCCCGGCCTGCCTGCAATTGTTGCTGTGATGGAGAGAACTGAAAGACTTTTGACGGACAAAACTTTAAAAAAAATTCAGCCAGGTGCTCTCCTTGGTGCTGGAAGAGCATTGATTGTGTTACTATGATGGACAAAACTAAAGAAATATTATTTTATTTTATTTAAGTTTTTATTTCCTCCTGACCGGTTTTGATTTGTATTTCTGGTTTTATTTATTTTATTTATTATTTTATGTAGTGACTTTAGTTGGCATTGTCCAGTAAATGCAGATCATTTTCAAATGCATTTCTTTTGTGTAGTTAATCTATGTGATTCTGAGCTGAGTGAGTTTTGTTTTGTTCAGATAATCAGCCTATGTACTCCATGTAGCCTAATCCAGTGCATGTTCTACTTGAATATGTGGTTCAGTATATTGTTCTACTAGAGCAAACACTTTAATGTGGTGTTTGGAGTTGTGCTGGGGTTATGTTGTTGCTCTCTGTTGTTGGAGAAAAGGCACATTAAAGTACAATACTTGAAAGAACAATTGTAGCCTTGACTGTCTGTTCTGTTTGATTGTACACAGTCAGGTGTGTTAACTTGAGAGGCACCGTGAAATAGCATGAAAGCTCCATGCTTACTATGTTTTCTCACGCGAGAGAACTTGGGAAAGTTGCATTTAAATAAGATATTTGTTAAGTTTTTATTTGCAGGCTGTTATGTGCTACTGAATCAACCAGATGGCAAAGCATAGTAATGTTATAAGCAAAGGGGCAGAAAAGAAATGTTTATTTTTTTAAAAGTTCTTTTAGACTACCTTGATGCATTGGTATCCCACATTGTCCCACATTGTCCCACACAAACGTAGTCTTTGTCCCACATCTGGTGAATTGGGATCTGGTCATCCTGGTGGACCTACGTCTACATTTGAACTACATCAAAAGTCAATTAATAAAAATAAAAGAAATAAAAACATTTTTGATGGTGTCTTTATAGCAGAAGAATGAAACATAAATTTAATCAAATGTTGAGGTCATTTGTATTTTACTTTAGTCTTTTCTTTTCATGCTACTTTCTTCTTCTAAGTCACAACATTACAGAGGGGAAAAAACATATGAAGTACATCTAAAATATTATGCTTTGTTACAATCCAAGAGTATATATCCATTAATCAATATGTCTACTGACAGAAAATTAATTGGCAATTATTTTGACAATCATTTTACTAGTTTTCATTTATTTTGAATCATTTTTCAGGTTTTGGACAGTTGGTTGCACAAAACAAGCACTGTGAAGGCGTCACTTTGGGCTCTGATGGGTGTTTATCAGTATTTTCTACTAACTAAATAATCCATACTGAAAGCAATTATTATTTGCAGTCCTATATATAGTTATATATTAGCTCTGTCATAGTCAACTATGACAGTAAAATCCTGTTTTTACATCAATGCTTGAGTAATAATAATCTAATAGATAGATAGATAGATAGATAGATAGATAGATAGATAGATAGATAGAAAGATAGACATTGCAGAGAAATTACACATTTGCAGAGAAATTAAACATGTATTTACAAGATATGTACAAATAGTATACATAGATTTTAACTACATCTTCCCGATTACACTTACTTTTACTTTCTTTAGTAATACTTTCAATGCAGGTCACCAAGTATTTTTAAAGTTAAGTTCGATGTATAGTTTTCAACATTGTTTGTTTGATTTTTTTTGTTTGTTTTTGTTTTTTTTTACAGTCACTGAAATGCAAAATAAACTCAAGTAAACTGAACACCTCTATATCGGTAGTTCATCCGTGCTAAGATGAGACTATCAGCCATCAGATGGTGCTATCAGCTGTCTGGTAAACGCTCCCTTTAATGTCAGTTGACCCGCCCTCACTGGTCTTGTTGGGTAGTGTCTGATCGCCATGTGTTAAAGAGTGTCTGGCATCAAGATTCAGCATGATCCAAGTAAGCTTCCATATTTAGAGGTGACAGGACATCTGGGTTACACTAATATACATACTACTGCCATTTAAACTCTGAATCAGGTCACTGAGCACAAAGAAATAAAGTTTACTGTTTGTTTGTCTGTGGAAATAAGATATTTTATGAAATGAAAAAGTGGTGTGGATTCATAATTTCACATTTTCCTCTCATACAATTATCATTGTGATATTTTTGTATGATGTTTGTATGATGTGTTATTTTGTAAACTGACTGCATTGTGTGTATTGTCATGATTATGTAGGTTATACTGACAAATAAAGATATTAAAAATGTCAGAATCAGTTCTGTTATATATTATATCCTATATTTAGTATCTATTATACATATATTATACTTTATAATTTACTATATTAAACTATACCCATACTATACTGTACTATATTTCATGTTTTATATGCTATATTGCTGTATCATACTATACTATATGCTACAGTATATTAGGTTATTTTATTTAATTTTACACTATCACTATCTCATACCCCATATATCATAATTTACTACATTATGTTACATGGATGTTTTGTGATGAATTTATGGTGAAACAGCCCCCTTTTCTAGCATGTAGGGCAGCCTATATGGCACCGCACATGCACGTGCACATTTGCTTGCACACTGGGCCACCGTACCATGTATTGTGTTTTATCTACCATAGGGGCATCCAGTGGGGGGCTTTTAAATGTGATAAATGTGACTTTTCAGTTAATCTCTGTACATTGTGTGTGTGTACACTTCAAGTACCCATCAAATACAGTGCACACAGCACATGGTGGTAATATTTTTTTGACTAGAACTCCAGAAACCAACTGGTACTTTGGTACTTTGATACTTTACTAACTTTAAATACTACTTGCCACCAGAATTGCAGGGAGTAATTTGACGAATTAAAATAAATTAAAAAATTTCAAGGACGATTATTTATTACTGAATCATCTGGTTGATAATTGTTTATATAATGTCATAAAATTGTGAGATATATCATTTATATCTCTGTCTTTATTACTAGGATTCAGGCAGTCTAAAGAGTCACATCAGAGCAGTCTACGTTTCAACCGTTTACTTTGAAGTACAGAAATCACAGATAACAGTAACTATCTGCACTATTGCATCAATGGCTTACACATGTCAACATCCATATCAGTCTAATTTCCTACCTGAACTTGTTTCCTTATTACACTTGTAAACACTGTGACAGTTAAGTTTCATATTCTCCGTAAATGTAGACAAAATAAAACCTACGACCACATTGTTGTAGATTCAGGTTTGTTTCAGGTTGCACTGATGCGAGTTCGAGTTTCTCTGACATTCTCAAAAGCTCCGGCTGATTAAAAGTGTAAAGGTATGACCTTAGTTCATCAAAGATGTAAGTGTTCTTGCAGTGACCACTTTAGCTGCCACTCCACTGTGATTGGAATAAGGAACACAATCCTTTCTGTAATGTGTAGTGCAGTCGTAAGCAGCCGTGTATCTGCCAGATCTCTGGTAGGTGAAAAAGAAAAACCTAAAGGCAAAGATAATTCAAGAACAGTTTAAAGAGAAAAGAAACATGGATTCACATAGGGATACTGCACAGTTTTATGTGGGTTCAGTTTGTCCTTACAGTACATCATATTTATGCCATCTTTTGCACACACCCTGTTACAGTAAATTGTAAACGTTTTTAATGAGTGATGAAACTAACATCAAAGTACAACTATAAATTCAATGTTCACATTCATTCAGACCAAATCTACATTCAGCCGGATACTAAACACATACATACACATGGTCTCTGATTTCTTCATGTCACATGTATTTATAAAAGTGAATTCTAGTCTTAGCACAGTATTCAATAAAACTGGTAAACAGACCATTTTACCAAACTGGCTCGGGTATATACATGCAGACTCTATACCTAGTGGATTATGTATCCTAGCATAAGTATAAAACCATTAAAGATGAGACGGTACACCAAAATGACCTGATGTTATGTCACAACCACTAATAAAAGTATAAAAATCTAGTGTAGCATCAGTTTGTAATCAAACACTCCTTAAGTACCATAACCATCGCTCCTTTTATTGTATGCTAGACAAATCTAGATACAAGAGTCAAATACTTTTTACTGACTTTAAAAAGTCATATAGTATACAGGTTAACCTAGTAGGTGTTAACTGTACTCTCCTCTACCTGTTGGTATTACATATTTATTTTCGGGTTATCTTGTCCCAGGAGGGCTGAATGTCAAGTACAACGCAATTAGGCAAAGTTTTGTTGCCATGTTACTATTTTCACTCCCAGCATGAATCACTAGAAAGTATTTATGTCATGAGATAAGATAAAGATAAGCACAAATGTCAAATACAACTGTCTCTATTATTACAGTCTATAAGAGCATGTCTAGTGTCTAAGGGTGTGCATTAGTTCGGGCTACTGGAACAGCCATTATCAAAATATTCAATAACCCATCAACCACCATACTGTATTCACCAGAAATGTATGGATTTCTGGTAAATGCATTTTGAGAGTTGCCCCAATTACATTGTTTAATCAACATAATAAGGATATGTTTTAATAATTTATCTGCCAATTCACAAAATCATAATTCAGAAAGTATCTGTATTATTTGAATTTGTTTTCCAAACAATCCACTCATAGCAAAAGCACAATAAACATTTTATGGTCATGTTTAGGCACCCAAAGCACCTGGCTGAGTTGTGGTCTTTGACAAAGTGACTTGAAGCATGACAGGCAATGTGTTAACTGTATGAACTGAAAACACACCCCTTCCTCAAAAAACACTAGTCCACACATTTGTTACTTCTAGGCTGGACTATTGTAACTCTAAGTCTCTTAGGACTTTGCAGCTAAATCAGAATGCTGCTGCACGTGTACTGACAAGGACCAAGATCAGAGATCATATTTCTCCCATTTTGGCTTCTTTGCATTGGCTACCTGTTAAATCAAGAATAGATGGTCAGGCACCATCATATCTTAAAGAACTCATAGTACCTTACTACCCCACTAGAACACTGCGCTCCCAAAATGCAGGGTTCCTTGTGGTTCCTATAGTTTCCAAAGCTAAATTGGGAGCCAAAGCTTTCTGCTATCACGCTCCTCTCCTGTGGAACAAGCGCCCCTTTTTGGGTTCAGGAGGGTGACACCGTCAACACTTTTAAGAGTAGGCTTAAGAGTTTCCTTTTTTATAGAGCTTATAGTTAGGGCTGGCTCAGGTCATCCCTCATGGATCGTGGCTGGTGCTGTGGTCCTACACGACATCTACTACATATATTATTACTGTCATTATTGCTACTGTAACGCTGGTTACTCTTATCGTTAACTATAAACTTGACTTTGACTAAGTTAAATTAGTTACAGGCTGTGGATCAAGCAAACGCACAGGGACCACTTCTTCTGTGTAACATGACTACTATAATGTCTGTCTCAACCATAGTACAACTGAACACTGACCAACAATGTGATACATCATATCACTCCGCCAATACTAACAATCACTTATTAAATGCAAAGTGTACCATAAAATATAGTTCCTGTTTTGAATTAAGAAATAGAACACAAATACTTATTAATGAAACTATACCAATTCTCCAACTAAATCTGAGCAACATTAGGTAATCTACAAAATAAATCTTCACAAAAATAAATCTCATTTTACATTCTTCCATCTCTTCAGATGAAATGTCCTCATTTCAACAGTTATGAAAAAAATAAATCTCATCTTACATTACCATATCTCTATTACAGCTTATAGTTGGTTGTTGTTTTGCTGCTACTGTGTATCTGTGTCTCTCTCTGTCTCTCTGTTTATCTATCTAACATAGATTTCGGTGTGGTATGCTAGTGGCAGCTAATGTAGCCTTGAGCTGCTAGCTTCTAGCAGTAATTAGGTGCAGGTTACAGGGGTCTGGAAAGCTCAATTCTTTCTGACTTTGTTGCCATTGTTCTGACGTCCCATTCTTCTGAAACCATTATAGTTCCACTGGATCGAAAAAGCCAATTTTTTCCAACAGCCCATTCCCAAAAACAAATGCCCACTGTTACGAAAATCTGCTTTTCCAAAAATACACCCTCTTTTTTTTCATTCCCTAGACTAAGATATTTTTCCCTTAATATGTTAGTATTTTTGGATGTGCAGGAAAGGATTAATTTGTGTGACCATTGTAAGGTGATCTTTGTAATCATGGTAATAAACATGCGACTGGTGTTGTGAAACGGTTGCAGCTTAGTTCGGTTCCAGCATCGAAACTACTTGTTTGTATTTAGATAAAGATCATGGTTAGGGTAAAGGTACATTAGTTAGGTCAGTGAAGTCACATAAGTTGGTGATAAAAGTGTATTTTCGGAACAACAGGCCTTCGGAGTAGTTTGAGACAAATTGCTTCTGGTCAAATGGAAAAAAATTCAGACTACTGGGGTTCCAGACTAATGGGCTGTTGAAAAAATTGGCATGGCCCCGAATCTGTGTTTGTTGGTAAATCTATTGAAACTAAAGTTTTGTCAGGGGTCCCACAAGGTCTATGACTTGGCATTTGCTTCTTGTTGCTTGGAAACTACAAAAGTTTATTATTTATATTCTGATGACACCCAGATGACTCACATCCCTTCGTCACTGAGTTATATCATTCCAGTAAACAAGCTTGTAAAGCTTAAACCGAATAACTAGGTTAGACAACAGGTTAGATGACTGTGATACTCTTTTGCTGGATTATTTGCTGGAATAAAACAATCACAAGTCAAACACGCGTTGTACTTAAATCATTTTATTGGTTCTGATTGCAATACAAAAACAACTTAAAAATTCTAGTAATAGTCTATAAAGCACTTAATGGTTTGGCTCTGACCTACTCACTGATTACAAATCAATCCAACCACAACAAAGCATCATGCAATCAACATCTTATCATCATGCAGTGTTTTCCCAACTGATGACTTTGTAAGAACTTTGTTGTTCTTTGGACCTGTTATGTCACAACTGTGTCCCTGGTTAAAGCTATATTGTATTTGTTTAATTTCCTTATTATAGACATGTTAGATTATTTGAGTGTTTTTTTAATGTATCACATTACTTTCCCTGCCAGATACCATTGACCTATTCGGTAGTCGGCTTTAGTTACCGTTGGACAGAGCTAGGCAAGCAGTTTCCCTCTGTTTTTAGTCTTTGAGCTAAACTAAGCTAACTGGCTGATTGGGGCAGATTCACATTGAGAGTACAGACTTCTAATCTTCTAATCCTTTCATCTAACTTTTGAGAAAAAAAAATCCCCAAACTGGAAATAGTATAGCCATGGCAAACTAATTTTTGGAATGTAACTTGCTCACCCAGCGCAAATGGCAAAAAAAGATGCCTATGTGGTTTCTCTTTCATGAGGCCAATGGCACAACTTCTGTATAGTCCGAATCACATAAGCCACACTGGGATTGTATCAGCGCACAATTTTACAAAAAAGTTTTACATGCTTTCAGTAGGTTCTATAAATACAGTTTACACATTTCATCAGTGTCTGCCCATCGATGTGGTAAATGCTGTCTGGGTTGCAGGGGGTTGTTTTTGTTAGAGTTTGGTTACTGGGAAAAAACTGGCAGCTATGACTGTTTCCATGTAAATGACATGCTGCTGTGCTATGGTGACTGTGTGCTTTCAGCCACAATCTGCTGCACAGTGTACCAAGCAGGCCAAACCGAAGGACATCCAGACAGTAACCTTGTTTTGTGTCACCTGTGGGATCAATCTTTACTGCTCCAGCTGCCCTAGCTGGATAGTATAGCTAGTGCTGCTGACTCAAGGACAAGTTAAAGGATTCAAGGAAACCAATGCAGACAACTGCACGAAGAGAGCAATTCACTCTGTAAGTGTCTATATTATAAGGCCTTGTATGCACAGTATGTGATACATTGTGACAAGTCTGTTAAAAATGTTAGCAAGTTAATGCTATTTGTTACTTTCTACACGCAACCTTGGTGGAGGGGAGAACTGAGATGGAGATTCTTCACTGCCTTATAGGACCTTTTCTGATATGGTGCCCTAATCACCATCAAAATTATTCTTCGAAATGTTTTGCAATCTATTTTGGTAAAGTTTTGGATTGATTAAGGCACAAAAATGATTTGGCTAAGGTGAGAGAAAGACTATGGTCATTGTTAAATATAACCAATGTGGACTGTCGATAGGAAACAGGAGGGGAACAGTGTTCTCCCTCGTCACAATCAAAAGCTTTTGCTGCCCCAACAGTCCAACCCAGTTTTAATTTGAAGGGATTTATATGATATCATGCCTCTTCTGCTTTTGTTTCTGAGACAACACAGTCATAATTCTTATGGCCACAACACGTAGCTGTCAGGCTAACATAAAGTCGGACCATCTTTTGGCAAGTGACCAATACTGTCATTTTTCTTGTGAGGCCAGTCTCCTAAATATCTGACATCCTGATGATTGGCTGCCACCAAGACACAAAGAGTTTTGACAGACTATGTATCTTCCTGTTAAAGATGTATCAGTGAAGTTGAAGAATGGAAGTAGCCAAATCCTTTACATGACAAAAATTCACTGGCTTCCCATCAGGCTGCTACTTCTGCTTTGTCTGCCCACATTCCAATCTCCACCTGCTTGGGAAATGATATGTAGTCCTTGTGACCAGTGTTTACTGGATGTGCAATGAATGAGCAATATAAACCAAATATAGCCCTGTGGTAAGCATTACAAAACTTAACTGAATCAGTTTGAAATGGGACCTGTTATGCTTTTCTTTAGTTTCTGTCATACACATATACTGAATATAATGTTACAGTGTCAGATGTTAACCATAAATGAGGCCAAACTGTCAAATAATGAATAGTAAACCTTTGAAAAAGTAAACCCTGTGGAAAAAAAGCTCTTGTTTCAGACTGATCTGGATGCAATGTTTCCGTCATAAAAAATATGGTAATCTGACGAAGTACAGATAAGTACGCTGGAACACACCCTTCCAGCAAGTGTTGCCAACTTGATGACTTTCTCAGTGGATTTAGTGAATTGTCAGAGCAACTTTATTTATTTATTTATTTATTTTATTTTTTTAAAGATATTGTTTTGGCCTTTTTGAGCTTTATTTGACAGAGACAGCTTGAAGAGTGACAGGAAATGTGGGGAGAGAGAGAGAGATGGGGAATGACATGCGGGAAAGAGCCACACGTCGGATTAAAACCCTGGGCCGAGGCGGCAAGGACTGAGCCTTTGTACATGGGGTCGTTGCTCTACCAACTGAGCTAAACAACACCCCAGAGCAACTTAATTTCTGTAAAGTGACCAGTGACAAACAGCGCCAGGCTCTTTATCTCCGCTCTTCCACCGTGCACACAGGCAGCAGTGAGACAAAATCTAGCATTTTTTTCCTCCATGTTTTTTTTTGTTGCGTAGACGGGGACAAAAATGCCGTGTACAAACAGTGTTTGTGCTGTGTTTTACATAATTTTCGCGGGTCAGTTTGGGCTCAGAGGACGTAGAGGACACAAGAGATATAAGATAAGATACTGTATTTCCTCCCTGCTGCCATGAGTTGTTAACCATCGATACTATTTAATTGTTACCGTAACACTGAATGAACTATTTAATCCCTCCATATCCACTATGTCCACTGTTTTTTTCCTAGGACAGTGAACTCAAGTTACATTGTTCATCCAGTCATCCAAACGTTCTTGATATCAAACCCTTTAATGACAAGCCTAACCTTACCCTTCCTTGGGATTTAATGTCAAGAACTAATGATATAAATAACATTTAAATTCCTTAAACTATTTATGACTATGTCTTCACTATCCCAGGAAACAAAAATTTGCATCCTGGCTACAAACCAATTTTCCAAAGGTACAATAAGGATACTTTGAACTTGAAACCTATTAAATCAATACATGCATTGTCTACATGGCTGTTAGTGGTGATGTATTACAGCACCAACACACCACCATAAAGATGGGAGGGCTGGGGAGGGATGGGAGAGATAATGGGGTGGTGAGATAAAAGGGACATAAAAGCAGGTGTTTGAGGATACTGTCAGGTATTACGGGAAAATAAAGTCGTCACTGAGAGCCTCTCAGGTAAGTAACTTAGCTTTCCTCATGATGTTTCCTCTGTCAGAGAAAATCTGGGATTTTACACAAGAATGAATTAAAACTCAGCAAAGGTAAACGTTTTTACAAATACTAATATTATTTTGATTAATCGTGTACATTGAGAAATCAATGTGTTTTTTTTAATGTCATGAACTGTGATCTGGCTCTAAAAATTATGGACTCATAAAACAAAAACTGATATGGACAAAATTTAGATTTCTTTTTCAGATTAGAATCTGTTTTATGTTAATTCAGTCCTACTCACTCTGATGTACTGTACGTTTCTTGTTAATGACAGATTTGGGCCAAAAAAACAAAAAAAGAAATGAACTCAGTCTGTATGTTTGTGCTCTTGTGTTTCCAGCAGCACAGCTCACATACCAAAGAGCATCTTTCAACGTACTACGATTTATTCCCTGTTTTTGTGACACTTCACCCTGGGACAATGCTCAAAATGATTCTTCCTGAACTGACTCTTTGCCTTCTTGGCACAGGTAAAAAAAATAATTTCTATATTCACTATTCCACATTCTTTAATACATTTTTGGTAACATTTTCTAATAAGGTTTGCTTACAAAGAGTTTATAAGCTGCAGCTAACTAATGCTTTATATCAGTTAGAAGATACATGAATTCATTAGCAAATCCAGCTGCATTCTCATGTTGTAATAATGTGGGCATTTTAATAAGTCATTAATTAAAGGAATTTAATCATTACAGCTGCATTTCTAAGCGTTATTAAGTTAAACTGATTTGGTCCAGATGGTCCAACCAGTCAAAGAAATTCAACTTATAACATTTTTATAAAGCATTAAATACAACAAATAACCCTTTATAAATGGTGTCTTATTAGAAGGTTTTATTTATTTTACATTGGTCCCTGTGGAATCAATGGTTTAATCAATGGCCAATAGTCAATAAACTGTGAGGAGGAAATGTAAATGTTGCGTTTTGGAAAAACTGAACACCTGTACCTTGACCTTCATCAGCTTCATTTTAATTTCTTCAGTATGACAAAGAAAACGTCTGAAATTGTAGCAATTTAGCAAAGCTTTCCAGTGATGTTTTATTTGCCTAAGTAGTACAAAACTTTACCCAAAGATGTTGTACTTTACTACGCTTAACCATTAGGTAACCTCTCATTTGATGGCATAATGCTGCTGCTGTGCATCTGCGTCCTCTATCTCTCTATATCTCTCCATTTATCTATAAAAATAATAATCTATAAAATAATATTATAAAGAGTACGGTCTAGACCTGCTCTGTATGAAAAGTGTCATGAGATAACTTTTGTTGTGATATGGTGCTATATAAATAAAATTGAATTGAATTGAAATTGAATAATGATTATTAATTTAATGTGACAGGTCTGTAGATCACAGTAAGCTAGCTTACTTTTGTTTATTGTGAAAATAAATTTACAGACTTTACAGCTTTGCGTTTTATTTCAGAGGAAAGATAGGGAGGTTATGGTCTGGACCACTGTTGTAGCAATTTCTAATGGTTTGTGACAGAAGGTGGACATTGATTGATAGAGGTCATATCTTCAGAGTCATAAATGTTGATAGTGTTTGTCAAAAGGGTTGGTCATATTTTGTAATGGAACTATTGAGTCAAAGATTAGGTTTATTATCTTTGGCATTGCCCCCATTATTAATATAAAACATGTAGCTCTTACACATATATTGAAGACCACAATCTTGAACACCAAAGTGCTGCATAAATCCTGTTGATTATGGTGAACTAATTGTTGTAAAAGTTTGATTTTTAATGTGTTATCATACTATAGAGAGAATAATTGAATGATTCAATACTTCAATCGTTTTCTGTCTTTTTGCTTTTACTGACACAGTACTCCTGTGTGGAGCAAATCCGACACCACCTCCCACCACAGTCACAAGCAGATCAACTATAACAACCACAACTACAGCAACCACAACTCCATCTACAGCAACCACAACTCCATCTACAGCAACCACAACCACAACTCCATCTACAGCAACCACAACTCCATCTACAGCAACCACAACTCCACCTGCAGCAACCACAACTCCATCTGCAGCAACCACAACTCCATCTGCGGAAACCACAGTCTCATCATCAGCTGACACAGCCGCCACTGGCACAGTCACCGACAACCCAGCCTCTTCAACTGGTACCACTGAATCTGTGGAGGATAGTTCATCAGGTCTTTCAGGTGGCGCTATAGCTGGTATTACCATCGGCTCTATCGCTGGGGTGGCTGCTGTTGGTGAGTACAATACAAGCACACCCTTTACGTCACACCTCATTTCTGCTTCCTCAATAACATATCAGCCTGTTATCCATTAACATGGATACACTGGAGATTTTATGTCATCCTATCAAGAGATGCACAGTAACTGGGGTTGTAGCAGAAGTGGTGGGAGTGCAAGTTTGTTATCCTGCAGGGGAAACCTAGAAAAAAAATGAAATAAAGAAATGCTTATGGATTATGAGTCAAAATGTTCTAAAATAAAAATAATAATTTTGAGACCATAAGTCAAATGTAAAATTTTGACTTCCTTATGTCATTATTTGTGAGTTTTAATGGACACGTTTGTCCTAAAAAAAGCAGTATAGCATGGATACTCGCTACTAAAACTTTAAAATAGTAGACCGGGGTAGAAGGGCTCCAGCTTTGAGCAATAAAATTCTGTCAAAGAAATGATTAGTGAAAACTGTAACTGCTTCAAACTCCTGTTTAAGAAGAATCTATCTTTTTTCAGGTGGTGGTATCTTTGGTGCACTGAAGTACACTGGGAGGATCTGAGACCAGTTATAGCCAAACAAGGGTATGAATGGCTATGATTGTAAGCAGAAACATTTTCCATCCTACAGTCAAACAAATGAAATCCTGACCCTGTTAAGTGGACATTTTACTATTTTTTACTGGACTGTCTGAAAGGTCCAAAACGCTCAGAATATAATACGATATGATGATTATCTTATGGGCCAAGAGGAAGACAAGAAAGTAAATTTGACTGATGTCTGGCTGCAGGTCAGGATATAATCTTTAGTTGATCAAAAGGTTGTGATACAAAAACTGTATTTTATAGTAATTTCCTTCATTAACAGATGAAATAAACAAAGTACTTTTAGTTAGAAATGTAATAGTGTTTGGTTTTAAAAAGTAATTTACAATGCCCTTCACATCTGATAACCTTGGTACTTTTGGATTTTAATATGTTTCAGGTTTTCTAATAAGCTCTTTTTTACAATGGCAGTCTGTGTATGTGCGTGTGTGTGTGTGTGTGTGTGTGTGTGTGAGAGAGAGAGAGAGAGAGAGAGAGAGAGAGAGAGAGAGAGTCTTTGTTAGAACTGTCATCAGACCTCAGTGTCACAAGATAATAATACAGACGCTTTTTTTAAAAAATCTATGTATGTAAATCGATGACATTATATTCTCATCTTTAACTGGGGTTTTGAATCTAATTTCTGTATTTGCTGAGATGCCTGTAGTAAATAACTGTTGTACTACTGAACTTTTTCGTCCCTTTCTTTTAATTGACTTCTGTGACATATTATATATTTATAATTTACCAATAGCTCAAGTTGTTCCAGGGAAGGTCCAGGTGTCAATTATGTAGCACTTCCTTGTAAACCTGAGTTGTTTGTACACTTTATGAGTGTAATAAGGTTACAGTATGTACTCTAAATTAATGGTTGCAGCATACAATAAAGAGACTTTCTACTTCAGAGTGCAAAAGTTCATTCATAACATTGGAAGTAGTAGTAGTAATAGGATCTAATGGCAGAAATTGAATATAATATTCACAAGTATGTTTTCATTAGTGTATGATCACCTGAAATAAGAATCGTTTGTTACCTCAGAATGAAACTTCTATATCTACAGAGGGAGCAGGTCCTCTGCGGTAGCCCCCACCAGACAAACCAAACACTGGCTGTAGATAGGGCCTTTTCGAAGGGTTACAATCTGCAGTCAGACTGCTAGATGTCACAATGGACCTTACTTACTAGCTTTTGCTTGAGCTTTGCTCAGTCATGATGTAATGACCAATAATGTACGTAGTATGCGATCAAATCATAACATAAAGTGACATAATTTTGCACATGAGTGCAACTTGATATTGTTAGTTCCTTTTAATGATAATGTACGCTGGCTAACTATAAAAATATTAAAGGGTTGTAACATTATAACAGCCTCCATCTAACCACCATTTGAGTTCATGGTAAGGTATAAGGGAGGTAGTGCTCATGGCTTCAGCCAAAACATTAAATGGACTGACTTACTCTGCTTGTTTGCTGCATTGAGGTGTTGATCAAATGATTGCCAATGGACTGGTTGCACAGCAGACATGTCATAGCAGGAAACTCACAGGCGTATTAAAGATAGCTGCATTGCACTTATAGGGGAAGTCCTGAGGTCTTTAATGTAAGTGAGCCAAAGTTACTGTTATTAAACCCACCATATTTTTCCTGCTGTGACAAGTCAAAATGGTAACATGTTACTGAAGTGAACTTGTTTGTTGTCTTTGAGAGTCGACATCAATTTTGTCAGACTGAAAACTAAGAGACGCAAGAAGCTATGACATAGAAATGAACAGGATGGTGTGTCTCTGTTGGTTTAACACTGCAGCCTCTGTTACAATAATATACTAGAGTGTAAATAAATTCTTAACTAGCACCTTCAATATATAATGCTGAGTTAATATTCAATGTACAAAGGCTTAATTATGGGATCGGGAATGAATGGGTGGGCTAACTTGTAGTGATTAATAATTAATGGAGTGGGGTGTAATATAGTTTGTGACAGCTGATATTCACCAGAGGGAAGGGCTAGGTTAAATATAACTATACTACCATAAAATAACAGATTTTATATCATGTTCATGCTACATTGACGTTTAATCAGATGAATGGAGTGCCTGTCATTCCCACTCTGCGCCACATACATCTGGTCTTGCACTATGTGCTCCAGGTACAACCACTTGCAAGAAATATGTGATGCTTTCCACTAAGTCACACGCCAACAATTTCACTTAGTTTGGTTAAACTGGATCATATTTTATGGAGAAAATGTGTTTTCCCTCTGATGTTCCAGTTCAACTGTTGGTTATTGATGGACAGTAAAGTAAACTGCGAACTACAGCTGCTGTTAGCTAATGTTAGCTCAGTTTGTTAGCCAGTGTGAGTGTTAGTGTTTGTACCACAGGTCATTTGAACCAACGGGAAGAGGAAGCATAGCATAATAAGCCATATTATGATGGTGAAAAGACCAAAGGGGACATTGTCAGACAAAAAAAAAACGAGGGTGACTGAACAAGAGGCAGCCGGACAACAAAAAATCTGCTAAAAGACAGACGGCGAGCTGGGCTTCTCGCTATTGGTCCAGTAAGTAATATAAGCTGCGTGCTATGTCTTGTGTTGTTGCACTTGCTTGATGTTTGGCAAAGTTGTCAACTCACTAGTTTTTGGTCCTAACTAATCATATCAAATCTTAACAAACGTGTGTGCAACTTAACAACTGGAATTATACTCTGAAACTGAGGTGCTAAATTACAAAAATATCAATTTGTACATATGTATACATGTTTGTGATAATGTCTTTGATGATGTCTTTGTCAGACATTTTGGTTGCAACATGCTGGTACAAAACACACAAGTGACTTTGTTTCAGTTTGAGGTATCTATAGGTTATTCACATTTTTTTATGTATCCCAATATCACAAATTTGCCTCGAGGGGCTTTACAATCTGTACAGCATATAACATCCTCTATCCTCTATCCTTAGTTTGTTCCAAAACAAACTAACAGAGAGAAAATATAAAAGATGACAGACGTATGTAAAATTAGCAGTCTTCTGCTTACCTAACTTTCAGAGTCACTTTGCAGAGTTTGTGACACTCAAAAAAAATAGCCATTGTTTTACAGCCACTTCTTTCACAATGTAAACTTATGGTAAAAGTCTTTTTGGGCCACTGTGCATCACCTGATGGATGCCATTGCTGTCATTACACAGACCAACTATGTCAAAGCTGGGTACTTTTCCTGAGGGCTTGGGGAGAGAAGGACAGGTCCCAGGATGGCTGATGGTCCAGCACAGAAAAGTCTGAGAGAAAAGGCAAGGAGGACAAACTATGGAGGAAGAGAGGGAGAGATAGCAACACAGCTTTGACGCTGTGATCTTGTGTTTGTGGAGACAAACAGAAAGTTAGAGAAATGAAGTGGTTCTCAGAAAGTTTATTCTACATTTTTATTCTACAGCCTTGTAAGTAAGTAAGTATTTATAAAGTGCCTTTCAAAAACCAGTTACAAGGTGCTGTACAACACAAACTCTGCAGAGAAACAGAGAGTTAAAAACAGGAAATAAAAAGAAACTACAAACCGTTTAGCACTGGGATCACACCAGCCGTGACGCCAGTTATATAATGATGTTCTGTCCCATATTTACTCAGTATTCATTGCTATGTTATGACATGAACTCGTTTAACTTTGTAACTATTTATCTTGCAATAATTTTTATCTTAATTCTTTTTCTTAATATTTTTAATTTTGCATCCTTTATGGTTGTGAAGCTGTCATGTTGACAAAATCTGTCTACGGACAGATAGACAGACAGACTGACAGACTGACAGTTCCTGTTATAGGTCGATGTCTCCTGGACACTACATGTTGCCATGATGACACACACACACACACACACACAGTTTCGCAAGGTGGAAACAATGCTGTGGTTGCTGGTAATAACAAATGACATAAAACAATAAAAACTACACAGAAGGAAAACACATCTTGCAGGGCAATGGTTACAGAATAAATAGAGGTTTTTACAGCTCGTTCCCCTTTCATTTTGAGTCTACTTGTCAGGACAGCCAGAAGACTTTCACTGTGAGATTTCACTGTGGCAAGGAAACACAATAATTCAGAAATATAAAGTGGCTCCAGCCTGCGGAGACCTTTATAGGCAATTAAAATAGTTCTATTTATTCACAAATTAGTTAAAGTTTAGCGGCCGCATTTTGGATCAACTGAAGCAGGGACACAGAAGAGCGGCTGGTGAACAGTGAATTACAATAGTAAAGACCGGAGGAAACGGATGTGAGTGATCTACTCCAGATCTTGAAAGACGCGAGATAAGGTGACCTGAGATAAGACAGGAGAGGAAAAGGAGGGTTTGAAGCAGGTGTGTGCTCTATGAGAAATAAAACTGAATATTAGCTGACAGCATTTAGCTACCCAACTTGCTGGGATGAATCCCATCTTTTTAAAAAGAGAGGTACGATAGCAAGTTAAAGTTCTAAAATCCAGACCAACCCACTGGAAGAATACAGAAACCAACAGGAGTCCTAAATAGAGTCTAGAGCACAGGATGGGATAAGATATTATGAGATAAGACAGGTATAACGAGGCATGCCCGTAAGCCATCAGAAGCGCCACACCAGATAAGAGATAAGTTATCTTTCCACCAGGAGTCTCTGTAAATGACCTTTGGTACTGAATTCCTAGTTGGTCTCATCTGGGAGGCCAGACGAAAATCACAGAGAGGTGAGGCAGAGCTGCCGGAGAGGGCGGACAAGAAACATTTTCCTCCATAAAATGTGAATAAAGTTATAAAGTTTTTGTACAGTACATAGTGAGGCAGTAACCATCTCTGGTGAGGTTTAATGCCAGCCCTCAGAAAAAACGAATTAGTGGATGAAGATGAACAGGATAGTTTAAATGAGTTAAATTTGATTATAAGTACTATCAATTAGGGCCGCAATCCCATCTTGTTTAGTAGCCAGTGCGCAGTCAGGTGCAGAAGATTCATCTGATGGAAGAAAAGCATTTGGTTTCAGCCATGTGACACAAACCATTCAAATCCAGACTATGCTGAAGAAACAAATCATTTATTAAAGCTTTGGTGGAATGGTGTAACCACTTATCCTTATCAGGGTCATGGGAGTCAAACCCAGGTGACACTGGGCAAGTGCCAGGGTACACCGTGGACAGGTCACCAGCTCATCACAGGGATGACACATTTAGACAATCAAACATTCACACATAAGAGAGATCCACACCAACTACACACACCGATATATATACACTAATTTCCCCAGTGTGAGAGCAATAAAGTTTATATAATAGTATCTTATTTTATCTTATTTAATCTTGTCTTTTCTTTTCTTGTAACTGCCACCGCGTTGGTGGACAGCGATCTGATAGTCATAAAATCAAATATGAATGTCTTGTAGCGACTGTAATTATCAGTAATAGGCCAAATGGTAACACTGCCAATAGAACTGCTTATCCTCATCAGGGTCACGGTGGGGATGGAGTCAGCTGACTTTTGGGCAAAAGGCGGGGTACACCCTGCACAAGTCGCCAGTTCATCAGACACAGTGAGAGCATGCCAACTCCTCACAGAGAGACCTCAGTTGAGTTTCGAACCAGGAACCTTCTTGCTGTGAGGCGACAGTGCTAACCATCAAAGTCCATCATGTACAAATGATTAGGTAACGTCTGTTTTTACTACCAGATAGTTTCATTGGCAAGAAAATTGGCTGGCACATCTAAGAGTTATCAGCAGCCTAACAGAAAGTCTCTGTGACCTTAAAAAAACAAAAATGACTGCCACTGATAAACCACATCTTTTCTATGTAAACTTATAATAGTAAAACTTTTTTTCCCCACAATCTAATTACAATGAACCTAATGAAAATGTAGCTAATGCTCAAGACATCAGTCCGGATAAAGTTTTGCGATAATCTCAGATTTTTTGTTTTGCAGGACTTTATCAGGTACTTAGTGGGACCACCAGTGGTAGGAATGATAATCTGATTTCTGTGATTCACATACATTGGGAATGAGAACTTGTGAATATTATGGCGAGGAAGGGAGACAGTCTCAATGTTGTAGACAGGGCTATCAATCTGATAGTCTGCGCTGTGTTGATTTCCCTGGCTGGAAGATATTGGACTCCAAATGTGCACTAAACTAGCAGGCTATGTAAGTCCCTAATGTCAAACTTGATGTAAACATCTAGATAATGTAACCCTGTTCCAGGAGGGTGATCTTTCAGTAGTAAGCATTAACAAACCATCCTGTACACAATGCAAATGATACATACTCATCAAAATAACAAAAACATATGATTTCGTAAGCTGTTACAAAACATGTACCGAAGGGAAAAAATGTGCCATTCCTTCAAGTGAGGTGACCATTAGGCTAAACTCCTATTATGTTAGTTTAGCACTTTAAAGTGGACTTTAGCCCCCATGAGACCTTCATGGTAATAGCATGGTCATTAGCTATGGAAGTGTCAACTGACATTACTGCTCCCATGCAGGCAAACAACTGTTAATACCCTGAGCTGTATGATCAGCCCATATGGTGTGCATAAGAGCCAGAGGGACTGAGTGCATGCTGGGGGATGGGGAGGTCTATCTGTGTCAATCTGCAAGTATACAGATGAAAATTATATTGTGATAGATTTTATATAATTCCATATTATACCATATGGTCTTTTGTATTTAATTATAATGTCTCTTATGAAGATGAGTATCTATTATTCTCTTTTCTTTCTGTCTCTCACTAGATCTTATTTCAACTAATTTTAACTTTCACCTACAGAATTTGGTAACGTAATGACCAATGTGCACCCTCTGTCCCAAATGAGGTACTTATCCATGGTCAGTGTATTTCCTTATTTATTTATTTATTTTGCACAGTTAAAATTACATAAAAATGACAAAGATAACAAAAAATGTAAAGTGCAGGGAGAGGCAGAAAACCCAGATGGGCTTATTTAAAGCCTCCACCTATAGTTAAAAGTTCATAGTTATAAGGAACAGAAATTGACATACAGAGAATATTATAACTACATAAAGTAATATCAAACTGTTAATAGAAAAAGCATATGTATAACATCAACAACACGTTATAATGACAATAACAAAAATAGCAATATAAAAACAAAAATAGGAACATGATATAAAAGTGTGTTTGTGTATGAATTAGAATTTCAAAACAGCAGTTAAATGGGCTTTTAAACATCTTTTGAAACTTTATAGAGAAGGAGTTCTTTGCCAGATGGGAAAAGCTATTCCATAATTTGGTACCCCTAAAATTGATAGTAAATTGACCTCTTCAGTAGACCATGGTTGGATAAGCAGATGGGAGGACCAACAAGGAAGCTAAGCAATGCACTGCTGTTGCAGCAACAAAACAGATTTTAGCCAACTAAAAAGAATCAATATCAGTTTAGGTGTACGCTGAATGTGTTTTCACTGTTTCATCTTGTTGTCGACAGTCCTTTCTGATGGGAAACTGTTTATATCGACCTATGTTCCCTAAAAAGCTGCCAGACTACCATTGCACCACATGGGGCTTGGGACCTGGGTCTACTGCTGTTCCCATGTTCTGTGAAGTGAAATTAGGTTTTGTCAAAGGAGTCTGGTCTCAGATATTTGACATTGTTATGATGTATTGTAGTCTCAGTCTTAGCAAAAATATTTTTTAAGTCAATATTAATCAAATGGATCATGTCAGATTCATTAAAAATTGATAAATACCAGACCTATACGCACACAACCCTTGTATGCCAGGCTAACAAGGCACTGATCTCACTGACGGTGTGGATGACTAACCCTGTGTTGTGGGAGAGACACAGTTAGTGTTACAGCTACAACAGCACTCGGACCTGCACCTTTATCTTTTTCTCCTCACAAATTGGCCTCCACACAAACAGATCATCTGTCTAAACCCCAGAAACCTAATCACACACACACACACACACACACACATTTATTTTCCCTCAGGCGTTAACAAGCTCAATGATAATAGTTTACTCAGAGCGAACAGACGGCAAAGATGGGAGTGGTGTCCACAGTAAACCTTCAGTTCCGGGTTAGACGTGGTTTGATTATATATGTCTTTTGCAAATATCACACTGGTCTACACTCAAACAAACGAGTCTACGCAATCAAACCACATGAGTACTGTACACAGCTCCCTCTTGTGGGTGCAGTTTGAAACGAGCACCACTGTCAGATGGCCTTGTTTTATCTGGGTCAAAAGTGTTTCTGACATAAATCCAGTCTGACCATAATCTGCTCATTTAGCCCAGAAATTCACAGCAGGCAATGCACACTCACTGACCTCTGTTTGTTATGTAATGAAGATGAACTAGCTATAACTGTGCAATACTGGTAATTAATAAGACCACTAACCAGTTATGGCATGTTTGAGGTTACTGAGTTTTTACTATAGTATCAATAATTCATTCATTTTTATGAGTATAATGTTTTACATTCCTTTAATAATAATTATATTTCTATATTAAAATTAACTGATAAATGGTCTGTACTTGTAAAGCGCCTTTCTAGTCTTCCAACCACTCAAAGCGCTTTTACTCTACATATCTCATTCACCTATTGACACACATTCATACACTGATAGCACTAGCCAACTGCTCATCAGTTTTAGGAGCTAACCATTCATACGCATTCTCACACCAATAGCACAGCCTTCGGGAGCAATTTGGGGTTGGAACCCGAATTATCACCTAATTCAGCTGTTCCCCTTTTAGCTCATTGTTTTGGTCTTCTGGCAGACAACTTTCCAGCAACAGCAGGCAGCTTTTTCAGACAGCAGACAAAGTTAGTAAAATTAGCTGGTAGCAATCAAAGAACCAGTTATTTCCCTCAGGAGTTAGTTGAGATACAAAAAACTGAGCTAAAAAGGAGACAGAATATAAAGTCCTTCATGAGGCCAAAAAACATTGTTGCTCTGTGTCTACTACTACTAAATAGGCAACTATTTGCTAACATGTTTGCAACTTTATATGGTGATAATATGTCAAATGTTGTGTTTTTGATTTGTTTTGCTGCCCCCCAGTGGCCAAAAGCAGTTATTACCAGTGACGGGTCATAACATGAAATGAGCATTCGATTATAAAAATAAGCAACTATAATCTGCCTAGATTACATTTTTAAAAATGCGCAAATGGATTATAGCCAATTGTCATGGATTACTTTAGATTTTTAAATGCATCTTTAAAATATGGCAAGATTGAGTTTAAATAAGTAACTATTAATCAAAGCTCTATTAACCTTCTAGAGGGTCTATAGAGCTTGTTAGAGGAATGAGGTAAATCTCATATTATTTTATTGTGTGATGTGTTGGAGATCAGGGCTGCCATATGCGTGCCCACACAGCTTCTGATTGGTTGAACAAGTCAGGAACACAGTCTCTGAACAGACAGGTCTCCACCCAAGGCAACACGGGACTGCCACTGGACGGCTAACAACCATACTAACAAGAACAATGGTGTTCGACACAGAAAAACTGATAATCAGACATCGATGTGATATAATTTTTTTTGTTGTAGCTTTTTTTAAGGATAAATTGCAGTTTTTTTCAAGGTTTGATTTGGAAGTAATCCAAAAGCATTCAGATTAGATGTTTTTTGTAATCCAAGGGGTTACGCAACTAATTACAAAAAATGCAATGTAATTTGTATTCAGTACACATTTCAAATTAATCTGCTTATTACTGCTTTAATTGGTTTAGCAGTATGTCAATTTTCCTATGTATACACTACCTGTCTTTTTTTATTACAGCTCCTACACTCTTGAACTACGCCGGCCGGCTGGATAAAAAAGGGTAAAAAATAAAAAAATAAACAGGAGGCAGTGTAAGTTAACATTGAATTTTAATCATTTATAGACTCTGAACTGACTTGAGATGCAAAGTCAGCAACATTATTGCTGGAAGAAGTATTGTTGATGCATTTTACACAGCTGCTTTGGTATGTCTGGCTTTTCCACAGTGCAGTTACATTCACTGTGCTGTCCATAAATACTGTACAAAAATAAAATGTGCTTTGACATAAAACATTCTCCAGTGGACGTCCACTGTTCTAAGAGGAAACCATGAGGCTTTGTTAAATGATATATACAGTATGCACATTCAGTTACTGACATTATGTTAAATAGAATAAATTAGAACTTGCAATCAGTGTGCGAGGCATGTTTCAAGTCTCTGTTATGTCCTCACATAATAATGTGTCCATGTTCAAAGTGCAAAAGAAAAATCCACTCGAGGAAGCGCAGATTCAGGTCCGAGCACAGCTGTTAAATGTTGTTTTTGTTTTTTTTTACTCTGAAGAAGGCATTTTAAGTTTGATCCACAGCTATGCCTTGAGCTGAATTTCTACACTTTTTTTGACAACAGAAGTCGTGTTTTCTCCGTGTTACTTCAGTTCCACCCAACTTCTGAGCTCCACTTGAAATCCTGAAGTGTAAATGTGCTTTCACGCCCTTCTTCTCCTCAAAAAAAAAAAAAAAACACATTTCAGAGGAAGGTCAGAGGGTGTTTTTTTCCCAGCAATGTCTTGGAGCTCCACATTCACAGTCTGTAATGGCAGTACTCTCTCCACCAGGTGGAGCTCTCTCTCTCTCAGCAGGCAGTGCCTGACTTCATTTTTCAGGCCGAGTTCAGCCCAGCTTATCACCCCTCTGCAGTGTCTAAAGCCGACATGTCTGATATTTGCTTTGTGGGGAGGGGGCCAGTTCGTAGAAGAGGACGTAGGCGTTACTGCTGCGAACTTGGCTGGAGGACACTGGGCTCACCCTGCACAGGACACACAACACACACCGTACTTATTACACTGAATATCACAGAGGATTGTTGTGGGATTTAACGATTTCTTTAATTAAATATGGGCACAGAAATTACAATACACAGTAAAACAGTCACTTCCAACCACAGGCACTTGCATGCATACGTGCAATCTACCTATTTAATTTGTAAACAAGCTGACACACCTTTATACAGTCAGTCGTTTTCATTTGACAGCAGGTGCATACAGTATACTCAGACTGCACAGCTTTCTGCCAACCTGATAACATGATATGTGAGGTAATATGATGATACCTGGAGTCGTTGTAGCTGTACCATTCCCCCAGTGCCGGGTTCCTGCAGTAGGCTGTGTAATGGCCTCCCAAAGCGTTTCCAGAGTGGTTGGACACTGCATACAGGTTATACACAGGACGCTCTGCAGGGACACACAAACACTGTCAGTCAACACTAGTGCAGTACTCATCAAATCCAGCCGACCTTGGAAAGTGCATGAACTGTCCTCCTCCGCTCTCCTCCGGTGACAGGGTGTTTTCTTTGGCTAATGCTTACCGCTGCTCTCTGAGGCGAACTCCCGCAGGTCCAGCTCTTTGAGAGGGAAGTTGACATAAGTGGAGAGTTTGCTGGTTCGGATGTTAGAGTCTGAGAAACGCTTCAGGTCTGAGAGGGACACCGAGTCAAGGAGCCAACGCTGGTTCAAAATAACATTACTTAGCACTTTAAGTTAGAGATGACATGAAGTGTATTGTGCAGAGTAATTAGATTTACAAATTACACATTAAAATGCTGCCTACGGGTAAACTGAGCAACAAGCTAACACTCTGAACCCTGAAAGTAGTTAATATCCTATAAGTCATAAATCATAGGTTAATGTAAGCAGAGATTAGGGTGCCCGAAAAACAAAACAATGAGCTCAAAGACGCTAAAAAAGTAGTCTGTAGAGCTGAGAGAAACTGCAGGATAATCGTGAGTTTTTATTGGATCCATTGTTAATATAATAAATACAGTTAGTTGCTGATAAGTAAAATATTATTATGACTTATCTAGAGTATATATACTGTGAGTAATATTCATTAAAAATGAAGATGATGCACACACAGCCTCTTCAATGAATTAGACACTAAGTAGCTAAGCAGACACTAAAAACATCTATTTATTTATGCTAATATGTTAGCAGGGTCATTCAAATGCTGGACACATGAAACAAATGGTGTTGATGTGAGGAAAGGATACGAAGCACGAGGATCTGAGGGAACTTCTGAATGCTGAATCTTTTGGTGCATTTCCTCCTGGCTTTGCATCTGTTGCATGTCTGAGTGAGGGAGAGAGAAGACAGTGAGATACTGCAGCTGTGTATTCCAAATATCATCTTTATAAAAGAATGTGCAGGGAGGTGTGTTATGTGCGTGAGGCTTCTTACCGGTCTCTCTTCTCCGTCCAACACATCCTCTTTTGTGAAGAGTCTCAAGCAGTCTTTGAGAGTCACTTCACCTGAGCTCTTCTATGGAGAAATGAAGCATATCATAACAGTTACATGAAAACTGCTTTACACTTGACATTTACCTCAAGTATTTGTTAGGTGGTCAAAATATGATTAGATACTGTAGCTTAGAGGTGTATTAGATATTATATGTATGCTATACAGCATGACAAAGCTGGTTATAATCAGAATATGACAATTACAGACCACCAATGACTGATCTTACAATGCAGCCAACAGTATTTTACAAAATATGGATGGCTAAACCTTCCCAAGCTGTATATGTGTGTGTTCTGACCTGTGCGACAGGTATCGATAGGTCCCAGAATGGATCGAACACGGTGGAGCGAAAGCCACAGACGGTGCACGTCACAGAGCTTTTCAGCTGTCCAACAAACAGATCTTTAGGCAGAAACAGAAGATGGAGAATTATATTTAATACGTGTTTTAATTCAAGGATGGTTTAAAGTAGGTGTGTAGCTCATTAAGGTAAAGCTCTTACCCACTACTTTGCTGTCCTCTCTCTCCAAGTACATATTCCACATCCGCTTGCCTTTTTCATCATCTCTGTGAATGAAACCATATAGTAGAGCTCAGCAGAAGCCATTTTACTCAGGTCTGGAATTCCAGGTATTGATAAACAGTTTTTCTTAACAGTGCGAGGTGTCAGCGACAGAGCAGGTTATGAGTGACTTATCTAGAGAGGAGATGAGAGTGAGGGGGGCTGACTTACGAGAGGTGGTCAAAGTCCTCGACGGACACCTTAGGACGGACTGTCACTCTGTTCACTTCGTTATGGAGACCGTCCAGTAAGAAGCGCAGAAACTCCTGGGCGTCCTGTTGACTTCAGGGAGACAAAATGAGAACTCATCAGCTTCCGAAATAACCTTTACTTGTTTGCAATGAATGAAACTGCTTACACACAGGAAGAGGGAAGACTTACTTGCAGCCCACGAATTTGGGAGCGTATCTCTGGATCTGGCTCCTGAAGTCAGAGGGACTGATGGCCTCGTTGCTCGCTGACGTCCACAGACTCTGAGTCAGCTTTGCAAACTCTGAGACAGCAGCAATGACAGAAAATTAGACTATAATGATGAAAAAACATACCTGCAATTTGTAAGAAACACTATCCTTCACAAAAAGTATTATATACAGTATAAATATACAGACTGGATCCTCTTACAGTAGTATTTCCACAGTAATAAATATTTTGACAGTTGCTGGCTTGCCGGAGCTAATGCAGAGTTTTGACCTTGACTGAAGAAATGTCTGGAAATGAAGCTGTGGTGCAAACCGGCCTGAACTCACTGGATGTTTGTATGAAAATAAATTTTCAAGCTTGCTGTGTACAGAACAGTCATTCTCAGCGTCGTCATCGGCATGTATGACAAAATGATCTCACCGCGATGCTCACTTACTGTCAACTGCATCAGCGAATAGAACTGGCTCAGGTGTCACCGCGCGGTGGTGACGTAATGTCGTGTACTCAAAGTGGGCCACGTGATGACACCTGAGCTAGATCCATGCACTAATGAAGAGGCTCTCCAGCTACTAAGTGGATCTTAGCTTAAGAATATTTTGTCCCTTAAATTAGTTCTCAAAAAACTAAATCGAAAACTGAAAAAAACAGTTAGATAACTTTTTATACGTGCTTATACATGTACAATACATGTTTTTTATTATGATTGCACACTATAGTTAGTGACCTGTGAGGACTTGCTGTTCAAATGCATCCTCGAAAAGGCTGCAGGAGTAAAGTAAAAGTGAAAGTCTTGTTCGTTTTGTACTCGACAAACCAGTATTATGTGATCTGTTGGCTTCTGATTGTGGTTAGACAGATTTAGGTGCAGTTTGGTGTTTAAATATGAGGATATAAACATGTCAGATCTTTAGCATGATTTAGTAAGACTTCCTCATCTCATTACAACCATTAGTGTAAATTAAATTTCAGTTTGCTATCGTCAACTTTGGTCTGCATCTTCCTCCTTCATTGCAGCCTATCATAACAAATTGGTGGACCTGAACCCGGGACCTCTTACCGTTGACCTTACTGTTGAGCCATAAAGTGACTCAGGTCTACAATGTTTCTCATTATGTTCGGAGTCTTGTCCTACCTTCCATGAGAGCAGCATTAGTCCTGCAGTTGTTGTTGAGGTCTGTGCGGTGGATGTTTCTCAGGCAGTAATCTCTCAGCTCGGGAGTGTTGCTCAGACATTGCAGGATTGAGTTCATGAAACACTGGAAATCACAAACAGCAAAAATTACAAAACATTAATTAAAAACCAAGCCTCAGTTGGTCAACGTGATGTGGAGTGTTGTGAAGTAGAAAAACTTACTGTGTTGCCCAGGTTCCTCAGTCCCACCAGGCCTTGAGGACTCTTGTTCTAATTCAAACAGAGAGGGAGAAGATTTTAGTTTGCATGTGAACGGAAACATTACGTGAGCATGCTACAAACACAGTTATCAAGCCATTTTTGACCATTTCGTTGAGAAAAACACTCACAAATCCTGCAAAAACAATATTGCAAACATGGTCATGAGGCCCCAAATGAGAATGAATCATAATTGGCTTCAATATGTGTAAATTTGGGTCATTAATGGGGCCAAATTAAAACCATAAATGTATTAATAGAAGCTTCTAAAGAAACACATTTATCATTGTTTGCCCTCATCGGTGCAGCCTGCTGTACAGATCAGCTGGCATACACTCTCAGTATGATGAAACTATTGTGTAACAGCAACCCTGTGACATTCCTCAAGTGTGAATAACCGTCGAAGGACCGTGCGGCATTTATTCAACACATACCAGCTGATGGTCACATTGCCGGCAGCACGGCGGTACTGTGCCGTGGATATCAGCTACTGTTCCACATGCTTTGATGAAATACCACAGTGTGCCCTGACCTCTCCCTGCACTGATGAGCCCACCAGCCACCATTCACACCACGGTGACATCACACGAGCATGTGATTCAGAGCGAAGAGAAAAGCTCTACTGAGAATCTGCGGAACATGACGTGGAATCGGTTGTTTGTGTGAAGAGTTTCACATCGCTGACTGAGTTGAGGATCAACTAGTTTTAGTTTTTGACGTATCTGGTGCCACCAGTTGTGCGGTGTTAATCTTCTGTAGGTCAGATAGACGCAGGGATCTGAAAGCCACCGCACATCTGCAGAGTGTGTTCGAGACTGCTGTTGTATGACTGAGAAATTCCAGAGTGATCACAAGCACCCGGCTTTTGAATCAAGTCTGTATGGGATGACAGGGTGAATTTTGGACAACAAATCCATTTTTTGATGGCAGATTTAATTGCATATCAAAAGATGTGTAGACATACAGGTTAAAAGGAACTAAAACTCACTTACATGCTGATAAAAATCAAATGCAAACATCTTTTAACCTGCACTAATCATTGCTTCTCGGACTCCTTTTTCATGGACCAGTAGCTTATTATTAGAAAGCTCATATATTTGAAATTGCTGAATTCATCAAGTTAATAAATTAGGCCAGTCAAATCAGTTGCGCAGGATTGCAATGTTCAGCATTATTTTGGTTCCCTCTAGTCGCAACGAAGAGTTCTATTTCTTCGTAGAAACGGCACACAAAAAGGTAAAATAGATAACGAGAAGTCAGATTTCAGGGCAAGTTTGGGCTGTTTTGTTGTGTAAAAGCTTTAAGCTTGACCTGTACTTTTCCTCTTTTTTTCCCCCAAGAAGAAAATAGCATCTTCAATCTGCATCATATGACTGTCCGAAATTATATACATAAAGCAAAAATATAGTTGGGTTTTGGTTTTTTTTTTTTTTTTTTTGGTCTTACAAGGTCAGGTCTGAGTTTTAGGCCCCTGCAGAACTCGAGCAGAGACCCACTGGAACCAATTTATAATTCAAAAGATGAATAAAATCTGCTTTTTGTACAGTTTTTAATGCTCCTGTTGCACTATTGCTGATAGCATATCGAGTTACCAATTTTTGCTTTTCTTTCAAAACAACCAATATCCCTAGATGTGATCTTGGTCCAGTCACCTGTTGTGGGGACATTTCACTGCACAGACAAAGTCCATCTAAATTTCCCTGGTCAAACAAGGTCACCCTCAGAGACTTGAGTTGAATAATTATGGTAAACAATGCAAGGATCTGAGTATTAACTGGTGACATATTGACCTGTGGCTCATCCTTAATGAGGGAACATGGTAACAGTGTAACGTGATGACTCTGTGCGAGTCAGCACCGTTATGCATCAACGCCTTTGCTGACGGCTGACTGAGGAGCTGCATGTGGAAATAACACCATCAGGGCAGCAACACACTGACGGAAGCACACATGATGGCACAGACGCAAATGGAGACGCACACAAACTGTAAACTGAGCGTCAGCTACCTGTGTTTTTTGTTATTCTATTAGTGTCAGACTTGGAGATATAAGAGGGTTGTGGAGTACAGAGCTAAGCAGACAGAGTGCATGTTGATAACAGTTTGCTTACACTTCACATAAGCCATCTTAAGTAAATATGAACAGGTTAGTATGTGCTGATGTTCTTATCAAGACTTTAGAGCCTCATGATGGTCGTCATGTCGTTCCAACTCTGAAAATAGGACCGTGAGAATATGAGATACCAACAGCCCTCTTGGCTGAAATCTCGTTTATTTCTTCCCTTTGTGATTCTCTTCTTCTCTGCAGCATTTGAAGGTGACCATATGGTGCGAGTCTCAATCTGCTACACTGCTGTGAATACTGACCAGCGGGGCTCGGCATGCTCAGCAGGCGGCTCGTGATTTTAAAAAAGCCCATCCAAAAAAGGAGGAAGTGATGCGTTCGGGTAGTCTCTGAGCTCCGAACAAGAAGCAAGAAGGCTCTCAACTGGTTTGGCATGACTTCAGAGGACAGGAGAGAGCTGGAGAACTTAATGTACTAAACACAGCTAGGCGTTTCTGGTCAAGGCCACATGACAACAGTCCTGCACGCACATGGTGCCAGCTACGCCACTCCCTTTGAAACTGGAAACATGAATCCATGCTACGTTACAACAGGGCTGGAAAAGGTCCCAAAATGTCACAGGCAAGTAAAAATAATGGTACTTTCTGAAATGGCACCAAGTAGAAAAGACAACTCAGTTGCCAATGTTTACACAGTTTATAAGGCATAGACATTTTCTTTTCTCAGCTTGAGACCCCTGAGGAGAGGTTTCAAAAGTTGTCATGCTAGCAGCTCTGTGAGGCTCTCCTTAAGCTTTTAAGCAAAGAAGAAAGTGTTATTAACCATCCAGCCAAATTTGAATGGTTAAAAATATTGACAAGTTTATGAAATTAGGTGTCAGAATCGAGAGTCATGCAGCAATTCTGAAGCAACTGAAACAACATGTCCGATGAGTTCAGAAGACGACATGACTAACTTTGAAACACTCAGAGCGAGATGAATGAATCTCTGTCTCTCTGCTAGGGATGCAGGGGTATGCTCACTGTGGCCTCAGCGTGTCATCAAGCCACCCTTTAGGACCGCCCACAAAATCCTGGACTGAAAATCTCTAACTCCACATTTCAGTAATATATTGTTTAAAGTCTTCTCACGTGTTTTCAGAAACTATATTCCAACATATTTAATGTATTTTGAAAGAAAAACCTTTACACAGACTTTAAATATGAGGCTGCTGCTTTTCTTCTGTTTATGTGATGGTAAACTGAATATCTTTGGATGTAGGACTGCTGGTTCACCTCAACATCACCTTTTTGATATTTTTCGACCGAACAATTAACTGATTAATTAAGAAAATAATGGGTAGCCTTCAGTTGAAATCCTGATTTTATGATGTTAGATGAAAAGTCAGAGGATCACCGAAGTCATAGGGATTAAACCTTTGAGCACTACAAATGTCTTTACCAAATTTTATGGCAATCCATCCAATACTTGTGGAGATATTTCAGTCCACACCAAAGTGGCGCACCAACTGACCAATCATCTTTGCTACAGCTGCTTCTTGTTTGCAGTGAAAATGTAATATAGTTTGGGCACAGGCATGCATACCACTGAGAGAGACTAATATCCCCCTACAGTAGGACACAGAATTGAAGTGCAGCCAGCTTACTCATCCACGCTGCCATAAACACATCAAACCCACATGGACACAGATATGTGCGGGCTGTGGGCAGCTCTGCGTGTTAACAAAATGTACTGTGCAGATGATAAGGTGACAGTCTGAACACATTCCTTATCAGCAGCACTCCTTCCTGTTATGCAACCAACGTCACACTCGAATTGTCACTTTAATTAATGCAGGCGGCCGTGTGGTGACCTGCCTGTTTTTTTTGTGTGTGTGTGTGCTTACAGTACAGACCTCCACTTAAGGGCTGATAAGGGCCTAAAGGTCAGATCTGGACCTCCACAAAGCTCTCAGTGGTTTTCCACACGGTGGCACAGCTGAATAACATGTTGCTGTGATTTTGCAGCGCCTTCTTGACATCAACTAGTTTGTATTGGAACAGTAACGACCTTAAAGTGACCGTACCGTATTTCATGCTCTCTATTTTTCCCTGCTTATGTATTTTAATGATTTGAATAATTATTTATAGTTTAACTGTGTTATTTGCATAGAAATACTCATATAGACATATTGTTCGCATATTTGATCTACAGGCCTAAAACCAAACTTGCATGAACACTGAGCAAACTTAACATAACATAACATAACATGACAAAATGTTGATTTTTCATCTCATGGTGACACATGCATGCACAACCTTCAGCCAGGTTTATAATATCCATCTATCCATCCATTTTCTGTAACTGCTTATCCTTAACAGGGTCACAGGGGCCTGGAGCCAATCCCAGCTGACACTGGGCAAAAGGCAGGGTACACCCTGGACAGGTCACCAGTTCAGGTTTATAATAAACTTGAGGTAAATATATTTTTGCAACCACTTTAGAAACAAATTCAAGAAGCTTTGCCAAAGTAAAACATCCAAACCTCCCGTGATGTTATGTAATAATGCTAATGTACTTCCCGTCCAAACCAAACCAAAGATAAATAATTTAACTTTAAGGCTTTTGCACTCCTACAAGTACAGTTTAATACATGCAGATACATATACACTTTAAAAAGTCTGAGTGCCAGAGGTGGAGTGTTAGTACATTCACTAAAGTACTGTACTTTAGTACAATTCTGAGGTATATTGTGGTATTTTGTACATTTTACTCCATCACAATAGCTTTACTTGCTACTTTGCAGAGCCATATCACTGATACAAAATATAAAATAATTAAAATTACTCCCACCTTTACCATCTTACACATGAATACATCAATAATTATAATGTATTATATATTATTCTTGCATAATGAGTACTTTTACTTTTTAAGTAAGTTTTTATTTTGATGTTAATATTTTGTACTACTTTTACTTAAAATATCTCTGTACTTCTTTGTAACAACAAAGAAAGATGTTTATTAAAGCTGAGACAGGTGCAGAGGTGCAGAGGTGCAGTGGACTCACCTTGGCCTGGTTGATGATCAGACCCATGAATGTGGACACCAGCTTGGACCGAGACAACGACGGACTCTTCCGCCGCAGGTCCGGTTTGTCTAAGGGGAAAACGGTCGGTTCCTCCGGTACTGTCACCGTGTATGAGTGTCGCAGAGAAGGCATGGCAGTGCTGTTGAATGTTGTCCGACACCAGGATGGAAGCGTCATCCAATGCAGCTGGACACTGCTGTGAAATCCCACCAGAGAGGATCTTTACTGAGAGTCAGAGATCAGCTGAAGATCAGTCGAGTCCTGTTAGGTCTGAAGCCTGTGAGTCTCTCCTGTCCCGCACCTGCACGCAAATCTTCCTGTGTTGAAGTGTACACAGAGGTGGCGTGTGTCGGAGTTTTACTGCGTGCTTTAAACGTCCCCTCCCACCCTGAGAACTGACGCTGCATTCAGGAGCTGTAGGAAATATAAACACTGACACATCTTTTGCTCTTGGTGCATTAACTAAAAGTATAAATATTCTGATGACGTAAAGGTGGCAAATTTTAACCACTTTATATACTGCTGTGTAGTTTAATCTACCGTTGATATTATAGCTATTATGATTTTATGTATTGATTAAACGTTGTATTTATGATCATGGAAATATAGGCTTACCTGTATATATCAAGTATATATGCGTTATGTCAGTGTCTATCTATCTATCTATCTATCTATCTATCTATCTATCTATCTATCTACTGCATATCTATATATGTGTATTGTATTTAACTGCTTTTGTTTTGCCATGTGTTTTGCCATTTTATACTCAAACGACAACCAATTCTGGCCCATAAAGGAAAATAATGATTTTTTTTTTCTTTTATTTTAATATTTCAAACACTTTTTCTTTCATCCTGCCTGCCATGAAGGCATGCCCAGGCAGCCACTACTGTATAACACATTTGACCTTTGTTTAGTTCATGTGCAAGAGGGCGTTGCTCAGTGCCGTCATCATGGAAAGACCTCCTGAATCCCTGCCTGAGGAAGAATCACCATGGCTATATGTAAGCAAATACATGACACTGTAAAACTGACAGACACTACGTTTTTACTTGTGAGCTATGCACGTACTTCACACCATGAAGAGTGGGGTATTGATTTTATGTATGACCTGTGGACACTTTTTTCAAATAAACTTTTGTGAGTGGCATATGACGTCTTTGTATTATATGATGATATAATTTCATATCACATTGTGTACATTGTTAATTTGATGCTTTTTTTTTTAGTATTTTGAACTTCTTTCTCAGTACGTTAACCAAACTAGATTTCAACTACTAGATAGTTTAAACCCATCCAGTGTGAAGAAGAAGAAGAAGAGATACTTTATTAATCCCTCAACGGGGAAATTCTTTTTTCACTCAGTTTATTTTACATGCATTTTTAACCCCGCACACACATACAAGGGCTCATCGACATGCAATGTGGAGAGAGAGATGGTGGAGTGATGGGCAGCCCCCCTGAGGAGCGAGCAGTTGGAGGGGTTTGGTGCCTTGCTCAAGGGCACCTCGGCAGTGCCCAGGAGGTGACCTGGCACCTCTCCAGCTACCAGTCCACCTTCCATATTTTGGTCCATGCTGGACTTGAACTGGCCACCCTCCGGTTCCCAAGCCAAGTAATCAGTAGCTTGCAAAGCTATGCCTTCAAAGTAGCTTCCCCAACACTGATAACTGCCCTAAATATATACTATAGTGAATATTTTTGATATGATTTATTTCATAATGGAAAGAGCTCTATAGTTTAGTGTCAAGCACACAAGTGTAGAGCTTGAGTTTACTCACCTCTTCAGTCAGCATATAAATGCTGAGGAACCACATGAGAATAATCATTAATGTGTTTTTTAAAATGCCACTCAACAATATTCACATTTCATTGAGGTATTAAGGCACAGTAAGACTTTACAGTTTGTGCCATTATAGCAAAAGACATATAGAGAGATTTATTGACTGTTCATAATATGTGAGTGGTTCAACAAAAAGAGGCAGAAAAAGTATGATGTGCTGGCAGAAAATAAAAGCTGTCATCAGATTTACTGCACATTCCAAAGCCTCAGCTCGTAGCACGCAGAGAGACTCGCTGACCTTGAGTTTGATCTTTGGACTGTGGTTCTGACTTGACACAGAAGTGACTCTGAGTCTGATAAGAAACTTGATAGCTGCCTTGTAAACTTTTACAGGTCCTTCAACCTTTCACATTCACCTTAATCTTTGAGCTATAACAGAGAGGACATTAAAATTACAGAGGCCATTGCTTGCATGCTACGTAACGCACCATTCTCAGCTGATGAATCTGATTTTATTTGGGGTAGGACAACACCAATATGTCTCTTACTTTAAAAAACCTGAAGGCCATTTGGTAACCAATAATATCCTCTGGAGATTGTCAATATTAACATCAGATTTGATGTCAATTTGGCAAGTAACTGATGATTGAGACATAACATAATCACACCTGCCTGCCACACCATGGAAACAATTAATGTATCTACAGTGCGTCAGTGAAGAAACACCTTAAACCCAACAGGAACACTGAAACAGGGAATCCCTATTAATTAAACATATAATTAACCACCCACATGAACAGAAGAAGAATGTGGCCAGGTGACTTTGACTTATATGTTGACTTTGATGCTCCAGCATGACTGATTCTCACAGTAGGTTTGACTTTTAATAAGATCACATTCCAGGTTTATCACGTCTGGAACAACTTGCTTACGAGCACACTTATGAGGTGGGGAGCTGCTTGATGTTTAATTGATTGAACCATACAAGCTATCATTAGCAGCACAGCTTAGCACAATCAGTCAGGAGTTAATTCCAGTTGATTCCAACGTCTGTGGGTAACTGGCTAGCTAAATGCTAATGTCAGCACGCTCAGAATAACAGTATTAACATGCAGGAGAAGGTTCAGTCTTGTCAGCCCACTTGTCTAGATGGTAACCGTAGATATGCAAAACTCTCGTGAGATTTCTCTGTACGTGGGAAACCAAAACTCAACGTTGCCTTATTATTTAAACACTAAAATTCAAACACTCCTAATAAATGAAGTCAGCGTCAACTTTTGGTTTCGTGTGAGACACAAACCCTTTCAGATCAAAGTCCTAAATGCACTATTTGGACTTTATCACTTATGAGTCATAGTATATCGCCTGACTTCCTAAATGCTTTGAGGAACAATGAGGAATTTGTTTGACTGAACAAATTTAGTCTTGGTTTTCTCCTTGTATAGCTGCAGATGCACATCAAACTCAGTAAAACAAGACTATTTGAATTAGAAACGACACTTACAATTCTCACAAGAGTTATGCAAATATAGGGTTACCATCTAGACGCGACCCACAAACATTATCATAATTTACCGTATTAGCAGGCCATTATTTAGGAAATTACCTCTAAGCACAAAGTACAGCTAAGGCCGATGGTAATGGTGTCAGTGTTGACCAAAGCATTAGACAAATTAAAGTTTAGACACGGTAAGTCGAGGGATCACCAAAGTTATTAAAATGCATTACAGCAGTCCATCCAGTTGTTGAGATATTTAAATCAAAACCACAAATGTCAACCTCATGGTAATGCTGGAGGGAGTCAATGCATCACCAAAGTCATTAGGTTTCATCATCTGGGGATCACAAATGTCGTGCTGTGAGATGTCATGGCTAACTATCTAACAGTTGTTCAGATATCTCACGGTGGACCACGGTGAACGGACCAACTGCTAAAGATGACTGGCTGGATTTCAATTAAATTTACTTTGAATATTCATAACAGTTTCAGTTTGGACACTCCATTAACGTTCCTAATCTATCATAATATTGACCACCTCAAAGCCCCACTGGATCCTAAAAATGTTAGAAATTGGGCAAAGATTTTCAAGTTTTAACATAAAATGTTAAACACCACTGTGTGTTCGATCTGAATATGTCCAACTTAGTTCTATAGTGATAGAGTAAAATAAAACGATACTGCAATACACACTGCTAGTCCCTACTGAGGATAAAGACCTGTAAATGACCTCAATGGCCTTTTGTCTTAATACTATACTCCAAAGACAAACTGTACTGAATAATTAACTATAATATCAATAAAATGTGGCAAAACTGACATATAACTAAATTTATGGACTTGCTTGATTAGGGGGGAAGGATAAAACTTGATTAAGATAAGAGCCATATGCCGCACACAATGAGAAAACTGCTGTTCATAATCACCTCTGAATGCCCTGTTATATAACAAGACAGAGTACAGCGATGCAATAAAAAATAATCATCTAACAGACATTTTGTTTTCAGGTTGATGTTTCAGCAAAAGAGAAAATCCCTGTGTAATTAAAATAATTAAAACACATTCCACTGTAACAATGCCAATCCCTTCATTCACATATGCAAATAAACTCTTGCACTTTACTCCTCCGCCCTCAGGTGTGCCGTACATCCTACATGCATGCGCGTCAATGAGGGAATACCTTGAGCAGTACTCATGTTTGAGCAAACCCAGGGAACCCTTTTCTCTAAATGTTGCAGTTACCTAAACTTTGCAGTGACTCACTCGATTAGCTGGATTAACAAAGAAAAATGAATCATGCACCAGCAACATGGCAAAAAAGTTAAAAAAAAAAAAAAAAAGCTTGAGAACTATGAATTGAGCAGAACAGCTGAATAAAGTTATCATTTCTATGAAGTCTTATAATATAATTGTTGCATTTTTTTTTTACATGTTTCGGTAGATCATGTAAAGAAATGTTTAGTATTTAGCACTAACTGGCCTGCTGGTGACTTAATAGATGTCTTGCAGTTCAAATTTATATAGTTAAAATATCATCTGAGTATTTTGAAGAGGGGTAAATACTGGGTTGCCCTCTTTCATCACTCTTTTTAACAATACTTACTTGCAAAATAGAATAGACAAAAGTCTAACTATAGAGCTGTCGGTACAGGTAAACAGCAATATAAACTTATTTGCAGATGATGTCTTTGTTTTGATGTAATTAACCAACTTGAAACAAATATTTAAGATATGTAATCAGTGACAGTAACCAATGGGTATATAAAAGAGAGTCTGACACACACACACACACACACCTACAACCTTATGTAACCATAGATACACAACATGCTCAGCGTTCACCACAAAGGGAGGGAATCGAGGACAAGAGGTGGCGTTACGCTGGACAGCGTTTTCAATGCCAACAGATCGCATTTAAAAGGAATGTGAATAATCAGTGGCCTGTATGTGACATAAGGTGCCTGAATGGGTTAAAATAGTCTAGACTGTCAAACATATCCCAGCTACAGATATTTAAATAATTTACTCTTTATTTTTAAATGCATTGCTCACCTTTCACTACATTCATTCAAACTACGTAAACGTATCACTAAGAAAATTTACAAGGTCAGCTTGTCCTCTGCAGACACTTTATTATGTTAAGTAAGTGCACTAGTCTTTGTTAAAGTGATGAAAAGAGAGGAGCATTCATGATCTGTGTCAAACTGCATGATATAATAGCATTTCTGTTTGGATACAAATGTAATAACAGCTTTTGGAGGCCTGCTAAACTGATTATTATGTGTGTAGATGGCCTAACAGTTTAGCTAACTGCTCGGATGAGAACATTGTTGCCTCAAACTGAAATTGTGTGTCGCTGAAGTGCGTGGCTGCAGCTGCACCTTTTACAATGCATTCACCTTACTTGTGACTTTTGTTTAACTTAGATTATATTACAGTGCAGTTGCTGTGTTTAAACAATGTAGAGTCAGTACAAACCTTTGACAGCCCTCCAAGTGTTGTTCAAATTCATCGTTATTAATTCACTTGTTATATGTAGTTATTTTCTAATTGTATTCATGTTTACTTTGTATTTGATTAAATACATTTGTATTTTTTATCCTTGAATTTTATTTAATTCTGTACAAATAACTCAAAATAAACTGTCTCTCGTCTTTATCTTCCTGTGGACTTGCTTGTGTTGATGGAAACCTTGTTTTAAGGCTGTGAAATGAAGTCTGTATTCAGTGAGCTCTGAGTGAAAGTCTTGTGTAAGTGAAAGTGGGTGTATTTGTTAACTTGGCCTGTAATAAGACCTGGTCCAGCCCTCTGTACAGCTCAGTCACACAAGCCAAATTAAAGCACTATGTAAGGATCTGGGAAATAACTCAACATGTAATCTCTATAAAAAAAAAGTTATCTGCATATCTGAATGCAGAGTAGTACTGACCTGCCACATTTGGGCAGGATTTGGTTGCAGTCTGTGTGGAGAGCAAAGCAGTGGCATTGGCCCTAAAACAATCTCTGATCAGTTATCGTCTTTCAACAGTTTTGCTTTTTTTCAGCTTTTCAAAATGTTTTCAAAATTCATGTTGCAGATACAAGTTCATAGAGTTTAGCAGAAATGTGTCTTTCTCATCATTCTCACATATGTACAGTAGTTGCTAATCAGACTGCAGAGAAAGTCTTAGCCTGGATATCTGTTTTCTAGCTATACCGGAGGCCCAAAAACACAGATTTCTTGACATAAAACATGTTTTGTAGAGTAAACTGAAAATTAGATTGATTTATCATTCCGTTGACCATAACATCCACCATTTTGTCACATCTGTGACTCCATTTATTGCAGCTGTTTTGTGATTTTTTAGAATTTAGTGTTTTTACAGTTAGCGTACTGCTAACCTTGGGTTAGCTAACTGTATTTTGTTCTTTTCTTTTACCCTTGTGGGCTGTACGTGTATGTTTATGAGTACTTTGTGACATACTACTACTTACTTACAACTTTGTTTCTTCATGACATGCAGCGCAATGTAGGTAGTAATTTGACAGCTAGCTAATCTATACAATTGTGATTCAGCTTTACTTGAACTCTGTCAGTCTGTCTGGTTTGAGTTTTGTTTATGGAATCTCATTGTTTTCTAATTTGTAATTACAAAATCAAATTTGTTGCATAATATTATGTTTGTAAAAACTCAAAGGTCATCTCCTATCTTCAACCCTTTTTATGAAGTATGTTCAGGTCACGGCATACTGTAGCGTGCTTATACATGTGCAGTCAGGGTAGAACACTAAATAAATTGACTATGATTGTTATTAAATAACAATGGTGAAATATGACATAGTAATTATAAATAATTATTCTGTCAACCTTGTTTGATCAGTGCAGCCCAACCTACTCTCAACTTCCCTTTAATTTCGCATTCAGCTACTATCAAATGTCACTGATAGTTGATGGATGACGATAGTGTGTTACCTCAAAGGCACGGCATGCAGTCAGCACAGGTTTCATTGTGGAAAGTATTTGCTTTGAGTGATTTTGCAACTCAACTGAACACAATTGCAAGGTGGAAGTGAGTCAGACAGATCATTTAATTAAAACTGCGTTGCTAGGAGACAGCTGTATTGTAGCGGCAGTGTTAAAGTTTTACTTTAATACTGCAACAGGACAAAAGTGAAGTTTATTTCCGAGTGAAATAAATAAACTGTAAATTTTATGTTTTTTTCTGCTTGAATAAGCGCAGCTTCATGCTTTGCATCAAATAAACTTGACTCACACTGACTTTGAGAACTTCTTCATTTATTAAAGGTCGTGGTGGTGCTGCTCTCAAAGAATAAAACAAAAGTCTTTTGGTCACGTTTTTTTTTTTTTTTTAAACATCAAAAATGAAATTGATTATTAAAAATAAGTCATGAGATACACCACCAAACTGACAAGGACTGTACATTTGTACATAGAAGGTAGCAAAACATGTCTACCTATGAAAACCTGCTACTTACTGTAAAGCTAATCCAAAACTGAGAATTTCAGGTGGCTTCAGTAAAGAACACTGAACAGAAGATGCGTGGTGACATATACTGACATTTATAAGGTGCCAAATAGAAAACATCAACAGGGACCATACTTGGAGAACTTTACTCTATTAACAGTATTACAGTATGCCCTCACATGTCCATCCTACAAGGCAAACTGTTGATATCAATAATCAGTCAATATTTATGGCAGAAGTGTTACAACACTATAACTGATTAAGATAGAAATGAGAGAAATTAAATATTTTAATGGCACAACTGATTGCATATCTTACAGCCTGGGCACTAAATCTATGACCAAAAAATTTGAGTTAAAAATATACGAGTATTCATTTCACAAGGTGCTCTCCTCACACATAAATACTCACTTCATTCATAAACTCCACTTTAACATCTAAGATAAATGTAGGCCAACCATTTACAACGTACTCTCCTGCTGTTTACATTATGAAATATATATTCAGTTTTCTTCTTACATGACTATCGCCCTTTTTGCTGCTGCTGCAAGCTGATGTAGGTTTTGTTCGGGTTACGGGGTAAACACTGTGATTACAGTAGTTGTCTTGGAGGTCAAATGGGAAGTTTTATAGATCAGCTCTGCTCTGGTTAAAGCTAGCCAGTAGATCTACTGTCCAACAGACAGTCAGGAGAATTTATATTCACATATTTTTAAATAAACTGTCAGAGCAAGGCCTTTAGAGCCCATATACACCTGGTATTAATGTCTGGTTATCTTATCTGGATAAGGAAATATATGTTACTGCAAAGAAAACGTAACACCTCACAATCTGAATCTATCAGATCAGCCAGACACACATCTGAAGGATATCTGGCTTGCGTTGTGATTGGATCTCAGCCAGGTGTCAATGCAATCTGGATGTTTTTTCAAGAAGTGGCAAAGGACAAATGTGTAGTAGAGTTCATACAGCGTGTACCATTGTATGTTAAGATGTGTAATATGTCACATTAGGTGATTATAGAATCATAAATTGTTGCTGTGACTTGACCAAGAGACCTGTCAGACTACACGTTGGTCCCCAACAACCTTTCATGACCTTGGCGCCTGATGGCCCTGATGACCACAACTTGCAAGACAAGGGTCACACGATCAACAGCAATAACCCAATTAGCATTAGCAAGCTTCTTGACGTGTTCCTGACTTATGGTGTACTGATATTGACAGTGATAATTTAAGCAGGATATGTTCAGGTCTGTTGTTTTTATTATCCTTTGATCTGCTGATTATTTTCTTGAGGAATAAATAAAACATTTGGCCTGTAAAATTGAAAAAAAGCCCATCTACAAATTTCTTATTTTGTCTTAAAAGAATTACATAAATTAGTTTTCTGTCAATCAACGAGTCAATTAAAAGCCTTTGTTTCAAAACTGTTCTTTTACACAGTCATAGAGATAAACTGGAAGTCTGCAGAAAGTCCACTTAAGGCCTCTTGTGGACTTGATGAATTGTGGAATTGGAACAGACCAGGACACGGATATTTGTTAATGAGTCCGTCATCTCCCTCATAATTTTTGCATATTTAGATCACAATGCCGGCAGACTCGAGATAATGAGAACATTTATTAATATCAGGTGTAAATCCAAAAACCTGTGGCCACACGTCAGACTGTGCATTAGCGATTTACATTCAGTGGTAAAGTAAAGGTGTGGAGGTCGGGAAGTTGGATTTGGTTGGGCATTAAAGTGTTGAACACCAGTATCCTCTGTTCACATCCCATCTTTCTTCCTCTTCTTCTTTGACATCAAATATACCTTGAACCAAATATGTGTACGATTAGAACATTTGCCATCTGGTGGTATTATCAGAAAAAAAAAAAACGCTGTGGCAGTCTAATGCATTCATTTTTCTACAAACAAAAAGTATCCAAATAATCTGAAAGATGTTATAATCACATTGTAAATCTACAAATAGTGGCTTAAAGTGAATGATAACACACAATGATGTGTCCTGATGTATGTGAATAATGGAGGAGATGGAGGTGAAGAATGACACAATGAGAAGTGGAGGGGGTGAAACTTTAGAGTTTTGGAAGGATCGACTGTCCACATGTCTAGAAAGCTGACGTACTTTTCTCGTTTAGTTACACACCTTCATTTGCATCAGTAATATCTGGACTCAATGATTTGTGAATGTACAGTGTATTCTGTCTAGATTTTATGACTGGTACACAGCTGATCTACTGGCTAATCAACGCTGATACTTTGTGCATCTTCAAGTCTTTTCTGTGTTTTATTTATTTATTCATTTATTTTCATTTGTTGCCTTCCTGTTTGCTCACAGGGTGTTAGGAGAGGAGAGTATGAATACGAGCCAGGAACACGGAGATCACAGCGCTGACGCTCAGCAGAGAAACCGCAGGAGTCAGGTTACAGCTCGAGCTCACAGCTGGGAAAAGAAGAAAACATTAATTATATAAGATTCTCTGTGGCAATTTTTATACTGTTACAAAATCTGTTAATTGTATATTTACTGTTTCTTTTGGTTATTATTTATAGATGTAAGTTAATGTATCTTTATCTGTTACAAAACTTGCTTAGGTGAGTAAGTGTAAGTATTATCAGCAAAATATATTTAAAGCATCAAACGTAAAAGTACTCGTTGTACGGAAAAATGTTCCTGTCAGTGTTTTACTATTATATACAGTATCATGTACTGCTGTATAAATGTGTGTGCTGCATTTTACTGCTGTAGATGTTTAAGGTTGAGCTCACTTTAACTACTTTATATACTGACGGCTGGTTTAATCTACAGTAATTCATCATTGTCTATAAGATCATCATATGTTTGTTCATAAACAGGCATGCTTTCAGCTTTGCAATGCTAAGTGCACTTATTTACTTAAAGAAGTAGGAGAATTTTCTCAATCCAAGAAGGAAAAAATACAAATACAAATCACCAACTTTAAATAGGCTATACATGGTTTTCAGAAGACAGGAAAGGTATGAAAAAATGTAAACTGAAAAGTAACTAAAGCTGTCAGACAAATGTAGTGGAGTAAAAAGTACAAGGTTTGCCTCTGAGATGGAGTAGAATAGAGAGCACAAGTACTTTGTACTCGAGTATAGTACTTGATTAAATGTACTTAGTTACATTCTACTACTACTACTTGTGTGGTTTTGTTATTTAGACACAATAGTAAAGCACAGACTACATGTGCAGGCAGGTAATGCCGCTTGGCTTCCAGAAGAGGTCACTCACTGGAACTTTTAGTGTCTTTTTAAATATGTGGGTGCACATATTGACGACGACGGCATGGGCAAACAGAGTGACAACCACCATTAATTAGCATTTTCTCATTCAATCATTGTAAACCAGCAGTGGATAGTGTGGTCAGTCTGTTCCATGCAGTATATGTGCCTTAAACTCTCCCTTAAATTAACTCTCCCTAATGCAGCCAAACCAAGAGGTCATGTGCACAGTGGCAATGGTAAGTGGTGAATGAGATAAACCATGAAAGCTGCTTGTCTGATTTCTTTATCATACCTCTATCAAAGTAGTGTTAGGTTAGCTTTCCAGGCAGTGTGCAGTGACGCAGGTAGAAGGTTCTTAGTGCCTCCTTTCTGCATCAACTATCCAGCTTGTGTTACTTATTAATCAACAAACATCAGGTAAAGTCTGCTCCGTTTAAATATCCATGTTTCATAAAGAGGCTGAGACAAGGAGGGCTCATTAGAAAGAAAACAGGGATCCTCACAGATGCTACAGAGCAGCACAAATAAAACGAGACATGAATGAAGAATGAAATATTACGGCAAAAATGGGCAAAACCACCAACATAAACGAAAGCTAAAGAGGTGACGCAGCATGACATTGAACGCCTTTGACGTAGCTTTAGCAACTTTTTAAAGAAACTAAAGTTCAGTTGGAGGGAAAGCTGCTTAAATAAACCTCAGGCTGGAGGTCTATTCTTCTTGCATTTTAAATAAATAGGATATATATGTTTTGCACGTGTTTAATGCCTTAAATTTAAAATGCTGCTTTCACTGTCAGGCTGTAGTCACAGGTCAGTTGATGATTAATTAGCTTTATTTAAACCTGCAATAACTAATCATCATCTTTTAGTTAGCAAACAGTTGCAGAACAACATTATTACTCATTTGGAGTTGTGTTTATGGCCACCTGGTGAATATAAGTCCAATATTTAAAAAAAACTGGCTCTTCAGCTGCTAAATGCTCCACTATGTGCACCAGCTAGTTGCTAACTGTGTCTGTTTTTAAGCTTTTTAGTTGTCGAAAGTTGCAGTGGGAATAAACTTAGCCTAAGTAGCCTAACTGGGACCACTGTAAACAGGTATGACACGTTTCTGTGGTAACTTTGGTCAGAATTATTTAAATCTTCTCTATGGAATCAATAAACAAATAAATAACTGATTTAGAGACAAATTAAACTTAAAATCTAAAATCTGTGTGTGTGTTTTGTTTGCATGAACTGTATGTGTCTGGTCCTTACCCCGACAGCTTTTCCCATCTCGTTGCAGCATCCCAGTCACACAGCTGCAGACCGGTCCAGTCATCTTACTGCTGCAGATCTGCTCACAGCCTCCGTTGTTGTCCTCGCACCAATCTGCTTCTAAGGAGTCGTCACAGGTGAGTCATGAAAATCCTGGAAAAGCTTTGGAATTATGGCTGAGGAACGCTCTGGAAAAGTGAACTTAGACAGCATCGTTTGTGTCCTTAAAATGATTTTTGAGGAATTACTGCGATGAATCAACTGAGAGGAAATTTTGTTTTTACATATGTGTAATTTAGAAATATTAAAAGTCAGAAAAAACAGTAGGTCAGCTGAACATGTAGAGACCTTCCTTACCTCTTCTTCTTATGGGTCCAACACTCAATATGTGCTCTTTATGATCACTCTCCTCCGAGTACATTCTTCTCTTGTGTGGACAGTTCTGGACGGACAGTACACACACATTAATACAGCGGCCATTGTTTTATTGCCAGCTTTATTTAAGGGGGAGAGTTTTCTTACCACTTTGCAGGCGTTTGTTTCAGAGTCGCACAGAGACACGTCACAGTGGAGGTGGACTTCATCGTAATCCCCGATGAACTTGAAGACGGTGACGTGGAAGCGACAGGTTAGTGACACGCCGTTCTCCGCCATGCCGATGGTGTTGTCCTTAATGTTTGGACACCTAGAGAGAGCCAGACATAAGAGGAATAGTGTTTTGGGAGTGTTGATGTTATCCAAAGGAGGAAAGATTAGCATTTATCCACTGAACAGATCTTTAGCAGCACACAGTCCCACAGCAGCCGACATCTTCCTCAAAGTTCCTGCTACTTGACATGGCTTAGTGTGGCTGTATATCATTAAAATGCAGCTGCTAAATGATCTTTTGGCGATACCATTGGGTTTATTGGTTAATTGGGTAAAACGGTTCCTTGCATATATTGTTTTCACCTAATTGGAACAAACAAAATGTGTGTATTCGCTTCATCCCTTGAACTCAGGGCTGTTTTTGCACATTTTACCTACACGTCATGTATTACTTAGCATTTATGTGGCAAGTTTTACTAATTAGATATGACTGGATAGAAGAGTTGACGGGACACTTTAAGCTCTTAGTGTAAAATTAAAGAATATTTTTGACAAGTTTTTATCAGTTTTCTTTGGGGGGGGGGGGGGGGGGTTTACACTACAATCCCATAATGCTTTTGGTGACGCAAACAGGAAGTATTATGTTGCCATGGAGTTAATAGCTATGTCCGTAATCACTCCCTATTTGAAGTAAGTAAGTAAGTAAGTGCAATTCAGTTCAGTTTTATTCACATAGTGCCAAATCATAACAAATGTTATCTCAGGACAGTTCCACATAGAGCAGGTCTAGATCGTACTCATCATAACACTTACAGAGACTCAACAATTCGCATATTGGGGCACTCGGCGACGGTGGCAAGGAAAAACTTCCTTAATCAACAGAATAATCAATGATGACAATAATCGTGTGTGTGTGTGATGTTCCTTCAACCTACCCTCTCTCTATGATGATATAGCGGAGTCGGTCGCTGCTGTATCGGGTAGGCGTTGCCCAGCACATGTTTACTATGAGAATGAGCTGGTTCTCATCTGCCCCTTCCACGAAGACGCCCACGAAAAGGATGTCTCGTGTGCTGAGCACCACCTCCCCCTCCCTGTAAGGATGGCGGTACGAGGAGTTCTTGTATAGAGCCATCTTGGTGATGAAGTTTCCCTCCTGGGTCGGTAAGGTGAGGTTTATGACACTGTAGGACGGAAGAAACAGAGTTACTGTGTATTTGAAGTCAACATAATCATCGCACAGTTAATCCTTGTGTCTACATGTTTTCCATCAAACCTGAGCATGGGCCTGAGAACAGTCTCCAGTGAGATCTTCAGGTCCAGTTCGTAGGCGCAGGAAAACTCCACATTAATGGTCTTGTCTCTGGTGATGACGTTCCCGGTGTTGTTCACACTCTCTATCCACACAGTGTTCTTATACATGATGTGTGTGCCGTTCGACTGTCAGAGATATAAAGGGAGAGATTCACCATCAGGAAATAGAGACGCAAAGATGCTTGAAAACATGCTAATGCAGCAGTTCGGCTTTGTAATTATATTCTGATATTTCATTGTTAATAGTTATAATAAAGAACAACCCAACATTTTATGAGATACATAGTTAAACATTTTTGGAAATAAGCTTATTCTCTTTCTTTGAGAGTGAGATGAGAAGATCATTTTTAGCTGCCGTTTTCCAAGAAATGCTGCTTTTTGATCATGTATTATACAAACGAGATACAGCCTAAGGTAAGAGGTGTTTGCAGGCACTTTTCCTTATAGATGGAGCCAGGCTAGCAGTTTCCATCTGTTTTCCATTTCTTATGCTAAGCTAGGTTAATCTCATTCCAATTTCAGCTCTGTACTTAACACCCAGACATGAGATTAATACTGATCTTCTCATCTCACTCTTGGAAAGAAAGCAAAGCTTATTTCTTGAAATGTTGTTAAGTATTCATTCTACTCCTACTTAATGATGACCCAGTACATGTTTAGGCCCGCTCTAGACTGGAGGCAAGAGTGGCATGTAATTCTATAATATCTCATCATCTCAACAATTTGTTAAAGTAACATACATGATGTAGAACCTTTTAAATTATGCATCTATACTGATGTTAAACATGGCCTTTGAGTGACATTCTTAAAATGATTATGGTTGGACGAAGTAAACTTTGGGATGTTGTAATTGAAGGTGGTAAAACTTTGAGAGACTGCCCATCTAGAAAACAAAGTAATGAACTCATGAAGCAAGTATGAACTGAAATGTATGTTAACTGACCTGTACGATGGAGCCGCAGTGTCCCTTAGTGTTGTTGATGTGGAAGGAGATGAAGTCCTCTCCCTCGATGCCGGCACAGTGTGCATCGTTGATCCTGACGTCCTCCCGTTCAAAGCCCAGCTGGAAGAGTTTACACTTGGAGATGGAAACCTCCATCTGAGCGTGCTTACAGGTCACCTCCGCCTGGATAATGTCATCATCACCTGACAAACAGACAGACACACATGAAGTACTGTACACCAGTATTATTATTCATGGAAAGTGTGATGCTGTGAACACTTTTTTTCCTTCAAACAACATCAATTGTAAAGTCTACTGAACTCATCTGAAGTTAGAGAATATCACCTCAGTTGTAACAACAGAATGGGTAGTAAAGTCTCCGTGGTTTGTTAATATCGTAGTATCATTTACAACATACTGGGACTGGATCAAAACTGGGGATGGATGATATTATCTTACAGCCCTCTGAAGCGCTCACCTCCAGTGGTGGTGGGTAACTCTGGACAGCCACAGAGGTCACCTCCATTCTCCAGTTCACAGGTGAAGTTTGTGCAGATCTCTCCTGCACAGGGGTCGTAGATCCATTCTGCTAAAGACAGGTCCTCACACAATGTTAGCTGTCACACACAACATTAGCTTAATTAAACATGTATATATGTATGTATGTATGTAGGCTGACTAACCAGCCAAACTATGGCTGATGAAAAGCACTGGGTGAAATTTCAGTCAAGGACAGGTTCCTCTGTCTTCAGTTTAACTGTGTCCTCTTACTTTAGGCAAATAAGCTGTGAATTCTGGGTTAAATCGACAAATCAAATGAATAATCCCTTCCCTGTCCTAGCCATAACCTGGTCGCTAACAGTATGTACAAGCTAACAGCTGTTACCTTTTCTTTTGAGAGAATGATAATGGGTGGAGCCAGACCTCTCTCCTGTGCTGACACAGTGCTTTGACTCTGTGAGACTATTGTTAATAAAATATTGATAGCTGCTTTAATATCTCAATTTTTCTTTATTTGTTTACATTGCCATTATAGTGGAAATTCTTTGGCCCTCCTTGACGACATAACGTGTCTGAGAGGCTGGTGCCTCGCGGTGCCCTTACAGCAGTTCTCTTGGGTGATCCACTTGGTGGTGAGGGTACCCAGGGAGCGGCAGGCCTCTGCGTAAGCTGCCAGCGAGCCACAGACCTGAGCCTTGCGGTGATTATAGCAGCCATCCAGGTAGCAGGACTGGTAGAAGGGCCGGGGATCCAGCAGGCCGTGGCATGGCTGGAAGAAACCTTTCAGCTGGGTGAGCTTCTGACAGGCATCTTCACCTTGAAGTGCCGCCACCGCGGTGTTGTCACAGGACTGGGCCAGAGCCACGTACTGGGTCTCATCGCAACTAGAGGGAGAAGGACCAACATCCAACTGTCAAAGTTATTGTTTTGTTTTGTTATTCATTAGTATTTTAATTTATAATAACAAGACAGCACCACAGAGAGCAACCAGCCATTAAACTGATAGGCAAAGTTACATAGCTAAAGAAGCCTCTTCTGAGCCCCACGCACAACATGCTAAACCCGGTTCATATGGTACCTCAAGCCCCCTGTGTCATTGTATTTCGTCCAGTCCAGATAGTCATACATTATCAGCAAATTCCTGCAGGCAAGTGTCCCAGCCTGTTAGCCCAAACAATGTTAACATTCATTTGGAGTTATGTTTCTGTCCACCTAACAAATTTAAGTCCATTCTTTACTCATTTTCTCTGTTTTGGTCTTTGCCAAATCCTGAATGAAATATCTGGCTCTTTAGTCGCTAGATGTTGCACTTTCTTTCTTTTTTTTGCAGAAAGCAGCTGCTGCTGGTCATGGGCTTTATGAGGGTGGGGGTTGTAAAGCCAAGACAATAAGCTAAAAGAGGCTAAAACAAGTAGTTTGGTGATGACTCTATGGGTTTGTCGCAATGACCAGTCCTTTTCCACAATACATGAAGTCGTTTCTATAAAGAAAATGCTGATTAGAGAAGCTTTAAAGGTACAGTGTGTAGAATTTAGTTGCATTTAGTGGTCCAATCACTGCATTGTAATCTCCTCACATCACCCTCACCTTCCTAGTGTAAAGGAGAAACAACACTTTAAGGACCCTGTTTAGAGTCAGTATTTAGTTTGTCTGTTCTGGACTACTGTATAAATAAGGTGTTTCAACATGGTGGCCTCCATGAAAGGGGACCCTCTCCCACTGTAGATATAAAAGGATATTTTTTAAGTAACAAACATAAAAAGATTCTTATTTTCAGGTGATTATACATGCATCAAAACATAGTTATGAATATTATATTCCATGTTTGCCTTATTCTGAAAATAGAGGCCCCAAATCTTACACACTGTACCTTTAATGTTATATTTTGAACATGTTCTCCAAAAATAATTGTACATTTATATACCTGCACACTAAATAGTGAATCACTCACCTGTTCTGCATACCGTTGGTCTTCCAGCTCTGGGCCAGCTCCAGGGCACTGACAGCTGGCTTGCCCCTGGAAGTGATGTAGTCATCACTGGGATCTCCGTTAAAATTCCCACAGAGGCCACACACCTTGTTCTGAAGCCGTTGGCCCATTGTGATGCTAAGGGTGTTAAAACGGTTGTATCGGACCGTTATGTCCTGGGGCGTGTCGATGACAAGGAAACCTTCAGATGTGGACAGACGTGTCATCAGTCCAGTTAGAAACGGTACTGATACTGGTGTACCATTGACCTGTGAAGACAAAGAAGATGGAAATGTTTACATACCTAAGACAGGGCACACAGGTACTTTTATTTCATTCATTTTCATTGATAAAAATGTCCAAATCTCTTTGTTCCCAATTAAACTTTTAGGATTTCAAGTCTTCTTAATGCGATGATATTAAATATTGAATGTTACAATTTTATTGTCAATAAATCCCTAAAGAGTGCAAGATTTAGAAACAACTAGAATTAAGTAAGTGACATCACAAAACACCATTAAATACTTTGTGGTGTAAGTGAGTTTCAGAGGTTTCTCATTACTGATTGCCTGGATGGTGTGCATTATTTTTAGATAACCACATGGCTCTGGCATAGTGCCCTAATTAAATTGCTGAGTAAGCAGCCTATTTAATAGAACTGCAGTGATTACCCATCCCTTTGACACAAACTGAAGAACATGATAAAGGTGACTTATTTTTTGGGTCAGTTAGACTCTGGACAGGTCTCACTTCTTAAATAAATAAATAGATTAGGGATTTGGGGGGGGTACTGCTGTGTAGTACCGCCAACACCAATCACAGAAACAGAGCATATGGAAATCTATTGTGTTTTTTAAAATGTTTACAGACCTCATGCAGAAGTAATTTTTTTTCTGTGGTTGACTTCTGAAACATCAGGTCAAAATCATGTTTATAACACATTCTCATTGTCATTGTCATTGAGTATCAAGCAAATAAACAGATTATGAAGGTTTAGGGAAGACATTACAGGTGAGTAGAATCAAATTATTAACTAATAGATATAACCAAGAAATTTCCCCAGTTGAGTGGTGCTTTTATGTTTAAATATGCAAATTTGCAAAACTATCCATAGCAGAAATATGAACATTAAATAAAGACAGGTTCAATACATTGTCAACAAAAATACAGAGAGATATTAAAGTCAAATGTATTTACAGAGGGGATTTTTGATATCTCTTTGAGTAAATTTAGGTGAAATCTAAAGACACAAATAGAGAAAGTGTAGTTAAAAAAAAAGACTAGTCTGTCTCAATATTGACCTGTGTTTAATATTGATCTGTAGTGCCAAATTATAGCAATGGTGTTTGAGCAAATCATGCTCTTATAATCTAGAGTTCAGTTTTGTTTTAAATTGAAAGTAAAAACAAGACATTACATTCATGTGATTTTGTATATAAATGCTTATTTAAAATAGGAAAATGTTGGCAAAGTGATAGAGATGGAAGAACTCCAGTTTAGGGATATCCTTAATTGAAAGTAAGGGGGAATCAAAGATGAACGCTAACCATGGATATCTGCAAGCTTCTGCACTTACTGTACCAAGAAGAAAGGTGGTACAGTGGTGGTGACATATAATTACACTGATATTCAGTTTTTGCTCATGCATGTAGGTTTGGTGTCATCTGCATAAACTGCTCACATATTCACAAAATATATAACTATGTGGCAGCATATAACAGGAAAGAAAGGAAATAATCAAAAGCAAATATTGTGAGAACTTTAGCTGGTGCTGTAATTACTCTGGCTTCTGGAGAATACAACCTGAGCCTCTAATACCAACATAGTTTAGAACATAGGCAATTCAGAAAAATGTCTCACTTAGATTAAGCGGGATTAAGACTCATGGAGTTAAGGGTCATTAACTACCTCTGTGAGTGCACCTTCAGTGAAATGATATAGCCTAAAGCCTGAAATCGAGCAACTCTACCAGGTAATTAGTGGTAATTGATAAATTGGACTGCGAGAACTCTTTCAAGCATTTTGGCAAGAAAAAGGAGATTTGAATCGGATCTGTTTGTTTAGCTTCTTGAGGACAGGTTCAATAAAGGCGTCTTTGACGACAGACGGCGCATAGCCAGAAGAAAGTAAGTTGATAATAGAAACAAAAAGTCTCCCAATAGTGTTTTGTTAAAGTAAGCACAAACTTCCTTTTACAAAGTAGTATTCATAGAAAATAAAACTTGCTCGACTCTACGGTATACACTTTAGAAAGAAGATGTTTTGCAGTTAATTTGGTCTTGGTCTTTGGTATAACCAGCACCTTATGAGGGCTAATGTTTGCAAATTTTAGCTAGATATTGCGTTGTTATTGACATTATTGAGTCAATTTACTTAACTTGTGATTCTTCTTTACTTTTGGCATTCTTAAACTATGCACCATTTATGATTGTCCCATAATTGTCACCTGTGGCCTCACATACATTTGACATAGTATGGCTTTGTACAGTTGAAATGGCTATGTTCGCAAACTATTGCCTGTTTACGCATCCAACAAACACAGAGCAACATTAATATTAATGTGGGGTCTTGTTGCTGTCCACCTGAGGGGTGTAAATTCAATTTACTCTCCTAGCTTTGCTTCGGTCTCCATAGAAAACATCTAGGTGTTTAGTTGCTCATGGTTTCACTATGTTTTTAGCGTGTCAATATCTGTCTTCTGTTTGTTGCTGGGCAGGTAGCATACAACTTTTTTCTAAAAACAGCTGGAAACAAGGTTGATGAAAGAAATGAGTAAACTTGTGAGCTATAAAATCAAAACAATGAGCTGAAAGACATTAAAAGGCTCTATAAATTTGGGTGATAATTCTTTGTGGTGGTACAGTAAACAGCTAATATAATGACAAACCAACAATGACCCAACGCTTCTCTCACCTTGACAGTGCTGCCAGATATAAGTATATTCTCCTCATTGATGTAAAGGTAGACATGAGAGATGGTGGTGAGGTTGGGTGTGCTCCATTTATCGAAGTTAGCGATGAGCTGGAAGGAGAGGTCAGGCAGCTTGTGACAGTTTGTGGACAAGACGAATGAGCAGGAGGCCGGGAGTCGCAGCGATGCCCCATCAAAGGTTCTGAAGACCCCACCTCCAGATGCCACACAGTGCTGGGAGCGCCGCGCAAAACAGCCACGCACGTTGTACCGTAGGGTGCACTCTTCTTCTGCCTTACAGCGCCTCGGGTCACACTGGATCAGGTTTCGTCCGATGCACTGGCAGCGTTTGGTACAATCACTGTTCCAAAACAGCTGTTTGGGCTGAAATGAAAAAAAGGTTCTGTTATAATCAGAGCTGAAACAATTAGTTGAATAATTAATTAGTTGATTGTCAAAAAAGTATTTTAATTAATTTCAGACTGATGTATAACAAATGTAATTGTTAGTTGGAAGTGAAGCCTAAACATCTCGATTGCCCCCTGGTGGTCGGCTGCAGTATTAGCCTGTCCATGTTAGCAGATGAGTCAAGGGCTAAGCTAAAGCATTACTTTTCATGTTTGGTTTTAATTACTTATTAGATGCTATAGCAAGGGGCTTCATATAATGACTGACCGTTAAACCCTGATCTCTAATAAGTCAATCAGATAATTCTGCTCCATATATGGAGATGCAGATATGCAGATACATGGGCTACATTGGCTCCAACGCTAATCACTACTGCACAGACTCTTGCTCGAAATTACGTCACCAGCATAAGATGGCAGTGGCCGTATCTTAGATATTTTGCCTTTGTGTTTGTACAGTAAGAGGAAGTGGAGTCATATTGTCCATCTTTATATATGTCACTGCTCCATAGCATTTCTATAGTACTTTCTATTAAATGACACTAAATGAGCCAGAGAGGTTTGTTAATTCTGATTTAACAACACTTCCAGCATTACAATTTCAGACAAGATGTGAACCAATTAACATTAAACTGAAATAAATTTAGACAAAACCATCGTTGCAGGTCTGTAATACCTGCCTGATTTAATGTTTAAAAACAGTGGCCAATGAGGCCTTGAATAAAAAGCCAGGTCTGGCTGCACACGTCTCTGGGTTTAGTCCATGGAGTTCTGGATGTGAGACTGACCTCATAGTACTTGCCATCAGTGTAGCAGCCACAGTTCTGAGGCAGGATGCAGTTCTTGCCATTAAGCACGTAGCCCTGGTCACACTGGCAGCCCTCCACACAGTCCTGGCTGCAGTCCCTCTGGCCGCGGGCTGGGGCGCACTGGGGCGGGCAGACCGACACGCAACTGGAGTAATGGCTGTTAGGTGGACAGCTCTGGACTGGGAGCAGGCAGGTTGGCAAAGATATTAGCAAACGATTGTGCTGACTACATTGTTCACATAGGACATTTCGGTATAAACAAGGGTAAATACTTGTGGACACGTTGTTGATTGGAGAGTCACGTGTCCACTTTTAGAGCTTATGTCACTGTATGAAAGCTGTTTAAAGGAGCAGTTCAACATGTTAATTAGGACGGAGCTGGAGTCAGGGTGTGGTTAGCCTAGCTTAGCATGAAGAATGGAAGCAGTGGGAGCACCCTGCTCAAGAATACCCCTACCAACACCTCTAACCCATACATTTAACCATTTCAAGAGAAATAATGGCCTTGTGAGTGTGTATTATCGTCCACTGTCAGTTTCCACTGGGACTACTTTGTATCGAGTACATGATTAAGTGCATGGTAAAATTAAGGTGAGTCCAGACTTGCACTCACCACATGGTGTGTCACTCCTCCAGCCGGTAACAGGCACGCCTTGGGTCAGACAGGTGCTGGCATATATCTGTAGCCAGTTACAGATTGTATCCTGAGCTCCCTGGTCCAAACAGGTGTCCTGCAGGCAGCTTTGATAAAAGAAAGCTGGCGCCACCTTACTGTGACAACGTGCAAACACACCTCCTCGATCCACAATTAGCCCACACAGCCTCACAGCCTCAGGCTCCACAAACACGTATAGTCCATCTCCAATGTGGAAACGTTGTATGCCTGCGCTGACTTCATTTGCTGCATTGTCGTTGTTCGTGTTGGCATCAGCCACCATGAGAGGGGCGTCATTCAGCACGCTTTTCTCTCCCAGGCCACAGCGTGGGCAAGAGTCTCCGCATCCCACCTGGCAGAAGGTGTCCCTCTCTGCCCAGGCCATGCCCCAGTCGGTTGTGGTAAGGGTGGGTGGGGATAAGGGCATGCCCTGACAGAGGCCGCAGGAGGTATTGTAGAGGTCACGGGGCAAAGTTAGCAGGAGGAGTGTGTTCCAGTCAAAGGCCACCTTCAAGCCAAAATCTGTCTCCAGAATGAGCTGCATACCCCAGGTGAAGATGTTGACCTTTCCTGGGCCCAGCTTCAGAGGAAGGTACAATCGCTCCTTATTCACCTGAGTAAAGAGAGATTCAATAAAACTGGTTCTAGTTTGAACAGGTTAAACTTTAATTATTAGAGGATCACCACAAGCTGACACACACACACACATTTCTACAGAAGGATTTTTAGCACTGAGTCATAGTTTCTAATCTAACTGACCTGCATGTTTTCAAAGTATGTGGGGAAACCCAGGTGATGAATAGATATCATTAAGACTCACTGAAAGAGCTTCTATGTGTTTCTCATATAATCTAATTGTATAAGAGAAAGAGCAACAGAGGGAATGAGGAAAAATGTGTGTGTGTGCATGCGTGTGTGTGTGGGGGGGTGTGTGTGTGTGTGTGTGTGCGTTGGGTAATGTGTGTCATTTCTATTCCTCCTCAGATCTTTTAGTCCGTTTGTGAACCTGGTCCAAATGTCGCTCAGGGTCGGCGTTTTGTCTGAGCCAAATCCAGCCTGATAATAGATGCCCATTGAAATTAGATCCACTTTAAGCCAATCAAAAGGAATTCACCCTCTGCCTGGTTATTCTATCGGCTTGATTAGAAATAACATGTCCTCACAAATACAACAACTATGACCTTCACGGGTCATACATAAAAGTGGTGTTAAGGTGTAATTAGTCAAATTACAAGCCATGACACTCACCGTGACAGTGTTTTTGAAGCTTCGAGACACTTCGATCTCATACTCGTAGACCTCCAGTACAAAGCCCCTCACCCAAATTGCCTGGCCTGTGTCCCTTTCCTCATTACGTGCTGCAAATTTAAATTGAGGAAAAGTTCCACCGATGGTTGGGCCCTCCCTGTTATTTCTCTCACAGTTGGTAGTGGCCATCCTAAGAGTACAAGAGCTCTGCAGCTCAAATGGTATGCCACCAAATGGCAGAAAATGTCCATAACCAGCAGCAACACACAGGGCCTCAGTGCGCGGCTGGCACGAATACAGGCCGTCAATTTCCTGGCAGTACTCCTCAGCGTGACAAGGTGCAAGCTGACAGTATACACTGTTGTCTGAGCCATTGCAGTAACAGCGTTCCTGGCACTCCCAGTCAGTCCAGAAAGTCTGATTAGTGGCCAGCTGGCGCCCGTGGTACATGCAACCACAATCACTGCGTGGCACACACAGGCCATCGCGCAGCGCATAGCCATCTTCACACTGACACCCCTCCTGGCATGGCAGAGGGCATGGCTCTTCAGGTTCATCCAAGTTGGTACAGGTCACAGGGCAGGCACTGGTGCACTCATCAAAATGACTGTTCTCTGGACAGGGGAGAGCTGAGAGAGAAGAACAAGGTAAGAGAAAGAAAATGGCCAAATCCATATTATATAAGAAGAATACTTAGGACATGACATATCTACTCACGGCAGTTGGTGGCACTTCTCCAGGAAGTGAGGCCTACTTGAGCATCCTGACAGGCGGTGGCATAAGCCTGAAGTGAAGAACACAGGGCAGAACGATTCCCGTCCCTTACACACATGTTATACAAGCAGTTCCTGAAGAATGGTGAAGGGTTGACCATTGCATGACATGCCAGAAATGAACTATTCCCTGGGTCATTGATGTTGCCACACATCCAAGGACTCTGGTAGAGACGCAAGTCTGTGCACATTCGATACAGGTCATCACAGTCACCATTACAGGTGAGGTCATCAGCAATGGACCGCCAGCCCTCTGTGAACTGTTCAGTAGACTCTGCCAGGCGTCCATTTGGAAGGCGAAGGTCATCAGTGGAATTGCTATTAAAGACGCCACATAGACCACAAGTAACGTTGTAGTACATGGTGGAGAGAGAGATGTTGAGGAATCCCTGGCGTGTGTATTGGACACGAATCAGACCACGCGACTCCACCACTGTAGCATTGCCCGGTGCTTTGTAGATCATCACCGTCTCCATCGGATGGACATACGGGAGTCCCACTGATTCACCATTCACCTGGAACACAAAAATGTGTTCACAAAAGCTGCAAAGAGATAAAAAGTGTTTTTGCTCAGTAAAGAAAATACTAACCTTTACTGTATCAAAATCTGACCCTCCCATCTGAGCTTCCACGTTAGCCACTATAACTACTACCGGTCTTTTCCAAGAGGGGCCTTTGTTCACCAGCCTCCTGCCCATTTTCACCTCCACCACTGAGCCATTAGCTGGCACTGGACCACACAGTTTCAGCAGGTAGTAGGAGCTGTCATCCGGGAACAGCAGGAAGGTGCCATCAAAGGAAGATGTCACTGAGTTCTGGGTGATTGAGCATATACCCTCCCTCCGAGGGTAGCAACCCAGCAAGCCCACCTCTGCCACACACACCTCACCCTCCTTACAGGATGCATTGACACAGGAGACTTCCCCAGCAGGCCCACAGTTGCAGCGGAGGGTACATTCACGTTCTTCGCCACTGGGGCCTGCCCAGAAAGTGTTATTTAGGGGGTAATAGAGGCCGTTATGCTCACATCCACAGTCTTCACGCTGTACACAGCGGCTGCCACTGAGAACATAGCCTGGGTTACACTGGCAGCCTTCAGTGCAAGGATGAGCACAGTACAGGGGGGCGGTGAGGTCCGAGCAGGAGGCTGGGCAGGCACTTGTGCACACTTGGTAAGTGCTGAACTGCGGACATGTCAAAGCTGAGAGCCAGTAGGAAAGAAGAAATGATGTCAGATGACAAGTAAATTAATGTAAAATGAAGAATCGGTGTAAACTGAATCAAACTGAATCTTACCACAGAAGGTGCGAGATCTCCAGGGTCGTATCGTGACACCAAGGGCCTGACAGGCCAGAGCATAGGCCTGGATAGCCTGGCAGAGTGTGGTGATATTATCCCTGTTGCTGCACATGTCATATACACAGCTGTAGACAAAGGCTGTAGGGTCCACTACAGCTCTGCAGTCCCTAAAAGGTCCATCGGTTTTGTTAATGAGCCCGCAGTAGTCTGAACGAAAGTAGAAGGCTTCTGTAAGTGGATCACACACGCTGCAGTTCTGGGCGCAGCCATCTGTACACCTCCAGTCTGTGTCCTCGGCTCGCCAGCTTCCCCCTAACTCCACAACGCTTTCTGCTAGAGAGCCGTCAGGGAGCACAGGATCATCAGCAGGGTCATCATTATAGTTACCACAAAGGCCACAAGTGTTGTTAAAGTAGGAGCTCGGTAGGGAGATGGATGCATAGTGTTGGCCGTCATAGGTTACCAAGAGTCCAAAGTCTGTTTCTAAAGCAACTGCAACTCCAGACTGATATACCTTGACAGCACCAAGCTCGAGTTGGACTGGTAAAGTCTTCATCAAGCCATCCACCTAGAGAGAGGAACAGAGGCCAAATCAGAAAATGGTAGAATGGTAGAAAACATCTATTATTGATATATGCCAGTTTCGAATAATGTTACTTTCTTCATATCTCTTTATAATGACAAAAGTATTAAAATGTTTATGCTGGATTGTCAGCTTGACACATATAAATGCATCCAAGAGGTAAAAAGCGATCTGTATCCTTCCTAGACCACTATCCAAAGTGTAAATGCAACCACAACCATATGCCAAGAAGCACACAAGGCAAATATTGTGGTAATTCCAGATATAAAGGGGTCCACAGATTCTCACCTGGGCTGTTCCAAGACTTCCTTTGGGTAACATGACTCGGTGACCATACACCTCCACTGTGACATCCCTAAGCCAAGAAACAGAAGCGACCCCACGGTTCTCATTTTTGGCCTCCACACTGAAGAAAGGCAATCCCGCCACCTCCCAGCAAGGCCGAGCCAGCAGGTAAGAGCATGTTCCCTGGAAGTGATAGAGGAAGCCATCGAAGGTGTGGTAATGTGGGTCACCAAATACCACGCAAGTACTGGTGCGGGTCGGCTGGCAGTAAAAGGCTCCTTCCTGCTGCTCGCAGGTTTCCAGCTGCCCACACGGAGCCTCTTGGCAATGCACCTCGTTATCAACGTCAAGGCAACGGCATCGCTGTGAACACTGGTCAGATAGCCAGAAGATTTCCCCTCGTCTGTAATAACGCCCTGAAGACGATGTAGGAAAGACAGAGGAGGTATTTAGAAGCACAGTTATGCAAGCAGCTGATTTGAATCTAAAATGTCATTGACTGCTCTTAGCATTTGCTGAACTTCAAATGCTGTAGCTACTTACAAAAGAGAACCCTGCATAGACATAAGTCTCAATGTTTGACATTTGAACTTGCCATTATAGCTGCAGCCATTGGCAGGATCTATCAGTTCAGTGTCTACGCGGAAGAACCAGCGGCCAGGGATATTTACATTGGTAGTCTGTTCGATGTTCACTACATCATTTGACCGTGAACCAGGCAGGTTGAAGAAGTGACCAATGTCTCCACCATTAAAACCTGACTGAAAAGGGGAAAGGTGTGAGGGACGTGAGGTGAAATGTTTATCATATCATTTCTATAATAGAAAAGGATTGTCATACATTATAAAATGATCTTGGGGACATTGTGAGAATACCTGAGCTGTTGTCCCACCCAGTCCTGTTAATGGATCTCCACCACTGGCTGTTCCTGTGCTCCATGTGATTTCTCCATAGTTGAACATACTGAAGGATGCCACGCCATCTGAGATTAGTACAGTTTGGAATGTGTTCACCTTTTAATCAGACAAGAGGATTAAAATAGTTTTACAAAGAGAAAAACATACACATAAAATTAAACAAGAAATACCATTCAATAAATTCAACAAATGTCCCAAATATAAAGTGCGATTTTCATTTCCATTGTCAAATGTCTGACTAAATTATATTCAATACTAGATGCAGAGATTAAAATGGCATCACCTTTCTCATCTGACACTGGGTAAGATAGTAAATATGTGTGTGTGTGTGTGTGTGTGATGCTGCCCTCCAGTCTCTTTATGTATAAACAAGATATTTTATGTGGGTTTGGACTTTACCGGTGTTGTCTGGCTTCCTCCGTAGAAGGTGACTTGGTGCCATGTTGCAATAAAGACCCAGGTGGCTGTGAACGTGGGCATGTTTTTGAAGTATTTCCGGACATCCTGTGTTGCCCTTTCCAGTATTTCGGGTTCAGTGGACTCTCGGTAGTACACATCTCCACGGATGCCGTTGTGCACATCTGCCCAAAGTGGAGCAATGAATGATCTGCTGTCACTCAGGGGAAAAGCCTCTGGTGTGAACTGGCTAACCTGCACGTTGAAGGAGACCACACCATTGTTGTTGACCTGTGAACAGAACAGACAGGGTTGTAATCAGGATCATAATATTATTGTCACATTCTAATAAATTATTTCAGGATAGTAAAAGTTTGAGAGTTTTGATGAAGGCTTACATAGATGGAACGGTAGGGGACATTGAAGTAAATGAAGTGAATAAGCAAAGTTATTTCAGGTGAACTCCCATCATCCATCTTCGGGGTCTCTAGATCCCTATGGCCGGGTCCATACGGATACAGGATATCCCGAGTACTAGCTAAAAGGAGAATAATGCATAATAGCTCATTAAATTGACTTTTATCAACCCTAAAAAATGAAAGAATTGATGTGGAGAATGGCTTTAACAGGTTCCATCATATGTGTCATACCTTCCATCTGTACAAAGATGCTGAACAGGTGGAGCAGAATGACTGGACAGCCTGGCCTGACCATTCTGAGAGACAGAGAAAGAGAATGAGATGCAAGATCATATCGGCAGTGTGATTTATTTGCTCCTTATGTTACCACTTCCTTACGTACTGAGGACCCCTGTCTGAGTAACTGTTACACTATCCATCTTCCATTTTCCTTAAAGCTAATGGAAATGCAGGTAGACATGAGTCATAGGACAACTTCTCATAAACAAGACCGTTAGACAAAAGTAGAGAGGAGGGAGAGCCATCAAACCAACGTCACGTTACTTCTTTAAGATCAGGCTCCCAGGTCTCCCCTGAGGAACGCTGAAAAGGCCCTATTATGCATGCCAGAACAATGTGTCAGGATCACATTTGCCTTACAGTCCCATGTGAGCCGGCAACAGTGGACTACGGGCCTCTCTGTGCCTTGGTTCCCTGCAGCTGACCAAACTGTGCTCCAGCGTCTCTGTGTCTGAAGCCGTGAGGCTGCTAAGGACCTCATTACCACTTCTGTTTGGGAGCAATCCATGCCTTGTTGGCTAAAGGGAGAGGAGCATAAACACTGGGGCACTAATGGCTTTAAGTGAGTAGGTTTGAATTGCCAAGGTCCTTGCAGTGGCCCTTAGGGGCTGTTCAGTGCCTGGCTTGGCGTACTTCCCATTGGCAAAGTCGAGCAGACGGCCAAGTTGGCAGATTCTACAATGACCATATACCGTAGCATTTAATCTTAATTGTTTAATGAAATAGAATGAAACTTCAAAAGGTATTGTTTGTACATTCAGAGATTTTAAACTTTAACGAACCGAGAAGTTAAAACTGATCTCTTCTGGTTACCATAGTACTTGTGAGACATTCTGCCATTTATAATCGGCAGTCTTGTCTTTTATTGTTTTATTTTGGACTTGTGAAACTGTTGAAATTTGAAGTCCTGCCAACATCCCACCATGCATTTTGAAACAACCAGCAGTAATGGCGGCAGCTATGAGCCATTCATTAAACATACAACTTTTGATCCATCACCAGATTTATTTTGGTGATTTTAAGGAGAGAAATTATTCAACATTTAATGAAATATCTTGAATAACTTTGTCTTCTATGTGTTTGCTTTATCAGGTACTACTTGAAATATTATTGGCCTCTTATATGTATGCCACACTTATACAATAAAAATAATATATATATAATTTTGAATTAAAACGAGAAGAGGCAGGATGGTGCATGATGATTTTTCTCTTTTTATTATCCCCACACATTATATTAAGGATGTGTTCCCTCTTACAGTTTTGTTGGTGCCATGGAAAGCTGTAAAAAAGCTATTGGAGTTTGAACTTTGAGTTGAGATTGTTGTCTCTTGTGTAGTTGAATCAATTTCTGTTGAACCAATGAAGCAATGAAATAACTAAAATAACTTTTGAACTTGACTGGTATGATTTAGAAATCTATGTGTAATTACCCACAGCCTAAACTTTCACTGTCCTGAAGACAATACTGATGTGATGTGTATCTGTTGATACATGGGGTATGTTTGATACTTGACTCAAATCTCTTGAATGTGTAGAGTCTGTTCAGATGGATGCTAAATTGTGTTCAGGTGTGCCAAGGTTAGTGAGTACTGCTGAGAGAGGTCTGCTCTAATGTCATCAGCCTTTCATCGTTCATTGTCAACAGAAAGATTACTACAATTGCTCTTTTGACTCTTGTAGCTCACCATCTTATCTGACTGGCGTTAAGTCCATGCCTTTTAGCAGAACGATTAAGATAAAGCCTCTAGGACTAAAAAGATGAACAAGACACTTTGACATGTTTATCTCTGGGGTCACACTCAGACAGATAACTCTTACTGTATCAAGTAAGCCGCATGCTTTATCAAAATTTTATTCACTTTCTAAGAATTGCTTATTTAATTAATTTAATTTTTGCATTTGAGGCTTGAAAATTAGTTAAGTCAGACCAATATTAACTTGCGAATTCAAAATCATGCTGTGGTGAAATAATGTCAATCACAATGTTAATAGTAAAAAGACATATGTTTAAACTGTTTATTTTATAGTAATTTAAGGTAAGTATTTAATATTAACATTAGTAGAAATGTACCTGCTGCCAAAAGTTGACCAGTGGTTCCCAACTTGGGGTTTGGTCAGGAGATAAATCTGAGGGGTCACAAGATGATTAAAAGGGAAAGAAACAAACATTTTTGTTACAAAACATTTGTTATCATTATTTTATTATATAATATTATAATTAGATCTATTTATTATTTGTTTGAACTGCTAATAACTCATATCCTTACTTTGAGTATAACCTGTGAAGAGGGGTCAGAAGCAAAAGAGGTTGGGAACACAGCAGGAATATCAGCAATTGTATTAGACCATGGAGCAATAGTGATATCCCCAACAGCAGCCTATATAACGTGAAAACATGCCTCCTGAACAGACCCCAATACACCCCAAATATCTGACATATAGGCAGCTCATGTTTGCTGCATCAAAAAGTGACGAATGAGGAGAGTCAGTTTAGTTTTGATACAGAGGCCGAAAATAAAGAAATCATTTATGAAATCTGTTAGAGGAGGAAATGATGCACTTACCTGCCTTCAGATGATGGACATCTAGCACCTCAGCAGTCTAACCTGGCAACCTCCACACAGCAGCGTCTCATCCAGCAGAGGACCATCCAGAGAGTGGTGGTGGTGATGGTGGGAGTAAAATAAGTCAGTGGAGGTGTTAGTTGCTGAAGTTATGAAAAAAAAAGGGTATGTAGAGGAGTTGGTTGTCCAGATGGAAAAGCAACTCCAATTCCAGCTCCACAGGATTACCAGCAGAAGCAACAACAATCCAAAGGTTTGTGTTTAAATGGTGATGTCCTTAGAGGAGAATAACAGAGATTGAAAAGCACCTGTTGAAGCCGTGGTAGGAGCTTTGCTAAAGAAGCAGGTGCAAACTTTACCTGGGATAGTGTTCAACTTAATCTGAGATCAGTGTTTGGGGAAGGGGGTAGGTGGAGAGGAGAGGGAAGTTGAGGGGAGGGACAGCATAGGAATCTGAGGAATAGAGGGAGTGGAAACAGAGCAATATGTAAGAAGGGGAGAGGGGAGGTCAGAGATCTGGAAATGATGGAGGGAAGTGGAAAAGCCAAAGAGAATTACTGCTTCCAGACGTGTTTTAATGCAGGAGAAGAGGAATGTTTTGTACAAAGAGCTGCTCTCATGCAGGATGAGTGTCAAGCCTTTTGGGCAGGATCTGTCATTGACACCTGCAAAGTGCCAAATGATGATAAAATATGTCTTTGGTGGAAAATTTGCAGGAAACACTGAGGCCTTTATCTTTTTGGAGCACTGACGTTTCAGTATCAAGGCATTATTAATGTTTCACTCAGCATCAGAAGATGTATTGAAAAAATATTTAATGATAATTCCTATGAAAATAGACATTTTTCGCCCTTATTAAATTATTTCTATTTAAGTCCCTAGCAAGTGTAAAATAAGGTTGAATTTAGACTCTGCCTTTGGATTAGGCCTCAGTTGTGGTAAAGACCTTACCAGGGTTCACTCAGTACAGTAAAAGCTCAGGGCACCTGAGCACACAAACTCACCAAAGTAGTACAGTCTCACTCTAGGGCATTTATGGACAAAAAGCAGAAACACACACACAGTCTGAAACCTTGCTTTTCAGGCTCTGTGGTAGGTAGAGTTACAGAATTAACATGAGCCACTTTGGATACTCTGTGTACCCCCTTTTTTTTTAATTAGGAACAGCCTCATTTACAAGGTTATACAAGACACTTCATTTCCATAGATGCTGGAGAGATAGGGAAGGGAAATCTCAGGTGGATCCACACTGATAGGGTCTGGGAAGGAGAGGGCAGTCAGTTGGGTCTTTGTTGCTGGAGGACAGTGGAAGTAATTGGAGAGGCAGGGAGCAAGATGTGTGAAAGACTCCAGGACTGAGGGCAAGCCCCGGGCTCCCATTAAGCATTACCGAGGCTCTCTATGGAGCCTTCTTTTATACCTCCCACGTCTTGTTGTGTAAATGGACACATACTCTTAACCAACCTGTGAAAGAGAGTGTTGCACAAAGACGGACAAAAAAATCAACAGTTACAGATGACCTACTGGGCCAGGAGAGCTTCCTGATCTAGGGTATGTGTTTTGGGAAATGTCGAAGATGGAGAAGCGGGAAAGATCGAAATGGGCTGATAAACCTGATTTCTTGCACTTTCAACTCATCAAGGACAGAAAATATGTTAGGAAACACTTCTATTTTTATACTTGGGTGGTCAACTTAAAGCTGCATCAATTAATATTTGTATGCTACATCAAATGATTATGTGTAACAAAAGAGGTTTTCTCGTCAAGACAAACCCACAGAGAATTGTTATCTGACTCTGCATTAACATTTCGTGTCTTTCAGCTGACTGTCTTGGATTAACAGCCTGTAAACTCTGTTTAGTTACGTCTCACCACTCTCATCAATAGCATTCCAGCAGTGGGCAGCTGTCTCTATTAAAGATATTCTGATAAAACCAATTTTACGTTACAAGCAAAGTTAGTAGCGGGTGAAGTGAGTGTAGCATTTAGCCGACAGATGTGTTTCCCACAGTAAGACAGTCCTCTGACCTCAAGGAGAAGGCATTGTCTCTCACAATCTAAGATAACACCTAACACTGTTCCTACAGTGACCTCAAGACATATGCTTGACCCTGTGTAACCACCATATGTGGCATGCTGGTATTGGACTGGTTGTTGGATAGGACAATGCTAACAGCTTGTAAAAAGACCTTTGATGCTACAAGGCTGACGAAAACACAGATGAGAGCATTAGCAATAGAATTCAACATCAACTTCAGTCAATGAAGATGCAGAGGGATGTCAATGATGCTGCATTATACAAGAACGTAACTCCTAGGGTTATTCCAAGGACTTTGATCCCTAGGGAAAAGACAGCTGAGAGGAGACAACAGGAGAATTATTGATTTTTAATAGCACTATCCTCTGGTAGAAATGGGAGTGGCTGAGAGTATCAATGTGACTTGACATGCCAGTGGGTGGTGCAGCTCTATCTTCATTTTTGAAGCCAGGAATTATTGAGTCTTGTTGATCGACAACCAGCAATACATTTCTTCTTCTTAGATTACCTTTAAAATTGTTTGCAAGGTTTCTATGCAGCAGGAGGGTACTGTGTGGGAACAGGGTCAAAGTATCCAGCATCACAAGTTCTGGAGAATCCATCAAGCCTGACCTTCACAAAGAAGGTCCTGGACTGGATACCCGCTGAGCTCTGTTCAGCGGTCACCTAATCCGTGGAGTGGGCCACTCTAATTCAACCCTTATGCCCAGCGGTTGGCTCTGCCCTGCCCTCCTCTCCTTCCTTTCCATTCACAATGGTGAACCTCCTTCCAGTAACCCAAACCTTCTTACCCCAATGACTCCTTCACCTCATCACACAATAGACCCTGTTCAGCCCTTCTGCCCTCAACCCCACTTCATAATGCAATGGGGCAGATCAGAGGCAGATCAGAATACCTACTGCACTGCCAGGTCCTGTTTACACAACAAGGTGCAAGGTGTGATCGATACAATCCAACCACGTCCATCTCCCGACCTTAGTCTGACCTTGCATTATCTCTAACGACAATGACCACAGGTTAAGGCCATGTTTTGATCTCGGCCTACACAGAAACAGGAAGGCTCTCTTAGGCCTCAATGGTTCAGAAATTTAAGATATACTTTAGTATAGCTAGAAATTTCAATTTGAAACCCCACAAGCCAAAACAAAACTAAAAGCCATCATCGCCACCATTCTTTATGTGGAGAACACAAAAAATTTCATAGCAATCCATTTAATAGTTGTCATTCTGTCAGTCATTCTGAACCAGTAATGCCAACCTGCTGGAGGCACTACCTGAAAGGTCAGGGAATTATCAAAGCCACTGTCTGGCACATATGACATTTCACTTAAGATAAAACCTTATGATGCAAAAAGTCAGGGGATAAAAAGTTTACAAAAGCATGCACATGGAAATCTGCTAAATATTTGGTGCTGAACTAAAGTACAAATTAAAGCACAAAGAGAATCAGCAAGGAAGGCCGGGCCTTTGCCCAAAACATCACACGGTGGTATACCAATAAATGTTCATGGGAGCATTATCTGGTGCGCAGACTGTATCTTTCTGCTTTCAATAGTCAGGTCATTGGGGTCATCATTTAGGGATCATGAATGTCAGATGAATGTTTCCATGAAATGCTAGTGGATAATTTGAGTCATGAGGATTAATCTTTTGGGCATTGTGGATATATTTACCAAATTTCACGTCAGTCAATTTGATAGCTGTCAAGACATTTCACAAAAACCCAAAAATTGTCCAGTGTAAAAAGTCTAGTGGTAGCACTAGATGCTAGGGAATCAGGGGATCACCAAAGAAAGTTAAGAGGAAGCAAGCAAAGAGATTCATTGATTTTGTCACTGACAAATATTGAGATACAAATTGGATCATTGAAAACTTCTGAACGACAGACTAAACTTAAAGAGGATTTTCAGTCTTCTAGAATAGGGAAGTCACCAAGGTATGACAGCTTATACTGTAATTCTGAACTGTGTATCGACATCTATGTTCAGAGGCTGCTTCTTGATACAATCCTATAAAATGTGAAGAGCACCTTCGTGACTGAATGGACTACTGCCTCCTTGCCTGAGAAGGGGGTCCTGCTGGTGACGGTGTGTTGAGGGGTGGGTGGCATAGATATCCCACACAGGATTAGAGTCATGCTGTTGGAAGAGGAGGAGGGGGAAAATAGAGGGAATGCCCCAGAAACACAACACCGCCTGACACGTATGGAATGGACTCTTTGCAGCTCGACTAAAACACGGCTGCCAGAAAGAGAGAAGATCTGCAGAATCACATCTTCTCCATGGCCAAGTATTCAGCTCGTGAAACAGAGCTGTGGGTACTGAGCACGTGTACATACTGCTGCCAGTAACATGAGTGATGCCCTACTCCATAACTTGTCTTGTCTTTCAGTCAGGAGTTTTAAATGCTCTACAGTAGTTCAAATCTAAGCAAGTCAATTATTTTAGACAATGTTTTTTATTATTGAACTATGTCTATATTCTTTCTGTTTAGAAGAGATAATATTCACAAAGTTTTTGAAACATTACAGTGTGTTCTCAGGTAACAATTATGAATAAAGATGTTGGTTGGTTTATTAGTCTGGCTTTGATCCACAGCAAGATACCAAGCCTTGACAACTACTAGCCGTGAACTCTGGTCATCCCCAGATAATTAATCAAAACGTCTTTATAGTGAATCTGATCTGTCATCTAGCGCCAGATGTGGTCAAAATTTTACTTTGGTCCACGACAACGTACGTTTTTTTAATTTTTATTTGGGTTTGACATTACGCCATGCATTACTAGTCCAACTGTTGCTTTTAAAGGACAGCGACACCCAAGGTCAAAGTCGGAATAAGTTGAACTTTCAAGCAGCGCACACCAACAATGGTAGCACTTAGCCTAGTTGAGTATCTGCGCTCTCCCCATAGAAAAACAACGGTACAGCCATCGCAGAGCGGTTTTATGATTGATCTTATGTGGGGTCCTTAACACTCCTGAGATTTTATTCATGAGAATGTACATTTCACCACCACATAATTCAACAGCATGAAAACATTGTAATGTATGAAAGGAAGTGTATTTATAACCATTCTGAAATTGAAGGCAACAGCAACACACAATCTTTCCTTGAGGGAATTGATGGTTACGCACTGGTTTATACCACTGGTTATAATATACTTTATATATTAAAAGTGACAGAAGTAGATGTGTGACGAATGAAAAAAGAGCACTTGAGAGGGAAGGTCAAATCTTGCCTACTTACTCATCTCCTAGCCAGTCACTTTTAGAGTTACAAAAGTTACCCCAAACATCCAAACATCCAAAACACTGACACGCAAATGTATGTTAGCACATCAGCAAAGTGCAGCATCTAAGTGAAGCATAAACTGTTAAAGAACACAGACAGGAAAACTCTGGCTTTTCTCTTGAAGTGTACCTTTGAGACAAACTGAACAAAGTCACGGAATATCATCAGCAACTCCAGCAGTGGCAGAGAACATGCTGCAAACAGTCATTTCTTTCAAGAAGCCAGCTATAGTACATAGTGTTGCTGACTCAAGTTGTCTGCCTAAACTTGTTCACAGGTTTAATTTCATATATAAAAATGTAACACACAAATAATCTGACATAATTAGAATTTATTTCTTTAAGTGAAGTGAAAGCACTATTATACAGTACAGGTGGAGAAATTGCATTATGATCTCAAGAAAGAAAACTAATTTACCATTGAAAGTATCAAGATACATTTAAGCAAACGTGAAATAAATTAAACACCATACACCAAACAGCACAGGGCAAACTGTGTCACAGATTAGCAACTATCTTTTATGTTTTTAAATCTGTAAATAATCTTTGTATTTGGTATGACTGAAGGATAAAGGTGAGGGTAGCACAGATAAAAGTGTCAAAATTACAAATGCCCATAAACAACATTGTTTCCCTGAAATGACACAGCTCATACACATTTTAAATCAAACATATCTGAACATGCAAACCACTAACTTAATACGATCCACACCAGAAACAACAATGCTTCACGATCATCCCACAACTTCCCATGCCAGCACTCAATCATAATATAATACAACGTAAGTGAGTTAAAGATTAAAACAAAAAAAAAAAATCCAGAAGAGATCTCCAGTTATCTACTACACAACGAAAGTTTGTGTCAGAGGAGCGATCCAGACAGCACAAAGGCTGCCGCAACACGACAACACCTCAACGCACTGTCACACTTTTTCAGTAAGTAAGAAAAACATTTCACCTCTGTGACTTTTTAGTAATTTGTAACTTTTAGTAAATCAGTAAATCATTTTCATCACCTTTTCATCAACAAAAGCACTTCAAATTGGGGCCAGTTTAATCCTCATACGTGCAACACACAAAGAGTGAAAGGTTTGAGCTATTCAGGGTCAGGGAAGCTGGAACATATCCCAGCATACATTGAGCTAAAGGTCGTGAAAATTAAACAACACATATTTCAATTAGAGTCTCTGATCAGCCTGACCTGTCCGTCTTTGGACTACGGGAGGAAACCGATATATCCGTCAGCTGAAATTATTGGCCTATTTCAGTCATTTCCATATCGGCATATATATTGCCCAATCTGCCCCAATTTGAAACTTGTTTTCACTGGTATAAAATGCAGAAAAAATGTTAGTGGTGTCACTGCAAAGCTGATCCAGCAGAGTGAGCTTTATAATCCTGAGGCAGGGGCACAGAGTAAGAGAGAAGAAGCAGGTCAAATCATATAACATGGTAAAGAATAAGAAGAAGGAAAGCAGCCTTGTGAGTACCTTTGCATAGTCATATCGGTGCAAAAAAAGGTTTTTCTATTGCCATTCCAGCTCAAAGTTAACTAAATCGGCTGCCCTATTGGTTATTGGTGGATTTCCCTCTCTAAAATCAGTATTGGTATAAGTTTCAGTAATCTGTTAGCAGTCATGCTCTACAGGAAAATGTGGTTCTTTGTATGAAGGTGTATAAAACTCTTGAAAAGAAGGTTGTAAACGTATTCTGAGATACACTCCAAGTCCTGATACTCAACTGCCTTTAGGATCTGGTGATCACACCAATCTGCTCACAGGTAACACAGCTTTAGCAACCCATCTGGTTTGTGATTCTTTTTCTGAGAGGTTAACTATTGACAAGTGGCACAGTTATTTGTGAGTTGAGTTTCCAAGTTGGCTATATTGGGTTCCTCTAAAGCTCTGGTTTCCTCCCATAGTTTAAAAAAACATGCAGGTCAGTCAACGGGAAACTCTAACATCCATTTTTCAATGCATGACCTTAATGAAACATAACATGCAGCCAAAGTCTTGGGCTCTGCTTTTTTCTCGCGGTTTGTACACAAGCTCCTACTCAGGAGGTCATCCTAAAGGCAGGTTCCAGGTACTTTCAAGGATTGCTGCTCACTGTTGGTCAATTAGATATATCATCAAATTATCAAGGATGGCTACAACAAACACAACAGCAGAAGAAGAAGAAGTACCACGCTGTACCACTTTTATCACTCTGTCTTGTTGGACAAGTGAAGATATCCAGGCATGAGTCTGTGGTTAGAGATGAAAAGGTGGACCAGAAGATTGTTCTTCATCTCTCTGTTGTGCATAGACTCATCCTCCATCCTTTTCCGCTGTTGTTTGTCCCAACTGCTTAAATCAGGAACATACTTCTCTGGAAACTTAAGTATAATATGCTCTTCACAGTGAGCATCCAGTTAAATGTGGAAAACACAAGGAAAAATCTGGTACCTATGCCTCTCAAGGTTCTCCAAAGTTCTTGTCAAATGCCTGCAGTGAAAATGTGTTGTTCTATCTATTCTTTGATTTTGAAAACATTCATCGATATGAGCCAGTGGGGAAGTTCACAACCCCACATCCTGTGAAACAGCAGACACTAGAAGTGTCAGGTTTGTCAGACGGATGTAAAGGGAGAGATTGAGGTAATGGGTGAGGGGCAAGAATCTATTGCGTGAACCCACTCTAACCTAAATGCAGCGGAAGTGTCCATGACACAGCGGCTGGTGTATGGTTACCATACAGACTGGGCCTCAGCGTTTCTCAGCTGCCTTTGCAGCAGGGGAGAGAGAGCTGCTCCATTCATGGTCTGGACAGCCAGAAGACCAGCAGTAACTTGAGCATCAACACTCCTTCTTTTCTCTGTCCCAGACCCAAGCTCACCTCAGACTTGACTCGTCTTTCCGCCAGGGGGTCCTGACTGAGCGGCAGCCATGTGCTCTATGTTATCCCAAACACAGTGCATTTGTGATTTCAGCACAGGGGGTTATCTCAGGATATTTCACTTCTATCAAGAGTCATGTGGAACGAGCGTGATCTGAGTGACAGGAAGAAAGCAGGGACAGAGTTGTGTTACTTATGCACACACACAGATACTCATGTTCCAGGAAAAGGACATTCTCGTCAGCAAATCTACTCTGCTTAAATTCAGGTTAGATAGAACAAAGCCTCTTTGAGTCTGTCACGACCATGAACGTGTAAGGAACTGAAACATTACGTGAAGACTTCAGTCAGATTGGCTGCAATCATTTGGCTTTGTATACTTCCCGGCATAAAAAAAGTTGCACTGTTCACAGATTACAACAGAGAAAAAACAGAAGAGCCGCTGATTATTGCAAATGCAAAGAACAGTGAAGCTACAGGACATATGCACATCAGCTGGTATTTTTAAAAAAACTAATTTCCACGTGAACTTGTGTATCATTTATGTTTTTGTCACCCAATTTCAACATGTTTTACTATTTAAATAAATACTAATATAAGCCATGCATGGCATAGCAGTGTCATTGGCATGTCAGACAAGAGGGGGAAGTTTTTTTTTTATACAAAAATCTCAGATCTAATCAGACAAATACTCCAATTATAAAATCTTTTTTAAAATTAATGTGCAATTTGTGCATTCAATTGGTAATTATGGCAACTGTTTTTCCATTTAGAGGACAATTTTATCATGTCTGGATTTGCATAATTATTTTTTTTTTATAAATGAGATGTAAACTGCAGTCTTAGCTTAAGCACAATCTTTGTGAATGTGTATGTGCAAATATACTATTGTATGTTTGTTCAATATGGTTGACAGCAAACATCTTTACATTCATGGCTGAAATATCGCTTTTAAAAAAAAAAAAAAAAAAAAAACTCTAAATAAGGCTCAAGTCAAAGCTTAGTATCCAGTCAGTGTTCATTATCTGAAATTCCTGTCCCATTTATTCAAAAGCAGAGAGCCTCCTGACTCAAAGATCGGAGGAGCTGCAGCGGCTTTTCACTTTGGGCACAACTAGAATCTCATCCCCATCTCGAATGCTGTAGGAATGGAGGGCTCGGCTCCCGCACTTAAGCTCCTCGGGCCCCAAGACTGAACACATCTCCCGGTTAATGTAGAAAAGCCGGATCCCATTGGTAGGCAGCTGCAGCAGAGCCTTAAGCTGTTTCCTTAGGTCGCCCACCGTCTGCTCCAGACGGAGGCTGACGGCCTCCACCCTCTCGCCCCAGCGAACGTCCACCATGGTGCTGCGGGGGCTCAGGTCGACCTCTGCCAGTGGAGCCAGTTGACCATACTTGGATACAAGGATGTGATACCTGGGAGAATGCAGAGCTCATGTCAAATCACTGAAGGGTTTTGCTTTTTGGTTGTTGTAAAGACAGGTAGGAAAAATTCCTGTGAAGATGTTAAAGGTTATCTGCCTCCTCAAATTGTCGCCTTCATAGCATATTTAGAATCTGACTGACCACCACTCAGTGTAGCATGGACATGGAGAGCTCGTAAGCTGCTAGTCAGAGCTAACCAGCCATGAGAAGCTACTGATGCTCGCCATTTCTATGCTGGAAAGACGGAGAGTCTGGTGGAGCTTTGACCATCCTAAAAATGTAATTAATGTATGTAATTTGTTGAGCTCAGAATATAATACAGTATTTTTCATTTCATTGGGCCCATGAGCTGTGTTTACTGCCACTGAAGATGAATAAATCTTGTTTAAGTACGACATTGTGTTTCAGACTTGCTAATGCTATCAGCATCAGCCAATTTTGTCACAGTTACGGAGGGGCATATAAGGCTAGTTTTGATCAGAAAAAAAGTACAGTGCATAAAAATAATTCAGTTGGTGCTCCTGTTTAAAAAACTCTCATTAGGAGGTCGATATATTTTCATTTTAAAGAAATAGTTCAACATTTTGGGAAATACACTTACATACATTAGCTTTCTCTCCATGAAGTACAAAGCTAGGCTAACTGCCTTCCTGCTGTAGCTTTGTACTTCATGGAGAGACCTCCTAATGAGGGTTTTGAAACACGTCACAATTTATTTTACCCCAATTTCAGAAAACAACATGCTAATATTGTTTGAATTCCTCTTTCGCTTTATTTAAAGTTAGTTTGTGATTTAAGTACAAGCTTGAAGTTTGGAAATGGTACTCTTAGTTTAACACAAAGACTGAAAGCAAGAGGAAACAACTAACAAAGATGTCATCAGAGTTAAAAGAATGTATAATATCTGTTAAACCCATACACAGGTGGTGGTAGTTGTATTCTTACACTTGATAATTGTTTCCCCCTGCTTCCAGCCTTAAATTGGGGTAAAATAAATTGTGAAGTGTTTCCAATAACTAACTTTGTGTGAATATTTTTAAAAGGAAATGTCAAAATGAAGACTGAGCTAGCACCACTTAGTCACAGCATTTTATTAATGGCAGCGTGTGTTTTTTTTTTTTTTTTAAGATATTTCTTTGGCCTTTTTTTGACAGAGACAGCTTGAAGAGTGACAGGAAATGTGGGGAGAGAGAGAGATGGGGAATGACATGCGGGAAAGAGCCACAGGTTGGATTCGAACCCTGGGCCACCGCGGCAAGGACTGAGCCTTTGTACATGGGGCGGATGCTCTACCGACTGAGCTAAACGACACCCCGGCAGTGTGTGTTTTTAATAAATAAATTTGTCCCTTCTGATCCACGTGGTGTTTTTATCAGCTTCTATGGTAATACAGAGCGGGCTGAGATGCAACAAGGACCCACGTCTGGACTCACTCAACCCAACACTGCGGTTTATTTTTTCTGATGAACTCTTTTAAAGCAGAGGCAACATTAAGGTCTATAAAAACATTTATTTTCATCTGTCTTTATTGCATTTTCTGTTGTTTTTTTCCCCTGATGTGCCAACTGTTCCACCTCAGCCAAAAAGCTTTCCTTGAATTTCTAGCTTACGTTTCCGCAAATTAAAAATGATCATAAAAACGGGTAAATGGAAACGTAGCTAGTGTGTGTTCAAGGGGCAGAGAAACACTGGGTTCTCTGCCTCCCGCTTGCCGTGAGAAAGCTCTCAGCCATCTCAGGGGAATGCGTGTTCGAGATAAGGACCCAGGAACGATTAAATAAAATCCAGGAGAAAAGGCCTGTGCTTTCAAAGCTACTGTAACAGCTGGGCCAATCAAAGCAATTTCCCTTCCCTCCCCAAAACTCCCCCACAAAGCCAATCCCCTTGCCTGGGGTTTCTGGCCAAAACTTGTGGTCCACCCTGGGAATTCTCCTCTAAGGCCACAGTGCACAAAGTGCCATTCTAAAAGAAGCCATTTAGCTGAAAGGCTTCATTTAAGGTGGTAAGCATGGTATAATGGGGCAAATAATGCTGCAGGTGATAACAAGTCAGCATTCCAATTGTGTTTTCCGGCATTCTTCGATAATGGAAAGTAAAGTAGCAGGAAGGAATAACAGCTTTTGGAGCTAATACAGGCCCAATTAGACCAAACCAACCAAACGGTGGTGTTTTGGTCTCATTTTCTCATTTCTTCTAGTTGAAAGATGACCTGCTTAAAACGTTAAAATGTTGATTTCCCACTTTCCCTACCAAACTGCCCCTTAATATCCACTGTTCCAGGTCCAGTCCCCTTTCAGTCCCTCTCTACTTATTCTACTGGATACTCTGACTCTCAGATTTCTTTTTCAAACTAGTCCTCTCTTTCGCTCTTTCCTTGCAACTAATCCTTCCTGTCCAGCCAACACATTTCTCTCTCATTATATTTCTGTTTCCTAGTCCCATAACCCCTAAACCCTTTCCCAGATTACCCACAATCCTCTGTACATCTCTTTTTTGGGAGATTATTGAGGTATATCAGTCTCTATCAGTCTGATTTAGGCAGGCAAGGCCGTGTCAGACGTGTTCACCTGAGAGGCTGTGACCCACCCTGCCGTGCTCTGATGTCTCGGGGTAACAAGGCCACAGCCCCATTCCGAGAGGAAAGGGGATAGTGGTGATAGCACTGCTTACTGAGCGTGTCCGTCACCCCCATAACCCCACATGCAGCGATGGTGATCCCTAGCCTCGGACCTACACTGAGAACCTGGCTTCAACCCAAGACCACGAACACAAGTTTGAAAACAGGAAGTAAAGAGATGGAAACTCAGAGAATGGTAAAAATGTTTGAAGATCTTTGATTGGCTGTGGTGAGGTATGATAAACATGAAATATGCACAGCATAATTCCCAAATTATCTTGGATCTTTGCTGTATTCGGTAAGACAGGAGTGTTCTTCCAGCTCCTGTGACATCAAAAAAACAAATCAATCTCTCAACTTAAGAGTTGAGGTTGACAAAGTAGGTGTATACATAAAAAAAAAATCAACCTGCTACCTTGTGTATCACTTTTCCAATCAGAGAATTCCCGGCACAAAGGACTCATTGAGCAGGGAGAGACTGGTGGCATTGTCTCCCAAAGGTTAGTTTCCCCCAGTCAGGGACTACACCTTCCTTCACAAATCCCTCTCCAACATTCTGCTAAGGTTAAGTGGAATGCAGTCAGCAATTATTTGACCACTGTCACCCTCCCCGAGGAGGGCTTTCCGAATTATTATATCACATACTGTAAATGTGTTGAGTACAAAGAGCAGCTTATTGTGATTTGTTACAACTTTACAGAATTGTCAGCACACATTCAGGCTTTTGATTGATGCAGGATTGAAGTATACGTGAAACATCTGCAGGCAACAATGGTTTATCGTTTTTTTAACTCTCCTGTAGTGAAAACAACTAAAGCCTGCTAATGTCACATGGTGTTACATACCTGGCTTCATATCTCAGTGTCAATGAATATATAACATCTATTTTATTTCTGCTGAAAACATCCAAGATAAATCGTTAATAATTATACTTTAAGAGTAACCCTTCTAATATTGTCTTTAAAAAGTCTGTATCTCTGTATCTATATCGCTCCGTGTCTGTATATTTTTATTTAATCTTACATTAATCCAGAGTTTATTTTCATTTTATATTTTATTCTGTCCTGTTTTATTGTATTTTAATATTTGGCCACATTTTAATTTTAAGTGTCAGTTTGTATAGATATACTATATATACTATATGTATATTCTTTGAAAACTTTGTATACATACATTGTATTGTTTTAAAGGTGCAATACACATTAAGTTTATCAGAATTATTACATTTTATCCTTATAAATATTTAATGCCATAAATGTCTTACTGTTACCATGTTACTAGGTCACACTGTGTGTGGTCCTGGATATAGTAATATGATAAATTAGACAGACGCACCTCTAAATAGGTAGTTTATATATACAGTACATGTGTTTTGTAAATTTCCTCCACCTTAATACTGTAAAACCTGCACACGTGTCAGAACATTTGTAACTAAAAGATGATGAAACTGGAAACACCGTGGAGCAAAATTTACTTTCAGGAATCAATGAGCTTAAAAGGAAAGTGTTTTTCTTTAACTATTTGTAAATGGTTTCAATTCAAATGTTTTTGATGTCCTAATTCATGTAATCAGTACTAGTCCAAACCAAAAAGGTAAGATCCAAGTGTAAAACTCATGAAAAACAGATCATCCATCACTAAATGTACTGTGTCATATGTCTGCATACCTCTGAGGAAGCTCCTGTTCAGGACAGTCCTGGTAGTACCTGATGAAAAACCTCTCAGCATCCTCTCTCTCTCCATTAGATACTGCACCGCCATTTAACACCACTACAGATGGCAACCTGCAGGCAGGGGTACGTATGAAGATTAGACAGTAAGTAAGTAAACATGCTACTGTGCATGTAAAAGACAATAAGGATTTGATGTGTATGCACGTATAAGTTCTGACTCACTGTGCTAAAAGGAGGCTATGTCTCTCGTGGGCGGTGTAAGGCTCCAATAAAGGAATCCCCTTCACTTTGACTTCCCTCAGCTTGGGGAAGAAATTCAGCCTTTCAATGTCCTCCCACTTACTAAGCCCTGAATAACACACATTACAGAGTTTTAGCACCACAGTGAATGTGTTTACACTATACACTAAACACCGGGCTGAAAACCTTCATCGTCCGTCTCACACCTGAGTTGTTGAGGTTGATGCTACGCAGGTTGGGGAAGAGGCACTGCAGTGTTTCCTGAGTGTCACCCACAGAGTCCAGGTTATTATTGGCCAGCACTAGAGTGCTCAGGCTCGGGTACATCATCCCAAACTTCCTCACTTCTGCCCAATCCCGGAGGTGGTTTTCTGTAATCTGCAGCAGGCGTAGTGACGGACAGGACGTCTGGGATTCTGACACAGTGTCGTAGCCATTTAGGCACAAGAAGAGCTCCTCCAGCCTGGACGATGAGAAAGACATTTTGGAAATGTAGAAAAAGAATGTAGAAAAGTAGTCACAGCTAAACATTCACGAAAAATCTGCATCTGATGAAGTTACTTCTTATCCTAGCTTTTTGAGCTTGAATCCTTTAGGGAGCAACAACATGTTTGATATGCAATAGATTGCCTAAAAGCAGTAATCAATATGAAATGCCTATGCAGTGTGTGTATATTTTTCTACTGAGATTACTGTGATTATTTGCAGCCAGTGGGATATGGCATGACCAAATGAATTGTGGGTACCTAAGATGGTGTCTCTTAGTTGTTCATCAGGAGTCAGAGGAAGAGCCTTGTGCTCGAAACATTTTGCTCATCTCCCACTGAGCTTTGTGGTTGTGTGGATTTATCTGTTTCATAGACTGTTTTCAGTTGCCAATCAGTACACATTTGGTGCTCTAAGATTATATTTTGAGCTTTTTCTGAACCTTTATTTTGATAGAGACCACTGAAGAGTGACAGGAAGGTAGGGAGAGAGGGAGGAGGGCGCATGCTCTACCAGGTGAGCCAAACTGACTGTCTTTTTAATCGTTTTTTTGACAATGGCACAGGAGTAAGATTTCTGAGATAATAATGTAGTTTTTGGTCTGTTCTTTGGATGTGTTGACAGTAAGAAATATGAACTTTTATCCTGCAAGTTACCCATCAGTCGAGTAGACGTACTTTCCAGGCTTTTTGTGAGCCATAAAAGGTCCTTCAAGTGTCAAAGATTTTGTTTTTTCCAGTGATTTTGTTATTGTTGAGATGTACTACTTACATGTTGCTTCCAGCTAATGCATATTATCCTATGTATGACAGATTTTTATCGACTTACTCTGGTGTATGTTTTGTGAGTGTGTGCACGGTGTTCCAGCTGACGTGTGTGTTAATGAGGACCAGTTGTCGGACCCTGGAGAAAACGTCAGCCATGCTGGGCTCCAGCTCTACGCCACTCAGAGGGTTCATGCTCAGATTGAGGAAGTCCAGGTGGGGGACATTGGAAACAATGGTGCAGATCTGGCAACCCACAAGCATTAATAAAAAAAACAAAAAAAAAACACACACACACACAAAAAGAGAGCATTACGTATAAATAGTGTACGTAACTTTGAATCTATAAAAACTCACACATTTATGGATGCATGTTGTTTTAAAGCTTTGGTAACTAGTTATTTTTAAGATGAAGAATTTTAACACAATATATAATTTTAAAAAATAATGATGAATTATATATGATTATATATTGATCTACCCAGCAGTTAGATGAGCTCACTTTTACCAGCTTCAACATAAACGTGATGAACGCATTAAAGCAACATTAATGTGTAATATACATGATTCTGAAATGAGTCAATATTTCTGTACTTGTAACAGGGTATTTCTACACTGTAGTATTGCTACTTTTATATCAGTAATGTAAAATGTGAAACAAATGTGAACAATAATCGATCAGTCTGCCAAAGCTGATCTTTTATGGTGTGTGGATTTGCTGCTTTTCTCTATTTTGATACCATTGTAGCAGAAACAGAGAAAACCAGACTACAGTTTCTTTGTTGAACTATTCCATTAATGTATGGGGCGTAAAAAAAACACAGCACTATTACTTCTTCCTCTACTACCTGCAGAAAAACCACAGCAAAGCTCAGCTATCTTTGTTGTCAACATCCATCAAAGACATCTTCACTGCAAACCTCCCTCCTCCTCATTGCTTTTGAGATATGTTACTGTGAGTAAACCTCCGCCCTGCGAGTGCTGTAAGATTTCGAAGTCTCTGAAGGACACCCACCTCGACCCAGTCGTTAAGTTGATTGTGTGACAGGTCCAGCTCCACCACATGCGCACAAAAAGCTGCAATGTCGGTCCTGTCACCGGCTTTACTGATTCCACAGTGATTCAGGACCAGTATGCTGGGCAAGAACAGGCGATCTGCGAACAAACAGAGGTTTGTCAAGTAACGTTTAACTTCGCTTTTACGGATCATCTTCAATAATTTTGACTAAGGCTGCAACTAACGATTATTTTCATTTTTCAATGTTGTTTCCCAAGGCCCGAGGTGACGTCCTCAAACTGGTGTTTTGCCAACAACCCAAAGATATTCAGTTTACTGTCATAGAGGACCAAAGAAAGGAACAAATATTCTCATTTCAGAAGCTGTATTCAGAAAATTTGGACATGTTTTAAAAAAATATATTATCATAATAGTTGGCAATTCATTTAATAGGTGACAACTATTAATCATTGCAGCTCTAGTTTTGACACGAACATGTATTGTTGTCGAGGTGAACTCTCACCTTTGTTGGGGGATTCTGGGGGGCTGCACAGAACCACTACACCTTGGCCGTAGGGGAAATTCTCTGGGTTGTATTTCTCACTCATGACTTTGACGAAGGTGCGCACCTCCTCTTCATCAGACGACAACGACTCCATGGTTCCAGCCCTGAGCAGGTAGCCAATAAATAAAGAAAGACAAAGAAACGTAGGTTGGAAACAACACGATCAGTTTTTGATTTACCAACTGTGGAGTCATTGCAACGGTTACAACAGGCCCTGGGTCAGTTCAGTGTTACTCGGTTTCACTGTTTAAATTCCTACACTGTCTGTGGGATCCTGAAACTGTATGTTCTTCATAAAGATGTCTTAAAAAAGGTCACGAATGTGTAGTTTCATTTTTAAGGCTCCTTAACAGCTGAATGTCATAGTTTTTTAGCACACAGAAACAGGAAATGCTATTTTTAGCTGCAGATTTAGCCCTCAGTGAGTATTTAAGGCACCAGGAACGACATGTGGGATCAACTCAAAATCAACTATAGCGCGTGTGTTCATATAGTAATGGCAGTAACAGTTACCAGGTTGCCATTGGCAGCCATTTACTGTTACTCCCATTACTATAATAATTATTCTTCTTAGAGTAATGGCAGTAACGGTTGCCAGGTTGCCATTGGCAACCATTTTGAGAAATTGGCAACCAGTTCTTGGCCTTTGTTTGCCATCAGCGGCAATCACCTTTAACATATGAAAAAGGGCCAGCAAGCAGCAACAAGAACATGACAACAGCTAGACTACTCCTATTTTGTATACCAGGAATACAGGGTAGACATATAAACTTAAAATTAAAATTCTTTAAAGTATCAGATAAAATACAAACTACAAAGATTTTTTTTAGATCTTTTAAGCATTCTTTTATGTCACATTTTTATTATTAAGCTGACGTATAAGTACATAGTCTCTTAATTATTATTTTTTGGACAATAATAGAGCTCTGTTGAGAATAAACTTTGGCTACACACACATTACTTATTAGTAGGATCAACTGATTGTTGGTTTTGGTCTTTTTAGATGATGTGTTGGCAACAAGAACTACCTTTTTTGGGAAATGTTGTGAAGATTTACTGATATAACAATGTGACAGTCTTGATGTAAAAGTATATTTCTTTACTAGCTCATATCAGTGAAACATCCAGAAAAACAGAAAATGCTGTAAAAAGATATTTCTTTTATTTGTTAGCATATTTTGTGTTTTCTCCCTCAGGACCAGTCCTAAGGACGTGTTCAGTCTATCTCTGTCTGTCAGTCTTCTGTGAGGCAAAGGATCATACGCAGACACATATATACACAAACACACACACGCCCTGTTGCCCAAAGTTAACACCACCTCCTCTCTGATAGCATGTTCTGCTCGTGTTCCTGAGAAAAGTGACTTCAGCACTTTGAGATATTCTTCATGCACCTCAAAAACATGTCCATCTGTTCATGTGTTTTCAGAAACATCTATAGTAATATCTATAGTAACAGACCATATTGACTATAGTAATATAGTCACTAAGGCTAAGCTAATTGTTTATTACTCTATACTGTCCCTTTTAAATTAACAAATAAAGAATACAAGAATTAAGTAGTACAAATAGCAGTAGCAGTTTAGCAGGAGTACCATGATATATTTGCTTTTTCTTTGAAAAGAAAGCTTGTTAAACATTGTTAAACACAGGAAAGGGGGAAATATATACAGGATGTCTGGCTGAAGCTAATTGGGAGCATGCTGCAAGTTAGACTTTTAAAACTGACGTAAAAACAGCACAAAAAAATGCAGTATAATACAGATTAAGAGTAGAAAGATCTGAGCAGACGGAACAGTTTAAATGCAAATAGCGTGCATATGTTTGTATTATACATTGTACTTCACATTGCTCCAGTTTGCAGACATTTTTTCTTCTGTGTTGGTAGTTCTCTGCACACAAGTCTGATTAAAAAAAGCCTAAAAATAACCCATCAACATCGTAGAATAACCTCCAAGACACAGAAGCAGAAACGTGAGAGGCAAAGCAGCACTGACAAGAGCAGGTGCACTGTCGACACCAATGCACTTCTTAGTGACGCTGAACCACCTGTTCTTACTGAAAGTCATTTTGAGAAGTATGAAACAATTAACTGACTAACCGATTAGTCGTTGAATGGAAAAATTAACTGTTAATCAACCCAAAAATGAGCTTTTCCAGTGTGTGTAGATAAGCTGCTTTTCTCTATTTTATATCACTGTAACATGAATATCTATAGTTTTGCAGCATTAATTTGATAAATGAAGTAATTTAAAGACATCACCTTGGACTCCAGGAAGTTATAATTGACATTTTTCTATATGTTTGGACATTTTATAACCGATTAATTGATATCAAATAGAAGGTTGCGGCACTAGTTGCATGTCTGGCACAATGAAACAGAGAAAAGCAGAGTATAGTTTCTGTATGTAACTATTTCATTAAGGTATGTGGCATAAAAACCACAGGGCTATTACCACTCCTACTGTAAATAATTTAAATAGAGAAACCACCCTGTCAACTTTGGCAACTAACAACTGATGGCCGGTTGCCAGCCTGGCAACCATTTCCAAAACTTACCGCTGTAGAAATAACAGTGACAGTGGAAAAAATGCATGTTGGATTGGCCAATAAGTACACAATAATTATTTTAAAGTATGCTTTTGTGACTATATCTTTCAAATCAGAACATACAACCTCGACCTTGTGTGTCCACACACAGCACCCAGGTGCCCAGGACTCACGGTCCAACTTCAACCCTGATCAGCCCTATCAGTTTCAGTCAAACAGGGTCTGATCATCTTAAACTCAGCCCACCAGAGGTGGTGCGTTTGCAAAATGACGTCCGGATTCTGTCTGATGTTTCTGTCATAGATAGTTTCTTGTTTCACAGATCTCTTGATTTATACCTCTGATGTAGCAGAGACCAAAGGAAAGGCTGTTTTCAACGACACTTCAGATCACATGTCTCCTCTCATGCTGAAAGAGAAAACTTTGATGAAACAAGGAGAGGAGCATCTAAAGAAAGGAGCTAAAATTCGTTTGGAAACCAGAGAAAACTTATTTACATGCATGCAAATGTCATCAAAATGTCGTTAAGGCACGTGAATGGAAGAGAAACGGCACAGGAAGACAGCCTTTACTCCTCATGAAAGGGGGAGAAACCTGCATTATAAGGCTGACAAAAGGAAGGTAGAGTGACAGCTGGGTTACTGGCAGGGCCAAGAAAACCACTGACAATATAGTAGCTGGGGCACAATGTACTGATAACAAACTAACCTTTCAAAAAAAGACCTGACGAACAGATGTCACACTGAGGTGATATTCTCAATTATAAACCCATGCATTTTACTGTCCTTGTAATGTCACATTTCCTGGCTATTCTTCATAGAAAATGGCTTCTTCTTGAACCTTTCTTCAATTCAGCAACATAAAACAAGCAGCAAGTCATTTTCATGATAAAAGTTAAAGTTTTTAAAGTTTGAGTCAAAAAAAACAAAAAAAACTACTCACCACCGCCCTCCTCGGTGTAGTTTGGTGGCAGCAATGCTTTAAAGATTTACAGTTTTACACAAAGTGCCAAACAGCATTCATTGATATATTAATGCCGAATTAAATGGCAACCCATAATGATTCATATGAGGTCACATGTGTTGCTGTAGCTCTTATATTCACTTGTAAATAAGTAAAGTAACATTGAACTTCCAGGTTTTTAAACAGGGTCCGGCGAAACATTAACGTGAAGCCTGCAGACCACAGCACGTTTGGGGGGCTGCTTACATCCGAGGCCTGGTTGCCTTATGTCGGTCGTGCAGTAACGACTGTACGTAATAAACACATTGAAAGTCGACATTTAGACAGCAACCCGAGGGGACATTTATTGCACACGAGTTTACGACACCTCGAAAGAAGTGTGCAACATGTTTGAAGGTTGTCACCTTTACCTTTATCGAGAAAGGTAATGAGATTTAAAGTGGCGAGTCGTCACCGCCTCCAGACCAGACACCACATGTAACTACTCATACTGCATTTTGTGACTGATGCCGTGTATTTAGAGACGGATTGCACTCACCGTCCCCGGAACCCCCTCGGTGTTGTGTTTGTTTTTGTTGTTCTTCGGTTAGTTGTCAGTTTAAGACACGCCTCCTTTCCCGGAAGTGACGTTGTTTAAATGTCTTGTTTTTTTCCGTCTTTTTTTTTTTTTTTTTTTTTTTTAACTGTACATTTTTCAAACACGGAGCAAAATTAAAGCATTCATGTGATAAATACAATTAAATAAGTAAAATTTGGTGAGAAAGGCTGTGGTTTAAAATGTACTTTCTGAAGTTTTGAACTGAAGTTTTCTTCAAAAATTTGAACATTGTTGATTCAAGCCAGATGTACAGAACATCGCATACTATAAAGATCTACTACTACTACTACTACTACTACTAATAATAATAATAATAATAATAATAATAATAATAATAATAATAATAATAATGATCCCAAAGTAAAGCTTATTTGCATTCGGTGTTCAGTGCAGTCACTCAAAAATCACTTACTAGGATGTACTGTATATAATCTTAATCTCCAAATAAAGAAATACATTTAAAAAGTGACTGCAGTTGTCGATATATCATGAAATATAAATGTTTTATAAATATAAATGTTTCTGAATGGACATGCCCTGGTAAAAGTACTGTACTACTGTTTGTCACGTGTCAAAGTATCTTCTTGATAATGTACTTTCTGAATATGTTTGTGATTATGTATCTTATATGTGTGTGTTCTTCAGGATGTATAGATTTGATTTGGTATTTTAGTCCATCTGCTAACTGCAGTTGTCACCTAAATGTTGCATGAATAAAAATGTAAAATTTGACTGAAGTATGAAGGTTATTAAATAGTTACAATGACAAACAAAACAATCACCCATTTTAAAAATGTGATTGTCTTTCATTGTTTTCATCATTTGACCTAATACAGAAAGATATCTGTTGTATTTGTAGTCAACCATTTTCCTGAATTTGTTCAGGTTTTTCTTGTAATGATATGCAACAGAAATATTTGACAATAGCTTCAACGGATGGGAAAGGGACTACCACACGCTGCCACCAGATGGCAGTAATGGCGTGCGTTCAGTTGATCATCCTCTTATACAGAGTACAAAGATTACCTTGTGGCATTTGTGCTAAAATGCAGTAGTGTAAGACAAAAAAATACAAATGCTCCCTTATAAGTAAAAGTCCTGCATTTGAAACTCTACTTAATTCCTTTTTTTTTTCTACTGTGACAAGTCAAAATGTCTTTCTATTTTTCTGATATGTGATTTCTGATATGGACCTGTGATGAAGCCATTTTAAATTAATAGTAACTGACTTAACTGCACACCATGCAGTCGTAACGTTCACTCTAATCGTTACATAATGTAATAGACAATAGTTTAGTTTTTAATTCTACTCAAAACCACAAATGTCCGCCTCATGGTGGTGGTGGTGGTAGAGGGAAGTCATGAAGGGAAGTTTCCAAGACTTTCCTACCTGATGCCACTGTTGCCAGGAGAATTGGCCAAGGATGTCAAGCAAAGATTAGAGGCACTCAGTGTGACCTCAACTGTTCATTTATGTTTTATTTATTACTGTATTGACTAGCCTATTACATGAAATGAATCCAATACACAGTATGACAGCCTGACAACACTGCAGTTGACTTTCTTTGTGAGGTACTTTTCTCACTTTGCTTTGACAGATTTCCCACAGGAACAGGAATAATGATGAAGGTAGCTCTGATTTGGTCACAACGACCATTCCGCTGCTACTGACCAACCCCACTTCCCATTCTGTATGTTGGCTGTACACGCTTGTACTCAGGTGCCATATCTTCAGGGTTTTGTATCTTGGGCCCAGGACAAAGGCCTGAGAGTTGCCACTTGTGAAAAAGCACACAAGCTTGTGAAACATAAAGAAAAGCATGAAAATATCTGAATACGAGCCAAGAGGCACAGCTTAAAGGAAGTAAAGACTGAAGCCGTAGAGAAGAAATACAAGAAACTTGCTTCTGAGTTTTGAGATTTTCACATTTTATTAAAGTTTGTATAAAATTTAAATACCATGGCCCCTCCACCAACATGGCTTCTCATTGAAAATGCTATTAAACCATCAAGAAGAACTAAAATAACAAAACATTACAAAGTAACTGGATTTCATTTAACACTACAGAACCATCACACGTAACACTGTAACAGAAAGCAATTCTCAGTGATTTTTTTTTTCACAACCTTTTTAATGTTTTTAACATTTAACTTGAACAAACAACAAACCCCATCTTGTTTGGTGAAGAAAAGAAATGTCTTCATCACACTACAGTTCGACAGTTGCAGCTTTACTGACCCCATCTCAGCTTCATGCAGACTCTGTGCCATTTCTCAAACTGTGGATTTTGTATTTCCAGTAACCAACAACAATGGTGTTTAGTGGTAAACCCAAACCCATACTTAAAAACGTCACACTGCCTTCATATGTCTCTACAGGCTATGCCTCTAACCCTAAAAGCAACTTACCACAACAATTTAAGATACAGTTTAAAAATAGATCAACAGGATGTAATGACATTACTGCAAAGCCCCCCAAAATGGATTTGAGATCGTTCCCACACTCCAGGAAGATGTGCAGGAAGTTGCAGAGTCAGGAGCAGTATTCAGTAGGAAGGTCTGACCTCCCACTTGCTGGGATGCATTAACCTTAAATGGTTTTGAGGGCTTTCAGGTATACTTGTGGCAGGAGTGGACAGGGGACCCATTAGAGTTGGTAAGAGAACCATTGTAGTTGGGGGAACTGGTGTAGCACGGCGGGTTGTCGAATTCAGAGGGAGATCCAATACTGTTGCTGGATGAGTCATCAATGGAGGGATCCTATAAAACAGAATAGCTTTAGTGCAAAGTCATTCTCTGCTAACAATTATTATTATGAAGTAAAATGTTCATTTCGTAAAATACAATTTATATTATGGAAATAGCCCCTAGACTCTCTTATATGTACATTAAATTGGAGTTTTTCCATAGCTCTGAGCTAGCTCTGTGAGCTACTTAAACTCATTGTACAGAGTGTTCACTAATAACTGAAGGAGCCTCAAGGGGGAGCTGGTGTTGCTTTAGCTTTTCAGTCTTCTACCTTTTGTGAGTCCCAGAATATAATAAAATCATAGTGGTAATGACATAGATACCCTTTGCTGGAGGACATAAAGTGAAGTTACTGCATGTACTCCGTTACGGTCTGTCATTTTTGGAAGCACGTCATCTGTGGCAAAAAAACAAATAAAATAAAGACATATTTTTGGCATTAAACTTGAACTGTTTAACTGGCTTAAACGTATTGCAGTGGAATAATAATTCTGTATAACAATAGCATACCAGTGTGATTCATTGGTGAGTGATGAGAGTGATCATAAAACCTGGAGAGAGGCTTTCTAGCTGGATGTTTTGGCCTAACAAAGACAAAATCAATGTATTAATGCTATATTTGTTATTATTATAATCATAGTTGTACTTTGCACTCATTTACTATTCAATGGTGGTTTAAAAGCCTATTTGAAATTTGTACTTTTTGGAAGGCGTCCAGCAGGCACATATTGTTACCAAAGTGATGAGGAGGAAGATGCCTCCAGTGGAAAGGATGATATAGAGGGAACTTCTTCCTGGCAGAATATGCAAAACTACAGTTAATAAACATTGACAGAGAACAGAACAACACAGGAACATACAAGTATTTTACAGTATATTATTGTAAAAAATATATTTACAGAATTTGGAAAGCTAAAGTAAAAGTAACGCTAGTTTTAGACATGCTTGAAACTTGGCTACAAGAATTGCGAGTGGGTGGTCCACCTCTTAAGTGCAGATTGAAATATCTCAGCAAATTTGGGTTGCCAATGAAATTTAGTGCAGATAGCCATAACGTGTAGAGACTGAAATTACTTTGGTGATCCCAAAAGTCCCCACAGAGTTTTCCTCTAGTTCCACCAAGAGATATAACTCTTCATTTATCATGTAAAATATCTCAACATCTTTTTTTCTGGATTGGTACAAAATTTTGAACAGACATTCATGGTCCCCAGACAATGATCTGTCATAATTTTGCTGGTCCTCTGACTTTTTCTTTAGCATCACCAACACAGTAGCATCAACATGTTAGATTTTGATATCTGAGGTGTTCTGTTATCCCTTTATAGTCCGAGTAGCATTGACCAGTCATGCTTCAGTGGGCTTTGGTTGCATGCTGAACTCCAACTCGATCAGACAATAGCCGATGGGTTTCAGAATTGTCTTTATCGAGGTTTGAGGTTTTTAGCTTTTGTAGATAACATATTTATCTCTTATCTTGCAGCTCATGTCACTCTGGCATAATGTGTTTAACTCTTGTTGACACTGCAACAAATAACTAAGACAGCATCACTTACTGTAGACAGTCAGTCTGATTGGCAGGCTCGTCATATTGCCCACAGGATTCTCCACTGTGCAACTGTAGATGTCATCATCGACCATCAACACCCGTGTGATGGTCAGTAGCTTCTGGTCAGGTGACAATATGAACCTCGTCATATTGGTCACAGGCTTTCCACCTTTGAACCACCTGTATGTAGTCCTGGTTCCATTGTCATGGGAGCAGTTGAGGATGACGTTTTCACTGAGCTCCAGTACTGATGAAGCCTCCATTTGGACATATGGCCTAGATATAGACTCTGGATATAAATGACAGTGGATACAATAGTTTTTAACATGTAAATAGACAAAACAAAAAAAATACAGAACAGTAAACATCCAGGGGTAAAACAACAAATTTCAGGAAACAGGTACATTTCAGAAGAGACTTAGTAAGACAAAGACATTGAAATTGAAGGAAATTATCATGTTATTAAGGTTATAGGTTTTTGGAAGATTCATGACATTTGGCCGATCCACACATTGCACATTCATGCATACATAGATGGCTCATAAGTGCCAAGGAAGTTTTAGGGCATCAGTTGGCAGGGGATTGCATTCTCAGCAGTAGAGTAGGAAGAAATGCTCTCCCTGACACAGACATAGTTGCTTCCTCCTACTCTTCTTCAGGATACAGGTGACCTTCTTACAGTGGGTCTGTGTGGGCAGGGTTGATGCCATTCTTCCACTACTGCGTGCACCAATGAGCTGTAACATATCAGGGGGTACTTTCCACAAACATCCTTGCCTGTGAAAGTTGGAGATCGAAGATCTGTGCCTGCTGTAGAGCTTAGAGGTAAGCATAGGCCAAAAAAGGTCCTAATATACTGGGTATCAAGATGGGTGGTGTCTTCAGGGTGTGTGGATGCAGCATTGCAACTTCTACCATCGACACTAGTGACAATATTAAACATTTCCATTCAATACACCCTCACACAACCACTAAAGCCTATTTTGGTTGGGACAGGCCTGCATTCCTCTACCAAATCATTGTGGTTACCACAGAATTACCGTAACGCCAGCTAGTGCTGCTGCTCACACAATGGTTAGTATTGTAGTCCATAAACACACACAAACACAAAGCACACACAAACACACACCTAAAGAATAATTAGGGGTAGGGACAGAAAAATACAAAAATACATTGTTTATGTTTAAGCTAATCTACATCTGAATTATTTTGTCATATACAGATGCACATCTCTACAAGGTTTTTCAGTCTTTGCTGTGCGACTCTGAGTCATGGTTAGTAGCCCCTTACCACTCTGAGCGAAGCATGGCTCAACATGTCTTTGACCTATCTCAATACCTATAACACTGGTCCAGACAACAGAGAAATAGGTAGAACTGTACAATCAAACTTGTCCTCCTACCGTCCACAGTGAGTGTGATGCTGCCCTCTCCTGTAAAGGTATCATCCGTGATGGAGATCTCCACGTCATAAGTTCCATCATCGGTGAGTCTGAGGTTGTGGAGAAGCAGAGTTCCATTCTCGAATACCAGGATGCGGTCACGATACTCAGGCCTCAGGGTCCCAATGATGTCAGTTCCAATGGACTGGACGACAGTTACAGACTTTTCCCTCTTGAGCTGCCACTTGATGACTGGCAGGTCGGGGCTGAAACTACTGTAGCGAACAGAGAGAAGGGCTTCCCCTCCTAATGTACCTTTAATGAGAGTGTTGGGGATAGTCATATTCACTGCCAGCACCACACCTGTAGAGAAACATAGAAGAGAGTTTCCTGTGTTAGATTTTCTATCCACACCATTCAACAACGCATTTCTACAAGTTCAATGATACCACATTGAGTTTTAACCTCATATTGTGATTGCATTATACAGGGTTATGTTTGTGTTATAAAAAATGTATTCTTTCACAGCTCTGGTCCATTTTAGCCAAGTTGTTTATTATGAATATCTTTCTCAGTGCTACATAGGCGTTTGACTAGCGTTCAATTCACATTTATATTTAAATCTATGTAATAAATGAATAAGCAATTAGCTTAACCACAATAAATCACATAAAATAATGGAGTCAACAGCTGAAATGACAGCAACTAAAATAGGCTAACCTAATAACCCTCAGCAGGAGTAGATAGGACATAACAGTTCATGTGAATGATAGTGGATTATGGATGAATGTGAACCAAGATGATTACTAGTACTGTAACAGGGATTAGGTACAAAGGGATGAGAGGACAAATCAGGGTCATGGATGAATGGAGGTGTCTGAAGATGGACCGATGTTGGTTGGTCGCGAGGAGACCCGAGGGAGTTCAGACTCTGAAAACTGAGTCAAGGAGGAAGTGAACAGTTAAGATGTGCTTAAATACTTTCGGTGTTAAAATTCTTGAGGCGTGTTCTAAGGAACTATGTTTGTAGCATGTGAAGATTTACCATCAATATTTCATCCTGACTCTCAATTATATTGCAAACTCATACACAATGTTAATTTTGGACAATTCTGCAGACCTGCACATTTTTTCTGTAGTATCTGTACATGGCAAAAAAAATAACAACCAAATATTGGGAGGCAAACTCAGTCTGATGCAGAGAATTCAGATAAGCTACACACCCATCTACCACCCTTATCTCCATACTATTCTGCCTTGGACAAACCACTTCCTGCATTGGCACTGAACATTGGCATTGGAAACAAGTATATTATGCACTGTGGAATCATCCAATATGAATATAATTTGTAGGAATACTGGGCTGTCTATTGCAATAGCTTTAGAAACAATAGCTTCTTGCACACAGGCAAAATGCAAATAGTCCTCATTTGTCACTGTCATTTTATTCTCTCCATCTATGATGAGCAATACAGTAGTTAGCTGAAGGAAAGAGTGGGCATCACGCCCCATCGCAGCTGTATACTGGGAGCCAGTTTGCATGGCAGATCCACATTACCATGGTAACAGCTGTCAGTCCTTGGGATGGGCCAGTATGAACCAACAAAAGTGGTGATTGTTTGTTCAAATTTCCTTCTTGGCAGTTCATGAAAAGAACGCTGGGAGAAATCCAGATGCCATGCTAACTTTGCAGAAACAGAACAGCTCAGTGACTCTGCTGCTAGCCACAACAATACCAGAACAGTGATGAGACACAGCTGAAAATAACTAAACATCGGAAAACACTGGTTCTGGTACAGCCTGTAGGCACAATTACTGTATTACTTACAAGGATTGTAAAAGCACCCACACAGTCTGATGCAATCCAATACCCCAACAACAAATGCTACCTTTGTGATGTCTATAATGTTCAGCATGTTGTCCATTTAACTCTATATTTTCTGATACCATCATTTGTGATGACATATTATAAACAATATTACATAATTATGCATAACACTGCAAAAATTAACTATAAACATCATAGCATACTGTGTCAAACCCAGTAGATTTATTTTGTATTTATATTAAATATGCAACTTTAAAATCAACATAAAGTTGGCTCCTGTTGTTGGTATTTTTCTCCAGTCCCCAGCTAGTAAAGTGCAGCAGTCTGAGTAATTATAGATTACACTGAGGAGTGGTTATTGCCATTGCAATCTACTAAAAGGACCCTCTGTTTGTTTTATCCAGCACGTTGCGGCATTAATAAGGAGTAAAACAGTTATTACCAAAATCTGCAATTTGTAATTCTTGGAATAATGAAACAAAAAAAAAAAACAAACAAAATCAAAATTAATAGTAATAAAACTTCATTAATCAACTGTTAATTATTTGCAACAATGTAAACTATGTGCAAACATAATCTTTACAAAATCTTTCAGTGTATAAACATGCAAATGAAACATCAGACCATTGTCAGACAAATCAGTGTGATCTGTCTATTGCAATAACTTTACAAACAATAGTTATTAACAGGTCTTGCACACAGGCAAAATGTCTTCATTTGCCACTGTCACTTTTATGTGTATTAAAGTATGTTTGTAATGATGTCATCTATCTATTGCAGTGTCTGTACCATCAAACTTGTATTGGCAAACTTTTAAGCAACCTCTGAAGTAGAAAATGTGACATACCTGAATTGAAGGAACCAAGGCAGACAAGCAATAAAACCTGCGAAATTATTTTGGCTTTTGAAGGAGCCTCCGTCTCTGCCTTCATCTTGGGTCTCAGGCTTTGTTTTGGTCGCAGACAACCAGCATGATTTGTGACTGGGCAGGACGGAGAACACAGTCATTCATTCAGGCTGTGCTGGGACTGAGTACATGTTGTTCTCGAAAGCCAATGCAGAAGCAGGACAAATGTGTGTGTGTGTGTGTGTGTGCATTTTGTACATTGAGTTAGGTCTAGGTTCAATAATAATTATTATAATATGTGATTTGTTCAAAAAATGAACAAAAGCCCTAACAAAGTTACAAAAGGCGGCAGTGTTCATCACTCCACAATATGAGTTTATCAGTGTTTTAAAAAACAAGTTTCTTGTCTTACCAGTGGGGGACTGTGTCATTTTTCATCAGTATCTGTCAAGATATACTCTAGTATATTCCTCTAAACCACACAGTTGGACAAGAGGATACAGACTTACTGTCCAACAGACCAACTAGCCAACATGATTATCTCTAGACCGCACTTACAGATCGATGAATATCTGCTTTAGCTGGTATTTGTTTCTGAGTTCATTAAAAAAAAAAAAACAATTATTTCTTGAGCTAGGTAATTAAAACATTTAATATGAAGTCTTAATGTTGGCTCACAGGAAGTAATGCATTTCACGTTACAAGGCTAGCTAATAGCTACAGACAAGGGCTCACTTTTGAAAGATGCAAATGAATGTCTTCCACCACTTCAAACTGTGGACAAAAATATTGTTTACATTCAGTATTACCCAAACACATTTTGTGTATCCTTGAAATATAAAACCTGTTGAATACATTTCCTTATGGAACATTTGCTAGCTTACTTGCTAGCAGTCGTTGTAACTGCCTTTTGCTAGCACATTGCTGCATTTCTTCTATCTAATAACAAGTGTTGTGCAAGAACAAGCTCAAAGTTCAGATCACAAAGGTGAAAATGAACTCGCTCACGTTAACTGTTCACAATTTTAAATTTTGAAATAAGTTCATAGTCAAATGAACAGTTCACGTTCATTTATCCTGTTTTTGAGCTGCTTTACAAAATGCTTAAATTTGCAGCTGTCTCATTTGCTGTGATCATTATTCATTTAGTGTGCCATCTCACTGTCTTGTTTTACTTGTATCTGTGGTATGTGGTAGTGGTGGGCGGATCGATCCAAATATCGATAACAGTGCCGTCACTACTATAACGCACGTTACGTGCCGTGCGAAGGGCACCAAGTGCTGGAAGGGGCACCAAAATGGCCCAGTTATCATGTTATAAGAGTAGCGTTAATTCCCTTTGTGAATACAGCTGATCGATAATATCGATACCAACAATGGTATTAGTATTGATCGATACCAGTGTAATAATATCTATACTTTACTTTCAGTGTCTCTCCTGTATGCACTGCTGAGAGGCAACCTGACTGTCTGTATCTGTGTGTCCCGCTGCTTTCAAGTGCCGCTCCCTTCACAGGCACACTTTGCTCCCCTCCTCTCTTGTGTTTTGGTGTTGTACCGTCACGTGACTCAGCAGCGCCAGGCAAACAAGCAAGCAAGCAAGCAAGCAGGCTCAGCCAGCGGGGCCCAGCCAGCAGCAGATGGAGCATGAGAATGGCTGAGAGGGAAAGGAGCGACGTGTGGCAATATTTCATGAAAATTCATTTGGATTTAGCAATTTCATGATGCATCCACCTTGATTATTAAAAAGTATCGGTGATACTGGCCTTGTATATACTAGGTATCTGATCGATACCAAATCTTAGTAGTATGTCGTAGTACCGCACACGTCTAGGATTTAGGCATCCTCATCCTTCATGGAGTTAATGTTGTTCATGTCTTTGTTCCATGGTTTAAAAATCAATAAAATCTTCTGAAAATCTTTTGACTGAAATTTTTTTGTCATATTGCTCATTTGTACTTTGTGAAATGTGTAAGAGGTTACGTTACTTGACAGCTGCTAGAGAAATGACACAATGCATAAGATTTCAGCACCACTTCACACATAACCATGTTCTCTAATGCAGCGATCAAGTTGAAATACTCGAATCTCAAAATGACAACACAGGTCTGTGACGCAGTCAAAAACAAATTTAATCAATAACTTATAACATCGCAGCACGATGCTGCGGACAGGACACAGACAGCAGAGAGACAGACAAGCAGCACCGTGCAGAACAAGAGACAAATATTAATCTGTAGGTTAATGGACGTGTAGTGGGAGAACGAAATAAAATTGCATTTGTCTCACGGTCAACGCGTATGAGTTGGTGGCCCCTGTGTGAGTCAGTCAACTTAACACTGTGCAAAGTGAGGAGCAAGCAACATTGGAAGTCGCAGTGAATGTGTGGCCCCTCTAGTAGCTGTGGCCCTACGCCTTTTCATTAAAAGCAAGTCTATGCTAGCTCCGTTTTTAGATCTCATCCTGGTGTGGGTCATGCTCACGCACACAGTAAACAATATCATTGGCTGTAGAGCGTGACAATCTGCCGATGAAAACATCAACCTCCTCGGATCTACACTGATCTCATAAATGGCCTCTGTGAACTTTTAATTGATGGAAATTTGTCGTAGTGATGGAGAACTTTAATCTGTGCTTTGTTCATTACTTGCAAACGGATATGTTCAGTTCACCATCAACATGAGCAGGTTCAAAAATATGAGCACATTTGTGAACAACATTGCTAATAGTTGTTGAGTCTGAACCAAAATGTTGGCCCGACCAACAAAACTTTGCCATCTGTAAAGCCAAACCACGAACATGGCTAAAACTTTAAACTTTAAAAGTGTTTGACTTTTAGAACAACATGAACAGTTCAGGGCATTTTCATAGACAGAAAAGTGAACTAGGTGACTGAGAAAGAGTCTACATCAATAACTTTGTATGTTTGTATTGTATGAATCTTTAGAGTTGTGCCTGATGCCTTCTGCGCCTAGCAACCATCTTTTCAAAGTCTAAACATTAGCATATTTCAGAACTAGAACTGTTAACATTCATGGAACATGACACAAAATTCTGTGTTCCATGCAGAAGAGCTATAAGAGCACACAAACACAAGAGAGACCAGTTACACACGTGTTGGATCAACGTTCACTTGTTACTCTGTTATCGTATTTAAAACTACTTTAACTTTGGATCAAGACTTGCGGACTTGGAAGAAATCACAGTAAGTGAGAAATTCAGGCAAACCTGTAGTTGCTCATAAATTCAGATCAGGTATAGAGGGCACTGTTTTAGAGTTAGTACCTAGAGATAGACAGATAAAGTATCCCTGAGATAATTTCATACAGTTAGTGACTACAATTAACAACAAATTGATGATCTGGTTTGTAGAGAAGAATAACAGCATGCCACGGGAAAGTGAAGCATCTTCAATGGATGGCCAGACTAGAAGGGGCAAAAGGAAGGCCAGTCCTGCTTCCAAAAAGGCCCAGAGGAAAAGGACAAGGATGTCTAAATCTCGACCCCGAAGCACCTCTGAGAAAAATGTCAACCCGAGAGTGAAAAGGAAAGTTAGAGAAGATGACGGGGAGTCATCAAAGACAAAGAAGAGGGCATTTGATGTTATTGACCTTACCCAGGATGACGGTGAAATGGCTTCCTCCTCAGTGGACACTGGCAGAGGTGGGCAGATCATGTGAAAATGCTATTAATAATAATGAGATGAATTTATATAACTTTTTTCAAGGGGTTTCAAGGAATGCTTTACATGTGAGGGTAACAAATAGCACATTAACAGAAAATAGTAGTGGCAGTGTAAATTGGGATGACAATTTAACATAGATCAGCAGCCTTGCTGAACAGATTGGTTTCCAGAAAACTGTTACAGAAAGTCCATAACTGTCTATCAGCTGTGGTGTATTAATCTAAACACACTTCAGTTCATCCAAATTACAACGAAAACATTCTCTAGTGTAATATCTAGTGGCAGATATTTTGGGATTACTTTATCCATGTTTTGGAATATCTGTTTGACATTTCGTGCATTTACACCAGCACAATGGAAGTGAATGAAATTACATTTTTGGTGCTCACAGTAAACGGTGCTTAAAGAAAATTTAAAAGCAAAATTTCTTTCCGAAACACAAACACATAGTGGGCTGTTTCTTTGGTAGTTCAAACAGAAACAGACTGTTGACAGATAATTATCTATCCTAACAAGAACAAGAGGTTTTTTTTTTTGTTGTTTTTTCCTTTTTTTTTTTTTTGTTGCTGCTAATTTTTTTTAATGGTGTGAGTTCTACAAGCCAAACTCCATTCACCTCCACTGGGGTGGAGACAGTAATGTCAAAAACAGATATCTGTAGACCTAGATGAATAAAATAGAAACTATCTGCATGGATAAAAAAAAAAAAAACAAAGCATAGTTGTATTGTTTTGGCTTGGACAAAGCCAAGCCAACTGTTTCCAGCTGAACTATTCATTTAACTAAGATGATGATGCTGATGTTCTTTCTCATCTGTAGAGAGCAGCAGCAGGCCTTTCAAGGAGGTGCGGAAAAGGAAAGGTAAGAGGAAGGCCAGCACTGATGGAAGAAAGCCAAACGGAAAAAGAAAGAGGAGCGTAGACATCCTTGAGACCAAACAGGATTTGACCGTAAATGCCCACAGAGGTGAGTAGGTAGTGACTAATTTAGGCTTTGGTTTTAGGTTAATGTGAAGAATAAAATGAGGATTTATATTTGGTATAACATAGAAAGGATTACGATTAGAGCTTTGGCAACATGTAGTTGATGTTCCTTACAACTGTAGTTAAACAAAATCTGTATGTCTGTATCTTTTCAGCTAAATTTGAGGCCAAATACGTACAGCAAAATCAACTCGGCGAAGGAGGCTGTGGGTCTGTTTTTGCTGGCTACCGCAAAGCGGATAACTTACCTGTGAGTGTTACGCACGCATCCTCAAACACACACACACACACATACATTCACAGACATCACAGCATTGTGAGGAAGTACCAAGTTCTGTTTGTGTCTTGCAGGTTGCCATCAAACACATACCAAAGGACAATGTGTTTTGCAAACATGTGGTGAGTGAGCAACACCAACTGCTGTTGGAATCTGTAATTTTGGTTATCTATGAATCTACGAAGCCTCTTATCCTCCTTTTTTTTTTTTTTTTTGGTGTCTCAGGACAATAATGGAAAGCAGATTTCAGTGGAAGTCGCCATTATGTTAAAACTTGCGGAAGGAACAACTGGAGTGGGTACGTCAGCATCTGTGTCCCTTCTGGACTGGTATGACCTAGGCCAGGAGCTAATCCTTGTGCTGGAGAGACCAGTACCCTCCGTAGACCTCCTCAAGTACATCCAGGGCAACGGAGGCTCCATAGACGAGGATGAGGCCAAGGTAAGCTGCTGGAGGACCCCAGTGTTTTAAGTATTTCTACATACAGGAATATAACGACCTGTAAACCAAAGTAGTTGCTGGGAATTGTGAACACGGTGACAGTAAGATAATTCTGATGGAGCAAGAAACAAGAAAATAGACAATCAGATCTCTGACTCTTCATTCCTCTCTTTGTGTTTCTGTCTCAGATCATAGTGAAGCAGTTGGTTGATGCAGCTAAAGAACTTGAGGATAAGTGCATCTTTCATCGGGACATCAAGGTGGAAAATATCTTGATTGAGACGGGCTCAAGGACCCCCCGTCTGCGGCTCATTGACTTTGGACTGAGCTGCTTTGTCACGGAAAGATCACGTCACCGCGTTTTCTACGGTAAAATCTCCAGCTTCTACCCCTGTTCCTCACTAACTCCTGTGACCTTAACATTTCAACAAAGCTTCTCCTCGTCCTCACGTCTTATTGTATATTGTAGGTACCCCTGATCACATTCCTCCAGAGTGGTTCCGTCGTCACACCTACAAGGCTGGCCCCACAACAGTATGGCAGGTTGGAGTGGTTCTGTATGAATCGCTCCACAGAAAATCAAATTTTGTGACCCAGAAGTTCACCAGGAACAAGCTGAAAATCAGCAATAAGCTGTCCGAAAGTAAGAAAAATAAACTCACATGTAGCTCTGTCAGCAGACACACATCTGCTCATTTTAGTTCACATGCTGATGGATTACTTTAGCCGTCTGCCTCACCTTTCTCATCCCTATTTCTCTCCAGACTGCCAGGATTTCCTCAAGGGATGTTTGACCAAAGTCCCCGAAGAGCGCCCCACCCTGGAGCAGCTCCAGCTGCACCCATGGTTCAGGTAAACCAACGCGATTATCGGGCGACACGGTGGTGCAGTGGTTAGCACTGTCACCTCACAGCAAAAAGGTACCTGGTTGCAACCCCCAGCTGGGGCCTTTATGTGTGGAGTTTGCATGTTCTCCCTGTGTTCGCGTGGGTTTTCTCCGGGTGCTCCGGTTTCCCCCACAGTCCAAAAATATGTAGGTTTATAGGCTAATTGGTGACTCTAAATTGCCCCCCAACCCGTGTTTGTGTGGGTTTTCTCCGGGTGCTCCGGTTTCCCCCACAGTCAAAAAAAAAAATACAGGTTTATAGGCTAATTGCTGACTCCAATTTGGCTAATTGCTGACTCTAATTTGGCTAATTGGTGACTCTTAATCCCCCCCTCCCCAACCAGTGTTTGCATGGGTTTTCTCCGGGTGCTCCGGTTTCCCCCACAGTCCAAAAAAAATACAGGTTCATAGGCTAATTGGTGACTCTAAATCACACACAGTCCAAAAAAAAAATGCAGGGTTAATTGGTGACTCCCCCCCCTCCCGGCTAATAGATAGATTAGTGACATTATGTGCCATTGTGGTAAATACAACTCCAATTCCAAAAAAGTTGGGACGCTGTGTAAAATGTAAAGAAAAACAGAAAGCAATTATTTAAAAATCATTGAAAACCCATATTGTATTCCCAATAGAACATAAACAACATATCATGTGTTGAAACTGAGACATTTTATCATTTCATGGAAAATATTAGCTCATTTTGAAATTGATGGCTGCTTTGTGAGATTTGCAAATCATTGCATTCTGTTTTTAGTTACATTTTACACAATGTCCCAACTGTTTTGGAATTGGGGTTGTAAAAGCTCAATAAAATTTAAGCCCAATACTTCATCTTTGCTTCATGACCACAGTTCTTCAAACTCTTTCTTAAACGATTTTTATATGAAGGTTTTGATCCAGCTCCAGTCTTTAGTCTCAGTTACAACTAAATACTAATTAGTACTGTGACAGTTTTCAACAATAACATTGCAGTATATACATTTTCCTCTATCCAGCTGTAGATGACAATTGTACACATTATATTTAAGTTACAGTTAAGAGCAAACAAGCCAAACTCCAAATTAAATACATTATATATTACTCATATTCAGACATTCGTATATATATGCAAGCACACATACAAACAAGTAACCAAACCCAGCTCAAAATTGTCCGCTCTTTAGTATGCAGTGTTGCCAATTGAGCGACTTTGTTGCTATGTTCAACAAGGTTTCAGACCCTTCTTGCAACTCTTTTTCAAAAAAGAAAAGACGTGAAAGCACGTATCTAACGTCTTCTCAACGAGCAGCGGGTGCTGCCAAGGGCCCTTCCCAGAGCACTCACAGGTGGCCTAGAACTCGTGCAGCAGTCCCTCCCAGCTGCAGTCAGAGCGGGGAGATCTTTGCCCCTCCTGCAAATGAATTGCGTATGCGAATTGCGTATGCGTTCTTGCAGGCCATGGACCATTGCCCCCGTACTGTATTTCTGTAACTTTTCCGCCATATGGGCTGATGCCACTACTCTACTCGGCCATTAGCGTCCAAACGATAATCTCTGTGGATTAATAACTTATTTTCCCAATTGGAGTGGCACCTGATTAAAAATGTTTCTCCATTTCTTCTTTTATTAAGAAAAGACATCGTACCTAAAAAAAAATACGAATAATAAAAGGAAGAAGAAATTTTATTTATACAGCACCTTTCAAAGCAAGGTGCTTTATTAAAAATGCACTAAAGAAAGATAAATAATAATTAAAAAAATATAAAGACCAGATGGTCTGTACATTTATTTTTGTAATCAGCAGATGAAACTGTGGAAATATCTGTTGTTTTGTCATCAGCCTGCTGTCGTCTGCGTGTTTGTGGAAAATAGACGACACGGGTGTTTTAAATAAGATGAAGCACAACTTGTTCACTTGTGTGAACGGCCTTGTCAGCCAGCCACTCTCCATCAGCTGTTGATTCAACATGCTGACTCAGCTGAACAATTAATAAAAAACAATTGTGAAGTTCAACATAATTCAAACTCTTTTTTTATCTCTATATTTAGGATAAACATAAATATTTATGGTCAAGAAATGTAACACTGTAACTTTAAGAGCCTACATGATCACAAACCACCAATGAGGGAAAACGCTGAGTTGCTTAGCAACAGAAGCCATGTAAACAACAACTGTGCTCTGAAAACTACTTGCAGTAGCTGTTCATTTGTAGATGTTTTGTTATTCCCAACAGGTCAAGCTTAATTATCATGTTACTCTACTCTTGATAATTGCTTTTGGTTAAATTGTTTTCTTTTGATTTTTCTTCCTGTGATGGCTGAAATCAAAATGTGTGAGCCATTCGAGCTCTACAATCTCCTCAACCAGTGCGGCTGTGTTTCAAGGCTGGCAGAGATCAACTACCTCTGTTTGATTGGTAAGATATAGGATTTAGTTCAGCTAGTTATAACAAGTTAATGCTTGCTGCTCTGCTTTAATTCAATTTAACTTTAGCTGTAATTTACTTGTGTAACGTGTGTCTCTTTTTCCTAGATGCTCGTGAACCCCAAGATTACAGAATAAGTCACATCATAACAGCTAAAAGTGCAAAGATGGTATATCATCCTCAGTTTGCAATTTATGTACTCAAAATAAACTTTTTGCTGCGTTTTATTTGCAATAAACTGATCAAAATGATGCAAAAATAACTAATCAATGATGGTGATTTGTATAGAATCTGAATCCATATTTTGCCAGGTCTGTCCAAAAAGACAGCAAGCAACTTTAGAAATGCTTGTTTCATAAATGGAGTTTGGATCGAAGAGGGATATATATTAACTTAGTTTAGTAATATATAATATAATAGTTTCACACTGTGGTATTACAATTAAAGGATCTGAGTACTCCCACTGCTGCTAAAGGCTGCTGTTATCTCACTTCTTATTTTAAGAAATGATGTCCCATCTTCATGCAGAGGATATTAGGTACTTTGCCTTTGACTTATAAATTATCTGTAAATGTAATCAAATTTGGGGTCCCCTTTATTGATTATTGCAGAAAGAAAATGGACTCATCTGCAACTAAGTAATGTAAGTACAAGTATCAATTTAAACTAAGAACAACGGGAGTTACAATTAATACCAGTTTGTCTTGGTTCAGTGCAAAGAACATGGTATGTTACGCTACTAATCAAATAACATCACACTGTAAATGAGATATGAGATAACTAATGGAAACCTCTTCAGGAAACTTTTCAGACAGACATTATTATTACTAGTATTACTATAATTTCTAGGCTATCATTTCAGAGTCATTTTCATTATTTCCATGTAGAACTAGTTTAATACAGAGCTGAATTCAGGTTTAATGCAACACTACAGCCGTACTGCCATTATGAAGAGTCTTTTGGTTGGTGTCGCCTCATTGCATTGTGCATCATTAAATGTTAGACATTGAGTGTTAATTATCCTGTAAGAGTAAAGATTATGTTACAGTAGATGTTGATCTAAATAACTAATAGACAGTCCTTGAAATATAGCTAATTTAGGATTATTGTTTTTTCTAGGATTCAGAGGGCACTTTTCTCCTGCCAGAGGCTGTGGAGGTGGACAGTATACAGCACGTGATGATCTATGACAGCAACACAAGATGTTTACAGGAACAAAGTAATTGGTTAAAGCAGTTTTGCACATTAGACCATTAGACAATTTGATAATATTTCTTTATTTTTATGTCTGAAGGTAAAAGAAATTTGTCATAGTCAATCAATGATCAAACTACGATCAGGACAACTGTGTAGGATTTATTGGCCTCTCTCTGTGTTGTTGCTGATTGCAACCCAGTCCTCCTTCCTAGTGTGAAGGAGCAACATAGAGTGGCCACAAAACCCTCACGGCCCTGTGTAGAGCCGGTGTTTAGTTTGTCCGATCTAAAGGGGCATGGCGCACTCCGTGGAAGAGGACCCATAGATATAAAAGGCAGTGATTATACTGTAATGAAAACATATTCTGTGAATATAGCCCTCTAAATTGTATAAACTGGTCAAATCATTGACCAGTCCACAAAACAATATAATTGGACAACAATGCAATATGTTACCAAGGTCTTTTTTCCACAATTCCTCTGCACAACTCCCATGTGTTTCAGCTGTAGATGCCTGCACACTGTTACGTGATGTTTCTAAATGTGATTGCAGGTAGAGCAGTTAAATGTGCCCAGGCCCTCGCCAAAGTTAGCCTTTACCCAGTCCACATAGTGAGAGGAGGCTTTGAGAGGTTCTCAGCTCTGTACCCTTCTTTAAGAACTGAGAAAATCATCTACACCATCACGGTAAGACAAACACATCTGACCTAGGGCCTCATACACTCATGATTAAGTCTGTCCTGGGAGCCCAGTTAGTAAAATAGCCTAAAAAGTCAGTGGATTCAAATTGTAGGATTATAAATATAATGTAATATATTTTTGACTATCTCAGGAGCTGGAAAACCTGAAAATTTATCCAGTGGAGGTCATAGCAGGACTGTTGTATATGGGCAACCAGAAACAAGGCATGGACTACTGTATCCTGAAAACCCTGAAAATCAGTGCTGTCATCAGCATCTCACAGAGTGACGCTTTGGAGTAAGGCAGGACTTATCATTAGAAAACATCTTTAGAGAAAAGTCTGAATGTCGTGTGGAATTAAATTTGTTCTGAATTTATTTTGAATTCTTTCAGATCTAGATCCATAAAGGGGAACCAGACCATCCTTAGCATTCCTGTGGCCGACTCAGTGACGTCTGATTTATATTCAAGTTTTGAAAGGATTTGTAGTTTTATTGGTGAGTCAATTGTGCCCATGTTTTACTTAATGAGCAACTCCAATACAGTTTAGATGAAAATATTCTACTTTTTACTTCATTAACTTTATTTGACAGCTCAAGTTACTAGTTACCTTTTAGATTTTGCATAAAAAATCCTCCAAATTTTGTGTTGTTAGTTCCACCAAAGACACATTTCCCCTATAAACTTTGCAGATTGATTAATTTTTAGGCAAGAAAAGAAGCTAAAATTAGCAAATAATTTGTCCAAAACAAAACAACAATATAAATTTGTGTCAAAACTTAGTTTTTTCTTCTCCCATTAATCATCAAATTTATCTGGTGACCCTTTGTAACTAAATATAACATTGTTATATTATATCTTATAATGTGCCACCACAATTTGAACATAAATCTGACAGGTCAGAGGTCTTTTTAGAATTTCATGTCCGTCCTTTAGAGGTTTTGTTCATTTCAATAGCCATCTATCTTCTGTTTGCAGGTTCACACATCAACATGGGCTCTCGAGTCCTGATAGTTTCGAGGCAGGGCAGAAGCCGTTGCAGTGCTGTAACCATTGCCTTCCTCATGCACCACCTTAAATACACACTGGAGGTAAGTGGGGTTCGTTCAGTTTGGTGTCAGTGGGTGCAGAATTGAATTGAAACTCTAAGATGAAATGTTTTGTTCGTGAGTCCCAGACTTTTTTTTTTTTTTTTTTTTTTTTTTTTTTTTTACAGAAATACAGAATTATGAGTTAGAATTGTCTCTTGACAAACAGAGGTCAAGCATCTGTCCAGCACTTCTTTGCACCATGTTTGGTTATATTCTTTACAGAAAAATGGTACAATTTTGGATAAAAGGTTAATCTAAATAAACGTAATCTACCAAATCTTGCAAACTGTGATGTTGCACACTGTCATTCAGTACAATAGCACAAAACACACGCCACAAATTTTTAGATTTCTGTTCAACAAGTAACATGCTAATGATACTACAACATGCTAATAAGTAAGTTAAACCCTGCCCTGTTTTAGTCTTTATGCTAAGCTAGGCTAACAACATCCTGACTCCAGCTCTGTACTTAACCAGATACCACTATGTAACACATTATTCTGTATTTTGTCCATACAAAATATGAATATCAATTTTCTCATAACATCACAAACAGAGCAACTGTCAAACTATTCTTTAAACACAGAGACACTGACCAAAGAAAGCGTGTGAATATGAAATATAATAACACATTAACTGTACTTTTTTCAGGAGGCCTGGAAGTACATGCTCAAATGTAAACCCACCATGAGGCCAAACACGGGGTTTCTACAGCAGCTGTCTGACTGGGAGCTTCACATTGTGGGGGAAAAAAAGACTGATATCTCTGAACCTTATTTTTAACAAAGGAACCAACAGCCATGACAATGATGTGGCCAACTCATAATCATTTCATGCAATAAAGACAGCAGGTTTTAGCTATATTGTCTGTACAAAGCAGTGGTACCATCCAAAAATAAAAACAAAATGAGTAAATTTCATGTTCGGTTAGTGTTGATTTTATTTTTCTTAACAATGAATGTATAAAAACATTGTTACATCTAGAGAGTCATATACTTCTTTCGATTTTTTTTGTGTATAGACATACTGTACATACTGTACTGTAGTTACTAAACATAAGGGAACAAAAAAGAAAGAGATAAAGTAAGTGAACAGTGACACCTAGTGTTTTTTTTTTTTTACTTGTGCTGTTGTGCAAACTTTTATGTGGGTTGTAGGTTCTCTTGTTTTGTATTGATGAACAAGTTTTTGTTTAATAAATGTCATTAGCTGTAGTTTAGTTCATACATGGCTCTGCCAGAGGTGCTAACAAAGTTTGCATAGTTTAAAAAGTTACATAACATGAGCTCTAAAAATACAGGCCACATGCCAACTGGGGACATATTGTTGCCCTTAAACTTACCTTGAAGGGGACAGAGTGTCTTATTAGAGAACCAACCAAACAACCCATGTCATTGAAATGACTGCGTTTCTGTTACAATATTACAATGTCAGGACCTTAGGTTGGGGTTATACTGCCAAATCCTGCTAATGAGATGTGGTGTTGCCTGACAGGCATAACTCAGGGCAACATGGTTTTATGATCAGCGAGTGATTGTTTAAAGGTCCTGATGCTGATTGGCTGAAAGGAGAAACTAAAATCGTATACATCACCATCAGGACACCTGATTGGACCAATCAGTTGCAAACTCACCATCCATAGCGGTGATCAATCCAGACGCTTTATATGGCCTTCAAAATAAAAGCACCGAATTGTAATTCTTAATGTAATTTGGGTAAAACTGCAAGACAGTTGATTTAACTCGTTTTTAATAAAAACAAGGGATCAAATAAAATAGCAAATACACATAACATATACAATACAATTATAAGAAAGTCTTTTTTATAAAAGTGAGTTAAGAGCAACTTTAAAAAAAGATATCAATTTGAAGATATCAAGTCTGAGCTTTTCTGGCTCTGTCTGTCTTAACAATTACCCACTAGTGACTTATTTTAGAAGCTTTTAGTTATGCAAGAAAACTGTATTATATCTGCCAATTCAGTTCATATGTTCACTTGGTACACTTCATGCATCAGGTCAGCCAAACCTGCAAAAAGGGGCAATTTGTGTGCAGGCAAGCATATAATTCAACATGTATGAGGGATAGAGTTTACAATATGACTGAAGATTTTACTGGGGCTAAATGGTGCAGTTCTATCAGGGAAGCAACATTTAAATACAGCTAAACTAACTAATATAATATAATATAACAATATTTTCCACAAAATTACCAACAAATACTTGCAAAAAAGGGCAATTTGTGTTCAGGCAAGCATATAATTCAACATGGATGAAGGGTAGAGTTTACAGTATGACTGAAGATTTTACTGGGGTTAAAATGGAGCAGTTCTATGAGGGAAGCAACTTTTAAATAAACTAACTAAAACAATATAATAATAATAATAATAATAATAATAATAATAATAATAATAATAATAACAATACACGAAATTACTAACAAATACTTATTTTCAGAGAACTATCATCACTACTACAATTTAAAATATCATATATCATCATGTCAACTATTATCAGGAAATTATTGAGAAATGGCTTAATCCTTGTCCTGAACTGAAGACTCTAAACTATTTCAGTCACTAGGGCTTTTATTTTGAAGGGTCTAGCAGGAAGCCGCTCTCGTTTCGTTGCTTAGCTTTGACAGCGGTCCAACTGTTGCACAGCGGATCTTGAATATTACTCAATCCCAGGAGGTTTCCCTGATGTCAGGATAGAAAATGTTGTTCAGTCCATCGGGTTTATCTGAATGTTTACGAGAATGGGAAGATTTAGAGAAGAACTACCAACAAATTCAGGTGAGTTCAACAGCGTGTCTCCTCCCTCAGTTACACCTATGGAAGTGTGCCCTGTCCGGGTAAGCGAACAGTCAGACTCTGGGCGCACAGCCGACACTGGGAGCCGCCCTCAGCAGCTAAAGATGATAGTACTGTGATAAAGTAAGACACAAACAAACACTCAGTCAAAGTAAGAGGAGATTACACTGTGTCATGCCACATGTCACCGGAACGATTGTCATATTGTCTCAGTACGACACTATTTTGGTGAAGGACCATGGCAGTAATATCTTAAACCAAAATATGTGCTACAGTACACATGCAGTAATGTATAGGAACTATTTTAACTGCATGGTATGGAGGATTTGGCGTGTTGTCATTAGGTTACTACTGTTTATTTTATATACAGTGGTGGAGGAAGTAGTCAGATACGTTCCTTAAGTAAAAGTACTAATACCACACTGTAGATACTCTATTACAAGTATAAGTCCAGCATTTTATTTAAGCATAGCCAGGAAAAGTATCAAAAATAAAAGTACTAATGCAGAGAAATGTCCCCTGTGACTGTTATACTGATATGTATTACAATATTAGATCATTGTTACTGATGCATTACTATAAAAGCAGGATTTAACTATTTTGTATAGGACTGCAGCTAATAATTAATTATGGATTAATTTGCTGATTATTTTCTCCATTGATCGACTGATTGTTTTGGTTTGTAAAAACAATACAATTACTCAGAAGCCCAAAGTGACACTGTCACAATACTCAACCAACAGTCCAAACCTCAACATTATTAAAAACAGACAGCAATAATTAAAAAGGAAAAGCAGTAACAATAAGAAGAACAATAAAAAAAAAAATAAATAAAAAGAATAATTGCCAATCAACTTGTCGTATCATCGTATCGTTGTAGAAACTGTTGGGTAGTTTAATGTATAACAAAACATATTTTATAAGTTCTTCGTATGTTTTGTATGCAAAAATCTAATGCTGACAGATACGTTTAGTGGAGTCAACAGTACAATACACAATATGAACCAGTGGTTCCCATTCTCACAAAAAAAAACAAAAAAAACTGTAATATCATTTTACCCTTACAGAAATTTTACTCTTTAAACTTCTCTGACCGTTCCAGTGAAATAACTGTAGTAAAGACACCCTCACATTTATCGTGTGACCACTGTAGGGGCCTGACACCTCGGTTTGGATTACTACCAGTATATAAATCAGTTAAACTAGCTCCACCTCAAGCAGCTACAGCAGTAAAGTTATGTAACAGTATTACCAATTGAATGATGTAATATATAGTTATATATCAGCTAAAGGGGACATTTTTCTGCTGAATGAGTACTTTAACTTTTCACTATGTACTGTATTCCGTTAGAAGGTGACCATACTGTATGTTTTCTGTAACAAATGTATACAATATACTAAAAAAATAGACTATTTTCTCTGAAATGCATCTCAAACTTACAAAAGCATAGTACCTGAGGACTAACTGTTGCTGGAACACATGTGACCGGTCAGCCTGTTGAATTATGATCAGGAAGTGTTTGGTTTATTGTACCAGAGGACTCTAAACTCAACGCATCGCTTACTGTGGATGTCAAAACATGATCTCGATTACAACAGTGCTATAATTGTGCAGCAGAACTGTTAAGCAACTGCCATCATAGGTCACATGCTTAGTGGCAAACAATAAGCCAATGTTGAAGCATGCCAGAGCAGTCACATCTCACATAATTAACACGCACAGACATGATTAAATATGTAGAGAGCAACTGGTGGGTTATTATCGTGGCAGATATCAGTAAAAGTCAACGACGAAAGACAAGCACGAACAGAAAACAAGATACTTCCTCACTGAAGACGTTCTCCTTCTCCTTTTCCAAATGTTTCAAGGATAAATCTGAGACTGCCAAGCTTTTTGTGAAAAATTCATTGGCATCTTTTTTGTGTCCTCTCTACAGTGCAGATGTTTGTTAATAAATGAAAACTTTGACACTGCACAACACAGCTTTTTATTTTTATTTTTGGTTTTACCTCCAGGATACTCATCGTCTATACAAACAGAAACTTGAGGAAGTGACCAAACTGCAAGACAGCTGCTCCAGTGCAATAGCACGCCAGAGGAAGAAACTGAAAGAGCTCACTGTGTCACTAGAAGAGTGAGTACTGATCAGCAATTTCATTGAGAATATGCTGCCAGTGTTTGTGCAAGAGCTGGTCAGTCAAATGTCCACAGGGTAGGCGTTCATTACAGGTTCTGATCCTTGTCTTTGAACTTCTCAATTGTCTGGTGGCAGATAATATTTAATATTCTTCTTTAAATTCAATAGTTCAATAGTATTTAATTGAATTCAAATCATTTTGAACCCTTTATTAGGTTACGTTTCACTATGTGTAAGTAATTTTAGCATAACAGTCACAATAAACAGCAAAATATGAACTGTAAAAGTCAAGAATCATACATATAAAATGTGTTTTTAAAATGAAAAGAGCTCTACAATATTTAAAACAAAGAATGTGGAAAATATTGACTTGGGAATGTGCAAATGTGTGAAAATATTAAGATTTCCCTAATTTGTGGTGGTGGGAAGCCAGTGAGGGATTATGTTGGTCTTCTTGCTCTAGGACAGTCACAGGCACCACAGGGCCGTAGAATTAAAAATGACAAAAATAAGAGCAAGCCAAAGTGTAACAAATTCCAAAAAAAAAAAAAAGTTGGGACACTGTGTATAACATAAATAAAATTCTCTTTCAACCTGTTTCCAATTAAATACAGTGCAAAGACCATTAAACATCCCAATCGTTTTTGGAGTTGGGGTTGTAACTCTGCTGTGTTATAAACATGCCATAATGTCTTTTTCATCATTAGATGCAAAGAAAACTCCCCAACAACCAAATTAAGTCCAGAGGACGTGGATGCTATCGCCGAAATCGAGGACTCCATGAAAGACAGAGCAGATGCTTTCTCCGAGATGGAAGCTTTTCTGCCAAAGAAGAACGGGTTCGATTCTCTCATATGATTTATTTATGATGTATTTGAATGACAAAGTGGAGTCTCATAAGAAAATGTCAGTATTTTTTGCATTAAACTGTTGAAAGTCGTTATTCTGGTGCAGCTTGTCTTTGTGGAACAGATCTGATACAGTTATACAACAAGACATATATTGAAATGTGTAAGATGTTAACATTATGAATGACTTACTCCTCTTCCTGTTTAGGTTATACCTCACTCTTGTTTTAGGAAACGTCAATGTAACACTCCTCAACAAACAGTCAAAGTAAGTCACACTGATTTTCTTACATCACAGAAATCTACAAGAAAAGTACAGTCGTGTCAGCATCACATTACATTATTCCTGTTTGCTTCCTCGAACAGGTTTGCCTACAAAGACGAGTATGAGAAATTTAAACTGGTCCTCACAGTCATCCTCTTCGTCTTCTCCTTCACATGTCGCTTTTTGCTCAGCTACAGGTAACATTTACCAACATCATGTTTATGTTTTGTAGAATTACTTCCTTTATATGTGTGAATTTGGTGGTGATTAACTTCTTTCCTCTTCTTTTTTGTTCTTCTTTCAGAGTCCTAGATGCCCTGTTCAACTTCCTGTTGGTGTGGTATTATTGCACACTCACCATCCGGGAGAGTATCCTCATCAGCAACGGCTCAAGGTCTGCGACTGTCTCCACCATGTTTATTAGAATGATAATTGATGAACTGGCCATGTGTCAGACTCTGAGGCATTTTACATATTCATTTTACGTTTTGATCATTTTTTATTGATAATGTGTGAGCAGGTTGGAACGTTACTTAAAACATTAGCTCTTCCACAACTTTCTCGGTTGCCTATAACAGACTGTTTTTTTATGTAAAGGATTCAAATTTTCCAGGAGAATTCAAATGATGTGATTTTTATGCGTGCTCCTGAATGCCCTCTCTCTCTACTTCCCTACAGTGTGAGACACTAGCTAACAATAGCTTAGAAATGGAGTATGCTAATATTAACAAATTACCTGCACCCACTCAACAAAGAGTCCAACACCAAGCCCAAAGCCAAAGCTAACATTACTGCAAAGCATTTGAAATGTATCGTTATATTGTGATTTTAGCTGGCTAACGTGTGCTTGCTTGCTAACACACACAAATTGCTAGCTAGCTAATGTAGCCAAATACTCTCTTGATGTGAATAATGTCAGATAATTCATCCAGAGCCCAGGGGTTGATCCGGCTGATAAACTGACTGGCTTGCAGGTTACAGTCTTCCATGTTGTTTCAGGATCAAAGGTTGGTGGGTTTTCCATCACTATGTGTCGACCTTCCTGTCTGGAGTCATGCTCACCTGGTAAGTTATGTTATTTGCTCTGTTATTTTCTTTGGAGAAAGAGTTTTACGCTTTGTACAAAATATTATTCTAATGATATCTTGCCTGGTTGATGTTCCATTCTAACCAGATGTTTTGTCTCTGTTCTCAGGCCTGACGGCGCTCTCTACCAGATGTTTAGGAACCAGTTTCTAACATACTGTCTGTACCAAAGTAAGAGATTCAAGCTGTGTCCCAATTCCACACTACATACTTACATTATGAAATGTCCACTATGTGCTGATCAAAGTAGGACACAGTTTAGGCCAGTGGTCCATGAATTGCAACTGGCAAGATTTTTCTGTGATGAAGTCGTACTTTTTGTCGGCATTATAAAGCTCTAACTATTGTGTGTTCCAGATCTCATCACTCCAGATCCAGTATTTCTTTTCCTCCTGTTTTTTTTTAATTTATTTATTCATTATTTTTATTTATTTATTTACTTATGAATGAGCCTTGAAGAGGTGAACATATCCAGTGTATTACGAGAGGAAACAGTAGAAAAAAGAAAAGCAAAATTTTTGTGCCAGAAGTTTTCTTTTCTTTCTTATAATGATCTTTTGACCCCTTGTGGGGCTCTGATTGCCAGATTGGAGACATCCATAAAAAGATGGGTTTTTTTTTTCTTCTTTATGAATGGCATTTATCTTTATGTTACGTTAATTATACGTTTGAACACAAGGAAAGCTGCTGTTCCTCAAATATATTTACTTATTTTGACACTGACATTCCCAGGGCGAACACATAATCTATTTAAACTGTGTTAAATTAGGTTGTATCAAGTGTGAACACAGTTTCAGTCTGAACTTTCAACAGCGTGAAGTCTGCTTCTTTTTGCTATTAACACAATATCATGATATCATGAAAAATAATTCTTTTTTTTTTTTTTGTTCTGTCTGCAAAGTAGGCTTTGTCCAGTTTCTTCAGTACTACTACCAGAGTGGCTGTTTGTACAGACTCAGAGCGCTGGGAGAAAGACATAACATGGACCTTACAGTCGGTGAGTGCAGTCTAAACTGCTGTCAGTCACCAGCTTGCCAGTTTCTATTTATAACTGAATGACTCTTAAATAATGAAAGAAGGGGCACAAATGAACTACACATGACAGGACAAAGGAGGCCAAATGATTCATGTTTTTATGGAAGGAAAAAAAGAATAAAGACAGATGCATCTGACTTCTTATTGGATTTTTAAATTCTAAAATCAGTTTACATTTGGGCCCTGTTCACTTGTTCCATTATCTGTCATATCTATGCATTCCCCTTTTATACACTGTAGGCTAATGTATGTATATGTAGGTTAAGTTAATCTGAGACTCTCTTCTCTCCTCTCTTGGTGCTCAGAGGGTTTCCAATCTTGGATGTGGCGAGGCTTGACCTTCCTCCTTCCTTTCTTGTTCTTTGGTCATGTGAGTAGCTTCTCTCTTAATAGTGCTTACTAAAATAAACTTCTTTTTTTTTTTACTCCAGAGTTACCATTTTAGAGCATCTTTTGACTGCTGACTGTTCCTCCTTTTTACAGTTCTGGCAGCTCTACAACAGCATAACACTCTTCAAGATGTTTCAGCTCCCGGAGTGTAAAGAGTGGCAGGTTTGTACAACTGAGAATCGCTCCTTAAAAATGTTTTAAATTGGTTATTCAAAGTTGGGAAATTTTAAACAAATTCAAAGGCTTAGTCATTGTATGCATTTAGTCATTGCATACAGCATTTCATTGGATGATTCCTTTCATGCTTATGTGCCATCTTGTGCTTAAACTTTCCATGTGATGCCCAAAATTAAGTTTTTTAGTTCACTCATCTATATTTGTTTGTTATAAAGTATACGTGTAAATAATGTAAACCTCCCTCTGTATTTATATTTATTTTGTATTCTCTGAGTGAGCTGATTTTTTTTTTAGAATTTTGATTTTTTGTTGTGGTCTAGGTTGCGATGTGCGGCTGCTCTTACATGGTACTCTTCTTGGGAAACTTCTTCACCACACTGGGAGTGGTTTACCAGAAATACATGAAGAACCAGGACAAGCCCAAGAGCTTCTAAGACTGAAATAACAAACAGGGCAGAATCACCAAAAATCCTTCATGCAATTGAAAACATACAAAGTTACTGTAGCTCTAAGATTCTCTTTAGAGCTTTATCAATGTTATGATTGTTGTCCTCGTGGACCATTTACATGTACTGCACCTTGTATCCATGTTCTCCTGAGTTCATATTTGTGTAAATGATGGTCAAAACAACATGTTAAACAGGTAGGTCATAGACGTTATCACACTGACCTGTCAAAAAACAAACAAAGAAAACACCAACCAGGAATCCAGCAGGTCTTATTTAGTAACACTGTGAGGTTGTTTCAGTGGGATTTTCTGTCTCAGTCAGAATTGTACAACTCCAATAAGGAAGTGTTAACAGAACAGATGAATAGTTGTTGTTATCTGCATCATATTTATTTTGGGAAATCAATAGTTTGCTACGCAGCAGCAGCAGCAGCAGCCATGTATTTCAGCCTCACAGAAAGTGCTTAATAAAACACTCCATCAAACTCGCACTTGTGTTTCTTTTCACTGTTTCCAAAGCTTCATTTAAATAATGTCTTGAGACCCAAAGAGGAATTATTATCTAATATTTTACAGAAAAAAAATACAGAGAAAAATACAAATTGGTGTAGGAGAGTTATTAATTATCTCTAGGAGATAACCAAGACTTATTTTGTGATTCTTTAGATTCTATATTGGGAACCACTGGACTAAACCGCTGAACTTCATTGTATAATATAGTTGAAACTAGGTCCACTGATGATTACTCGTGCATTGATTCATCAGTATTAATAATCTAATAACATGATAAATAATCATTACCCCACAACCGTTGCATTCCTCCAATGAACAACATCTGGTTCTGCCACTCGTTCGCTCAGGGCAATCCAGACTCTTCTCGTCTGTTGCTCCCCGTTGGTGGAACGCGCTGCCAGTTCCTACCAGATAAAATATTCCAAACTTCACAGTAATTTGACTTTTGTTACTTTAAGTAAATGTTAATGGCAATACTTTTTTCTATTACTTTTACTTGTAATGGATTACTTGTGCATTTTAGTATTGGCACTTTTACCAACCAAAGTAAATGATGAAGTACAGCTTCATTCTGTTGTTCTAGCATGAGCATTACACATTTAGTGTTACATGATTTGAACTCCTGTAAAGTGTCTTTCTGAATCATGAAAAGCACTCCATTAATAAAATGTATTTTTATTGATGATTGAATATTTGCTATCAATAATGTCTTTTTCTCCTCATCCTAACCTACTGACACATTTTCTGACCTTATGGGCTACTTTTAGAGTCTTGAAACAATTGTCAGGCATTCATATGAAAATGAAAAATGTTTTTTCTTTGACAAAATCAAATGTTTACCTGAAGCGTTGAAGTATAGGTGTTACTGTATTACATGAAAATGACCACAAGGTGGAAGCATTGTATCGTAGCAGCTAACAGTGAACACAATCTGGGTCATGCTGTTAATGTAAATACAAAAAATAAGAGTAGGCTTCTTGTATCAAAACTCACAATCATCACACTTGTCATCATCACAGTCTTGTTTTATGGGAATTTTGGGACAACTCTTTCCAGATGGATCACATCACTTGAGGGTGATCACCATCTGGTACTGCAGGAGTGATGGGGACGTGTTGAACTGCTGTCCTTATTGTTCACACGCCATCAAGGTCAATCATCAATTTCGCTGAGTGAATGTTATTAATCAGAGAATGGTTCAGAATCATTGCTGTAGTTTGAACAAGACAATTATCAGGTCTCAGTGGGAACTCAAGGGCCAACCCCCGTTTTTAATTTTAATCTGGCCTCTATTTTAAGAAATTACTGCCAGTCAGCTACAGCAGATGGAAGTAAGAATAAGAGGATGCTTGTATAGTTCTGTTCTTGGTGTAGGCACAGCCCCAACATACTGTTATATCAAAGGAAATCAACTTCATTTCATTTAGCTAAAAACCAGGCAATCATCAAGAGGCATAAAAACATCTGTGGTTTCATTGAAGCTGTTTTTTGCACCAAAAAATGAAAAAAACAAAACAACACCTACAAACTGCTGTCTCATTCCAAATACATCTTTTTATTCTACGTAGACGGGACAATGTTATGACCTAAAAATGGTCTTTTACAGGTAAAGTTGAGGATGTGAGCACAACTGTATATTAAGATGAGCTGTGATGTGAACGGACATCGCATATTATCCATGAATTCATGCTCAGTGCTATGCAAATACATGTTCCTTCATTACCTTGAACATTGAACGAATACACAGTCCTGCTGCTGTAAATACTCACATCAAATGTGTATTAATCCGCCACTGAAAATAGTCCCTAATGCTCTATTTCTCCCTGTTTGAATGATGATTTAAAAATTAAACTGTGACCCATTTGAAAAGATTTGCATCTTTAGTAGGAATGAATGAGCTTGGAAGGGTTCAGTGCTATCGGCTACCTGCCTGTGGCACTCAACCCTCAGAAAATCAGATTTGTGACTTCAGGATGAGGATTGGCTTTAAGGCCTGGATCGGTTGGGCTGGGTTGTGAGGTAGGACCGTGCCTGTCGTTGTGTGGCAGACAGACTGGTGGAGGGAATTGGGTATGGCTAATTACTGGCATGCATGAATGGATGAACGAGATTCCCACTGTCCCTATCTAGTGAAACCACAGCCAAGTGAACTGGCTTGGAAAAGAAGACCCTGTCTATGCTGTGATTGGAACGCATCGTGTCCAGTTTTAGTCCCCACTGCTGTTGTGGTAGTTTTAATTATTATTATTAAGTCAAAAGCACTGTTTAAATAATTTGTGGTCTCTCATGCAGACATAAGTATATGCATGACACAATGATTAAGAACTCACCAACATCATTTTAATCATCAGTATAAAATTGGACCAACATTCATCCAACATTTCATGATCTTATAAGAAAAGATGAATGGAAATATTTCAATAAAGCTGCTTTTCTTGGGCTTTATGATTTAAACATTTGAGCCAGAGTGCCTGAACACAAAGAAATAAAGGATAGAAAGAAATTTGCACATGAGATCAGAGGGAATAACACCTGAAAAATTTAAAACGGAAACCAGCCTCACTTCCAATTTATTACAGTACAACTTCCCCCACCCCAGCAAAAAGTCTTGCATGAGATACTGCTGGAGGCCCAGTGAGAGCGAGGCTGGGCTGAACAAACGGGACGAGGAGTAAAGTGAATGAAGGGAAGCAAAGGAGGAGGGCTGGGTATTCTCCCAGCCTGCACCGCTTTCATCTTTCTCATTAAAGCCGGAGCAGTGGGGGCCGTCAAGAATGAGCCCAAGGACATGGGGATCGGGGACTGAGTCTGAGCTTCACATCAGGAGGTGGAGAAGGCGGGAGGGAACAGCCAGAGCTAGCAGACGGGCTGCCATGTCAAACCTTCACCTTAAACTTAACCCACCTCCCTATGGGACCCAGATAAAGACCTCTTATCTGTGCTCACCTTCTCACCAGGCCTGGGAACGACTGTAGCAGCAGCAGGGGGGGCGAGGAGTGGTGTGCCTGGTTGAGTAGGTCCAAAATGCACAAGCTTTCTCTCAGACGGTGCATATGAAAGAGGAGGGCAGCTCTGATGAGTTTCCATCTGGGAAAGACTGATTAAAAGGGAGGTGGGGAAGAGAGGAAGTAGCTCATGATAGGAGAGGTGATTCTGAAGAAAGAGGCCAATCCAGGAGTGGAAACATAGGGCTCTTTGATTGGAAAGCTTATAGTTACAGTGAAGTCTTTGGATTTATATTGATGGTCTGTATATTGTGTGTTTTTATTGCTCTAACATTAAGATTTATTGTCCGGGATCTTGAAAGTTTTATATATATATATATATATATATATATATATATATTTTTTTTTTTTTAGGTTAAATTAGTTTTCATATTTTTGCTCTATTGCCTATAATTAGAGGAGAAGATCAATACCACTTTCACATCTATACATTAAATGTTGGGGGTTAGGGTTAGTTAGCCCGACTCTGTCTGAGAGTAAGCAAATCCACCTACCAGCACCTCTAAAGCTCACCAATTAAATCATACAAAAACTCAAGTGTAAAAACGAGGTTTTAGTTTCTCTGGAAGTTATTTTGGAGAGTGTATTTTCAGTCAGTCTTCAGCCTTTGCCTAGCAAGTGCATGGTGATAACAACACTCCAGGAAGTCACTGCTTTTGGTCAAGAAACAGCTGCTAAAACATTTACCATACCAACTTAAAAGTGATAATATGTCAATGCTGTGTTTCCACTTTGTTTCTGCTGCCCCCAAATAACAAAAAAATATGTTTATGCAGGTACACGGTCAAATAAAAGGGAAAACTGGATGATAAAGGTTCAATTTGTATGAATTTTAGTTTAAAACATCTTCACAAGAATGTGAAGCAATACCAGCTTTGATGTCAAAGATGTCTATTACTGTGTTGCTGAAATATCTACTAAAGTTAGCATGCTGACCATCTAGCCCAGGGCCATCTGTCTCATCGTATGACTTTGTACCTCAAAAAGTGATAGTGAGTCACTGTGGCATCAGGTATGCCCTCAGGCCATCAGCACTGAGGTGGTTTTATTGCAAGGTTTGTCTCCTGGCACCCCAAGGCTGACCCCACTGTAAATCCCTGCCCAGGCCCGCAGAGATGTGCATTGGCTGATGCCCGATGTCCCTTACATTCACCTCCTGCTTCACTTCTCTCCTGTCCTGGCCTAAACCCACCATGTCTTTGCCATCCCCGCAGTCAGAGTCTTGTTAGGAGCCAACAAGACCCTGACTTTGTTCACTGAAAGGCCGCTAAGCGTGGCTCCACTGCCCTGGTGGTCCTTCTCCTTCCGCTAAGTAGCTAAAATGGCGACGACTGAAGGTGAGAAGTGACCGTATTGACTGTTATGACATTACATACTCAAAATACCAAGGGTAAGTATGGAGGTACACAAATTGAGACACAAGACTCAGCTAACTGAGCTAACTAGCTAACGGCAGCTACAGTTAGCAACAATTTGTAGTTAATATGGTGATCTGTTGTTAATTCTTAAACTATTAATTGCGTGAATAGATTATTGTAGCACCAATATTTCACAATTTCTTCTGCCGGTTGCCTGTTCCTGTGATATTGCAAGTTTTCTTTATTTTAAGTTTTAAAATTCACATGACTGCGCAGGACAACAATGTTTTTTCTATTGACAAATCATTCTGGGTTCAAACGAGTAACTGAGTCTCTTATTCACTGAGGAATAAGAGTCTGTACTACGGCTGTTTAACAGCTATTAGCTATTCTAGTGTATCCTTGACTTTGAATGACAGCATCGCCATCTGCCCAAATGATAAAAACTGGAGGAGTACATCTTTAAGAGCTTTGGATGAATCCAAGCAGGTGTGAACATGTCCTGAGTCCCATACCATGTAACTGAAACAATATGCGTTTTAATCTGCACCATCAATTTGGCACATGTGTTGCTGTCTCTCTGTACAGGAGAGTGGGAGTCGTAATCCAGACCAACAACAGCAAACATTATATAAAGCAAATCAGCAGGGAAGAAGGAAAATACATGCATATGATTTAAGTAAATGATTCAACAAAATAGAGGTTGCATAGAAAAACACAGCTCTATGCTCTTACGGCTAAGAGATTCAGATCTTTCCCCTTCCTCATTAGTAAATTAACTCCCACGACAGCAACTCCTTCACCTCTTGAAATATGATCTGACTGCCAAATTAAATATGCATATTTAATAAGAGAGGAACATGATCACATCCACTTGTTAAATGAGAGCATGAGGAATGAGGAAATCTGAGAGAGTGAAAGTGAGATTTTCATGGCCTGCAGAGTGTGAAAGAAAAAAGAGAATTCATCTTTATTTTAACACGGCTCTTTGGGAGTAACCCTAACAGGACTTCCCCCACTCTGTAGAGCTGATTACACACATTCTGGCTTTCTGGGGGTTTGGACTGCGGGTTCCTATAGCAACCAAAAGAAGCAGACAGTAAGGAGTAGACCATGCGCCTTAACATTTTTACCTCTTGAACCATCAAACAGCATTTTGGAACAGGCTATGTGCTGCCAAGTATTCTGCTGCTCAAAGTACTTTTTTGTCAGACATTAAAATCCAACCAGCACAGTGCTGAAGACTTTTACTGTGTACCATATCCAACATGTTATCACAGTTAACATTAGTGACAAGGATTACACACATTTACTGTGTATGTGCATACTTAACAAGACTGAACAGCCTAAAGTTAGCTGCTTTGTGAAGCTGTGCTTAGAGCTGAGGCTGATGGGAATGTCATTAGTTTTGCAGGTATTTGTAACGTATTGGACAAATCAAATGTCTATGGTGATGATGGTGGCGTTAGATGAAAAGTTAGAGGATCACCAAAGTCAGTAGGATTCCTCCTCTGATTTCAAATTTCAAGACAATCTATCAAGTAGTTGTTAAGACATTTAAATCTGGACTTGCATTGCCTTTCATAGAGCCATGGCTGAAAATAACAACTACTAATTACTAATAATAATAGGAATAATTTATGCTTTTAGTATTTTAGAGAACTGAGGTTACAACTTGACAAAATTGACATTTAAGACTACAATAACACAGCAAAGGTCGAGACAGTGAAACTAACCTTAAAAGGGTGGTTGAAAGCAAATACCTGATCCCTGCAGGTAGATATTGGACTGGCAACCAGCAATTAGAAACTATCCTGAGGCCACACACATTCAATACCTTTTCCACATCACTGAAAGACTATTATTTCTGGACTTTTTAGGTGAAGAAAGCATGACATTTCTCCAGAACTTCTTTATTAAAATGAAATCAAAGATCAGACTCAAATTCCTGGCAACAGGCTTAATGGAACAATCTTTGGTCCAAGTGTAGATAAAAAAGACTATATCACCCACCAAATCCAAAGTACAGGGCAGGTTCGGTCGGTGAAAACAGGCTTTGGTTTTTGTATGGGCACATTCAGATTTAGAATCAGATACGGGTTCACTGGCAAGTTTTCACATACAAGGAATTTGTTGTGGTGTTTGGGTGCATATCAAACCTGGCAACCTCACAGGACTAACAGAACTCCTGGCTGCAAAATATGCACCACCAACCATGACTGCTGCTACTGTGCTAGGACTTGACTAGGACTTGATATGTTGTGTGCAATACTTCAGTAAAACACCTGTCACTGTACCCTGTCTGCAAAATTGCAATCAACCAGGACTGCTGCTAGAGTACCAGGATGTTCATATCCATTTATATAGTAATACTTATCCAGTACTTGTATATGCTATATGCTTGACACAACCATGTCACATTTGTACAGTGTATGGTACAAAGTAGAAAGTACACTTATACATTTGTCATATTCTTTCTTGTTAAATTGTATTTATATTGTTCTTTTTTTTTTTACTTGAAATTGATTACTCCCGTAGATTATTTTTATGATTTATGTCCAGTGTTGTTAATACAACTAGTGTTGAGCTGACCGTTTCAGTTTTAAAACTCACTATGAAAAGACTCTGGGATGCGGCACACAGTCACTGTGTCCGGCTGTTGTCAGCTAAGAAATAGTAACAGCACTTAGCTCCCCATAAAAGCACACATTTTCAGTTAAGACACAGCCAGCTAAGCTGATTACTTTCCCCAGCTTTCCCCTGAACCTCCAGCTCTTGGAAAGAAAGTAAAGAAGTTTAAATGTTGAACAATTTTTACAGAAATGAAAGAATACAGCGTTAAAGTACCTCGATGACAGTGCATGTTGGACATTATGCAAAGGGTTATGCAAAACTGCCCAACCCAACTGAAGAACTTGCACAAAAAACATTAAAATTTTTCACATGACTGTGAACATATGAAGATCATTACGCCCTTTTTACTTCCTCTTTGGTGTGACTATAAATCATCCTTGTAGCTGTCAAAATCATATTACAGTTTACAAATCCTTCTAAAGCGGACAAATTCAGTCGTACAAAGTCGTCAGAAAAAAGGTCAGAAAACAAAGACAAATTGATGTTCCAAAACAAATATACCCTTTTTTAAATATACCATAGTCCTATATAAATATATGGAGTCCATATTTACATACACGATCGTTCACAAATGTGTCCTTGACCCACATATAAGAAATTTTCGGCCTTGAGGGGGCAAAGAATGAACAATGAAGTAGGTCGATAGGCCCACTCCCACACACACTGTGTGTTCTTGTAAACCAGATGGCCAATTTGGTCTGAGCCAAAAGAAAATTAATCACAACACATTTTGTCCTCGATTTGATTGAATACAATCACCCTGCGCCGTGCAGAATAAACACCCTGCAGCCTCCTGCGGTGCTCAGTCAGCATGTCACGTGCGGCACTTTTCATTGAACATAGTGGTCCGTGGTGAATATCTCAGGAGGAAACACTTTCATTGTCATGACAGCTGTCATTTTGTGATGAAGTGTTGTAATTTACTTTTTTAGTACGTGTGCATACTGTTTTTTCAAGCTGACTTATGTAACTTTACTTACTTAATGTAGTCTGTGATTAGTTTTTCAGTGATTAGGGTTTTCTTTGGATAAACCCAATAGGAACCTTGCATGGCAACCTCTGCCATCAGTGTATGAACGTGTGTGTGAATGAGTAAATGTGACAAGTGTTGTAAAAGTGCTTTGAGTGGTTGGCGGACTAGAGAGGCCCTATATAAGTAAAAGTCCTTTTATCAGACCAAATTTGAAAATGACTTTGAATTAACACGATTTACATGCCGGTCACGCATGGCAAATGAGTGACAGATGTAGTGACAAACCAACATAAAGTGTGATGGTAAGGTGTTTACCCACCATGTGTCTCCAGAACTCCACTGGACGATGAAAACTGTCATTCCAAAATATGTTCCCTCATTTGGCATTTTGATGATCATTCAGTTCAGTATTTTGTACATTTTATTTTCCTCATGGTGGTATAAATGCTCGATTTAATAGTCTTTGCCTTAAGTGAAAAACATTAAAGTAAAAGAAAGAAAATTTTTTTTTTTTTTTTTTTATATAGTATAAAGTCAATTTGAGGATGTTGAACCCCCAGATTCCCAGATACCACACAGGGGGCCTGACTCTACAGGGTAAGGGTCGGGCTAGAGCCTGCTCCACATTTAGAAGGATGGGTCAGTTGCTTTCCAGTGCACTAAGAGCGTAGTCTTAAACTTGCTGCAGAAACTAATTTGAGCAGGTACTTACAATACTGAGGACTATGAGAGAACAAGGGTCTGCCGGGTTAAAATACCCACATTGTTCACACACCACCTCCACTGTGACAGATTTGAAATATCACATCACTGCTTGTGTTGCTTTGTTGAAAAGCTTTTCTTTCCGATGTCCGGTTTATTGCTTTTGTTTCATTCTTTTCAGCACAAAACAGAATAAAAAAGCCTTCTAAAGCCTCATTGTTATTTTCACTGCAGCCATTGTTGGGGAGCGCTGGTCACCACTATTTCCAGTTTCCCCTGGTTACCGTTTCCCTTTGAAATCATCATGCGCCCCCACACTGAGCTGAGGTGTAAACAAGCAAAACAAAGCTGCAGTGAGTATACACACATTTGTAACACTAGATCTGAATAAATCCAAATGATGCTTCATGTTCTTTTTACCATTACGGAGCTCATACCTGTGTTTTAACTTTGTTTGCTATCTAGTAACACATATACACCCAGAACAGCTTGTGGTCTCACACAGATTTAATGTACTGATGAATGCTGAGAGTCAGTGACAATGGAGAGGTTTATGTCATAAACTGGTGGCCTACTTCCAGTCTGTTTTGAGGGTTATGTGACAGGGAGTGATGTAAGAGAAAAAAAGCACACACTGCTTCAACTTTAAGTTAATTATCACAAAAACAGAATGTAATAACCTATTAAGTTATAATTATTATTTAACTTCTTTTGCTGAATCATAAGATTTCCAGCAGCAAAAGTTTCTTGGCCTGTGGGCTAGGAGCCGCTGAGTTAAAGGACTCCATTGTTGTTCATAGATTGCTTAAAGTCTGTGTAAAGTAAGAATAAATATGTGTTCTGAGTTTGAAGAAAGAAAGAAAGAAAGAAAGAAAGAAAGAAAGACAGACAGAAAGAAAGAAAGAAAGAAAGAAAGAAAGAAAGAAAGAAAGAAAGAAAGTGTTGACTCAGCCAAATTTAAATGATTAAAAATATTGAAGTTTATGAAATTAGGTGTCAACATTGGGTAAAAATGAGCAGGATTCTCAGCTCCAGGACTGTGGGAACAGTCAAGCAGCAATTTTAAAGCAACTGAAACGTGTCAGATGAGTTCAGAAAATGGCATGACTAACTTTGAAACACTCTGAGTGAAATGAATTCATCTCTATCTCTCTGCTAGGGGTGCAGGGGTATGCTCAGGGTGGCCTCAGCGTGTCATTGAGCCGCCCAAAAAATCCTGGACTAAAAACTGGTGAAAAACTGTTTTAACCTCTAACTCCACATTTCAGTAATGTATTGGTCTTTTCACATGTTTTCAACAACTATTTTCCAACATTTTTAATGTATTTTGAAAGAAATCTCAGAATTGACTTCACATAGACTTAAAGGGGTGAAGCTGAACAAGTGCATCCCTCACCACGACACCGACATTACAAACACTTGTTGCTTTCTCTTCTAATTAAAAATCTCAATTAATTGCCTTTAGTCAGTGCACAGCAGGTCAGCAGATGTATTTTTTTTTCTTCAACCAAGCATATCATTCAAAATACATGAAGAATGACATTCCAAATAATTAATAAATAAGTTAATGTTTACGAGGATTTAGATAGAAAATGTTCTTTCAGGGGATAAAAATATTTCCATACTAATTAGTACATAATCATCCTGAAGGGGTTCAATGTATTACATGGGTACTACAAAAATCCATGATTTGACACTAAATTATTGATTTAAAATTACTTTATTGCATCCACTGTGGTCCTCCAGAGTCTATGATCAAAACTGCATCCACAGAAACTGTGGTTATGTCATTGTGAACGGTTAGGGACCAAAAAGGCAAAAACATGTGCCAGGAGACCAGATTCAGTGAAAACAGTTTTCTGCACACGGCAATTGCAGTATTGGTTAAGATTAGGCAACTGAAGTCAAACATTAATTGGTAATATTTGTAAAGATAAGCAAACTTTTGTCTTGTCTATTAAAGTGAGACGACTTCCACACCACTGCTTTCAACCTTGCTACATGCAGAACACGACTGCATTGGTAAATATGTAAATCACAGGGATACTGGGTTCGTCTGTCACTATCTTTTAGCCCAACTGCTATTGCTAAAATTTAGCAAATATAAAAGACATAAAACAAAAGCATGTTAAATTACACAATTCAGCTGAAGCACTGCACGCTTCCCATAACTAAAGCACCAAATCCAACAAAACAGTGAAAATATAAAGTTGGCAGCTGCAAGACACTATATAAACCACACTGGACAATGTAACCATTAGGGCCACTGCTGTGTCACGGCTGTCTGTGGTGCACATGCGGGGTAACAAAACAGTGCTGCAACACTGAACAGTCAAACAATGAAGCAGCAGAAAACAATGGGGTTTCAGTTGTAATAAATGTCAAGAATAACAGCTTCTGTCAGCTAACCCAATAAGAGGTTAAAGAGAGTGTGTCTGGTTGCAGCAGGACCACTAATACGAAGAATATACAGAGTAAAATGGTTGATTGTGGTTAAGTCTAAGAAAAACACATCAAGATCCTTCCTGCCACATACAGAGATTTGATCTGCACATCGATGGGAAGCTTGTACCCTAAAATTGACCCCCTGATTTTAAAATGTTGCAGTCATGAACACTTAACGCCTTCGGGTATACTACACACTTGACTTCTTTATGTGATTGGATGATTGAATGGTTTAAGGTTAATAGTGTTAGTGCTTGCACTTGGAGTTGTCAGTCAGATTACAGGGGGGCAGTTTCAAGGGGCCAGTCTTGACCCTCTGTAACATACCTTCCAATGCATAAACAAGAAACTGTATCTCGCATTACTGTGTGAGGACTTAAAGGGTCTGTCACCAGGTCTGTTGAAGACGTTGCCTGCATTTTGCAAATTCTAATTTTGAGTGCAGGTTTTCAGGCCGTGAGAATCCCCCAGCAAAAAGCAGTTTGGCTCTTATTTCTTGTCCGCGGAGCTGTAAACAGCTGAAAGGGCTGCCGTCTTTATGTGGCGGGAGGTGGAGGAGGAGGAGGAGGAGGAAGAGGGGGAGGTTAAAGCTGCCTTATCAGAGCTGCCTGAAGGCTTCAGCTCTTCAATTCAAAGCCTGTTTTTTTTTCTGAATTAAATTTCACAAGGATTACTGAACACATGTAAACACTCAAGAGCCACATCATTAAAGCCGCTCTGTTTATTGTTAGACAGAAATATTCACAAAGATTTGAACTATAACTCTCTGTATTAAGTATCAGACGAGCAGTTGGCTGAGGGTGCAACATGCCCTTCATATTTATAAATCTGAGAAAAATCTTCTGGGTTTACATGTGTTTTTAATGTTCTTTGTATTACTGGAACAAGTGTTAAACCTGCATTAACTGATATTTTGACAAAAACACTGAAACCACTTAGAATTAACATCCAACTCTGTAGCCTATGCAGTTTTTTTTTTTTTTTTTTTTTTGCCTTTTTCAGCCCCTTTTGTCTTATTTTTTTGCATATCTTCTATACACATAGACTGTATGGTGCAGCCTAACTACTCTCATTGAACCCCACGATGTAAAGCCCTTCACACTTGTCTGTAGCACTATCTTGAGGTTACACTTAATGAACCCATTTCCACCTGGGTATTAACTGGTATTAGCATGCAACCTGTATCTATGCTATCTGGAAAATGACATTTCACAGGCCTTTGCATTTACACTCACCATTAATTGGCTTTCATGTTATCTCTGCCTACATTGTGATTGGATCTCAATATGCAAATTGGGCGGGAGGGCAGAGTGGACACACCGAGACCGCTAAAGGCATCTGTAGGCTGTGGCCTTGATAACAAGGTTAACTTTTCTAAAACTGGAAGAAGATAATCAAAGTGAGTTGAGAGGTTTGCTAGCTTTTGTGCTTGTGACTCTAAACGGTCCTCAAGAGTGATACAGCTCGACTTATTTTTCCTTTGTAGAGGAAACAATCAGGATCAGACCACACCTCAGGATCTGTGCACAAACAGGAATGTGAAAAAGACCATTTGTGGTTTGCAAGAGAATTTGTTCTTGTCAAACAACCATTTATCAACCCGTCAAGTAATTATTTGCATTTTCTTGCAGCTGTCCTGTGGGTTGCCAGATATGGTTTTTGGTGTCTTTCTAAAGGCACAGTGGGACCTGGCAACCTCACTGTGATTACTGTCTAATGGCACCTGGCTGATGTTCGCCAATAAATAGTTCCAGTATGTAGTAACAAAAACATAACCAGGCTAGCTGTTTCCCTGTGCTTCCAGTCTTTATGCTAAGCTAGGCTAACTACATCCTGACTCCAGCAGAGAGAAGAGAGTGGTCTCAATCTTATCTCATTTTACTCTTTGAAAGAAAGTAAACAAGCTTATCTCTCAAAATGCTTGAGCTACTACTTAATATCATTATCAATGCAGGAATATATGATATATGGAATATAGGTAAAAATGTCATGGAAGATTTCCACATGCCGCAGCATAATACACACAAAAGTAGATAGTCTCTCCATTATGTGAGTAGAGAATAGATGATACAGTCCTTGATGTCTTGTTAATGTAATCAGAGAAGAATGAATGTGAAGTGTGCTGTCTGCTGGTGATTAAGAGCTGCCCTGACCAAATTTTGATTCACTACATTTGGGAACAATTGGCCACCTGGGTCCCGGGTCCCTTGGACTGATTTATCCAAACCCTGTATTGTGTCTGTATGGAGTCCTGGCCCCGCCCTGTGCCTCCCTCCCTCTGTGTCCTCAACGAGACACTGATGTGTCTGAGCTGAGGTGTGCCAGAGTGATTCATTAGTTCATTAGGGCGTCTTGTGGCCATGGCAACAATCTTTCCAAGGGGTCAATGGTAACGTGACAGTCCCCTTCAGGGCAAACCCTGTCAGAGGATCTGAGCAATGTCAGGAGGTACAATCATTTACCCCTCCCCCCAAAACATCCAGAGGTCCCATAACCCATTTATGCCCTCTGCCTACACACACCCCCACAACACACAATGCTCCAGCTTTAATCTGATCTGATCACAAATTCTGGGTAGTATATCTAATGATTGTTGTTTTAGTAAGCCTCCAGCCCAACAAATTTCACCACTGCTAACAGGAGGTGAAGGCACATGGGTTTCTTTTTTGTATTCTTTATTCTTCTTCAACTGAAAAACATGAAAGCGCCTCTCTAGAGCCAATGTTTGGTTTGTTCATTCTGGGCTAATGTAGGCCCCCTCTGTAGAGGACCCTTTCCCTCTGTAGATATAAAAGGCTCATCTTAAACTAACAAAACATAACAATTATTATTTGCAGGTGATTATACACTAAAGAAAACATTATATTCAATTTCTGCCACATTCTGCCAATAGATCCCCCCTAAATCTTATACACTGGACCTTTTAATTACCTAATCTGAGCATGCAAATTGGTTTCACATTATTTAAGCAGTAGAAACTGAAGTCTCAGGTCGTTGTTTCGGCAATCTTACATTTAATTACTAAATGAAACTTGTTAAATTATCGCATTCATTCCATTGACACTGATTGTTGTTGTTTTGTTATTGCTGTACAGGTACACATATATATAACGCAGCACAAAAAAGCAAAAAGCAAAAAAATATATGCAAGCTTTTTGGGGGCCTAACTCATGGCATGCAGTCACTGTAAAATAATGCACAACTCCGGTGAGGTTTATTGGATTTTTCCTGGCAGTTTCCAGCAATAAAAATATGATTACCGTTGCAATATATTGTTTCAAGGGAAAACTGAATAAACATGACTTCAGTAAGTAACTCCAACAAGCAGAAGATATAATTTCGTCACAGGTGAAAAAAGCAGCCTTTCATTTGAGGGTTAATTTGGAAAAGTGATGAGGACACCACATCACAGGGTCTTTTCTCTCAGCTATAATCAGTACAGTATTAAACACGAGATTACGTGGTAATATATAGTATAATTAAAGGCGCGGGCAGGCAGATTTTTTTTATCACTGTTCTCTTCTACTGTCTCTGGACAAACTTTTAAGGTCCTCCTTGGTGATTCACTGTGTTGTTACAAGATGAGCTTTGCTTGCACAATTTGGAAAAATGTGGCCTCAGCAAAACATTGCGGACCTGAGTTTAATCAAGACGTTTCAATTGCTCTGTTCATACTGCTGTCAGAGTGATAAGGATGCAGCAAGAACACTGTTTGACTCTCAGGACTGCAATCTGCATAAAGTTTATGAATATAATGCTCGTCTTATCACTGCGTTGAAAAATGCCGCAGGACATAGAGGATTTCCACTGTCCTGTCAACAGTTTTAGAGACGTATGTTTTATAATGATAGTGTATACTATCTGTACTGCAGATGGTCACGAATTGGCAGCACTTTCAAACTTAGACCTACAGCTCAGACTGGACCAATGCAGCCCATTGCGTTTTTTGTGTGTGCAATGCTAATTTCTGTCTGAATACCCACTTTTAGGAAGTAAAATAGTTACAGATACACACAAAAATCTGTGTCGTGATGTAGTTTTTTGGCAGGGTATTCCTCCTGTTCCTATTAGGAGCCTCGTTAGTGTGATTGCTGTAATTTTCCTGAAGATGTTACAGACATAAATCTCTTTTTTCCTTGGTCAGCATTAACAAGTTATTAAAATCTGTTTATTCAAATCGGGAAGCATGCCCTTGAAGCCCCCTGGCATTTTTTGGTGAATGGCGTCCTTTCTTACATTCCCACCCCTTCCTCTGACAGAGTCTGTTCAAACCACTGGTCCTTGACTTCGTCTGGCACCCCTGTGGTGAAACACTCTGCCCCCAATCTGTGTGAGCAGAGCAGCCAGTGTGTGGGCTCACTGTGGGCTACAGAGACATGGATGATGGTGGTGATGGACTTGAGTCCAATGCCTTGACTACTTCAAAGATTTTTTTTTTTTATGCCATCGGATGATGACCACCACAACTTTGATTTGATTTCTACTTTGAACTGACCAAGGCCATAAAGTTACAGCTACTATCAAATTGAATAATGAGAAATCCAGGAAACAGTGCCCTTTGAGGTAGTTATATACAGGGGACAAAAAGTCAGGATATCTCTACTGCATCAATTTTTTTTTTTTTTTTACTGTCTTCCACAAGTCCGCCAACTTTCTGAAAGTTCAATACAACAGCTTTTGAATGAACCCTTTAAAATTGTGTAGTCCCACATCTTTTCTCCTTTGGCTCCCATGTATATAAATAAATGATTAGACCCTTAGATTAAGTACAACAACAAGTCTGGTTTATTACTACAGATCCCAGAATTGTTGGGGGTTAGCAGCTTCTTTGTCAAAAATACAGCAGAAGAGTAACTAGTGATTTTTTGTTTGTGTTTTCTTCTTTATTTTCTTTGGCCTTTTTCAAGCTTTATTTGATAGATACAGCTGAAGAGTGACAGGAGTGTGGGGAGAGAGAGATGGGGAATGACATGCAGCAAAGGGCCGCAGGTCGGATTTGAACCCTGGGCCGCTGCGGCAAGGACTGAGCCTTTCGTACATGGGGCGGATGCTCTACCAACTGAGCTAACCGACACCCCTTTTGTTTGTGTTTTAATGAAATACAGCAATATTCCCTTCATGCCAGGGTGCAGTGCATTTCCTTGTTGCAAAAGTTGTGTGCATTGCCTGCAGCTCGTCATCAAACAATTCACTGCGTCTGGTCCGTCTTGCTCCACTATTCCCTGCAGTATTTTAAACTAATCTGCTGTCAAAAAATGCCAGAAATGAGCGTGTCTTGCTTTGTAGATGGATTTTTTGATAAATGATTACTGTCAGCACTAAGGTTGGTGGCCAACACATTGTGTGTTTCCAGGAATGGGGGACACTCGTCACACAAAGAAACAACAGTAGAAACTACTATACAGGGATGTAACTACAGAACTACTGACAGAAATACGTTGAATGTAAATAGGATTAAAGATTGGGTCTGATTTCATTTAAAACTTCAAGAAAAGATTGCAAAAGAAATCATAATTCCATTAAAAATACACAATTTTTCTCAAATATAAAAATCTCTATTCACCAAATGTGAAATAACTATAGTTCAGTGCCTAAGAAATGTATTTTTCAAGATCAAACTGCACAGTTCAGAGTGTCCTTTTATTGTGATCAGTCCAAGATACACCTGTAATACAGTCATGCTGTTTAATCAGCACCTTAATGTGCCTCACCTGTCAGGTTGAATGGATTATCTAGGCAAAGGAGAAGGGCTCACAAATATGGATTTTAACAAATTTGTGAACTAAATATTGGAGAAATAAACCTTTTGTGTGCTTAGAAGAAATCTTCTTTTGCTTTAACTCACAAAAACTAAAGTTTTGCATTTATTATTTTCCGTTGAGTGTTGTTTCCACTGCTATGCAGATGACACCCAGCTGTACATCCCTTTTAACCAAATAAATGTTCATATTATTATATGAAGCAAACACTCATAATCTGCTTTACATTCCTTCAGATTTTTGATCATGTTTTGGAAAAAATCTAAAACTAAGGGAGTTAGGACCTGTATTCTCTATGTTTGTATGTTGTATGTAAAAGTTTCTGATCCCAAGCTGACTCTTATATTTCTGCCTTGTCTCCTCTTGACTTGACTGCCGTATTTGGTCAGCAATTCCAGTGAACGAAACATCAAAATAAAATGTTTGTGTCCTCCAGGACAGCACAAAAACAACATAGTTGGGGTTTGGGATAGATCATGATTTGGTTTCAAATAACTACTTTGTCATGGTTAAAAGAGGAACTACATGGTGACAGTCTGGGAATAATCACGGTCATGGTTAAAGAGACCAGTGCTGGCAGCTGGTAGGAAACAGGAAGTAAACAGAAGTCTCCTGTGTCAGTCTGATATTTTTTATCTCGACTTCGGCCTCCCGCCTTTGCTGAGTTTGTGGCTCTATCCCAACGTCACATTATTCCAGACTAAAACATCCATTACGCCAATACAATATCAACATATGAGATTTAGCAGTATGTCTGCAATCTTCTGAAGGAGGATTTACTGTTCCTAAATCTTGCCTCAACTAATATTTTGGTTCTTTGCAGTTTCCCTCTATTTTCTCTTCAAAGAAGTGTGCCCAATTCCCTCTGCACAGGGGGAGATTCCCAGTCATTTCAGTGCCAACTCTACTGTTGTTCTTGTTAGGGCGTGGACAGGCATGTGCAACATCCGTGACAGATGGTATGGTCATGCAGCCACTTCTCCTCTTCACCTGCCATAAGAGAGGAGTTTCAAGAGCATAACATGCCGGACGTTCATACTACCCCCTCAAGATCACACCCCTGTTCTGTGCTGACGCCCTGACAAACTATGCACTCTCATAACTCAACTTTGATTGGCGCCCCCCTTTGAACAAATTGTTCAGATGTTTGAAGCATCAAGTATTTCATCTATTTTTTTTATTGTGGCCCCATTTCACCTTTCCCATGTCGTTCAGCACTTTATAACACTACTTTGAAAAGTTCCATACAGCTAAAATCATCATTCGTAGTAGTAGTATCAGTAGAAGTTCTAGTATTTGTAATATTATTGCAAGCATATGTAAAAATGAGAGGTGTAGCGTTCATATATAAATATCAAATGAATGCAATCATGTTTAAAATTACACATTTTACAATAAAATATACAGCAATCAAAACATGTATCACAATTAATGTGAACAGTGATGGTGTCATGATTGTAGAGCCATTATTTTACACCCTTTGAAATAATTTGATGAGTAAATATTGTTCATTCTGTACTTGGTAACTAAATACTCTTCTCACAGGGTTCTGAAAAGTTAAACACAGTACTGGAGTTAAAGTGGCCGGGGGTGCTGCCATATTGTGGTCAAAATCTATCTTTGTCTCTTTAATTCTTGGCTCCGAGACATGAAGGGGCCACACAAATTTCACTGGCCTTTGGAAATGGACTGTTTTCTAAAAAAGTGGAAAGAAAGTCAGAAGTTCGTGTGAAAAAGACTTTGAAGTGGGTAGCAATCCCAAACCTCATCAGAAATCCTTGAGAGGAGAGGCCAAAAAAAAAAAGATGACTTCCCTCTGCCAAATCTTTCTTCTACTGTATTTTTAAATCAGCTGTACCTCTTTATTATATCGCTTCCCCTCAACCTTTTATTGCTTCTTCCTTTTCTTTATTCCAGCCATCTCTGTTGCTGTTATGTGGCTTGAGAGCAAAAAGAGAGACAGGATGAGAGGAGATATAATGGTGTCAAACTGAAAATTTAATGGTCAGTTAAAATGTGCACATGTTGTGTACATGTAATCAGACCTGACAGGAAACAGGAGTCAGAGGAGAGGATACTCACTTTCCTGTCAACTTCTCAGGTATCTTTTTGACATAATGAAATCATGAAATTGAATGTTGTGAGTTTCAGTGAGTTTTTACTTTGGGTGTTGTACCCTAATGTCAAAACAATGTATATTTTTACTATGATATGTCCTCCTGACATATACAGATGAACCTGTTAGAGGTCTTCAGGACAATACTTTCTTATTCTTTGTGTTGTTAATTCATCATTTTAATAAAAACCTAGGTTAAGATTGATGTCAGTCTCTTGTCTATATGTCTTGATGTCTATAAAGGTTTAAGAATAGCAGTAATGTGCTCACTTCTCTTGGTTCTTGTTAGAACTCAGTAGAAGAGCAGTGAATAAACTGAATACAGTCCACTTACATTTAAACGGGTATTGATTTTTTGAGGTGGGCCTTTTTATTCATTCATTCATTTTCCATAATCACTTATCCTTATCGGGGTCACAACAGGCCGGTGCCAATCCCAGTTGACATTAGGCGAGAGGTGGGGTACACCCTGGACAGGTCGCCAGTTCATCACGGGGCTGATGTATTCACATTCACACCTATGGGCAGTTTAAAGCCACGAATAAACCTGCACGTCCTTGGACTGTGGGAGGAAGTCAGAGTACTTGGAGTGAACCCACAGACACGGGGACAACATGCAAACTCCAAACTCACCTTCTTGCCATGAAGCACTGCACCACCGTGCCCCCAGGCCTTTTGACATATGGCTAAAACAAGTCTTTCTGTTGACCCTGTCCGCAGCAGAGCTTTGCTCTACTTCCATGCATGGACTTCTGTCTGCTTTTCCAAACTGGGAGCATGCTGACCACTGTCTGTGGAAGGTAACACAATATGCATGAGTACCTCATACAACCCCACAAAACTGGATCTATCCCTTTAAATATAATGAAATCATTTAGACAGAAAGTACCTTTGACATTTTCAGTAGAAATCTTAATCTCTTCCAGGTTTTATTCATCAGTTTCTTCTGCAGCAGTGTATTTAGGGCATGCTTCGAGCTGAGGTGAAAGAGCCAGTGGATTGTGAGCTACTGGTATTAACAAATGAGACAATGTGTGTAGAAAAGCTGGGGGGAAAAACGGTTTTGGAAGAAGTCTGGTAAAAATCATGTCTCATGAGAAAGGGGTAGATAGATTTCATGTGAAAGATGGTTTCCTTTAGAGTGGAGTGAGAACTTGGCTCAAATCCAAACCAAATATCCCCTGATATGAGGTGCAAGATACACTTTTACACAAGTGCAGCTGCTGCTGCCCTCTTTTCAGCACGAAGCTCATTTTAGGTTTATTTTAACTTGACAATGGTTGATCGAGTTATGATTCATGTGCGTGCTTTTTCAGGAGCTCCTAACAACATGCCACAATCTTCATTGATGAATGACACAATTATGTGTTTTTAAACCTTTTCTCTGATTTTGCTCTTTTTGTTGTGCTGGATACTTTCTCCTCTTCAGGCCTCAAAAAATTCTCCAAATGAAACAATCTGAGAAGGTCAGAGGTCCACATTAAGGTCACAAGCCACAAATATTGCGGACCACTGGGTTAAAATAAATCTGAGATAGATATTTTATCTCTAAATAACTCACCACAACTGACAGAATTAACATTTTATTTTGCATTATTTTAAATTCATGTCACTGTGACAAAATATATAATTATATATATTCCTCCATAAATCAAATGTATTATAATATTCATTATTTTCAAACTCATCAATCACAGCTGTCATCAGCATAATATAATGCCAAATAATGCTTATCACTTTTGTGATTCCATTAGATTTATTTCATATTGATTCAACGCATGAGTGCTTTTCCTACTTAGATTAAATTCCACTGTATGTTTATATCAAATCCAGTTTATCTATTATTTAAGCTTAGAAATATGAATATTCATACAGTAAAATTATACATAAAGTAGAATTATTTTTGGATGTGCAGTCTGGTGATGATTAATGACTGTAAGACACTGTGTTCCTGCTGTATTACTGCAAACAAGTCAATCAAAGTGTGACAGTTTCACAGCATGAGTGTCTCACAGACAGTATGTTTGAAAGCACTTTCTGGTAAACCTATAGTAGGCTATAAGTGTTCTGTAACCACAGGATTTTCTTCTCCATGTCTAATACCTGTGCTGTGTCCACAGCTGTGAGATAATGTATGATGAGGGCTGGACAGCTGAGTGACCAACTCCAGGAAGCTTTTCTGCTGCAGCTGTTAGCCAAGGTAACTCTGCAGTCACTGATGAAAACACCAGAAGTCGGCTCACTTTACTGGAAGAAGTCCAATGCATATAACCTGTGCTCCATGGCTGTTCAATCTTCAATCTCTTTATTTCTAATATATCCCAAAGTTAAAGGATATTCTGATATTCTTCTTATTAAAAAGCAACCAGGTCAATATTAATATGTATTATATATTATGTATTATACACACTGCATGTGTGGGCGGCTGGAAGTATCAGAAAACCTGATATTTAAAAGGTTGGTAAGGTGTTATTACTGCTAAATGATCAAAACTGGATACTGTGGTCTTCATTGATGGCTTGCTGATTTATAACTTACAGCATTATTTCTAAGATGACCAAGATAGTTTGTGGTTGATATGGAAGTAAAAGAGTTTAAACTTTAAAGGATCTGTGTGTAAGATTAAGTTGCTGGTTGCAATCCCTTCGCCTCACCGTCTCCTTCCTCGTGTAAAGGACAAACTATGCTGCCAACAAAACACTATCCATAAAGCTAGTGTTTAGTTTGTAGGAACATGGCGGACTCTTTGGAAGAGGACCTGCAGAATCTGTAGATATAAAGGTCTCATTTTGAGGTACAAACAAATGAAAACATAACTATGGATAATATAGTCCATTTCTACTATATTCTGTAAATAGAGCACTCTAAATCTTATACACTGGACCGAGCTGCTTTTTAAACTTGTCCACAGATCTTGTCTCCAAAGGAAAGAGCTCCAAAGTGTAGAAAACCACAACTTCAAAGGCACAGTCTCCTTTAGTTTTAAGCCGGGGGGAAGTACAACTAAAAATCTTTGGTCAAAAGACTTAAAAACTGCAACAATAAAAACCATAAAATATTAAAAGTAAAGCAAATTAAAGTCCAATAAGTGATTTAAAAAGAAGGGATAAGAAGTATCAGAATAAACAGATGAGGCTTAAAAGCTAGGAAATGACAGGACAACTTAAATAAAATCCAGGCTAAAAAAATACGTCTTACTTTTATTTTAAATGTCTATAGCGGTGGAGTGCCTCAGATCAGGCAGACTGTTTCAGACACCAGGGCCACAGTGGCTGAAAGCCGACTCCCTGTGTGTTTTTGTTGAGGTCCTAAGTACAACTAAGAGTCTAGCTGCAGGGGGACCTGCTGGTTACATATCTAAGAAGCATGTCTGAGGCCGCAGTGATTTAAAAACTAAGAAGAGGTTTTTAAAATCAACTCTAATATAAGAGTTATATGTGCTCTCTGCCTGGCCTTTGTCAGTACACAGGTGGCTGCGCTCTGAAGAAGTTGTAGGCGACCAACAGATTATTAGGAAGACCAAACAAAAGAGCAGTGCAGTAGTCAAGCCTTAAAGTGATGGTGTCATTGCAAACTGAATCTGCTCCACTGAATGTGGTAGGTTGAGGTACCATTCTTAGTGATACTATAATCAAAGAGGTAATAGCAGTGGTAGTAGCGGGATTTGTAAAAGTAGTTGGAATCATGGTGAAAATATAGAAATAATGGCAGCAGGAGTGATTTTGTAGTAGTATTATTGTTGTATCAGTGTCAGTAAATCCATGACAAAAGTGTTGTAGAGTAGCCTCTTTAAACTAGTTTCTATCTCAGCACTCAGCACAACAAGCAAACAAACACTAGGTTACTGTGTCTGAAATCACAGTCAAGTGTCAACACTTAAACTCACAAAAGTGAGTATGGGCTAGGCTAGCTGTTTCCCCCGGTTTCAAGTTTTAATTCTGAGCTAAGCTAACCCTCTACTGGCAGACATGAAAGTGGGATATATCCCATATAAAAAGCAAATAAACCTAAACCCAAAATGTTGAACTATTCGTTTAAGTGCAGTACTTGAGTAAATACTTGGTTGCTATCAACCAGTGGCTGTTTGAAGTGCTGGGGCAAAAAATATAAAAAAGGCACCATCCTTTTTACTTTATTACGTTTTGTCCACTGGAAGGGTACCGTAGACGGCACTTTATCACATTTCTTTTCGGCAAAGACATGGATCACCGGAGGAAAACAGTTTTTTGTACCAGGCTGTAAACATGTTTATTTCTGCTGTGAAGTTGGACATTTTACAGTAATATGGGGGCTTATGGAGATTGAATTGTTCTGTAGCCAGCCTTAAGCAGCTGCTTGAGAGGTTTTTGGGACTTCCACATTGGCTTCATTTCCCATCCACAGAGGTTGCTGCTTGACTTTATCCCTTTTTTTTTTCCTGGAAATTCACCCTAAAGGGCATTTCATTGAAATTCCTTACTGGAAGGGTACACTAGACAACATCATGTTTTCTCCACTGGAAGGGCACCTTATCATGTTTTTTTTTGTTTGTCCATCATAGATGCCACTTTGTCATGTTTTATCTACTGCAGGGGGCACTTTTGCTGCCTACTTGCCCCCACTTGTCCACCACTGCAAAAAAAATAGAAATACTCAAATTTCAATACTTGAAAAATTAAATTTTAGCCTCATGTATGAATGCATTCATTACCTTCAGCCACTGTGGAAATGCTAATAAAGTTTTAAGCCGAATTCAACCAACAGGCCATGTGATTTCGGCTAAAAGGTGTGCAGACGTGATAAGGTAGGCTTATTATCGTGACCTTGAGGAGTTTTTACCAAGAAAAAAATCGCTGTGTGTATTGGGAAACGTAGTTTGTGGCAGAAAAACACACTGATAAGCTACTTCTACCACACACACACATACACACACTCACGCACACACATACACACATGTAAAGCCCCACAATAGGCGGAGGAGGACCCCGCCAGCCTGAGACTTTAATTGAGCTCCCTCCCCTCTCCTCCTCCTCTCCTCCTCCTCCTCCTCCTCTCCTCTCCTCAGTCTCCTCCGGGCTGCTGGCTAACTTCTCGTCGACACACCACTTCACTTCAGATTATTTTGGACTGGATACGACAAGCAGCAATAAGACATGGCTTTCCTACAAAGAACATTTCTACCGCTGTTTCTTCATATCTGCCTCCTCAACTGGAGCGGTGAGTTAAACTAAATTAAATTCGCTTCTTTTGTGCCTTTTTTTTTAAAATAAAACAGTTTAAGTTCAGTGAAGGAGGAGAGCCGAGTTTGAATAAAAATACAGCGTGTGTGGATATATGAGAAGTTAAGTCGAGCACAGTTTCTTCGAATAAAAGTGCATTTTCGCTTGTGTGCAGTTAATGACGTTAGCCTATTAGTCGCCATTCGCTCGGTAATGAATTTGAAAGCCAATTTACATATCGTGTAATAAGCACATGTTTAACTGGTGACACTTTTTCAACATCTGCTCTCCTATTTTTTGGTTGTTTTCAGTCTAGAGTAGTCGTAAAAATGTTTAAAGGTGTAATTAATTACTGCGTAATTGATGCTGTTAGCGGACCAATTAACCTACCAACACGTAGCTGTACAGCACGTTTGAGCATCATGCACGCTGCGTGTATGTGTGTGTGTGTGTGTTTTTTTTTTTTTTTTTTTTTTTTAACTGTTGTGTGACACAGTCTGGATAAGTTATTAAAGGTTTAATAAGACTGCTGTAAACATCTAAAGAACCACAGTGGTTAAACCGCAGGACCAAACTGAGCAAAGAGTCCCAAAGCAGGACATGGTTAGTGTTTGAGCCTTGGTGAAGGAGACCGTAATAGCAATGTGATGGGAGAGGCTTGTTTTACACGCAGGAGTTGAGCAGTGGGATACTGACCAATATGTGTGTGACTTTATATCACTTTATTATCACTGATGAGGAGAACTGAGACCTTGCTTTCCTCAATGAGTTGTATGTAGAGTTGCAACTGGCCAATATTGCCATTATCCACCATTTTGTTGATAATTTCCTCGATTAATCAATTAGTTTTTTGGTCCATAAAATGGTTAGTTACCTAAGTAACTAATAACTGACTTCATTCTTAACTAATCTAAATATTACTGCCTTGATTAATTGATTAATAATACAATATGTCCATCAGAAGGTCACATCTTTGGACTCTGGGAGTTCAAAATCCAAAGGTCTAACTCTAAATTTAGTGTACAATAAGGTTATTGGTTGAGACTGCCTATGTAATGTGCCAAAACGATTAGTCAAATAGCAGTTGAGATGATTTAAGGACAATTAATCTGCAGTCAGTTTGATATTAATAATGGTATTAATTGTTGGTTAATTTTAGAGCAAAACTGCCCAACATTCATTGGTCCCAACAAAGATTTTTATAATGGAAGATAACGGTTTACAATCTCTGCTATTGACATGAAACTGTATACGCAATGTGTCTCCTAAGTGGGCGTGGCCTCCTAAACTTGTTTGTAAGTCTTATGAACATCCCTGTGGATGGATGAAAACATATCGTGTTGTGCCAGAGACGGTTCAGAAAGTTATTTAAATTTTAGCGTGGTTGTTATTGAGTGTTTTTGGTGAAACCAGACTAGAGACTCAGTGCCAACTGAGAGAAGAGATGTCTGCGTTTCCATATCTCACGTCAGCACGTTGTTGCTGAGAAGTTAATTTTCTCCTAATTTGACTGTGTGTAAAACGTTATTTTAGTGTCAGAGTGTTCAGAAGATATTTGGCTTGGTGAAAAATGAGTCCAATATTTATTTAAGGTGAAAGAATAGCTCAATCTGTGCTCACGTTGACGTCTCCCATTAGAGTCAATAGAAAGTGGACCTGCTGCTAGGCTCCTAAAGGGGAGTGGCAGTGGCTAAACGTGACACAGATACAAGAAATGTTCCTAAATGAATGAAACTCACAAGCTCACAACAAAGTCTGTGGATTATTAAAAGTACCCGGGTCATGTTTCTGGAAAGAGACATTGATGCCACCTGGGCAGACATCTCTATGGCCGATATCTCCAAAACTTGGCAACACACACCAAAACAATCAAGAGGGATAAAAAGAACTACAGGTAAGAGGAAAAATATGTGTGTTTGATTTTGGTGTGAACTGTCCCTTTAAAGGCATGTTCGCTGATGGATTAACTGATTCAAGCCTTACCGTAAAGACTTAAATGTAAACCATCCTCCTCCATGTTGCATCTCACAACAGGACAACACTCACTCTGTCTTGACATTAAACCTCTTTTTCTCTTAAATCCCTGTTTTTTAGTCCATCAGCCTTGTCTTAATTGGGTTACCTCTATTTAATCCTACCTCCTCTGGAGACAGAGTAAAGCTGTCTGTTTTTGGATTAGGTCGTTGGTTAGTGATAGAGACCCTGTCCCCTCTAAAGAGCTTCCAAACAAGGTTCTGTCAGAACTGATCTGCTCTCTAATAGGCCCTGAAGAGCACTTACTCAAATACAATTTGTGGCTAAAAGCATTTCTTCTGCATGGAAATAAACCCATCCCGAGTATGAGAAGAAACCCAAACATGTAGCTTAGTTGATGCAGCCTCTATTGATTTCACAGACCAGTGTTCATCAGTATGATGGTCATGTTGTGTTACAGGAATGAGCAAGTGGTGCGGGCGGTGTGGTTGTGCAGTAAATCAGAGCAGTGGGAGAGCTTTTAAGCAGACATTTACAGAACAGAAAGTAGATACGAAGAACGTGCTTACTTAGTTCATGCAATCCTGAAATATGTTTAACCAAACACGATTTTATCCACCAGTATATTTCAAGACTGATCCTTAGAGTCTTCTTTTGTTGTGGAAAATATCCAGGCCCGCTGATGTATAGGATGAAATTAGGGTTATGCATCTATGTCACACAAAACAGTTCAATAAATATGTAGATACATGATTCACAATCCAATATGAGAACAATACATACAAGACACTTTTGTAATGACACAAAGCCAGTTCAAGCCTGCAGTTCTTCGGGAATTTCATATTGCTTTTGTAGGATGTGATGTTTTTACTTGTTCATGAATCAAAGTGTTTGGGGTTTACCATGAAATTTAAAAAAATCACTTTCGCATAGTCGAAAAGTCAATCAGAAATACCTCAGAAAGTTAACTGTCAACTGCTACATCAACAATAGGTGACATGAGCAGTGATACTTGGGATAACTTTACAGCCAAAGAGGAGGAATGTTTCACTGAAATGTTGCCTATAGGCAACAATACTATGTTGGGACCGCTGATGGTGTAATTGCCTCTAAAAGTCGGGGATAGTCATACATACATTACATACATACATTTTCCATATTGTTAGTAAAATATCCAATGAAAAGATCCAAAGCAAATCAATGACATTGTCTCATTCCTGTGTGCCATAGAGCTCTATTGTTGTCCATTAACTATGGCGTGTTCCTTCATTAGTATGAAACACACACACTAAAGTTTATTTTGAGTACATACATCACCGTACTGCTGTAAACATGTAATAGAACACCAAATGTGTATTAATCCGCAGCTGAAAATAGTCCCTGACAAATGCACTATTTACTACTGTTTGAGTACTGTTTAATGTGCCCATTTTACTTAATTATTGAACCTTTTCTAAGAATTAAAGTGTATTTTTGTGACTGTGATAATATATTGGGAGTAGTTTGGTGCTCGGGTTCCTTCGAAGTAGCGTTAGTGTCGTGCTATTGTTATTTTCCTTGGGTTGAGCAGAGAGACCAAACTTGAATTTCAGTTTTTAGGTTGGTGATTGTGTATCTATGCAGGCATATCTCTGACTCCTGTGTCATTTTTCTGCTGTGTAGTAGTTAATATTTCCACCGCTAGTGAACATACAATATTCACACCAGAATACTCACTTTGTTTGATGAATGCAGTGTCTGATGTAGACACTGTCTGTGATGATATAGGGGTAGTTTGACATTTTAACAGTGTTTGGACTCAGACCATTCAAAACAGCTTTGGCATCACACATATACAATTGATAGAATGAATACACAATTGTCAACTTTAATACTAACTTTAATATTTAGGTACCTGGTGGTTGTCATTGTTAATGACTGCAGAAATAATTAGTAAAAGTAACATATTAGTTGATTGACAGAAAATTAATAAACAGTGTCAATGGATTAATCAAGTCACTCACGAAGCAAAAGATCAAATCATTTCAAGCTCTCAAATGTGAGAATTTCCTGCTTTTCTGATTAATTTAATCAGATATCATCAGTTGAGTATCTGTTGCAAAGCAATTTGAAGATATAAGTGATGAGACATTTTAAAACTATTTTAGTCTTACACATCATGTTATGACTGTGTGGTTCTCCTCAACATACAGTAGCTGTTTTGGGAAGTAATTCAGTTTGTTATTCATTGAGGTTTATATGGATTTATTGACATTCTAAAATTAAATTAAGAATAATACATTTAATTACATTAAGTTACTCAAACTGCCACTTATATATCAGATGAGATATATGAGATCCAAATTGTTTTTGACCACAGGGTCAGACTGTATAAATGACAAGCTACACTTTGCATTTTTAGAGCAATAACTATGCTGTAAATAGTTCTGGGTTTTGTTTGGTCCGCTTCTTAGTCATGTTCTTGTTAGTCTGTGAGTGACCTCGTTTATCATTCATTATTAGCCAGATAAGAAAATGTGTCGTAGTAGCGAGTAAAGTAGTGAAGCATCCAGAAATGACTCATAAGGTATCCCAGTGAGTCAATCTCCTCATGTAAATAATGGCTGGTCTCCCTGACCTCTTCTTCATCCGTCTCAGTGGCTGAATGCCTGAGAATGCCTCCACTCTGCTGCTGGGCTTGTCTGAATGCAGCAGGAAGTGTGCAGCTGTTGGCTGCAGTTGTTCGTGTGGGATTAGTGCATTTGTCTGAGTGATAGCCAGGCATGACAGCCATATAATCTAATGTATTGGCTCATTGTTTTCATTAAAGAGAGTGCACTGTTTGATCCCTGCGGCATTATAACAGTGCCTTGCTATATAGCATTAGGCATAAGCTAATTCAACTAACATGTATGTCAGCACGGTGAACAATCAGATACCTTACATGCTATTGAATGCACTCTTTTCATTACTCTCACTGATTGTACAAGCCTGTGAGCTTTTGTCTACAGGCATTCGACAGTGTCTGCTGGACATGCAGACTTTGTTAAGGTTTATGTTTATGCTTCAAGTCTTGTCTTGTTCACACTTAACGACAATTGACAAGACAACCGTCTTCCTCTAAACTTATATGAACTTTGATTTTTCTCAAAATAACTATAGAAACAATTCTCATACATTAATTGCCAGGAGCAGATGTCATAGAAAAACAAATTAAGCATTTTGCAGATCCTTTCAGTCTGAATGTTTCCCTGTTTTTGTTGATAAAAAGAGAATTAGAGTGGCATTGTACTTCCTACAAAGCAGGGAGACAGAGACAGGGTAGGTCTGAAGTGTGCACTAACACAACAAGCTTCTTTGTTTTTGTTATAAAACCACAGGATTCAAAGCAGACATTGATTTATAAGAAAAAGTTCAATATTGCCTCTTTAAATCTGTTAGGACAAAATCATTTCACTTGAATGTACTTTGTTCTAAAAGCACATTTTTTCGGTGTTTATTGGTACAGTCTTTGGTCTAAAGCTTGTGCATGCTATGAAGATCCAAGACATGTTTTAGAAAATCAAAGCCATAGCTGTTTAGTTGGCAGGAGTAGAGCTGACATCCACCCTTAAGCATAAACTGAAGGGTTTTCAAGAGCCTTGTCTTGCATGTCTGGTGTATCTCTGCAGTCAGTAGATGGTTGATGTCTGAGTGGGATTTTATATCCAACAGCTGCCTCTGTAGTTTGATCCCTGGCCTTCTGGGAGGGAATTTCTACTCTATGACTGACTACCTTTCTGGTGCTGTAGAACTCTCCAAAACATCCCTGACTTGTGTGTTATTCAAAGCCCATCATCCAACACGGTGAAAAATCTATACGGTGAGCAATGAGCCTTAGAGAAGGCAGAACCTGATTGAGGAGCTTGTGACGGTTGTTTAAGCAAACTCAAATCAAGAAGGGAATGTAGGAAATTACTCATGACATCCATGTGCATTCAGGGGATGAAGAGCTCTTCGTGGAGCAGTGCCAGAGTGCCAAACTTTTATCACATACTTTGTCAGAAACGTGAACAACGTCTCCAGCACCACACCAAGGGCTTTTTTGGATTTATTTTTTAAAAGGATTGAAAGCGCTGTAGGGTTCCATAGAGTTCTCTCACATCACGCTCGGCAAGTGCTGAGAGAGTTTGTTTCTTGAAAGCCTCTTTGAATCCCAGATATTGGATTTGGCTGCACTGCTTGCACTGCATTGATTATTTGTATACAGTATTGTAAGAGCAGTGTGATGAACGTAGAAGTATGTTTTTTGCCTGGTTGGATAGTCTATTTTTGCTACACAGCGTCATAGGCATAATATCTGTCTTTACTAGACTTAACATTCATAGAGAAATCAGTGTTTTCCTGTGTGGGAGAATATCTCTCAGTGTTTATGTATCAGTGCATCCACACAGACTTTACAACAACTGCACAGTGGAGTTACTGAGATGCTACGCACGAGGAAGTGATGGAAGAAAGTTTCAGATTTTTTACGTCAGTAAAAGTAGCAATGCCACAATTTGAAAATACTCCCCTACAGGTGCAATTCGTTATACTCTTGGATGCGTTAACATTAACATGTAAGCTGTATTTCGGTGTTGTAGCTAACTGAGGTACAGCTTATTTTACTTATTTTATATACTGTTAGGTGGTTTCATTCAGTATATAAAAATGAACTGTGCTTATATACTTGTTTAAAGCAGCACACATTCCTCACGCTTTTAAGTACTTTAGTAAATGTACTCAGTTACTTTTGTCGCAACAAGTATTGCATCTGGAGTTTTGCCACAGTCACCATGTGGAATCAGAGCTGGTCAAACGCAATAACATGAACAGCCTCACACCTATCACACAGCGTTGTCAACGGGTGACCTGCAGAAGTACATAAAAAACCACATCACAGCGGTTTGAATTAACGACATCCGCACTAAAAGCATGCAACTGATTAATTACCACAAGGCGAGCGATGATAAATCAGTCACCGTCACCTCAGCTGAATCAGACAGATCCTGATGTGTCTCGTCTCAAAATCAATTTAGTTACGAGATGACGTTGTATGTGGCCTTTGTTGTGTCATGCAGCTCGTTTTCTCTTTAGATTAATGTTATCAACCCTGTTATATTTAGTGTTGTGAACATCTTTTGACACACTGTCATTGTCACTCATTATTTAGGCTTAATATACGACAATATATTGTGAGACTATGCATATATTTAGAGATGTGTGCATGTATGTTGAAGACCATCTTGTGTTCTTTGTTTTAAAATAAGACATTCATTAGTAGTAATTTCAGTCTTTGGCAGTTTTGGCCATTTGTCTCTAAACTCTGCACAGGCAAAATTGGCCATCTGTACATGACGTCCCTTCATATTTAGAAGGCCCATCTGTGGGACACATGGCACTCTCTTGGGCCACAATCCAAGTCTTGGCAGCAGTCCCATCAGTGCCAGAGGGAGAGAAAAAAAAACCTCCAGTATCGCCTTCATTGAGAAGCCTTTTCTTCCTCCTTTTCCCAGTTCTCTCCCTCTTTTTGGTCTTCAAACAGAGCTTAACCAGCAGCTGCACACACCTGACGCCCAATCCATCGGACAAGGCACATTCTGCTGTGGGGGCAACAAGCAGGGGCTCACGTTACAGAGAAATCGTACACCACAATGGTCTTTGCCTCCTTCCCGCCTTTTCTAAGCCATGTCCCCCATCCTGTGTCTCCTCACACACCTCTCTCATGCCCCCTCCTTTGCCTTTTTTTGTTTGGACTGAGCCTGGGAATATTTACTTTGCTCTTGTTGTTGTCAACAAGTTGGAAAGAGTTGTATGCAAATCAAGGGTGGGATTAATTTAACAAACGTGTGATATGGTGCTGGAGCGAAAGAGCTCACCATCCTTCTTCTTTGTAAGCTTCTTTAATAAGAAAAAATTAAAATAATGTCATGTCAGCTTTCTTAGTTGATCAAGCTTTGGCACATAAAGCTGGCACTACATAACATACCACCCACATGGAAAGACCAACAGTTTCTTATAAACTGGAAAACTGCACTTCTAAAGTGTCCAAACCAGCAAGGACAAGAGATCCTGATGCCAAACAAAACCAGTTTGATTTCAGAACAATTAAAATTTTGGCTCTGAAGGTGTTTTTTTTTTTTTCTACCTGGCATTTATGCAATCCAGATCATTGTGAGCTACACATTTGGACATTTTGTGAATAATAATGTTGAAATATTGGAAACTAATGGACAATGAAAGTTTGAAAAGATGATAAATCTAATAAGATACTATTTTTTGACGATGCTCTCCTTAAATTGGGTATTAAAGGAATAACTATTTATTTTGGGAACTATGTAATACCACAGCCTGTTTGAGAAACATGAAACAACCGCCAGTTAGCTTAGCTTAGCTTAGCTTAAAGACTGGAAACAAGGAGAAAAAGCTAGCCTGGTTCTGTACAAAGGTAAGGACAAAGGACTTGTGTCAGATTATTCCTTGAAAAAGTTGTGATCAATATGAATACTGATCAAGACATTTCACAGTTGAAAATAAACTTAAGAAATTAAAAGGACTCTGACTTTGACAGTGGCAATGTCAGGTCCAATTGGAGCTGGATTATACAGAAATGTAAATATTTAAAAAACTTTTTGGAAATTAATTTAGATTTTTGTCAACCAAATATCATTAAGAACCTAATTTCCCTGTAATATCATGACTCCGAGGGTCAATAACTCAGCCTGCAACGTTAATCAGGGAGGATATCCATAATAAAAAGAGTCCATAGTGAACTCTTATTACTGCTGGTGGGTGGAAAGCAAGGATTCCCCTTTAAATCCCGAGGGGGTTAGGTGTGTATGAAATATGACCACAGCACTATGTCATTGGTTATATGTCTCACTCTGAGCTTTATGTCTGCTCTGTTGTAATGGATATGAGAGATGTGTCTTTTTGGAACAATGCAGGTGCCATCAACTTGTCTTGAGTATTTGCTCAAGGCTTCCCCTTTAGACCACGTCATTGTACCGAGGAATGCCAAGTCCTCTGATTTCTCTTGCTCTTCGGGGTTATGTCAAACTGCCAAACCAACCAATGTGTCATTGTCACCTGGAGCCTGCAAAAATATATTTAGTGTAGCATTCAGCTCATTACCAGGATTAAGTTGCAGAGTGATATCATGAGTACATATGACGGAAGTAACAAAATAGTAAATACAACAGGTAATGTCTTTTTTCCAGACATTTAAAGGTCAAAGGGCACAGAAGCTCTGTTAAACCTAATAATGAAGGTGATTTATTATGACAGCCACCAAATATAACTTATTTATGTTTCAGAGTCTGTATTGTTTTGACACTTGAGACATGAGAAATGTGTGGATACACCACTTTTTGACTAATTCAGAACGCTTTCAGCATGATCGATTTTCTGTTTAATTTGACATTGCATTATCATGGATGGATTTGCACAAACACAAGAGACGTAGTGATGCATTTCTCTTTTCATGACCAACCAACATACATGTAAGGATATATGAATCTTTTATTATATATGAATTATCCACCATTAAAGAGAACAGCCAACAATTATCTGTACTTTTCTTATTTCTTACATGATAAACAGATATAATGTTTACTATAACATTTGCTAATTAGCACTAAACACAAAGTATAGCTGAGGCTGAAAGGAATGTCGTTTCTTTCGCAGTCAAATTTCATCACAGTCCGTTCAGTAATATTCAGGATATATAACTTCATGGTGGTGCTAGAAGAAAAGCCAGGGGGTCACCACAGTCATTAAGATACATAAACTGAGAACAATGGATATCTGTGCCAAATTTCATGGCAATCCATCCAGTAGTTGAGATATTTCACTCTGGAACAAACAGGTGGGCCAACCGACATCCTCAAAGCCACATTGCTAACATGGCAACTTTGCTTAAAAAATGTATTGCATTTACTATCACATCACATTATTAGACAATATATCATTTATTTCCTTATGTCTATGATAAAACTCATGACGTCTGGCACTTTGCAAGCCAGTAGCTTGTCACATCAACTTGCATTCACATCTGTTGTCAAATTAAAATGAAGTCAGTTTTAAATTCGGGCTGACTTTGATGGTGAAAAGACATCTCTGTGTTCGGCGTGTACATGTGCATATGAATATTCATGATGACCTCAGGGCGGACCAGAACGTCTTTCATGGTGTTTGCCTCTTGTGCTAATGGGCTGTGCCATGCCATGGATCTGGCATACATCTGGCAGTGTTTTTTCTGATTAGCCTGTTCATTACTATAACCTAGGAAACCATCTTTAGGTTTAGAAACTCCTCAATACACAGTTTCTTTAGTTAACATAAGAAAACACCCTCAGTGCTGTGTGCTTTTTAGAATAAACTTTGTGTGAGAGAGTACAGGGGATGTCTGTGTATGATATTATGCACAAAGCAGGATTGCAGGGTCTTGTGTCAGTGCTGTAAATGTTATCCCAACCCCTGAGGCTCAACGATCAGTGCAATGGTAGAGGGCCAGATTTAACTCACATTTCATGCTTTGTGTGGGACTCTCCCCCTCAGCTGATTCATAGTGCAGGCCTAATTATTTCTGTCTCTTTCTGTTGTTCAGTTAGCGGTTGCGGGGCATTTGTTTGTTAGATTCCCCAGAGGGCTCATCTCTTTGTTTAAGTGTCCCTTAGGAGGACCAAGAGAGGCAGAAAATAAGCTGGCGAAGGAGAACCAGCAGCAACTGTTGATCGGGCAGTGGAATTTGACTAGAATATTTCCAGCCTCTCTGCTTCTCTGCATCATTGTAACACATGTAGGACTATGAATATTTAGGATATTTAGAATAATATTTATTTCATTATAGATTCCTCTGTAGATTATTTTCTAGATTCAGTGGTATATTGTTTGGTCAGAAAATTGTATAAAAAAATGGCCATTACAGCCCAAAACCCAAGGATATTCAGGTGGTAATGTTGGCTGTTGAGTTTCTGCCAATGAACTAATACATTAATATAGAATAAAAAAACAGGATCATGGACCTGATCAGTTTTTTCAGTACTTTGATACTTTTTTGGTACTTTGTTCTATGAACTACCAAGTACTCGATATGCAACCATACTTTTTACTGTTCTTTCTGTAACAGATCAGTATGGGCAAAATGCATATTTATTGAGTTTGATTTGGAAAGCTTGTATTTTCTGAGTCTGTATGCATTTTGTCACTCTCCATCTAGTCACCAGAAGTCATAGAGTAGATGTGTGGGAGGAATTTTCAACAGACGTCTGGCAGTTTAAAGTGATATGAGCTGAATTTGAATTGGAATAGATTAAACAAAATGTGTCCTTTTCGAACTGTGAAAGTCTTTAGCACGGATACCACAGCATGCAGATGGAGTAACATGAGCTTTGTGCAGTACATGTTTAGTTATAACAGAGCTTGCACGGTGAAATGTGGTAGGCTTTGTTGTGAAATGTCACCTGACATGGGATGTGATAACTGGCTTTGTTCACAGATAACAATCTGACACTGAAGGGTGATGTCCGAGTCACAGGCAGGATTTATTAAGGAGCTTCGGTGCAGAGTTGACTTTTGGGGCAATTTAGTGGCTGCCAGACACTGCTAGTGTCTTTTGAAGACGTGTCTGATGAAAGCTGTAATGTGATCTACCTCTGCAGCTCAAGTTAAGGGCTTGGAATCTGCCCCATGGGGCTTCTTCTACAACTGCAATTTTAGTATAAAGACCTGTCAACGCTCCAGACTGACGGTATCCCATGCACTGTAAGAACTGGATTCTCTCTTGACTCTCTGAGTTACCACATGGTATTGGTTCAGGATGATGAAGGTTAACATTGTGGTTAGCTGTTGGCAAACATCCTTCTGGTTGATGTGAGAAGCAGAGTTGAGTATCAGTCATCAGTATTATAGTAGTCCTCTATGTGATTTGATGCAACTCATTGTCTGAGTGTATTTACTGCATGTATTCATATTTAGCTAGTTTTTCTGTAATTACAAAAAATACAGTCTCAACCATACCTGGAAGTCCTCTGCTGACAATTTAAAATGTGATAAAGTTGGACCAAAACCATGTTTGTTGCTGGAAAACACTCAACGTAATAAAAAACTTGAATCATACTCAAATGAAGACATCTTGCTTACTGTTGTGGATTATCTAGCTATCTGTGGCAGCCAGCATTATGCTCCAACAAATTAGAATTGGTTTGTTGGTAGTGAATAGTACGTGACCAAAATAAAGCCCCAACACATTTGGGTTTTACTGGTGTGATTTGTGTAGATTGACTCGAAGATGACTTGAAGTATCACTGCGCATCTTCAGTCCATCTGTTTGTCTGTCCATGGTCTCCCAGAGGAATTTGACATTCCTTTCACTTTGGTCCTGATAAGCAGTACCTGCTTGGGGCTGTTGTGCCACTGAATTACAGCAAGAACTACACAGCTGATATATTTTTTTGTGAAAGAATGGTACAATTCAAAGTGAGATTTCTCCTCAGGTTTTTCTAATGTGACTCTTGGCTCTCTGTCTCTGTGATAGTCTTCGTGTTCTGGGAAGTGGTTTTTGGCTGAACTTAAATGCACTTCTCAGCTTGACAGCAAAACAGCAGCAAAACTTCGCAGCATCCCTCGAGGTGGAGACGAAAACATGAATCTTATCTTAGCTAACGTCTCCCTGTAGTTGGGTGACAGGAGCAGACCCTTGCGCCAGACTGCAGACTCTCCACGTTGAGAGAAGTCATTCGAGGTGGTTTGGGCATCTGGCAGGATAACCCCCCATGGAGACTGCAAGACCTGGATGAGGTTGCCAGGGAAACCAATGTCTGGATTGCCTTGTTTGCCCTGTAGTGAAAGTGACCCTGACGTGAATAAGTGACAGTAAATGGATGAAAGAGAGTTTGCTATTGTGATGCTGTAGAACCATACATCATTTTATATTGTAAACCATATTTTGTTGCCTTTTTGTGTTATAGACTTTCGTGACAGAACAAAGAACCTCTAAAAGTTTTATGGGTCATATTCATTTCTCTCTTTCTGCAAGTACATACGTGTCATCTAAAAGATGCCAGTAACTGCTACATAAAGTGTGTTTGTACAGCTTTAAGAGCTGGAGGAGGCCTTAGTCCCTTGTTTAAGTTGCAACATATGTCATACTCATCTAATATGCAGTCATATTGATATAACAGACCCCATCCAGAGCACCATTTAATAAGTGATGTGTCCTGAAGTGCTGCACAGTCATCTACTGCATGCGTGTGTCTCTTAAGAGCCCATACAGTATGTCACCTAGCTACATACATTTAGTTGAAAGAGTCAATACAACTATTTTTTTTTTTTTTTTTTTTTTTTTTTTGGAAACCACATCCAAAAATACAGTATGGTTGTACGGTTGACGAGCTGGAGACGAGATCTCTGACTCTGCAAAGCCCCCCGCAGGGCCGGAGAAGTCATGACGCCATGGGCTTCCTCCACCTCCAGCTAGCTTGGCATCTGCTGCCCAGCAGAGACCAGGAACACTGATATCGACGGGCCTGAAAATACACACTTGTGCTTGTTAAAGGGTACGTAACCCATGGGAAATACTAGTGGAGGAGTAAGAAACACGTCAGACATGTAGTACTGTAATATGGCAGTAGATAATTTATTCAGACTGATGATATTGTCATGAAGCCGGTTCTGACCATCAGTTCTTTATATCTCACCACCTACTGGGATTGTCATTTAGATGAGAAATTCTTAACGACTGGGCTACAAACATGCTGTGTTTGTTACCCAGCGGCAAAGATATCATGACAACAACATACATCTCCTACCTCCTCCCCACCCTCTTCTGTTGGCAATCTGCTAGATGATGTGTGGCGTAAATTACTTTTGATGGAGTATGAGTGCTACATTTGATAAGTTTCCATCATTAACTCTAACCGGCAGCTGGAGAGGAGTGAGTGACACAGTCTGAGCGAGATTAGCTGTCAGCTAAAAGAACAAAATCAGGTTTCAGATTACAATATGTCGCCTCCTACAATAATCCTACAGATTAGTTGCAAAGTAACTGGTTTGAATTTCTCAGGACCTGTGTACTCAAAGGTTAAGGCTGGCAATCCTTTGTATTTTTATTATCTGTAAATCTAATTGCACAGTGCCAGTTAAACCACAGGAAACAGGTCCAAAAAAACAGCTGGGTCATGTAGTTTTTTAGCAAACATTACTCAAAGTGGCATAAATAATGCATTTGTTGCGCATAGTGAGTATTTTCAGCATTAGCACAATGTTTTTGGAAGAAGCTTGCATTGGTGTGACTTTCTTGATGTGCTATTAATAGTTTTTAGACAACAACTGTAGCTGTAGCTACACAGACAGTAGAATATTGAATATCACCAGACTTATCCTTTAAGGGTTTGTTTGTGGATTTCTCTTTTATATTTGGTCTACTGAAATGACTTAGCACTGAGCTTCCATAAAGTTCAGGGACTTGTGAGAGATTTAAAAAGCATAGTTTAAATCGAAGCAGCATAAGACAGTCAAACTCCCAAAACCCTGTATCCTACACTTTCCATAATGCCCGCCCGAGGACTGCTCCAAGCCAAAGCTCAGATAAACCCCAAAGACATTGTCCAGGTTTTCTGAGCTCCTCCAGAGCCCACAGAAAACTTTATAAAAGTGTTTCCACAGGCAGAGTAGTTCTCTCCACGGCAAGAAACCCGATCCTCATGTGTAAAATCAGTAGAGTTCCCCTTTAATAAGAGGCAGTCATGCTGTCAAAGGTGCTGACGTATTCATAGTGACAGATGTAGCTTCACCTGAGAAAACTCTGAGGTGACCAAAAATGAGCTGATACTTTGAAACTTTAACCCACTTCATAACTTTTTAAACTTCACTGAATTCACCTTAATTCAGCTCTGATTCAGCATCTTCAGAGTTATATTTCCTCCAGGCTCGCTGGTTCATCCCCTGGTGTTTTCCTATGCAGGCATCGTCCAGTGGACTCAATCTGCCATGAGCATTTGCTATAAGCATTTGATCACCGTATCATCTAAATGTTTGGCCTTGTATGCGTCTACGGGAGCTGAATTAATTCTCAGGTGCTTTTCTTTGCAGTGCAAAATGAGCTTACAAAACGTTTGGATGTTGAGGGCAAAGCAGCAGCATGTTGTGCTGATAAAAAATGTCTTGGGAATTAAAAAAGTAATCCGTCAAGCCTAAAATATTGTTTTGTATCAACTCAGGAATTCTCGAAGCTGTTGAGATTGAATATGACTTCCTGTCTCTGTTCTGTTCATAAGTACAACAGACCACACACAAAATAAGCGCTTTACTTACTTTTATAACACCATATAAATATTACTTCCACTACCACATATCATAAATGGTTTATATCACAAACCTCATTATTGTGTGTACTATATAATATTTTATCATCAGTTATGAACTATCATGTGTTTAGTTTATATATAATGTTTTAAATGTAAAAAAAATGGGAGGGAACCTTAACACACTGTGATGGGGTTATAAGGTGAAAAACATGATATTGGCCCGGCTCTATCTTTGGCATATTAGTGTTATTTTCAAGGCGTTGGCTCCTGTTCAACAGGACATCAGGCTCTGTTTGGCTCTAAATGAACTGGCAGTGCTTCATTCAGTGACACTGGCACTCTACTCAAAATTGTCGAGCTGCATATCCATCACTTGTCTTCATTATGGACAGCAAAATCGTCTCATATTTGTGTTTAAAAATTACACAAACTGAAAGGACTTAACGTGGGATACGAGTGTTACATCAGGGAGACTGCTTGGGAAAGTGTCCTAATTGAATAAGTCAGTTATTCAATTAGAAAAGGCTCAAACACACATTATGAGCATTTCACTACAGAGAAAACACTGCTTGGATTCGATTAAAAACGTCTGATCGGAGCACGAGAAGCAAACATCAAAAGCCTGTTTGCAGACTTTAACATAATCAGACTTAATAACACTCCATGTGTACCGTCTTGCGACTCAAAGCTGTGGTGATGACGGTTAGGAGTTGCCGTTTTTTTCTTTTTTTCTAAGTCGTCTTAGCTCACAGATCAAGGCCGCTGGTCTGGATCTTTGAACTTGACATTTCAAAAGGGAGAGGATAAAGAGATGCTTAAATATCAAATCCTCCCCCACTCCCTCAGCCCTGATATTGGACGCTGTTAAAAGATCAACCGCCTAATCAAAGAGGAGTGTTCGGAGCAGAGGATTTTCCCTGTGTGCCTGTCTGTGGAAGTTAATTTATACATGTTTACCATGTATACATGTACAAGTTTCAAACTTGGGTTGTCTAATTTTTGTCCCATGAACACTTGGGTGTATTGATTCTTTTTACACATGAAACTGGTGTCTTTGCTAACAGAAAAACATTAGTACCCATTTGAAGTTGTGATTCATAGATGTAAGTCCAATATCACTTTTAGCTTTATTTTTGGTCTCTACCTACTTCTGAGGGAAATCTCTGCTGCTTCCACCCCTAAATGCTGCATTATGCTCACCAGATAATTACTAACTTCATCTGTCTGCTATATGATGCTGGGTAGGTACCATATAATGAAATTTTAGGACTTTTTCACTGCTGGAAATGAGGTTGATATCAATGAAGAATATAAAAAAATAAATGAATTAAGCTAAAGCAGCAAAAAACTACCAGCAGCAACACAGGAAACCGGAAATTAAACAAGATGTTTATCTTTTGGTCAGTAGATGGCATAGTTATATCTCTCAATGTATTATTACCCTCTTATGGACATAATGTGCAAAAATAGATATTCAGTTAATCAGTTTTGGCCAATTTTGACAGCACTAGATTGAACCAAACCAGTAAAATAAAATAATTATCTGAAAGACAGTAAAGGGTCTGTAGAGCTGTGGAATTAGGTGATAAATCTCTGTGGGTTCATCACCGTGAATGACCCCTTTTACGCCACACAAAGTCATTTGGTCTGCTGTTAATAAAAAAATATTGATTAGCGCAGCTTTAAGACCCAAGTTATGATAACCAGAATTTTACACTGAACTCATGTTGAACTCTGAGAAGCATTTATTTTGACTTAACGGTGAAATAGACCTCAAAATCTAACTTTGAGCACATAAACAGGTGAATGCTATATATTATTGTGTGTTTATGTATATATGTACATATAGGTACATATACAGAAGAGGTCAAATAATTCCTTTGATCGACTGTCTGATTCTGCTGTGGTTTCTGGCTGGAAGCATGAATTGTGGGCAAGACATGACACAAGCATGATGGATCAGTTTTGAGTCTGAAGGATAATTTTATTGTCCAGTAAACTGAAAGAATACAGGAATTTCTTACTTTTCGACAGTACTTGAACATGGCATGGGTTAGGCGAGGGTTAGAAGAAGTGCGAGGCTTCTTTATAGATGCACAGGTGTGTGTGGCAGGGAAATCAACAGTCATTTCATTGTGTGTGGTCCTGTGACAATACTCTTCTAAGTTACTCCCCCCATCCCTTCACCCTCCTCCTCCACACATACACCCTTATTTGCCCTCCTTCCTCTCTTCTCACTGCTCCTACACTCCTTCCCACAAATCACTTGACAAATGGGCTGCCCACAGGTGCTCTTGGAGCACTCCCCTCCCCAGCTGCCCCTGTCCTCCACAGCATGGGAATGGGGGCGACATTACTATTGTTCACAGCTGCTTGTGTCAATGTGAACCCCACCTCCTCCATCCTCCCCAGCCCAGCAGGACACAGTGCCACCCGACGACTGGGAATCCAGTCATAACCATAGTCCTGGCTCAAGGTCTTGGCACACTGCAGCCCAGTGAATAAAACAAGTGGAGGATATTGTCCCCTGAGAACTGGAGTCTCCCAGTCTAGAGATCAAGATAAAGTAGGCGTTGAGCTGCTCACTGCTCTCATATCAAACAATGCAACTGGTTATGAGTTCTGGACACAGATATATCATTGTGTTTGACATTGTGTCTGATCGACTGCAGACATGTGGCTCCCATTAGGGCAAAAGGAGAAAGTGTTTATTACTTCCTGGCGGCGAGCACTGTGTTTTGACGTGAAATACGGGGCAAGTTTGTTGTGAAAATACATGAGTTTTAGATGCGTGAGACATGTCAATAAGGCTGCTGTGAAGGTGAACATGTTTTGAACCTTTGACTCGCACAGACTGTTTACATGCACACACAACAACCAGCACTCCAAGTTGAGGATGTTCCTTTCCCAAACCATTCCCATGTTTCAGGGACAACAAAATTAGGACTTTTTCTCTGGATCTCTGTGAATTCTTAAATAGTGTAATTGATCTTCTCCCTCCCTTTAAAAAGTGATTGTTGCCAAACACCTTGGGTAGTTTCAGATTTTTATTCAGACATAAGTGCAGCGAACAATTAGCAGAACTTAAATGGTGGACCAGAGTGAGTCATTGAAGTGATGTACTTAAACTAAACTAAATTAAATTATGTAGAATGAAAAAGGAACATCAATTTGGGACAATAGTTGTTAAATCTAGGACAGCTGAAAGTAGAATTCAGGACAGTTGCGGACAAAGTTAATTTCGACAACAACCCAGGTTATTGGGGCAAACCAGAAAACAATTAATATTGTCCTGCCCATTTTCATCCTTCTTGTTCATTTCACTACATTGACCCACCACGGGGAAAAAAATACAGGTTTTATTTCTACCTTTATACCTGTTGATCATGGAGACATAGGATAAAACCATTGCTACCGTGATACCTTTCCAGGGTTGTAAGATCTTGTCAAGCTTAAATCCCACATGTGCTTTGTTTGCTCCCCATCCTCACCCCCCTCCACAAGCTTCCCTCCCCCACCTTGTGATGCCTGCCGCTGCCACCCGCAAGTTATTCACAGAACATGTACAAAGCACACTAAACAACTGATTTACTGATTAACCAGACAAAACATTAACATCAGAAAGTCTAATCTGATTTTAAAATCTTTTTTGTTTCCTGTGAATCTGCCATCCTGCAGCAGTCTAGCAGCTGGAGAGCTCAGTTGTAGTGATTTTGGTTGATAAGATTCCAGTGCTGGAATACGTTACACAGACCCACCCATACTTACAGACATACATACAGGCGTTCCTATCAGTGCTTTTCATCTTTTGCTTCTCTCTCAACAGCTGTGTACTAGTCTGCTCAAACACTGCGTGAAATATCAAAAACCAATCAAGACAGAAAATACTGAAAGAGCTTGAAGAGCTTTTTAGACAGGTTTATTGGTAACATTTAACTATTAATGTGTTAAAATTTTACTATATAATCAATCGTGTTTGTGTCTTGTATTCAAGTAACCAAATTACTGTTGGCTTTCTGATTTCTCAAATGATGTTAACGAGAAATGCTAATGGTTTAAGAGACACCTAGTTACATTTTCATCACACAATATAATAAATTCATCACATACATACTATTGTCTTGAGCTAAAACAAGTAGCTGATTGACAGAAAATTAGTCTGCAACTATTTTGATAATTATCTTTCAAGCAAAAATATCCTAAATTTACTGGTCTTAACTTTTTACAGTGTGCTTTTGCAGTACTTCTCTGTCTAATGTGATACTAACTATTTGCTAGACAAAACAAGCCATTTCAAGGTGTCACCTTTGGATTCCAGGATATCGTGATGGACATTTTGAATATTTTTTAGACTAAACAGTAACCTGACAGACCAAATGCAGACCAAAATACAGTTGCAGCAAAACGTTCCACATCAGGAGCAACCATCTTGGTTGAAAATGCCTCAGTGGCGCTCCTCTGTACAGTCATTTCTATCAAAGTCCTGTATTAGACAGACAGTTGTGATTGGCATGACCCAGGCCAGGCTGTCTGCACCAGTGCCTCAGTTAGCTTTAATGGGGTGTAACAATTAAAAATAATCCATTTGTTTCCACAAAGGATGGTAGTCACATTTCTGCTATAGGCCTACAAGTTAAGCCAGGCCATTTACTGCAAGCTTTATGAATGTTAAACTCATAATGCAGCGTTGGATATAGTTGGGTTGTAGACAGACAAATTATTGGAAAAAAGTATTCTCCAAGTCTGTGAAGTCAACTGGTTGGATAAGCACCTTCCTCTACCTGAATATTCCTCACATCCAGCTGTGTCTTACCCAGGTTTCTGTCACGCTCTTCACTTCTGAAAGCACGTCTCTTATCGCTGCCAACACATTGAAGATTATTGTAGCTGAGCTGTGAAAGTTGTAGAAACAGGAATGTGGTGACAACAGTTTGTGAGGTGACTGGAGCTCATTTTCACACCTGGCCTTTCGTTGTGGAAAACAGGTGTGGTTATCGGATGGTGGGTTTCAGGTGGGGGTTGGGGAATCTCAATTGAGATTATTATTGAATAATGTCCAAGCAACGCTGCTTTTGAATCATGTAGAATGTGTGTGTATGTGTGCGTGTGTTGAGGGGAGGGGGGTTCAGTAGGGCTGTCCTAGGCACAGGGAGTAGCCTCTCTACCTCATTAACACAGCAGTGCACCTGTGATCACTCTGATATTCTCTTTGAGAGCATTAAGGTTCTCAGCGGGGGGATTTGGGGGGGCTGGGGTTCGCCATTTTGATCCCGGTGAATTAGGTGTGGCACGCTCAGCCGACAGCTCCCCTCATGTCTGGTAGTTGGGATAAAAGCAGAGGGAGTGCACAAATACGCCTTTGTTGTAGGGCAGGCGCGGCTTGAATACTAATACAGTCACATGCAAACAGATGCAGAACCACAAAACAATGTAAAAAAGTAAAAACAAATATGAATGCAGACACACGTTCACATCAATAGATGAGACTTCTCTGAGGGTGTGATAGAGCCATAGCTCGCAATCACCATTAAAGCAAATTGTGTAAGATTTTTATGTAAAAACACAGCTGACTCATCAAGTACAACGTGAAGCTCAATCAGAGAGCATCCCACTAAATAGATTCAGCCTGTTTGCATAAATTATAATTGTATGGTTTGGTGTGAAGACCAGAAGAATTAATTATCCATCCTGTTGTTTTTGTAGACTTTCTGTTTATGAAAATTGTAACAATATTTATTGAGGTTAGAAAAACAAAGAAAGACTTTTTGGTTCCATTGATGTAAAGCATATTCATTAAGCATAGGCCCATATAAAGAAAGGAGACAAGACAGGATCTCTCAGAGCGACTAAAGCCTGTATTTCATGTCTTGGAACATCCTGAAGATGATGCTGGTGATGGTGGACTTGCAGTAGCATTTCTGAAAGATAAAATGACTTGCAATGATATTTAAACAACAGAAGCCGACGACTGAGTGGCTCAAGGCAGATTATTGGTCAGGTGTGATAAAAAAATGGTGACTGTAAGAACTTTGACAGTTTGGGAAGGTTGAAGTGATGGAAGACAATAAGATAATAAAGAAATAGAAGAAAATCAAAGAAGAATGGCCAAACATGAGAGAAAAGAAGACAACGCTTCTTTTAGTTTGCACGCTACCACACTGGAAAAAAAGTGCACTTTTTTTACTGCTCCTTTCTTTAATTTACCCCCTTAAACACCAGCCATGTTCCCCTTTCTCAGAAAGCCAGATGAAAGAAACTCTCAGTGAGAGATTGTGTCGAGTTACAGAAGCTAGTGGAACAGCGGCTAACCCACAGTGGCTGTCTGTGAATCACAAACCCTTTCATGTATCAACCAAATTCTTGTTTCCTTGTATCCTTTGGGTCAGGATTAGTCACAGCCTCATCAGTTTACAACAGTGCTGCAGGACCAGGAACAGTGACCTCAGTTAGCTGAGGCCATTGTGTCAAATGAAAGAGATCATACCTCTACAACACTTTCTCCAATTAGGATCATAATTGCTCCCTGACTTGACAAGTTCTCTTTGTAACAGTATACTGTCTTTAATGTATACATATTCCTTTGCACTGATCCAAAACCCTGCAGATACAGTACATCACAGTGGTTTGATGGTTATACAAAACTGTCTATTTAAACTGTCAACCATCCAACAAAGACAGACATGCCAGAAAATAGCACTGAATATGTCTGATCTTGTAACAGTAACTTTTTAATTCAAAGTTAGCAGAGCTCTTGGTTTCTGGGGATTGCAAATGGTAGTGATTAACTCAGCCCGGCCTTTTCTGTTGGATGGTGGAGGGAAAGCTGATTTAGTTGGCACCTAGTTTGTAGCTTTCAAGGATATGCAGCGCTGTGATGATGACCACCGGTGCTGGGATAAGAAGGCCTTTGTTAGAGAAAGTCAGTGTGCTGTCGTCAGAGGTTTGATTGAAAAAAAAGAAAAGGTCTATTTATAGTGTTAGAATAACAACTGAGGCCTCATACCTGGCCCCTCTTACCTTAATGTCTCATCTTTCACACACTTTAATATAAGACAAAGATGGAATAACTGCTGTTTCCAGATTCGGTCTACCTCAAAATGTCATTTCGCCGAACTTCAGTGAAGTGGCATCACTCAACATGTTGCTGAGTGTTAGATTAATCAATGGAAAAGGTTCCAAAGCTTCACATTCATATTGAGTTGCTTTAAAGACTCCATTTTATGATAGGTCAGGATATGCTCCATACTTGTGGTTTGTTTTTTATCCAAACATACCAATCAATTTAGAGGAAGGAAATCCAATCATGTATCCTTGTATTGATATTTATGTTTGAAATGGAAACCAAACAGAATTATACTCAGCATTTCTCCCAGAACTGTAGTACTGTGGTCAGGGGTATTTCTGGAATGTGGAACTGCAGTTCTTGTTCCCGGTTCCAACATTAGCGTCGGTGATAGTGTTACTGTATTCCGGCTCCATTCAGATGCTTAATTCACAGTTTTTGGAGTTGGATTGGGTTTATTTTTGGCAAGCGAAATGACTGGATAATAAATGTATGTTGTTTTTGCATGTTTTTAGCTCTGTTTTCTAGAGTTTCTAGCAATGAGTTACACACAACTAAATTAGTTTTTAGAAAAATTAGCTACCGTAGGCTCCAAATTTATTTTTATTCTGCTGATAGCTAAAGGAGACCCCCCCCTGATGTAGATACAGTGTTTAGCCTGTTGACCTTTAATTAGCCATCCTGTGGCTGTGGAGCAACCTGCACGCCAGAGCCCAGCAGCTCTGGAGGGGGTCTATTGATGGGTAGTGGATGCAGAAGAACAAGCCACACTCACTGCTGAACATCAGATACAAGCATAAATAAAACATTCATGTTACTACTTTAATGAAGTCTCACCCATCGGGTGTGATGATGAAAAATTAATGCGGCTGCTGAAGAAGTTGCTAACCAGCGGGAATGATTAGCAATTCTTTAAAAGCCAGTGTTTGTGATGGTTTGCTAGAGGTTGGAAGATGTAGTGAAACCCATAAAACAAGTCGAGAAACATTCCCAGTATGATGACATGTTTTTTTAAGTCATGTGCGGTTATGCAGACAGATTTATGAGAAGCAAGATGCCAGGACAGTCTCAACACATTTCTTCAAAATTAGCATAAATTCAGAAACACAGATTCCCTTTTGTTGACACAGTTAATGCACAGATGTTAAGTTTAGATGACTTGCTATATAAATATAGAATAGAAAAACATAGAATAGACAAACAGCTGCAAACAAAATGAGAAATGGGGTGTGTGTAACCCAGCCAAGTCGAGCAAACTGAAAGAAATGTCCGCACAGCTACATCTTCGTCTGTCTTTTTTGGCGGGCAAAAAGTTTTTGGTGACTCAATGAAATGTCTTCTGCGCCACCACCAGCACAACAACCTGTGCACAAGAAATGTCAAAATTGTGAGGAACAGTGCGAACACTGAAAGGACAATTCATGGATGGAACTACGTAGCTAACGAGCTATGTAAGAAGATGGCGTCCACATTTTTCATCCTGCCAACAAAGCTCTGATTGTTCTGTTGTTTCTTCAGCGGAAACGACCATCAATGAACACAACTCCAGACCTATTTGAATCACCTGGGATGAGGCTGTGTATATTCCCTCTGTAACTGAAACCACAGAAATCTCACACATGCATTTCCAAAAAGAGGTGGTTGAGCAAGTATAATCACGTCAAATTAGGTGCCAACATCGCACTGCGCCACCTGATCTTTGTAACTACCTTGATGCGTGTGGTACTGTTTGAAGTCAGGAACTGCAGTGTGACCAAGTTTGCCAAATGCAAAATATTATGAATGAAAAGTCAGTATCAACCCCCTCACTTTTCCAAAAGTGTCCACCGGAACAGTGATGATGGCAGGCTACGTGCGAGGTCCCAAACTGGAGCTGTGATATGCTCTGCTGCATGAAAGGGGGGAATCACTGATGCATAAAGAGGTGCCTTTGAAGAGATTTGCAGCACTTCCTTATCTCTCTATGTGAAAGAATAAAGCCTAGACCCTTCACTACCACTGGCTGTCACCCCGGGAACAGGCTGCTGGGAGATTTGTGCCAGATGCTGCGTCTGAAAGCACAGTCGCATCACTAGGACAAGGAGCTCTCATCTCCACTGTAGGGCTGTATGCTTTCGCTGTGTGTATGTGTGTGTGCGTGTGTGCGCCTGTGCGTGCTCTTTGATGTCAGGCAGTACACTGTGTCCCCCAGGTGTTCGACACCACACCAGGGTTGCGTATTGATGCTAGCTTTTTACACCCTCCACTCTCTGAGGAACCCACAGTGTCCACACATAACTTTTATTCAGGGAGTCTTCGGGTCCCGGCTCTCACATTTCCTCACAAGTAGCTTCAGAAAAGCTGAATTTCATTCCCCAAAATGTCACTACATATGCAGAGAATCTGTTCTAAAATGTCTTTGACCCTGTATAATCCTCATATTTTCATATTCAAACCCCAGACAACACGTTTTCTCTGGCGACAACAACATTACATCAAATGGAAATATATTATTTCTCACCCCAAAATCCAGTCCAGTGGACAGATTGGTTTATAGGTCATTTATTACTGCCCGTTTTTATGTTCTCAGAAACATTCAGTCTCATTTCATGGCCCGCCAAGCATGTGAGGGATTAAGGTTGGTAAATGAAGCTGGTTTGTTGTGTCAGAGGTGATTTGGACTCTTATCAGTGGTGGAGCTGCAGATCTACTGGAGGCCTAAGCTGACAGCCTCAATCGAATGGGAAAGCTAATCATGGTGACCACTTTAGTTAGCGTCTGAGGGTATTGTCTGAGTGTTAGGTGCATAATGAGCCACTGTATGCAGAGACTGTCCTAGAAGTATGGCCCTCATTATGTCCCTCATTGTCTCATTTGTGTTGTGAGAGTATTGTGTGAGTCTGTCTCTATTTGCCTTATCTGGAGAGACAGAAAATGAATTTTACTTTTCTCTTTCTGCCCTTAATTCTGTCTGAATCCCCTCTAACATGCTTTGCCTTGTTTATAAATGTTTTACAGGGGTTAAAGGTGCTGTATAACAGTGCAGATCATTACCAAATTAATTTTAAGACTTTACAGTAATCGCTATAAACAAATGATGTCATTTCTCAGAATGAATTTGTAGCACGAGGTGAGGTCTCTCATGCAATCTGCGATTACTTGTTTTATTACACAGAAAAAGTAGAGCCACAGCTCTTTGTGTGAAAGTAGTGCAAGTGGCAACATCCTCTGTGAAAGTGTTGGTATTTATAGGAAATGTGGTCTTCATTTTGGGGAAGGTCGTGTTCCATCAGTCTTTCCTTGTGCTCTTTTACCCAGAACCAGGAGGATGTAAAGAAAGGAAAAGAGGGAAGTAGTTGAGAGCTAGAGACAGAAATGACGATGCTAACACGCTGATGTTTAGCTGGTAACGTTCACCATCTTAGTTTAGTGTGTTTGCATGTTAAGATTTTTCTAATTTCAAACACTAATGTCATTAATTTGGCCTGCAGGCGTTTGGTGAAATAAATGGGCAACATATTGGACAAATTCAACCTGATGATGGTACTAGATGAAAAGTTAAGGTTAAAGTTATAACAATTCAGTTACGATGCAATTCATCCTGAGGGTAGCATGAATACCAAATGCCAAAACCAGAAAAGGAGATCACTAGTCATTTAGATGCATTCGTCTTTGAATCACCAATGTCTGTAAACAAGTTTCCAACCAAATCCAACCAATAGGCGATTAGATTTTTCACAGGATAAGGGATGCAAGAAGTCGGGATCACTAAAATTAGTATGATTCATCCGCTGGGGGACATGAAACGTCTGTATAAAAAGGTTTTTGGAAGTTTTTTGTATGGATCAAAGTGGTGGACCAACTGAGATTTGCTGTCATGTTTCCTTAGTCTTTAATCAATTTAGTGATTTAATTTTTTAAATCATTTTTTTTGTACAGCTGCTTCTTTTCAGACTTTTGAGATATTTGGCTTCAAATTAAGAAAGGGTTTTTCTATATTCCTCAATGTAAGGTATTGAGAACGTTTTGGCACCGAAATTTTGGCATTAGTATTGAAAAAACATCCAACGGTACCCAGCCCTGCTGTGATGACTGGCAAGACGACAGCACTAAAATCAGTTTTTGGATCATAAAGGAGAGAAGGACGTAGGGAAGGAAAAGGAAAGGAATGGAGAGCTTTCAAACTCTAGCATTAATCAAATCACGGAAGTGATCTTTAGTGTGGTTTTATGTAATTGCAGTTAAATGGCAATGACATAATAATGGTTAAATAATGAATAATCCAGCAGCATAGTTGAGGAGTTAATCAGCCATTTAAAATGTAATTATGTTTGTTGTTGAACTGACTTCTGCCTGCCCCCTTCTGTTGTTTATCTCTCTGACAGGCCAGTCATTTGGGGTCTGGTTGTCCAGTCACAGGCCTGATCCTGTCAACACATCCAAATATTCTGGAGTGGTGTGCGTTTTTTCCCCCTGAATGAATTAGCTCTGTATCATCCAGACACAGACAGCAGACAGCCTCAAATGTATGCACACACACAAACCGGCAGCAGTTTTGGTTGCCAGGATCCATAGATCACGGGTCATGTGTGTATGTGCTTTAGTCCGTGCAGCATAAAGTCACAACAGGAACAGATAAGACCGGTCCCAGGTTGGCTTTGGAAGCCAAATCCCCAGCAACCCCCCAGTGCTAATCGGATTAGTTGAAAAGTTAGCAGCATGGCCCCAAAGAGACACAACATTTTTTACATTGACTTCTGTGACATATTTTGCTCTGCAGCCTTCTTAATCTGCTTCTTGTCTCAAATCTGTCTCACATCATCTTTGTCACCGTAAACAACAACTTCAGTACATGATGACCTGTTTTTAACCTCTGCTTCAGGGATGGAAAAGTATCTTTTGGCCGACTGGGTGTGTGTGTGTGTGTGGGGGGGGGTCCGGTCCACCCAGGTGGGGGAACAATGGCGCGCCCGTTGTCTTGAAAGAAATGGTTGGCTGAGCATAGACTCAGGCAGAAGAGGGAGGGACAGAAAGAAAAAAATGAGTTGTGAAAATGATTGGTGCTGAAGTGGGGAGGGGACACGGTGGTGATGGGGGGAGTAGCAGACTGAATGGGGGCAGCAGGGTGGCAACTGGACTCTTAAAGCTCTTTTCATGCTTGGTCTGCTTCAACCAACGCTGAAAACACGCACACACACACAATGACACTGTAGTGCAGCACTTGCTAATTGTTTTTCCTTTCTTTTGAAAACCATTAAATAGTCAAAAACTGGGATATGCCTGGTGTTTTCTTTTGGCCTCAGTATCTGGTAACACAAAATGTATGTTTTCTTACATAATACAGCTGCACAGTGCGCATAAAAGGTGGCCTACAGTAATATCAGTAAACTCAATACTGTAATTCTTGAGACATTAATGTTTGCACCATAGTTTTCTTATTGTGTTTTGTATTCTGTACACTAGTGGAAGTACATTTACTTACCTACTGTACTTAACAGAATAATCTTTTCAGCATTGCACTTCAATTGTCTGACTCATCGACCGTAAAAATAAAAAATATTAAAATAAGAACAGAACCAGAGATATCAAGGAAGATATTTATTCAATTTTTTACTAGTTTATACATGTACTCCACTGCATTTCAGAGGGACTACTCTACTTTTTACTCACAACATTGATCTGAAATCATTAAAAATCACATTTTTAGGACAAAAGATATCTTATTGAGTGACTAACACTCACACCATCTGTTGACCTCCACTGCTAGCGTGTAGAAACCTTTTTTTAAAGTACGTCGTCTCTCTCTTCAGACTCAGGTCTGAATCAAAGGACATTGAACTTTTTCAAGAATAACTGGTTTGCAGAGATACTAAGCTATCATACTGAGAGAAGTCATTGATAGAGGAGGCAACACTGACTATTCTATATATGTGAACCAAAGTCATCAATTAAAAGCTAACTCTAAGCAGGCGAGTGAGGAAAAGAAGGTACCCTAAAACAAGTAAATCCACCAAACATCACACAGTGACATCTGACAGTGTAAGGTGGAGGGGAAGGGGAGGAGAAGTATCCTTTACAATCTTTCATAAAACGAGATTAAACATAGAAACTAGACTTTTTGTGCCATCTTGTTTCTCTTTGTCACTGTGTGAGTTGGCCCCTTCAATGACAGCAGCCAAGTCCAACATGGCTGAAAAAGCACTTGGCTCTCTGAATCAACAGCCCAGTGTCAAACTGGCTAGCCTTCCCATGCCTGCATTCCCCCAATGATGCCTAGGGAACTGATTTTTTTGGCCAAGATGTGGTTTTGTGGTTACAGTCAGCCAGGCAGAAGGGAGATGAAAATTATGCCATGTGGACAAGAAGCCTTTTCTTCTTTGTTCTGCTAACATGGCAGACTGGCTCCAGGTTGGTTTGGGAAGACAGTTAGTCATCTGCCAACCACAATGCAGTTCAGAATTATATGAAGGTCAAGGATCAAAATTAGAATTAGATGGTGTGTTGGTGAGGAACATGACTTTAATACAGTTTTATGTCTTTGAATGGTTCATGAATAATACTGGACCATGGCGCAGTGACTGTTGAAAACATGGAGTTGATTTATGTGTATGTCTGTGTGTTTTCCAGTATGGGCCAAGGTGGAGCTGACTATGTATGAGAGTGTTGAGGTCTACCTGGGTGACTCGGCTCAGATCCCCTGCCAATACAGCTTCACTGATGCCAGCAACGAGCCCAGCTTTGTCATGATCCAGTGGTTTGTGGTGAGTACTGCTGGACCCGCTGCGAAAACTGACACTGCCTGTCGGGAACTATCCACCCGTGCATATATGGAGTAGGGCTACCCCCTTAATTTGAATTATGGCCAGGGCATACCGAGCTTTTTATTTCCTGGAAAAAAACAGGATAAACAGAATATTTATACAACATGTTACAAAGTGATTTAGAAGTATAATAAACGACACACACAACAGTGGTTATTTCAGTGTTTCAGCAGGTCTCTGTTCCTCCACTGACATCAGAAGAAATCATTACACTTCAGGGAAAACAAGCAGAGGCATTACATCATACAGCAAAGGCCAGATAATTAATGAGCAAGGCACTTGTTTCAACCGTCATCTCGTGACAACTGTAATGACTCATTAGCCAAGACCCAAAAGCATAACTCTCAGTAGAAGGAGTCAAAACAATGTTAACGGAAATGACGATACAACATGTAACCAGTCACAACAGGGAAGAGGTTAGAAAGCTATGGCTAGGATGGCTTAAAGGACGATGGACAGAGCAGGAATTGGTGGGAACACAGCGAGGTAAACTGCTGCTATGACTGAGGATCTGGAATGACGAGTCAATTAGTGTCTCACAAGCAAAATGGACAGAAGAAATTTGCACAAATTAATAACTGTCTAACTGAAGATCTGTCTGATTCAACTCAGCAGGCGTCAGTAATTGATTGATGGATGGATCACATTGTTCGTTTGTTTTGCAGAAGTCAGTCAGAGCAGCACGTCAGCATGTCCGGGGAACAAAACCCCTCTGAAAGTAGAGACAAATGGCTCAATCCGTCAAAGTCATTTGAGCATGTGAGAGGAAAATACCCACCAGACACAAGTTTCTTTGATATTTACCTGCTCGACATGTGGTTTCAATCATACCTGGAAGCAATAGCCAATATCAACCAAACACACAAGCAACTGTTTCCGCTGATTTAACCCTAAAATATTGTCCAAGATGTCAGAGTTCAGTGCAAGGTGAAGTGTGCCCTAAATGTGTCTTCTCCTGCAGAGAGCTGTAGGGAGTAACACACGGATGCGGATCTTCTACGGCGATCACAATGAGCAGATGGTGGACAACAACACAGACTACAGCGGTCGCATCGAGGTGACTTCAGACCAGCAGGGAACTCGACTCACCATCCAAGATGTCCAACTGTCTGATGAGAGGGAGTTCTTCTGCCAGGTTAATGGGCTGGCTGCCGGCTACGCTGAGGGCAAGACCCACCTCAGAGTGTTTGGTAAGGAAGACCACAAAACACAATCTCCGTGGCAGACAAACCATGATTTAAAGAAGGATTCAGTGTCTTATTATTATAAATTATTTTCCTGATTCAGCTCCTCCAGAGGCTCCACTGATCGAGGGTGTCACTACTGGTATATCTGTGACCAATGAGGTACCGTCAAAGGTGGGTACACTTGATCTTTTATCCACAGCATTTGTGTTCCCCATTTACTGCTGCTAGATAATAGAGATTTATCAATGTGACTCATCCAGGTTGCATCGTGTGAAGTTCGTAACGGCTTCCCTAAACCCAACATCACCTGGTACAGGAACAGCATGCCATTGATGTCCACACCAGGACGTAAGTGCAAACAGTATATGGGCCTCTCTATAGTGTTTCCTTTGGTTTAAATCCAGGCTTTGACTTCGCCCCATTTCATTTCAAGTCTTAGCATATTGATACAGCGCTTGAACAGGGAAGCCTTTCCACACTCATCAGTAAAACAGTAATATCCTAAAGTACCTCTGAACCGGAGCCAAGAATTTCCCCGTCCACAGAAAACGGAGATATTTTTAGCAACACTTGGCTCGAGGGATGTCGATTGGTTTGTCAGTCCACCCATTTGTTCCAGACTGAAACATCTCAACAGTATTGTATACATTGCCATGAAATTTGGTATAAGCATTCATGTTCCCTGAAGGGTGCAGAGTAATAACTTCAGTGATCCCCACGTAAAGAATAAAAATTGCTTTAATCTGGTACTGGCTGTGGTCCATTGTTACATATCTACGTTGTCTTGTTCATACTGCAGATGTGAATTTGTTGATCCTGGTGACCCGGGAGCCCAGTGGCTTCTACTCTGTCCAGAGCACACTGGAGTACAAGGTGGTTAAGGAGGACAAGGATGCCTATTTCTCCTGCGAGGTCAGCTTCTTTGTCCCGACAGCCATCAGGACAGTCGAGTCCAACAGCATCAACATCACTGTTCACTGTGAGTCGAGCCTTTTTATATTTCTGCCATGTAGGCCTCAACCACTGACTATAAAAGTTGACATTTGTATCACATCAAACTGCTCAGAGGCCAAGCGAAACTCATAAAGTTACACTTGCCGCTCAGTTTTTATGTTACAAATTCCACTTCTTCGTGTATAAATTAAACTGCTGAAAGCGTTAAAACTGTTGATTTGTATTGAATCCTATCCTCCTGTTTTTTAGTGCAAATTATTTGTCTTACTCACTTATTTTATTTGGCTGTAACAGATGCTAATGTACAGATCAAACTTGCACACTGCCAGTAGAATATTCATGAGACGCCCACATCAGGAACAACAACCAATGAATCCACAGGAGAGCTGATGATAAATTGTTTGTGTCTGTGAAAAACACAGCACTTGATTGAAATTATTTTGTATTGGTAAAAATGTTTATGTGCAATTCAAACTGGAAGCCAGTGTCTCAGGAGGATGTCTTAGCCTAGAAAAAATATGTATAAAATCTTCTTTAACTTTAGAGGGAACTGTATGAATCTTGTTATTGTCAATCATGCTGCATTATTTAAAGTTTAACGGACACATTATTTGTCTTTTGGTCCAATCGTTTGAAACAGTTTTGTAGTGATACTGTGGCAGACAGAGCCAAAAACAGTCTGTGCTGTCAGCATTATGTAAATGGCCTTGTAAAGTGACTTTAGCTGAATAAGCCTGCTTAATTTGATTCTGTGTGTGTGCATGTGTCCAGACCCCACCACCATGGTGGAGCTGTGGAAGGAGTCGCCCCAGGGCTTGGTCAAAGAGGGGGATACTGTGGAGCTACGTTGCCAGGGTGATGGCAACCCCCCGCCGTCCTTCATTTTCAACAGAGAACAAGTAAGAATGGAAGGCATTTTCTCACCCTAAAAGTCCCCAAGAGAGAATGGGTGACACACAGGAGACATGTAGGGAATGTTTTTGATATGCAGAGCTCACAGGGCCCCATGTAGACATGAGTGTGCAAGGTCTATGAAGGCTCTGTCAGCTCTGACCCTGCAGATCCGAGCTGGGGTCTGAGACCGGAGGCCACACTGACAGGGCTCATGGACAGGACTCATTCCCATATCAGACACACATCCATTGTATGTGTAGACAATACAAAAACTCAGCTGACTGCCAACTCCTCCTAACTAGGCAGTCAGGGGCATATGGTCATGACTTACGAGATGCATTTTTTGAAAGACAAAAATTACAATCTCGATCTTATCATTTTTAGACATCATCTTATGTCATAGAGAGAGCCAAAGAGTCCAAAATGGAGGAAGCTGAGTTGCACCATTTTTTTTAACCTCTTCTGCTCTATAAACAGGGGATGGCTTACAGACAAGAGTTGATGGTAAAAATACATGTTTTGAATAGACTGTGTGAATTTATTGTCCATATAGTGACTGAGCCAAGTCTAAGTTTTCTAACTTACATTTAGCAAGCTTGCTAACTCTTAAATTCTTGAAGAAACCAACAGGGTTTAGGTATATATTTATGTGGTGAGTGTGAAAGTGTTCAGAGATCTGCATTATTATTTGACCTTAGGGAGGAACTGGAGCAGGGGCGTCCAAACTTGTATACTTGTCAACCCTCCTCACAGAGACTCCGATGTGTCAGACTCAGATGTCCGTAAAGAAGAATACATGTTTCTTACAGAAAGTTTTGAAGAAAAGAGGCATGCATTTTGTAAAATCTGCCGCGTTTACATAAAATACTCCACTTTGGTTTTGAAATCCTCCCCGATTTTAAGGTCTCAAGGTTAACAAGTATGGCCAAAAGCAAACACTATTGAATCAGGATTAGAAGAACAGGAGCCATCTGTGGCATCATCTTGGATTTTGTATTGTATTGATTAGATTCAAAATGGTACTAGGATCCAAAGTTGCCTTCATTGACTTACTTCCTAATTTATTTTATTGATTTTGAATTGTTTTTCTCTTTCTTTTGTTTTTTGTTGTTAGAAACATCTCCGGGTCAAATTGAACAGTACATTGGGCCCACTTTGAGGGTACATACCATTGTCATTGTCATGGTATACCACCAGTTATATTTTGAGACATGGTATATATGCACTGTTAATCCTCTGGAGATGATCGCTGGAGCCAGTTTCATAGCAATCCATCCACTAGTTGCCACGTTATTTTACTCTGGCTGAATTGACATGAAAATCAAAGGAAAAATGTTTTTACTTTCGAAGTGGGTTTGGATATTACGGTTAAACATTCAGGATTTGTTTAAATCCTGTCTGCGTGTCACCACTTGTGTTTCTTGGCCTAATGGACTTCAGTGTAAATTGTGTCTTCAGATCTCAGGAGTGAAACTGGTCAGTAAAATGTCACCCCGGTGGCTGAAACTATGAAAGGAAAACCACAATTGTCAAAACAAATGAAAATGTTCTGTAACCCACATCAGCCTCTGACAATAAAGTCTCAGATGTCATGACAAAGTTGGAAGTAAGTTCATGTACATTTGGGAAAAATATAATTTTAAACCAAAGCAGGATTATACCCATAAACTCTTTCTGCCAAATCAAACTTAAGGAAGTAAGTCATTTTTTCAGTGTAATCATAAAGTCTGCAGCTGTCCCCCCTTGGACTAACCTCTGTGACCTGTCTTGAAAATACAGCATGTCTTGGAACATTCACCGTAAAAGCACATCTGATAAAGAAACAAAGAACATACTCTACTTTCTGCCATCGCCCTCACATGATCGCAGCTTGGATTCAGATTACAAATGAGCGTATTTGTTGCAGGATATGGATGTGGACTTGGAGAGCAACGGTGATGTGTTGACCCTGTCACCAGTGTCACGAAAACACAGCGGCATCTACCAGTGTCGCCCTCTGGACTACACCGGATACACCGAGGTCAAAGGAGAAATGCAGCTCACTGTGCACTGTAAGGAATGAGCACTGAATCTCACACACACAGACACACAGAGAAAAACATATATATACTATATGTACATACACACTTACGGATAACATAGCATACTGTATATCTGAACTGGTTTGAAGACAAACAACAGGAGATGTAAGAGGTCAAGCTAGCTGTTTCCCCCTGCTTCCAGTCTTTATACTAAGCTACGCTAACCACGTCCTGACTCCAACTTTGTACTTAGTGCACAGACATGTCATCAACAGGTCATCTCGATCTCAGAAAGAAAGTGAATAATCACAGAAGAAGTCTCCCATTGAATTAATCCCAGCCCAACCTTGTGACAACGTGTTTCCTGTGTCTTGTTTTGGTGTTGTTTCGTCTGTTGTGCTCAGACTTGGACCCAGCTGTGGTGGTGCCTAAAGACTCAGAAGTCATGCTCAAAGGAGAAGAACTGACTGCAACCTGCAACGCTCTGTCCTCCCTGAAAACATCCACTGTCTGGTACAAGGTATGTACACATTAGTACAGATTAGACTAGATTAGATTTAGAAATCTGGTAAGCAGCAGGCAGTTACTGAGTCTGCTGCACAGTCTGTGAAGGCTGTGTTTAGACACAGTGGTCCATTGTGTTTGAGCTAAATATACCTTAACATGAGCATGTTAACATGCAGTTGTAATGTTTACTATGTTCACCATATTAGTTTAGCATGTTAGCATGCTAACATTTGCTAATTAGCACTAAAAACAGTACAGCTGAGGCTGGTTAGGATGTCATTAGTTTTGCAGGTATTTGATCATAAACAGAGTATATTGTGTGTGTGTGTTTGTGTGTGTAGGATGGGCAGCAGGTTGGTAAAGGGAACACATTGCACCTGAAGGATGCCACCTATGAAACAACAGGAGAGTACGTGTGTGAGGTGACCGTTCCCTCCCTGCCCGCCCTACACACAAGTGGCTCCGTTCACATCATTGTTCAAGGTCAGTTGTCCCATCACCTTCCAACAACTTCTCTTTAGCTGTGATGCCAAAAGAAGCTTCCACATAAATACGAGAATACATTTCTAGAGTTTGACTTTTGCATTAAACATGTAGCTAAAGCTGAAAGGAAATTCATGTTATTATTAAGTTTCCATCCACCTTTACATGCAGCACTCAAATGTCTTTTTTATTTCTTCTTATTTATTTATGCAGTTTTTTCTTGTTGGCTCTTAGATATGTGGTCATAGTTTTGCTGCAGGTATCTTGGTTCTTCTTCTTGGTTTTGAATGGTCTCTCTATTGACTCTGTTTCTGTGTGCTCCAATTTGGTTAGCCTGATGAAAGACCTGCTTCTGTTAATGCAAATATCAGGCAGGTGAAGATTGGAATCCGTCCTATAGAAAGATGTGTGCGGTCAAAGACTTATATGCAGCTCTTTTCCCTTTAAAAACCTACCAGAAAAGAGGAGAACTGTGTCCTTTCAAGTCACTGAATGGCTTTTAATGTGAAACATCTTGGCATGAAGTGAACTGAACTGAATTATTTATTTGTGAATTTAAGTTTTTCTGTCTAAAAGAAAAACTCAGCAGCAGAGTGTATGACAGTGTAAGTCTGTTATTGTGCTTGACTAATGTGGAAATGTACAATATACTGAATTTATCAAATTAAAACAGGACCCGATCAGAAAACAGACTTGTTATTCAAATATGATGAACTACACTTTTTTATTTACAGTACATACACTGAATACTGTGTGCGTGCGTCTAGGTGGTCCCCAGCTGGTGGGTGTGGAGCAGGAGGTGCAGCTGGAGGAGGCAGCAGGGAGGATGGTGAACCTGAGCTGTGAGGCTCAGGGCCATCCACTGCCCAGCATCTCCTGGAACATCATCGGCAGCCAGGTATCCAGTCTGCACTGTATCACAGTACAAACTTCACAGTGGTCTCCATTAGATGCAGTTCATCATGCAGTAGAAGCTAGATTTGTTTTGTAGTGATGCTCCTGTAACAGTTGACATGTGAAGATGATGAGATTGGAATTAAAGTCCTGCCGTCAGTGCGGTGGTGGAGTCAAATGAAGTTCTTTACACTGACAGTGAAAGCATGAGTGTTTGTGGATTGATTCTAGTCGATAATTATAGTTAGGAACAATATTCTTTGTAACATTAAAGGGCAACTTTGGTGTTTTCAACCCCTTTTCACATGTTTTTGTGTTTAAGTGTCTAATAGGGGCAACAATTCTTGAAACTGGTCCAGTATTGAGTGAGCCGTGAAATGGGCTGCAATGTAATCCTTTTGGGCAATTGCACACCGTCAATATGCATCCACTAAAACTGTTTAACTAGAAACAGACGTTCTGTTCAAAGCCACCAGATTCCATTTACCAAAACAGTAATTTTACCTTGCAGAAAATTAGAGTTGCTGGTCTCCTGCTCCCTGTAGTATTTCTGCTGCTAAACAATGACAAACATGAATGCATAGAAATAAATAACCAAAATGAACCTGGACTCCTGATGGTTATTATTATTCATTTAAAAAACATGCATGATCTGCATTGTAGTGAAATAAAATATATAAAAATGTGGTGACGACGAGCTTATAGCCTTTTATAGATTTTCTAGTTGTGAGGATCAGCAGTATGCTTTGTGAGCTTCATTTTGCAAACAGTTAATATTCACTGATGTAAACGTGTATGATGTTCTCATCAACAAGGTGCGTGTGTCTCCACAGAGCTGGCATGAGGTGGTGAGCAAAGCAAACGAGCACATGACTCACAGCGTGGTGTCAGTCAAAGTCACCTCGGACATCAGCGCTCTGTGCAACGCTTCCAATGACATGGGCACTGAAGTCAAGGCTTTCAGCATCAAAGCCAGTGAGTCTCTGTTTCACTTGCACTGGAAAGTCTGTATGAGTGGATCATGCTGTGGGTTTGATGAAGACTGCACTGACATTTGCATTCAAGCAATGGAAATCAGGTTCATACTGTTGTTTTTTTTTTTGTTGTTTTTTTTTTTTTTTTTCATCTTTTAGCCATTTAATTCCAGCCTTTATTCCAACATGACAGCACTGTTATGGAAAAGGCCACAATGCTCATGCAATATTTGGCTTCTGGTACAGTGAAGGAGCTGCGGTGAGTGAAAAAGTAAGAAGAGTGTTCTCTGCTCCCTCACAGGCTGCATCAGTGATGGAGTTTCAAACTTAGTTTGACTTTGAAGCTTTCATTAATGCCCACCATGAGCGTGAGGTTTGCTTGCCCTGCTTCTCACAGTGAATTCTCTCATACATTTCTCACCAATTTCATAATTTATTAGAGAATTTTTTTGCCTATTTTATAATGTTAGACTCTGTACAAGCCTAAAATGAAATGATGAAATTGTATGTATTCCGATTTGCTCACAAGCTCACAAATTTCTTAGGTGAAAAATATTATGGAGGGAGTGTTTGTGTGATGACTGTAATCTTAAGATTCACACATCATAAATCTTAATTTTATGGCCTATTTTCTGGTGTCAACATACAGTGTGTGAGCAAATAAACTTAACATCCAAACTCCAACTTAACATCTTTCCGTCAACACCTTTGTTGGTCATTTACGCAGAAAAGTGTGGCAAAGTATGTTAACACATTTTCTCCATCAGCTTCGTACTCTGAATAATGAACACAGTATTATCTGACAAAGTTTTGGTTATTTGACTTTGGATATTGTTGGTTTGATCGCCATGCATGCAACAATCAGGATTTAGCAATCTGAATCTGATGACTTATAACTTTAACTTTATTTTTTGAGAGTTACATTTTTTATGACTCTATTTATAACTTTGGATCTTATTTAGTCATGAATATTAAAATTTAAAAATGTTAAAATATATACCAATAGCTACGTTTTCAGGACACTGTTTTCGCTTTTTAACTTTTCACTAGTTAGATTCAGTGCATGTCCCTCACATTCATCATGGCCATTAATTAATTCTTGACTTGCAATATCCATCACTGATGCAGCCTGCGAGAGTTTTCAGCTCACTGCTGCCATGAAGACAAAAAGTGACAAAAAGCCGCAGCGGTTCCCAACCTTTTTGGCCTGTGACCCCATAAAATGAAGCAATGTCCACCTGTGACTCCTCATAACAGGGTATGACCACAGTGCAGGCATTAATTGAGTTTCATTTTGTACCAAAATATTTAGGTTTTATCCCTTTGATCATCTCGTGTCTCCTCCGGGATCCTGACCCCCCAGCTTGGGAAATGATCCTTTAGCAGATGAACAAAAGCCAGCATTGTTAAGCTCTGTTCCCCTCACACCTCCAGAGGAATATGGGATAGTTTGTAATTACTAAAGCATCTGCGATCAAATGAAACATGAGAAGTGTGTGTTTATGTTGGGGGCCCACTCTAAGTGTTGTTCTACTTGTTCACAGTTCCCAGGGTCACTTCAACTGCTCCCTTCTCTCCTGGTAAGATTATCGCCATACAGTCGCCTTTTTCCCTTTTTCCAACTAAAAGACTCTCTTCTGTCTCAGTGTTCACGCTTTAGACTAAGTTCTATCTGTGACAATGAAGGGTTGAAGGACTGTATACATTATTTATAATTTTCATACAGGGGCTCTATACCAGGACTGTCTTTGGTTCACTGGCAGATCTTTGGGATGGCCTGTGGGCATATTAAATATTCTGTTTGATACAGAGAAAAAAATAACACCAGCAAATTCAAGCACACCAACAGTTATAATGCTACTGCAGTAGTAAAAGCAGTATTTGTATATCCCAGAATTTTTGCAACAAACATAAGTAAGAAAAGAGTGTCTCACTTTTATTGACTTTTCCAGACAGACTTGTGTTTTATAGTGGATTTTTACATACCAAGTGAAATTGCAGTGAAGTATGAAGAGGGGCATTATTATGGGGCAATTTTCTGACTTTATCTGAACAGTCACTTCATACCATTAAAGTCTTCACTAGCCTGTGGGGAGTACAATGAGCAAATAAAGGGCATTTCAGAGGGCCCTCCCCCTCCACACCCATTAAAACGACAATAACAAAAAAAAAGAAACTATGTAAAAAATTTGTCGAGTAGAGTGCTCTGTTGCTCCCACGATATAAATATTTGGTCACTCTCCTAATTGTTTACTGAGCTTATTAGAGGCCATTTTAAACATGTATACAGGCGCTCAGAGTAGAAGTTTCTACAGTGGAGGATCTACTTTAAGAATGAATTGCATCACTGTTTTATGACACTCAGGACCACAAAATGAACGCTGTCTTTAGTCTGTTTCTCCATTTTTGTGCATTCAGCACATTCAGAAGGCTGATCTCAATAATTGAATGCAGGAGAAGCAAATAAAATCCTAAAAATAGCATGGCTTGTATGTCACACGAAAAGCTAAGCATAACTGTGTCCCAAATGGGGTATGGTAAATGTAATTAAATATGGGGCCCATACTTCTGTCGGAGCAGCAGCATCAACCTGAAATTCAATCACAGTCCAGGCAGAGGGGATTATTAATTTTAGATCTGGAAATGTTTTTTTACTATATACTACTATTTTACCTTAATAATCATAAAAGATCGATCATGTCATGTCTGAAGAGGCTTGCAGACATTTCAGATAAAACTGGGTTGCTTACATTTACATTTAGTCATTTAGCAGAAGCTTTTATCCAAAGTGACTTACAGAAAAGGGAACAATCAAGGTATAGTGCGATAAGAAGCGTTAGTGCAGTAATAAGTGCTAGTGACAATTCTTTAAGGTGTAGATTTGTCGTGTAGTGCTAGGAGAGAATGTACTCTCTGAAGAGCTGGGTCTTCAGGAGTTTTTTAAAGGTAGAGAGGGACGCCCCTGCTACAAAGTCTAATGTCACACTATAGTCCTTTCGCACTGAGGACATTTTGATCCTAACTAATGTTATTAGTAACACTTTTGTACTTTTCCTACCATGACCAGCAAGAATGTCTGCTGTGAAAGAGACCTGTAACACAAGATTTGAACAGTAGTCAGCCTCCACCTCTTTTGCATCAATGTAACATAAATTATTCAGTCTAATGATAATGTTACGCACAGTCAAAAACTACAGTTCAGAGGAGGGATCATTAATATGTTGTATGTGGAACTGTCAAAAGAAGCTAAATCAGTGTTGGGGTAGAAATAATGGAGATCATATTTCTTTGTTTCTTTTGTCTTTTCATCCTGCTCTGACGTCTTCTAATTTGAAATGATTTAATGCAAAATGAAGTCCCAGCTCTGCTAAAGTTAATATATTCTATCAAAGAACATCCACAGGCTTCCCAAAGCTACCATCATCTCTTCTGCTTTCTGATTTTGTAACTGAAATATAACAAATTCAAATGGCCACTTCTATTCTATTCTGTTCTTTGCTTCTATGTGTTTTTGTTTTGCTCGCTGGTGTGTGTATAAATGTGCTGCTGTTTTGTTTTCTGCACCACAACAATGAACCGACTCATATGGTTAGGAGAGTTCATTGGGAAAGTTAACGTCATGTGGGTGAGGTAGAGGTTTGAGGGGCTCTCCTATAGCTGCAGCATCAGTTCTTTAAATGAGCTGATATATAACAATGAACAACATCAATTTGGGATTAAAGCAGACAATGACAATGTTTGAAATACCATGGCTCTACCATCATCATCACTCACACAAATGGCAGTAAACTGACAAAATGACTAAGCTGGCAAAATGAACTGTAATTAATCCGTGAGAATACACCACTGCACAGATATGCCTTTGTGACTGTCTGATGTCATGCATTTGATAATAAGTAAGCGCAAAAGAATATCATGAGTTACTATAGGAATATTTCAAAACATTTTAGTGAATTGAAATTAAAAAGATGAATTCAAAATGCAAAAAGACACTTCAAGGTCACTAAACCATCCTAGATACCTTCTCAGTCCTGATAAGAATATTATACGGGGCTTCAAATGATCCTGTAGTAAATGTTACTGGTCGCCTCTCACAAACTGAACCAGCAGACTAAAAAGTTAAAGTGTCTTTTCATTCTGGATGGATTATGTAATCTAAATAAAATCAGTTATTAAGACTTTGAGTCACAGATGCTGTGCAAAACAAATGACATTTTTCTGCAGTCCTGCAACTTTAATGACACTGAAAAATAATGGATATAATTTCACGCTCAGCTAATTATTTATTATGCATGAGGAAATGGACTTTGTTAAATAAGCCACTTAAGAAACAGTTTGTATAGAACAGATGTTTCCTTATCCTTATTTTTAAAATGGCATTCCAGTCATTAAGAATTGCACTTCCACAAAATTAGGGGATTTGCAAGAGACAGATTAAAACTAGAATACTTGAAATAAGGATTTAGTTTATCGTCCGAGTGAAGTCCATAAAAACTTTATCCTACACTTCCCATAATGCAACCACTATCATTTTATGTTAGACCTTTCTGGCCTGATAAATGGCCAAACATCACAGGTCTTTTAAACTTCACACCCCTGGTTTGTTTTGTCCCTGGAGATCACAGAAAACATTATACAAGTGTTGCAACAAGCGAGTAGTGAACTGTGGGAGGTTAAAAATAGACACAATGTGGTGTTTCAAATCTGAACTGTGTCCAGTAGCTGCAAGCTATACTATATCAATTTATAATGAACTGCCGATATCGTGATCAACACTAACGTGATTGGTCTTTCTGTCTCTGTCTGTCTGTTTGTGTAGCTGAGGGCAGCGGAGTGATCATCGTGGTGATCATACTCTGTCTGCTGCTGCTGGCCATCCTCGGCAGTGTTCTCTACTTCCTGCATAAGAAGGGGAAAATCCCTTGTGGACGCTCAGGGAAACAAGAGATGTGAGTATTGTCTTCTACTATGTCTGACTGCCATGTCAACAAAACAACACTTTTTTAAAGGATAAATCTGAGGATACTTTTCTTATTCCATAAAATAATTACATTCCCGTAGATCTTGATGCAGGAATGTTGAAAACAAACTGACTTAAACCTGGATATAATAACACAGCAGACAAATGTTAAACTTGAACTTGTGTTGAAAGAACAAAGGCGTTTTTAATGATATGTATTTGCATAACAAGGCCCACTGCGGTTACCTGGGTTTTTTGTCAAATTCCACACGTGCTGACCTCTTGTTTCTGTCAGCAGCACCAAAGAGAAGACCACCAAAGATGATATTGTCGTGGAGATGAAGACCAACACAAAGACTGAAGACGCCGTCCTCCTAAAGGCTGTCAACGGAGACAAAAGGGGCCCTAATGAGCAGGTAACTGTTGTGGTGAATGAATATGATGTCATTATTTCACAGCATAAAAAAGCGGCCCCAAAGCAGCAAGAGCTGCAGTGTTCACTACACCCCCACAACAGGCAACATCCACACAAGTTTGTTCTGTTTAAGTTGGTGGAGTTTAAATGTTTAAAAAGTTTTCCTGAGGGAGCACAGATGCATGTCAGGAAGTGCAGAGTTGGCTCACTTACTTGATGAACACAGAAGCTGTTTGAAATTTGGTTTGTAATATATTTTGGGGTAATAGCAGAAGCTTTTTTATCAATTATTTAATGGTTATAAATCAACACACACCAGCTACTAGCGTGCAGAAAACCAATTCCAAGGATTTTAGGGCATCTGGATGTGTTACAAACAGACAGGAGTTAAAATTCAAAAGTGTTTGTGACTTAAAGGGATACTCCATGTTTTTCAGTATTATCTCCAGTGCTCCAGCCTTTTATATTTACAGATGGCGGAGTCCGCCATGTGAGCTGCCATGTTTCTACAGTAGACCACAAAAGACAAACCAGACATTCTAGATAGGGTGTTTTGTGTTTTTTGTGCATTTCTTGACCATTGTAGTCTCTCCTTCACGCTAGGGAAGACAGGGTGAGGCATCGGGGTGGAAATCTACACCGCCAGATGTCTCTAAATCCTTTACGCTGGTCTTTTAAAGGGATAGTTCCACATTTTGGTAATATGCTTATTCCCTGTCTTGCTAGAGTTAGATGTAGAATTAGATGAGAAGATCCCACTCTCATGTCAGTACGGTAAATATGTAGCTGGACCCAGCATCTAGTTAGTTTAGTGAAATACTGGAAACAGTTACCCCTTTGGACCACTTGGGTTTCGTTTTTGTAGCTTTGGTCATCATTTGTATCAGTTATGATAACGTGGTAATTGGTGAGATCTGGGAGCTTGGCAACAAAGTCTAACGGGACAGTACAACAAAACATGAGCAGTCAGACGTGTTTTCATACTTTCCATCTGTCAGTTAGCTATTTTAACTTAAGAGGGGTTGTGTTCAGTGTATGGATACACTTCCATGCACACAATCTCACTACTTAAAATAGTACTACTGCTGTGTTTAATAAACTCAAAGGAAAGGATCCCACGTACAAACAGCTGTAAACAGAACATCAGTATTGACATTTCAGCAAAACCCTTGATTATTTGGTAAACACATCTATTAATCATACCCATTACAGACTCTAGAGAGTCTGTGCATCAAAAAGTGTGTTTTGATTGACTTTTTAAACTGTAATAGTTACAAAATAGTTGAGCAAAGCGAGAAAACTGAACATATGTATGTATGAAAGGTGTTTGGTGATTTTGGAGAGCTCTGTGTGTGTACACCTGTCAACTAAAGCCACAAAATTGTGTCTATTGTGCACACTGTGATGTTAATGGACAAGTTTCGGTGCTGAAATGTGAAGATAAGCCATACGTTTGTGCCAAAACGGTGACAGTTGGCAACTCAGAATACTCTCTTAGTGCACAGGAAAACTTTCCCAGGAATACTACGGTTATTTGCAGTAGGTCAGATATGAAGCAGCACATCAGTCAAAAGTGTGATGGATGGATAATAACTTCATCACTCCCCTGGAGGTTTGTTGACAACATGTCTGATCGTCTTGCTGCTCATGTTTAGTGCCCCACTTCACTTCTTTTGACCATTTTTGCTGCATTTCCAGATCCCAGCGATGTTTTTTTATTTCTCGTAGAAATCACACAAAAAATAGCAAGTTTGGAAGTATTTCAGCTGCAAGGTCAGAGTCCTCACTCAGGGTGGTTCAGTCTGACAAAGAGAAAGTAACACAGGGTTGTACGGTTCTTGCCCTGACCTTGGCATGATCGTGGAGCTTCCTACTTGATTATGAGTTCAACGGAAGTTCAGTTGTAATCCTGACAAGGAGGTCCTCCCAAACGGACGAATAGACCTTTATCATAGCTTTGCAAGTTAAAGAAGAACTCCCCATAGGAACTCATATGAATAACAGTCAGCTATACCGGACATAATTTTACTAAGCCAACTGTTGGCTGACCCTTGTAACGAGGCACAGCTATGAGGGAAGACAAGTGTTTCAGCACTCTGAATTATCATTTTACAGACATTTATTAGTGCTGTTGTTGTCTTTCACTGTCAAATGAAGCCACGCATCAGACCGTACCTTTCTCTCCACCATGATCCACTCCTTATTGCAAGTGCTGGAAACAGCACGAATTTGACGTCACTGTCTTGCAACAAATTGGACAAGCCGGTTCTCTATACCCATCTCTCGCCAAAACTACAAAAAATAAGACCCAAGTCTTCAAATTGCTGTTCATTTGTCATGTGTAGTATCTGAATTTGTTCATGGTGTCCTGTGTGTGTACATGCAGATATGAAGCTGGTGTTTACACTGATGTCCTCCTCTGTCCCTCCAGTAAAGTCCCACGATGTCGCAGCAGTGACGTTGTTGTGCAGCGGGAGGCAGGACACATGAAGCCAGCAGTCAGTGTGTGTGTGTGTGTGTGTGTGTGTGTGTGTGTGTGTGTGTGTCTGTGTGTGTGTGTGCGTGAGTGAGTGAGTGTGTGTGTTGGAGCAGAGGAGGCAGAAGACACGCTCACTGATCTGAGTCCTGCAGAGTAACACCACCTCACAGTCTGGACATTCCCTCATCGTGCTTTGTTCTCTGCAGATTTACACAGCACCACACAACCACATCCACACACACATCCACCCACACACACACACGAGTATGGATGTACTGATGTGTATTTTCTTTTGAATGAATGTTTGCTTCCTCGACATTCAGTTCGTCCATTTGTTTTGTACCATTTCCTCAAACTGTGTTCAGCTGTTAGCTGTTGTTCGGTGTGTGTATGATGGTGTCTCGTGTGCATCATCACCTTTTTTTTTTTTTTTCCTTTTTTTTTATGAAAGTGTATATATTATATATATTTTGTTATTTAAGATATTTTGGCACTCAGATTTTCATTTCATGGTAGCGTCTGGGTCATGTGCATGTTGATCCGTGTTCATGCGTTCAGGACAGGATATGATGTCAAGAGACCAAACGCTAGCTGTTCCTCCGAGGCAGCTCATTACTGTTGGTTCACAGTCACACTGAGAGAAGGCTTGTCAGCGTGTTTGCTTCAATATTTGTACAAATTGATGTTGTGATTTACCAAAAAATAGTTGAACACTGAGGCGTTTCCTCTTAGACCAGCAGGAGGCACTAAAGCTTGAAACGCAGGATAATCAGAACAGTAATAATCTCGATCAAACCAGTGTCGATCACGCACACTGGCAGCCTTCTTTTGCAAACTGCTGTCAAGCCCTTGTACTGTTTGTAAATACATGTAGTGTACAGACCTGCTAGTGGTGGCCTTGGACTGTTACTGAAGGAGAAAAGGTCAAAGTTTAGTGATCTGCTGTGCCTGTTTTGAGAATGCATCATACACTGAATTTGTTTTTCGTTTCTTCGGTTTGCTCTGTGTGTTTTCTTCGTTTCCACTGAGAGCTAGTTGGGCCCGAAGTGTTCCAGTGCTGCAGTGTGCATGTTTAATGTGTTTACTAAAGATATCACATACAATACTGCTGACCATTCAAAGGTTTTATAGATTTTTTTTACCATCCAGGCAGCTGTAAGTTTGCTTCAGACTTGCTTTACTTAGATAATCCATCAGAGGGAACACAGACAATATTTGGTTGGTTATTTCAAGTCTGCTCTACATTAACATGAAACTATCATGAATCTCTAACAACAATAAGCAGATGTGGATGTTACTCTCTGTGATGGATTACTGAACTCCAGCAAGTTTCAAGGTGTTTTCTTTTTTCAAACACGTGACACGAATGTAAAGCAAAGGCTGTAGAATACATACAGACATACATTTAACATGCATCTACAGCTCTCCACAGTTTGTCATGTGTTATCACTACATTCACATGACCGAGCCAAACATGAGAAATCCATGACTTTGATTCATCTTTGTAAAAACGCAGAAAGTTGTTTACCGAGAATCCTTAAAGACTTGTTTCATCTGGATCAACAAAATATTCCATCCCCTGCATTATTAGGTCATGTCCTAAGATGCAGCATGACAAACACATTGCTCTCTTTGATCTCTTTGATCGACAAATAGAAACACAAAAAGAAAATTAATTCATTTTGTATTACACAAAAGAGACTTCATTTCTGGACACCATCTTGGGGAAATTGGGTTAAAAATCTCTAAAAAGAGTCTTGAAATATTCTTGAAAAACCTTCAAAGCGGTCATTGTTTTAGGATTTTATGTTTCATCTGAATGTAATGATAATGAATGAGAGGAACAAGCTGGTGAGTATTCCTGATTCAGAGTAAATGAGCTTAAACATGCAGCAGCACTGGAACACTCCTTTAAGAGCCCATGTTGTGAATAGGATGTACTGATTGTTCACTGTTTAGGTTTATGGTGAAGACACGTTTTGTTGCTGTGAGCGCTACATTGCCCAGATGACTTGCAACATTAACAAAGTAGTGATACGTTTTCAGTTTTCTTTGGTTTTTTTTCTCCACTGAGTTGAGGTGTTAAAAGTTGTAGAAATATCCAGGTACAGGACGTCCTCAGGCAAGAAGTGTCCTCGTGTGTGGTGTGATGCTGTCATGCTGTCATTATGGTTTAGAAAATTCTGCACAAAGCCATAACACCAACCAGGTCCAGTGTGCAGATGTTTGATCCATAAATCTGCACACGTCTTTTCAGTTTAGAACTTAAAATAAGTTTGTGTTTATCGTTCTGGATTCTTCACCAGTGGGAAAACAAGTTTGAACATTGCAATTATGCTCTTTTTTTTTTTTTCTAAATGTGTGTAAATTAAGTACTGTACATGTGATTCTTTGAGGCTTGCGTTTCTTTTTATATTTTTTGCAAGAAAATAATGCCAAATAAAAAACGTTTCATTTCAAGAGAGACTGTTTTTATATCATTATTTTTTGCAGAGGTATGTAAAGAGCACTGGGAACGTGATCACTGTTGGGCTTTTCTTTTTGCCCAGAGGGCTCAATGTGAACCAGAACAGCGGCGGGTTCAGTGTGCTTTGGGTTAGCGCTGCACAGTCCCACAGTGAGGAGACAGGAAGGAGTGCTGCCTCCAAACCGCTGTCAGCGCGAGCTGGAAATGACTCAAACAGTTGCTCAGATTCCTAGCTGGAGTCTGGGAGGAGGAAGGACAGAAAACACAGCTCACATCTGCAACAAATTGAAGCACCTCAGAGCTGCCCTCTCCTCGCTGCAAAACAAATCAGCTATTCTCTCGTTATTTAGTGTAAAGCGTACAAATCCAGGTGAGGCAATGCTGAGATAAAGGAGTACAGTACTATCACTGTGTCTTGTTCTGATATGAACGCTGGGGATGCTGAAATCAGTACATTTTTCTTTTTACTTTGGTTTTAACTAACCACAGGTTGTTTCAGAATCAGAATCAGAAATACTTTAATAATCCCAGGGGGAAAAGTTTTCTTAGGCTGTTACGAAACGAGTTTTTCTTAGAATAAAGTGTTCTGTGGATTATCCAGAGTAACCAGAGCAGTTTCTGAAAGGGAACTGTTGCTGAAATGTGGTCAGATAAAACCAAAACTATGTGCATGGATTTGATACCACTTTGTGTTTTTTCTGTTAGATTTTGGTCAACAGAACCTTTAAAACTTGTCAAGACTACTCCAACGATTTAGCTTTGCACTCTTGAACTCGGTCTTGAGATAAAAGGTTTAAAAATATATGTATATAGGGAGATATCTTTACTCCATACGTTCTTCCTTGTCAAAACCTGGCGCCTACATTACCTACAATGCAACTAAACCGCTGACGACTTTGGCTGAACCTAAAGGTCTGGCCCTTGCGTCGCGTTCCCAGGAAGTCTGTGAGTGCTAAGTGCTGTCCAAACCCTTAATTCATAAAGTCCACAAGGGGGGGTCAAGTGGACTTGAGGTGTCTGCTTGTGATGCAGACTCAGACTTTTATTTAATTTGATGGTACTAAAAAAAACAAAAAAAAACGTATCCATCCATTTTCTAGAACCACTTACTCTTACCGGGGGTCGCAGGGGGGTTGAAACCTATCCCGGCTGACATTAGGTGAGAGGTTGGGTACACCCTGGACAAGTTGCCAGTTCATCACAGGGCTGACCAAAAATAACTCATGAATGTATAAAGTACTTATTCTTAATTAAAGCTATACCTGAATCATGTAGGCCAGGAATCATATTCAACCATAGCTGTTGTTTCAAACGTTTCCACAGTGATGACAACTTCATTGTCACAATATGTACGACTGAAGTCCTGGAGGGCTCAGTCTGCTGGAGGATGGACATTTGGATTCAGCCATTTTAACTGAAGAGCTGTGTCAATGTTGTCTAGAGCTTGGCCAAATAACATCAGTTAATGCAGGGTTAAATATATGTTGAAAAAAATCAGACACTGATGATATTTCCTTTTATCCAAAGTCAAGAGGTAGCAGAGAAAATACATTTTGGACATCATGTCTGTCTTTATTTCCCTCTTTGTTTTCTGCTTTAATCACTAATAACTACTGTTCATTGACTTAAATTAATATTAAATAACTTAAATGTTGACCATTTGAAACTTAACTGCTTAAAGTCATTACGGACAAACCACACAGATCAGATGTTAAAGAAAATACTGTTTAATTAAAAATCTTAATGGCTTAGGCATGAAAACATGGCAACAAAACAAAATGCTGAGGATATTAAAAAGACAATAAATAAAATCATATTTACACAAGCAACAACAAAGCAATGACAACTTTTTTTAGTAGGCAAGTTCTTGTTGAAAAGGCTAGTAACCATGATTACACCACACATATCATTAACCAGTGGACCAACACACCAGCTGAGCTTACCAGTGAGGGAAAGTGTTTGTGTGTGAGACGGCGGAGTCTCTGGCAGTGATTCAACATTGACTGTCAGCCTCAAGTGTATCCTCACACAGCGACACTTTCATGGTCAAGAGTTAAGTCCCCGTTTGAGTGTTCAAACGTTGAGTAAACACAAAGCTGAGGGACACATTCTCTGTAAATCAACGCGAGCTGAAGGGGGCAACGCGGGGCATCGTGCTGATTTAAAACACTTTTGGTAAGGGGCAATTAAAGCTGCAGGATTTCTATGGAACCACAGCAGATTCAGCAACCTCCGCCTCGTCAGCAGGGTCGTGATCAACCTACACGAGGACAATTCCAGCATGGTTTACTTCAGTGTACAGTATGTTTGTTACTTTAATCACATTAGGCAATACTTCAAGAGCATAAAGAAAGAGCCCTGAACAGATTCCACAGACATGTAGACATATTTCAAACCTAATTTCAGAAGAAAAATATGTCAAATTAAAATCTGTATTATCACAAATATACCAGTTATAGAGGTGGGCAATGCCACAATATCTGGTTTTGATCAAATATAAAGCAATACGAGGGTCAAGATGACCAATATTAGTATAGATAAATACATTTTTATTGTTAATGTGCTTTAATGTTAGAGAGAGAAATATGTCATGATTTATGAAGTGAGTGCTTTATTAGTAGGCTATCTCTAAATATATCTGAATTACCACCAAAGAATTCTGTTCATGATTTAATCACGTGCACATTTAAACACAAGATAAATAAGAAATGTTCATCATGAATTCTCGCATGCGCACGACAGCAGCAGAGATGCAAATATTGCAGCAGTAAGTGGAGTGTTCATGCGCCCGGGATGTCTGAGGTGATGGATTTTGTTACTGGTACGGATACGATTGATCCACCTACTCCTCAGATCAATGTATACTTAAGTAACAGGAATTCGCAGTACAGAAATGTCAAAGTATGGTTGTACATTGCATTCATTGAAATGTCATGTGTTAAAATTAGTAAATAGTGTCTCATAATTGCAGGTATAATTTAATGGTAATAACGCATAATTTGTCCACCAGGGAGCGCTAATTTAATTTAATTTGATAAATCTAATTTATGGGACCTTATCAGAAATTTCCATGACAATTGTATTTATTTAACGGGCTAAGAAAATCAATTATTGACTGGACTCTTATTATCCATTTTTGATATTTCCTGTGACACTGTCTGCATTCGAAATGACCCCATGTGATATTCTGTTTATGAAGGTGAACATTTGAGACAAATTCAAAAAAAAAAAAAAACTGTGTAGATTTCTGTTGCATTTAAGCAGTAAACGTGGAGTTTTGTGTGTCTACTGGCATGTGCAGGTTGTGATGGACAGAAGGCACATTGACATGTTACCGCAGGAATCAAAGGTGACGATCTGATGAGGATGTAAAAGGAGACGTTTCACTCTTACAAGCTGTTCAAGGGGACACTTCAGACATATTAACCTGCTTGTATACTAAAATGAAAATGAGATGCTCAGTCCAGTCCTGTCTTGTTTCTGGCAGTGTTCCTAAATGTGCGCATTAATATGGAACAGCCATGTTACAGTGGATAGAGCTTCTCTCATAATGGATTTGTATTCTGCGCTGATGTAGTCCTGGACTAAGATCAGACTCCCTGCTTTGATGAGTCAGACATCTTTTCATCTTTGCTTGAAATAAGCTCATGAGTGTGTGGTTGGGTTAAAACTCTTATGTAGATACAACATCAAAATGCCACTGATAGGACAGTAGAAGTAAGGGAGTGACAGCTGCTCATTATTGGTCCACTGGAAAGAAATCCAAAAACCTGAGTGAAACTTTAGAGGACTGTTGAGTTGAATCCGTCTCGATTTTTACGTTAATTTGAACATTTTGTTGGAGAATGGATTTGAACGAAGTCGAGCTGATGACTTTGTATCAAGGACTCATTCCAGGACAGGCCTACTACTTATCACAGCACGACTCGAACTCTTGACATTTGAGTCACTCAGTTCAGAACATTATTTACGTGAAGACTGAAGAACTCACCAGAAATCTCCTTGGTAACTTTTAAAGGTGGAAAAAATACAAGACCAAAAATCTGTAGCGCTTTAGCTAAATGCTAACATTAGCATGGTAAAATGCTTTAAATGACAGCCCTAATGTTTTACAGGCATAATGTTCATGTTCACCATCTTAGCAGGGTGAGTTAGCATGCTAACGTTTGATAATTAGTGTTGAAATCAAAGTGGAGCTTTAATTTGTAGATATTTAGTCATAAACCAATAAAATTTTGGGTTGATAATCACATTGGATTTTAAAGTCAGGGGATCACCAAAGTTATTACAATTCATCCTGTGGAAACATGGATCTTTGTGTACTGTACTGTTGAGATATTACAGCTACTGTGTATTCGAGCAATATGAATGATAAAAATAATCTAATTTATATATTTTGTAGGGCTCCAAGATTATTTTCCTCTCTTTTCAATTAAACATTTGGTCTGAAAATGTCAGAAAATTGTGTAAAATGCAGATAACAACGTCTAAAAGCCCAAGCTGAGGTCTTCAAATAGCTACTTTTATCCAGTGGAGAAGCTGGATCAATGAAATATTCAATATTTTCACTTAAAAGAATATTTAATCAATTCTAAAAACAGTTTTATGAAGTGCAGAGTGACCAAAATGTCTGAGTTGCAAGAGATAACCATCCAGGACTGTGATATGTGGCAGTACGATGGGTGAATTATTGCAACTAAATTTGACATTTCAAGAGTTTGAAACTGAATGGGCCTTTTTAAAAACTGACTTTGAAATATTAAATATATATGTATATGTGTTTGTATGTAACAATAAAAAAAGAAAATCCTTAGAGGAGCGTTTGCAATGTTATATCATCATATTTGCGTCCTTTAGCATCTTTTCATTCATTACATTCAACCCTGGCTTATTACTGAGTACCTGAGTCCACGTGACAACCTTCAGTTTTTTTCAGCTCAATGTAAATCCCATCAATCTGCTCTCTCCTGAACCACCTGAAGCTGTTCTGGGTACAAATGTGACGCTGAGCTAGATCACATCAACAGCACATGTTAAAATCCTTTAGCTTTTTTAGTAAGAATCTAGAAGAGAAGCTTTTGAGTAAATAAACCAGCCTTCAGTGTTCGACCACCTGAAATGGTGGCAGGCAATCATGGAGTTAAAATGAGAAAATAAACTTCTGAAAATTCAGCCATTGTTAGTACTACACACAACACGACACCTTATGAGAGCACTTAAACATTAAACTTGTTATTTCATTATAGAACCGTCATTGAACCGGCAGCTGAGAGGAAACATGGAGTCGACTTGTCAAATACCATCGAAACAAAGCGGGCCACAGTGACGCGTACGACATGAAGCCCTTCGATACTGCACTGCGACTGAACATTCACATTCATCAGCATGAGCGCACACACGCACACCACAGAGTTAATCACTAATTTTCCGACCGAACTCATGTCGCTACATATTCGTACGCCACAATTCGCCAAGAAGCCTGTAAAGCGTCAAACTGAACGGCTGCCAGCAGCGGGACACCGAGTCATAAAACGACAATCCGCAGGTTCCCTCTACTGATCAAAAGTCACTGTAGCTTCAACACTTAGCTTAATGAGAGAAGGAAAAAAAAAGTACTCTGACTGAGGGGAAACACTGCCACAACACGAGTGGACCTCAGCAAAGTACAACAGGGTCAAAGCTCGGCTACGGAGAGCTCACATCTAAAAGGCTTTGACTCTCCATCTATGTTGCGTTCAGGTCATATCGGACTTGTCTGCCCGTACTGAGCTGCTCCTAAAGCCAAACTGGACCAAAGGTCTGAACCAACCCATGGGTACGTCTGTTCTGGGGAAGCTTTCTGCTCCTTCTGGGCCAAAACCTTCAATCTCCAAGTGGCGAATTCGAGTAAACAAGAGATTTTGAGGCATTTTCAACCACTTTACGTTGGTAGTCCAAGACAATCTAAACCATTACACGCAAGTTTGTTACAAATGACTTTGGATGATATTTCAATGAGTAGAACTTGCAGATGATGATCATCTTTTTGTCTGCATCTGCCGATATGACGTGAACGCAGCTCAGTGTAAAGCCTTTTGGCAAGTGCTTGTGGCCCTGCAGGAAAGTGCTTGGTAAATGCTATCCATGGTAATGGCACAGAGTGGAAAGACAAGACATGGGACAGAGAGGATGGGCGTGCCTGGAGTGACTATGTGGCGATGTGTGCCGTGGAGGGGATGGAGACAAACTCGCGCAGGATGTTCTTGGCCGTCTCCAGGTTGTTCTGGGCGATCATCAGGGCTTTCTGGATGTCCTGGATGGAGTAGCCTTGGGACATCAGGCATTCAATCTCCCCGTTTAGAGCAAGGTTTCCTGGGCCTGCAGCAGGAGGAGGAGGAGGAGGGGAGGCAGAGGAAGAGGAGGAGGGACCAGGGAGGTCTGGCAATGGAGTAGAAAATTCACGGTTTACAGGCCGAGGCCGTCTGTCGGAGTTGGCTCGCCGCGGGAGAGGTTTAGGGGGACGTTCGGGGTCGACACCTGCTGCGAACATACCTGAAAATACACAGAAAAGGTGACAATCTGAGGGAGGTCTTAGATTTAGGGGGAAAAAAACATGTTTTAGAAGCCTGTGCCATTTTACCATCAGTCAACAGATACATTTGTTAAAATACATACTGGCTTCGACTGCACTGTCTATGCTGAGAGTGCTGAAGGCAGCTGAGGGACTGCCCATATCTGACAGGGCTCTTCTGGTGGGGGCGGGAGGGACGACTGGTCTGGGACAGTCATACTCGTAAACATCCTCCTCATTGGTCTCCTCTTTCATGTCCTGGGAAACGGCAGCTGAGTGTTGAGGGTGGTCTGAAAAACAAACATCACAGTGATGCCTACCTGTAGTGAACGTACATTACACAGTTCACATAGTGAGGAGAAAAACAATAAATGAAACACCTGCACAATGTCCCCACATATGCTTCTTCAGCAAACTAAACACAACAATAATACAAAATCTAGTGAATTTATGTATTTTAGTTCTTGTATTACGGGTTCAGTGGAGGTGGTACAAGATGAACAGGACCAGAATTAGTAAGTAAAACAGAAAAATGTCCATTTATTTTCTCTTAGGACAGTGATAATGAAGTGTGAATGTTACCTAGGTCAGAGGCCTGTGCCGTCTCAGAGGAACCAGCCTGGGCCTGGATGTTACACATGGACTCGTAGACTTGGGGGTCCTCAGAATCACTGTCTCCCAACTCACTGCTGGGACAAATAAAGAGAGAAAGAACAATAATTAGGAGTGTTAGTAGATGTCATCTTTACATGAAATCTAATCCACTAAAAATAAAGTCAAAATATTGTTCTAGATTCCTGAAATTTGTCTTTTTAATTTAAAAAAGACCCGCATACCTCTAGTTGCACATGATATTAACATTAAGAAAATGAAAGGTGCTCATCACAGGTCTATAATAATAATATAACATAGAGCTCAGTGTTTTTATCATTCATTCTTCCTTTGTTGTGTAGATTCTTTAATGACTCTGTCATCATTTCGTTTGAACAACAAGCTGAGTAACTTTGCTGCCCTCTTGGCAAACATTGCATTGGCTTCATCTCATTAAAAGTATTTAATCAAGGTGGTTAAAAACAAATAAGTTACAGGAGTTGTTTGCAGGTTCAGGAATAGGCACACCCATGGAGAAACAAACCTGAGGCTCTAGAGCCCCCTGGTGGACAAAAATAACTTCTCCAGATAAATTATTGCAGCTGTTTACTGATTACTGTATTTATAACACAGTGGTCAGTGAATCCTTCAAAATGTCTAACATAGTCTACATATCTCTAGTGAGATTTAAGATTAAATCGTTTAAAAAGATTCTCTTTCATTACAAGAACCTGACAATTCATCCTCTTTACAGAGAAGTAATAAATCAGATAAGTAACCCTGACCTTTTTCAAGATTGTGGCTCCATGAACTGACCTGAATTTTCACTCTAAAGAAACCAACTGCATTATTTTTATGTGCCATTTGGCAAATGCAAGGTGAGGTTCAGCGATTGGACACATTTTGGTTTCTAATCTCAGACTCAAGCTCCCTCCTGTCGCCTCCTCTCCTCAAATACTAATGAGAACAAACGTTCTTTTTAAAGTATTGGCTGTTCTGATACACGCATAGTAAAATAATGACGTTGGGTTTGTTGCATTCCTTGTTGTGATACACTGACACATCTGACTGATCATGATTGACAGAGCAAAGTGGGAAGAGAACCATGGAAATAAAATGGCTTGGACAATTTTATGTTAGGTATATTCATGCAATAGATAAAACACTTTTAGTCTCATGTTCACTATTTTTTTTTTTTTTGGTTCAAGCACCCATTTCCACACTGAGACACTTAAATAAACACTACGTGATAATTACAGGACAATGAAAGCCTCCGGGGAGCCGTCGCATGAGCACTTGTTTGCTTGTTTACCTGATGTCATTGTGGTGGTTCGCCTGGACCGGTGGTGGGGGCACCAAGGAGCCTGTTATAACCCACGGGGCACCAGAGGCTGGCAGAGAGGTGGGACTCATGTACTCATTCTCCTCACAGTCAGACGATGGCTTCTCCCCCGACACCAGTGGCGCTGGCAGAGCTCTGACCATATACAGAAAACACAAAGCATGGTGGGACTTTGTCCATTTGTGGTTTATAAATCAGGTAAAATTGTGCAGTTTATAATACAATGTGAGTGTGGGAATGCACATGCAATGAAAAAATCTGAAACTTAGCGACTCTCAAAGATTTAAGCTATATTCCACCGCCTTAACTAAATAAGTGAACCTTGAGTTTTATCACAGTATATTCATAAAACTGAAAATACACAGTCAGTATACAAACATGCACTGATATTTTTTAGGTTAATGTATTGTTACTGTATTTTATCATTGTGTTAAGGTACCTAAAATCCAAACAGGGTAAATTTGCTTGCAATATGCCACTCAGGGTACACCACACACATTATGATTTATATTTTCGAGGACCTGACTCGGGTTACTTCCTCACATACTGTATTATTCCCACGCTTTGCCACTGGGCATCACTTAAATTGGCACCTGTCAGATTTAGAAGCTGTCTGTCCAGAACAATGCGACAACATTAACATCATTTAACTGACGCACAGTTAAATGAACAGTACTTGGCATATCTCCTCAAACAAACACAAATAAAGGCTGGCTCTTTAACAATGACTGGGGTGTAGTCAACACAAACTAGTTAAGGTTATATAATGTGCATGTTAATTAAGCGTAACGTACATTTCTTCACAGCCAGATTGTGTTTTGTAGTGAAGTACAACTGCCTCAAGGTGGCAGAAGCTACATTTAAAATAGTGCAATACAACAGAGCAAGTCACTGAATTTTACACAACGCATTCCCCCAAATATTTCACAATAAAAGCCTTGCTAAGCTATGAAGGAATTCCATCAACTTAAATGCTACAGGGCTTTTAATTTAAAATTGAAATAGGAAATGGTGGGTTTAACAGTATAATGTAGTAACAAAAACTGTAACACAACAGGGAACAGATCAGAAAACAAAAGGAGGCTTTGTACAAAAGTATGACCAAATATATTTAACAAACAGAGGGACTTAAAAAGAAACGTAAGCCTGCTTCAAATTAAGGCCTGCTATTTTCTGCAGCTGAGGTAATTAAAAGGCCCCAACTTATATTTGAGGAAATACAGTAAGCAGTTAGTTCAATATGTGAAAAGCAAATTTACCTCTGGGTTGTTGAGACAACATAACTTAAATTCATCCATTTATAGTATTTTTTTTCTTCAGTTCTTTGAGTTCTCTGAGCTCAGTACCTTGCAGCCAGGCAGTAGACCGCATTAGTAGCTGCCTGGGGTTTGCTTCCCTCGCCACTGGTTCCGTTGCTCTGAGGGGTGGAGGACAGGGCCGACAGGGCCTTGGTTACCGGGCGTGGGACCATGTAGTTGGAAGCCCAGGCGGGCTGGTCAGGAGTGGAGGGCAGAGGTCTCCTCTGGAGTCTGGAGTCTGAGCCGACCAGGGAGGGGCGTTCGGGAGGGGGAGGAGGGGGCAGCTCTCTCAGGGCAGGAGGCAGAGGTAGAGGCTTGTCTCTATGTGTGGCTGCAATCTGGGGTCGAGGCAGGAGTGGATGAAATGTGAAGAGACGCATACACACACATCCATGCAGCGCTGTACTGACTGGACCTGGATCAATATCTTTGTTACATACACATAAATAGCTATTGTAAATACCAAGATTAAGGGATGGTTTACAGGAACTTGACTTCCACATTAATGTGTACTTGTATGAGTTGTTTGATATGCAAATGGGTATTTGAATGAATACGTGATAGCGTAAAGGTTAGCAGGAAATATGAGTGTACTTTTTGCACCAAATGAGGACTGTAGATTATGTCCTCCAGCTTTTCTGTGGAAATCTCATTAGGAAAGATGTTTTTTTTTTTACAGCAATTTTGGAGAGAGGGAACACTTACAATGACCAATAATTCCTGAAATGTACCTGTGGGAATGCACGTATTGTTTTAAGACAGACAGAAAAAATGTGAACCTATCATCAAGTCCTAATCCACAAACAGGGGGTCTGAAACTCGCACTCACACAAATAGACACACGTACCTTGGGTGTGGCTCCCTGACCCTGTGCACTGTGGGAGCTGGAGGGTCTCTGCTGCAGGAGGTCCAGTCTTGGGGGTACCGGGGGCAGTTGAGACACTGGAGATGGTGGGCGCTCTACCTGCACACATAAACACATATAAAAATTTAGAGATGCTGCATAGCACAAAGCAATGACATTACACTGAATGAGCAGTGACTACAATAATCCCACACGGATTCCAATGACTAAATCTGATCAGGTAAGTGTCTATGGAGTTGATGTTTCTCACTGTTGGTGTGATTGATGTGGTCCTCTTACCTTGGTGCAGGCCAGCCTGCTCATGACAAGGTGCTGGTCCTCCAGGCGATCATCCTCATCCTCATCATTGGCGGCAGCTTCTGCTCTACTGGACCCCTGGAAACCAGCGAAGGAAGAACCGCTGGCCTTCGGGTGGAAGGGGTCCACTACGATGGGCTCTGTGCCTTTAATCTCGCAGCGACAAAATGGGCAGCCTTGACCCTCCGATTCCTGATATACAAAAACAGGAAGGAAAGTGTAAAATCTGAGGCCTTCGTCATATATGGGGCATTTAAGGGATGCCTCAATTATGTTTTTTGCCATCAATTCAGTTTGCAGACGAGTCATATCAGCTGATGCCAACTGATTTTTGTTTTGTTAAACCTGCAGTACAGCAGCATTTGTAATAAAATTAAGTACGGGAATACCTGAAAATAGCATTTTATGCTTAAAAAGTCAAAGTTTAAGTTCAAATTAACCTCATAATTTATAGTTTGGCCAGAGTTTTGTTCATCAAGTCATAATTCAATTGCTCAGAATTAGAAATTGTTGAGCTTTTTGACACCACTGTCTCTCCCTCTTCTTTCGTTCTTCTTCGTCTTGATCAGCCCATTACTGAAAACTAAATATGCCCGGAAAGTGTAAATTTAATCCAGGCTGGAAATTGATAGTGATATTAGATACCGTATAGTGTTTGGCGTTGACTGTTTTGACAGCTGACTCTCCTCCTATGCAGCCAGTAGGGATCACAACTTATCAAACACTGCTATGCTTAAAACAAAACTTACTTAGTCTGTTCAAGTCTTTGTCATGGCTTAAAATCTGACATCTATAGAAATATTTGTACTTCCCTTCTGACTGTCAGGATTTACTGAGCTGCTGGAAACCAACGTAATAAAACTTTAGTGTGTAGACAGCCTCACCTGCCAGGCAGTCAGACAGGAGGTGCACATCAGGTGTCTGCAAGGCTCAATCTTCACATCCTTGTCATTCTCCGCACAGATCTTACAAAGCTGGAACGTGGAGCCCATCTCACAGTACAGCTCATACTGCTCCTATAGGGGTGAAAGAAGACGACACAGGTTGGTTATATTGAAGCTACAAGCTCATAAAGCATCAATTCAGTACAATTTTATCTATTCAAAACTTTATAATTAGTGTAGTGTTAGTGTAATTTTGCAGTGCGGCTACTGCACTTGTGAACTTTGTACCAAAAGTGGCTTTCCTGAGGCACAAGAATAGGACCGACTGGTTTACAGATGAGAAACAAACCTGAGTAACTTTGATGTGGTCCTGGGGAGAAGGTTCACACAGCCCCGTCAAGTCTGGGTTCTGTGCACGGCCATCTGGGAACAGATAGCTGGAGAACCACCGCACATGTAAAGAGACACACACACACACAAACAAATACTGATGACAGCAGCTTTAAGATCAAGAATCCCTGCCTCACCCTGGTGACGTGCATTTAAGCAATACTTCCTCTCACGCCCAATGGCTGTCTCAAACACTCACAAAGTTCATTATTTTTGTGCTGCACTACCATATATTTAGGAATTTATTGGTGAAGTGATGACAACATGATGATGTGTAGAGAGATGTGTGTTAAAGGCAAAGAGGAGGATTATGCTGCAGGAAGTGTTTGAGAAGTTTCTCTAAATTTGTTGACATTTTTTGTCATCGGAATCAATTATAACTGTTCTCAGTATGAGCTGTCCTCCACCAAGCAACAAGCCTTTTTACAACTTTGTACAGGCGGCTTTCAAGTCCACCGTGAAGGAATGTTTGATACTTTTAAAGATACTCTTTGCATGCTGCAACAAGATGCATGCCTGTAAGAAAAAAAGTTTGATCACTACTTTTTTACCCATCCCTAGAAGCGTGTATAATCTATAACACAATGTAGCCTAAAATGTATAAACTGGTGCATTGACACTGTTGTAGTGAGACTCACAATCCCTCTCTGTATCCATCAATGAGAGCTTGGAAGAGTGGTTTGTTATGGGGGATGGTCTGCAGGATGTTCCCGTCAGCTGTCACGTAGCCGATAGCCCACTGGCCCAGCCGAGTGCAGCTCAGTCTGAAGATGTAGCTGAGAGGAAGTTTCAACAACGGTTTCAACCAACAATACACACCCGCAGTGTTCAGTTGAAAAAAATATGTCAAGTGCAGTTGGGAAGTTGACTCCTGACCTATTACTTAGATTCATTCTTAGAAATCATGAGGGAGGCAACATTTTTATTTCTGTAGTTCCTTCTGCTCCACACAGGGCGATGGTGCAAAAATGTTTATGAAAAAGTGCTTAGAAAATGTATTATGGATATTTGTCCTTCTAACAACTCATCTGTGTCTCACCTGCCAGGTTTGTGGATGAACCTGTGCAGTCGAGCCTTGACCTCGTCGTAGGTTAGGAAGGCCATGTAACCAGGGTGTGTGACTGCCAGACTGTTCCAGTTCCTTAAAAGAGATGACCACGGCTACACACCACACACACGCACACACAGACAAGCAAAAATATATGTTTGCGTATAGGATACATAAGCAGTTTCTGACCACTGTTTTTGTGCAATGTTTTCATGTGCGGGTCCTCGTGTTGTTAGTTCTCAAGCAAAACGGATCCGTTTTCCAAAATAAATTTGCTTTACAAATGTTTTATAAAAAGACATTTGCTTCAGCAGGTTTGTTAGGCCTCAAGGATACACACTGTGTTTTGGTCACTAACTCTGAATGTAAATAGAAGTTCTGTTTGTTTAAGAAACTTCCACAGAGCCTTTAATAATTAATCTGTAAGACAACACTAATGTAATTCCCATAATCATTCACATTAAACATCAAATAGTCATTATTAGCCACTAATGAGCCTGTTAGATCAGACTTGTGGGCGACATGTGCTCCTTTAATTCTTGGTGAACTCAAACCTTTAACGTGCCCGTATTACTGTATGTAAAGCTGTGGATTCAAGACACTGTTGAAACTTTGTATAATATCTGTTGATGTGATCACACCATCAAGGAGAAGCCACATTCTGTTTCTGTTTCTATGTGGAGTCCATCTCATCTACTTCTCTATCTTCAGAGCAGAGATTTCAGCTGGACTCACTACAAAGGGGTGGCCAAAGCCGAAACATGCCAGCTTTGCACTCAGCTGAAATTGCAAATGTTTTTCTACTCCATCCAGCATAATGTTTGATTCTCTAAACTCACTCATGACTAAAAGCCACTAAATGTAATTGCCTTTGGCTGGAATGTGATTCAGAGTTCAGACTTTGTTTTATTGAATTACTCCATAGATCTGTGGATACTGTGACATCCCCAGGACACTTTGTTGTTATTGCGCCTCACCTGGAAAAGCCTGGTGAAGATGTCAAACTCAAAGACAGAGATGTAGTCGTTGCAGGTGAGGTCGATGGTGGACTTGAGAGCCATGGCCTCCAAGCCCAAGCTGATGGGGTGAAACTCATGGAGGGCCTGGCGAAATGTCCTCCATGGCACTATGGTCCTACAGTACATGGGTGGGAGGGGGCCACAGAGTTACAGACTTTGAATAAACATACATTCTCACTATCTCAATAAACTGTGGCAATAGAATCAAATGAATGGAAGGCTAAAACAGAGGGAAACGAGTCAAATTTAACTTCAACTAGAATCAAAAATAAATACTTGCAAAATGAGTTCTAATCATGAAACGACACATATTAATTTGCAAGCTTAGTGTGGAAGCTAATGCCTGAATTTACATAGTTCCAAGTTCCTCTTTTGACATGTTCAATATTTGATAAACAAAAACTCACTTGTCTCCAAATGACCGTCTCCAAAATTCAGCAGCATCAGCTTTGGTGATTCTGAAGTTGTCGCCTTGAAATAAGCCATTGGGGAAGATGGCTTTTAGCTCTGCTAGCATGTGACTGAAGATCAGAGACAGCTTGGTAAGGTTTCGCCTGAGTGAGAGGAGAGGAAGAGGGAGAACAACAGAAACAAATACAAGTTAGTAAGGATACTATCAGTTTTATTATCAGTTTATCATCAAGTTCTAATATTTGTCCAGAAAGGTTACAGGAGTTTAACAAACATGTACAGTACCAGTCAAACCTCTTCTGATTTAATGTTTCTTCAGTATTTTATTACTTTCTACATTGTAGATCAACACTGAAGAGATCAAATATGAAATGACACAACCACATTAACCACATTTTGTTTGATGACAGCTTTGCACACTCTAGGCATTCGGTCAGATTCATGAGGTAGTCACCTGGAATGGTTTTCATTTAACAGGTGTGCCTTTTGTCTGAAGATAATTAGAGGAGTTTCTAGCCTTCTTAATGCATTTGAGACCATCAGTTGTGTTATTCCGAAAAGAACGGAAAAAACAGTGAATGGCCTTATTCCACCACTATAGTAATGCAAACTATGGCAAGAAACGCTCAACTAAGTAAAGAAAAATGACAGTCCATCATTACTTTAAAACATGAAGGTCAGTCAGTCTGGAAAATTTCAAGAGCTTTGCGGACGCAAAAACCATCAATGCTATAATCAAACTGGCTATCATGAGCAACACCTCAGTTTACAGCTCACATAAATGCTGTAGAGTTCAAGTAGCAGACACATCTCAACATCGACTATTCAGAGGAGACTGTGTGAATCAGGCTTTAAGTGTTGGAATTGATGCAATGAAACTAGAACTGCTTGGACCAAGAAACACAAGGAATGGATATTAGACCTGTACAAATCTGTACTTTGGTCTGATGAAACCAAATCTGAGATTTTTGTTTCGATCGCTGGAAACAAAAATGGATGGCTTCTGCATGTGTGGTTCCCACTTTAAAGCATGAGGGAGAGGGTGTGATGGCGTGCAGATGCTTTGGGGGTAACACTGTTGGTGATTTATTAAAAATCTAAGGCACGCATTATGCAGCGACATGCCATCCCATCTGGCTTGCGCTTGACAACATCATTTGTTTTTGAAGAGGGCAATGACCCTAAACATACCTCCAGACTATGTCAGGGCTATTAGACCAAGAAGATAACATGGCCTCAACATGGATAACCTGACCTAAACCCAGTTGAGATGGTTTGGGTTGAGTTGAAAAGAAACAAATGATATATAAAGTTGTCAGCAAAGTAAAGAATCTAAAATATAAAAATATTGTTTGCCTTGTTTACAACATAATACAGATTTTTTTTAAAAGAAAAAACTATATTGTTATTAAACTCATAAGCATACAGAAGAGAAAACATGGCAGAATAGGCTTTATCAAACACATCTTCTTCACAATGACAGCTGTAACCCCGATGTCTGACTATAAATGCAACATAGTGAATGGTTGACTACTTAGTAAAGCGCTTCACAATAGTTGTTGATAAAGAGTCTTTAAAAGGAAATGCTTGATAAAAATCACAGAGTGTGTCAGAGGAAGGAACTTTTGCTTAGTAAGAGTTTTCTGAGAAACAGAGGAAGTGGATGTGATTGCGACAGTTTCATCATGCCTTCATCATTAATTCAAGAGATTTGACTTCAGATCACATGGCTGGTCTACTTTTACCAAAAGGTACTCATGAGTTGCATTCTATCACAGTGATGGAAAGTGTAAAAATAGAGTGTGGACAAACTTTTTAGGAACCTTAAAAAAATGAGAAAAAGATGAGCAGATCATTTAGCCTCTGGGGGCAATGACCAATGTTTCAGGGCTTGTGGTGGAGTCAGTGGTTGTACGGATAAAGGATAACAGATATCCGGGCCAAGACTTCCTCTTCCACGCGCCTTTCATTGTTGACAGTCGGACTTACTTGGGGCATGAGATGGAGTTGAAACTGTCAGATGATGTCTATGAACGGATCATTACAGAAGACACATTTTTAAAAAGCTATGCTGTCATCCGAAGACGAGATAGCATTTTGGCAAACATGTTCCTCCTCTTTTGCTCTGTTTACCTGCATGCAACCAATGCACGCTCAAGTGTGATTGGTCAACACTACTTGGACTACGAATGAAAACCAGAAGACTTCAAATACCAAAATCTTGTCCATTGCTAGCTGATTCTGCACTCGTATGTAGCTATCTGTTTACAGAGGTTAAAATTATGTCAACAGGTCACTACCAACTTAATGAGGAAATATAACAGCAGCTGTTCAAAATTGAGGCCACTTCAATGTAAATGAGTTACTTTGAAATGTTTCTAAATTCTGTTCATCATTATCTGTAATGAAAACAGTAACAATGGTGAAAATGCATGCAGGACTCACTTTGAATTACTTTACATACAAGTTTGTTTTTAGTTTGGTTTGCATTTACTTTGTAAATAACACAGACTGGATATGTACAAAGGGTTTTCACTTCACTTAAATCAACCAATACTAAGCACAACTCTATACTGTAAAGCCATATAATCCATGGTGAATTAACTTTGAGACCATACTGCTTATAACAAAGAGGTTTCAGTCAGCAGCCGTACTGCCAATTAGGCAGTTTAATACACTCATGATCTGGATGTGGAGCCAACTCAAACAATGATAAGCCTGATCTTTGTAACATCTGTCAGTTACCCAAGCACTTTGCCTGATCCACAACTCTTTTTTCCCCCTGCTGCTGCGTCTTGCTGCAATAGACCATTTCTCCCCGTAAGGATCAATGACATTTCATCAGGATATAAGCCTACCTGGGCTGGGAGTTCTCCTCATACATCCTCTCCTTGGCCTCCTTAAAAAGGCTCATGGTCTGCTTTGTCTTGTTGGTCAAGTTCTCCATGACTACACGAAAATATTCATTCTCCCCAAGGATTTCTATTTTGCCCTCGTATCGGGACAGAATGGTGCGTAGGTGTTGGTAAGTATCTGGCAACAGGTCCAGGATGTAGGGTGGGCTGTTCTTCAATGCCACCTTAGGGTTCTGGCACAAACGCACCACCTGAATGGGAAACACAAAAAGGCGAAAGATGATATTTCAGGACAGGCCCGTATGTAGATTAAAACAAGATCACTTCCTAAAGCACCACAGTCCTCTTCTGTGCAAAAATATATATTTCAAAGTTTATCTAAAGTTAATGAGGCTTTAGTGGCCCAACAAAGGTGGCAAACATCCCACTTAGAACCTAACAAGGAGCTTTCACGCTTACTAGTTCAGTTCAACTGGATGAAGAGTGTAAAACTGACTGTGGCCGTTTCCTTTAAAATTTTAGGGGCATTTTTCTTTTAGCTTTGGCAGTAAAAACAGGAAGAGTAAGTGTTTATTTCCACTGAAACGTACGTTAGGTGTTAAACTGTGAAAACAACATGCCGTGTGTGTCAATGTTTGTCGTGCTTTACAACATGACACTTGACAAAAATACTGTAAACTGCATGTCTGAATAAAGGGTGTTGGGGGTGCCGAAAAAGATACATTGCTTGTATTCTTTTTGTGTTTTTTTATGTATAGTTATTTATAACTAAAACAAAAATGCAGTAATAGTCAGGCTCTAGTCAACATGCAACCATTTGAAAAATGTATGCAAAGTAGGAAACCTGATGTTCAACGCAACAAAACACAGACACACTTTCCCACTGCAAGACAGTAAACACCACCACTGTATTATCACCTGGTCCTAATTGTAAGGGTATGATCCAGGTGAAAAGCATTTTTTAAAACAAAAAGGATCAGTCAGTGCCATGTGACATGAAGACAGCACATTAATGCAGGTGCAGATGAGGTGGCACGGCCACCTTTTTTTTTGCACAGTACACTGCACCAACATGCATAGCTGGGTTGTCTTATCTGAGATCTAACTCGCTTCTTCAAACAGGGCCCCCCCCCCCTAAATGAGTCTCTTGTGATCTCCTCATCCCTCTCTACTTTGTGTGCAGCTCGGTTAAGATTGTTCAAGAGATAAACCGGAGAGTGACAGTCAGCGATGAATATAAAAAAAAAAAAGTCAGTTTCCACACACACACACACGCACGCATCTCTTTTGATCTTTTGAATATCAATCATAAAGACATCTGTGTGCCCTTGAAGTGTTTCCACAAAGTTCATGACAAAAAAGATCAACAGATTACCTACAGTGTGACCTAATTTACGGTAAAGTGTCCCAATTAGATAATGCACCAGAGAGCTGTGCTGTTGCTCATAAGAAAATGTAGCTCCACAGCTCAATGCTGTGCCAAAACTTCTATATGAATCTCTGAGATTAAATCTAATCCTAGGTGTTTAGTAGGACTCATATTTATTCAAGGTGAGAACCAGTTTCACTCTAAGTTATGACTAAATGTGTGTGTCTATCTAATACAGAAGTCCAGGTGTAAGAAAACAATATTTTGCCCATAATTATAATAAAAATGAGGGAAGTGGGAGAGAATATTTTCTGATGTGATAGCTCACAAAACTCAAATGACTTTTTTTCAGTTCCCTAAAAACACTATCAATACCTTATCCATGAGTTTCCAGCATTTCTCCACCATTTTCTTATCGACCACTGCAGGTTGGTGAGGCTGGGGAGGCTGCTGGTGGGGCTGAAAGGCGTCCTTCATCAAGCCGATGAGACCGGCGCCCCTCCTCGGATTTCCGGCCATTAATTCGGTCGGCGACCGGGGGTTAGCCCCGGGGCTGAAGGTTGACAACCAGGTATTACTCCTGACACGTTTTTCAACCGAACAACCGCTGTTTTTTTGGCGCTCTATCGGACTAATTTGCCATGCAGAGCCTGTTCAAGAGCAGAACAAAAAAAAGGCTGTGTGTACACTGTGAGCGACGCAGCTAGCTAACAAGCTACATTTGAAAAGCCTCTCTCTTGTTTAATTCCGTCGCCAAATAAAAGCTCAGGACATACTCGCTGTGTTGCTGTATGTGCTGTCAGACAGCTAGCTATCTCTTCCCGGCGACGGCAAGTTAAAACCCCCTGAGAAATCAACCCGGCTCATAATAAACTCGGGCTGTTAATAAGCCACACAGAGCGATCAACAAACAGGTTGTGCAGCAGCTCCAGCCAACGGCAAGCCAGCAGTTAGCGTAAACAAGGATGTCCGGCTGCGGCCTTCAAAATAAAGGTATGGTCAACTAATGTGCAAGCTTGCGATTAATATGAGCCAAAATAAATGTCGAGTACTCCAATGTCTACATAAAAAGTCAAAGCGTCACTGCTTTTGAGCTGAAAACACAATTTAATTCCTTATTTTCGTGTATTGTTTAGACTAATATGCTGTCATTTTACTCCCAAATGAAGGTTTATATAAAACAAGTTTGCAACTTATTAATTTATCTAGAGGGAAATTGTTGTGCAACAGTTGCAGTGGAAAGTAGGAAAGAGTGTAAATATTTTTTAAAAAGATCCTTGTTTATGCTGCAAGAAATGCCAGTTAGTTCATCTTTGAGGCCACAGAAATTGGCAGCTACCGGTGGGTAGGTATGAATGTGGTTGTCTGTGAATGGTGTAGTGAATGAAATGCATTGGTAGCCTGAGAGGAAACACATTATGAGATCTAAAATGCTGAAACATGACTTGGAAAGCAGTAAATGAGCCCAATCATAAAACAAAAACACTGGTATGGTCCTTTGAAAGTGTGTATAACGGATGGTAAGGATGATGACCTTCACATCAACAGCCACCTCTTTACTAAGATGCTTCTGTGTACTGCAGCGGCTGAGGAGCTCAACCTCAGACCAGCTGGTGCCAGCAGTGCTCCTGTGTGGCCGTGTCTTCACATTACCGCTGATCAGCCACACCAAAGGCACAGTCACGATGGTGTACAAAATCTGAGACACCCCCAGCTTCAGTCACAACTGCAGGGAACGTAAATACACACGGTGAGACAAAGTGTGTATCAAATGTGTTTTTCTTTTTTTATTAAAATACATTGCATGTGTTTCTTGGCCCATATCTACTGGACAAATATACCTCTGGCTAGAAACCACACCCTATTAAATAAAACAGTTAGGATATTCAAGGACAAACAGGTAACCAATATATGTTGTGGCATATTGTTGCACTACCTGAACGTTCATGTTATTAACAACAATAACAACCACTTTTGTGAAGGACAGTAGGTCTGAAACTCATGTAATAACTGCATTTTTATAATTTTATGTGATATAAATTTGTGTTTGAATTTGAATTCATCAAGATGCATCTGCTTCTGACATCACTTGCAAAAACAGTTAGCAGAACTAAGCGGTCTGTCAAAAACCTTGGACAGGTTTTTGACAGACACTATGAAAGGTGAGGTCCCATTTCCGTGTCCATGGATTCAAGATAAAATCACAAAAGTACCGAGGATATTAAATTCAGGCTAGGCTATACCGAAGCTGCCAAGAAGTGTGGCCTTCTTAGCCAAAATTTAAAACCCTAAGATATGTCCAGGGAATCTGGATGCTGACCTCTGACAGTACATTCCTGTGCATCATCACATTGGCCTATATTGGAGTTCCTTGGAAGCTCAAAGCAATGTTCAACAGCTGAGCTCCCAGCTCTGCCTGCTGACCTCCGGGTAGGAACTCTGCAGACAGCTCTCTGTAGGTGCTGCAAACTCTGCGCTTGTGCACATCCTCCCTGTGAATGGCGTGTTTCCATCTGTGCCGCGCCTCGCCGTATAACACTACTAAAGATCTGCGAGGAAGCTGCACAGCTATGTGGATTTCCTCTGCTAGTCCCAACTCTGGCAGGCCCTGTTCAAGGGACATGGTGAGTGTGGTGTCTGACAGCATGTTGATGGTGACCAGGCGTTCCCCCCACAGCCAGGAGTCGTCCAGGTGTGGATCGATGGCGGACCCTCGCTGAGGATGGTAATCAAGGTTGCACTGCTCCACTGGTTTAAAGCCTGCTAGACTTGGCTCTTGCTGCATCCGCAGCATTAGTTTTTGGCTCAAAGCGGGGAGTCCATTGAAACCACCTACACGCACTTTCCTTTTCTTGAAGTTAACTTTTGGGCCAAAATCCTGCAACATAATGAGAAAAACCTTTATTTATTTCATATAATACTACTAATAATGTAACATTCATGGGACACACAGAATTGTTTTATTTCCACTAACTGTTTACTTGAATACTTACTCCTATACTTTGTTTGGACACATGTGACGTGGAGGGAGTGTCACTGACATCCCGAAATTATAATGACCGTAAATAATAAGTATATACATTGTGGCAAACTACTAATAAGTTGGAGAGAATTTTGATATTTTACATTTATTTTTGATTAATATATTAATTGATTGATTATGAACTATTAAGTATTTCGACAAAAATGTGTAATATTAATCATTTGGATTTTTATGGTACACTCTGCGTAGTTAGTAATGTTAGTTACTGCATATCAAAAACGATCTAGTCCATCTCTGTCATACTATCAGCAGAGGACCCTTTAGACACCATGCATACATTACCAATGACAACCTGGCAAACTTTATGCAATGCACATATTGTTAAAATCCCACCAAGGGGGGCATTGATTAGCTCACTTGGTAGAGCATCCGCCCCATGTACAAAGGCTCAGTAGCGGCCAGGGTTCAATTCCCACCTGTGGCCCTTTGCTACATGTCATTCCCCATCTCTCTCTCCCACATTCCTGTCACTCTTCGACTGTCTCTATCCAAAAAAAAAAGCTTGAAAAAGGCCAAAAAATATCTTTTAAAAAAAAAAAATCTCACCAAGGTCATTTAGATTTAGCCAATGCCCCTTCAGAGGCCTGTTAGTTTTATCACAGATGCTGCATTTTGCTACAGTACATGCCAAAAAAGTAGTTTCTGGTGTAAGAAGACATATTTTTGACACTGGTAAGCAACACAGTTTTACAGGTTTGTCCAATGAACAATCTCATTGTTAAACTATGCGACATGTGCCGTGACCCTGTAAGACCAAATACAAAGTTAACTGAGGCAAACAAAACAACACGTGTTCCACATAACCTGTTTCCTTCGACCAGACTGGGATTCAGTCCACACATCCTGGTCCATCGAGCTTATCAGCTTTTCCTCCTCCTCTTCTGATATGAAGTTCTCCCACAGGAAGACACCAGGAAAGAGGAAGGATGCAGCCGTGTCATCTTTGCAAACGGCAAGCCTGGTCTCGGGATCGTAGAGGAAATGATGCACAATCTACACGGACCAAAACAAAATAATAATTTTAGGTCTACTCTACTTTAAGGTGACATGGCAGTCCTGATATTGTCATTTGTCACGATTAACCACAGTTTGTGACATTCAGGTGCATGACATGAGTCACTTCCAGACCAGCAAGTGAAATATCACACAGTCAAGCAGAGGTAAGTGTACAGGATACATCATGTAGATCATGTTACAACGATAATAAACAACATATATATTTATTATTATGCCGTAATAACGACAAAATACTGTACAAAAGGCAACGTTGCACATTACTTCAGTAACTTTTTGGCAGATTAATGTCCTTTGAGGGCATCTGTAGCTATTTGTGAGCGGAGCTAGCCGCAGCTACTCCCGTTTCCCGCTGACAAAACAATGTTTAAATATATATTTCAGCCAGATATGTTTACCTTTGGTTCATTCGCCTTCAACTGTCCCTTTCCTTTTAACTGTTCACATACGAGACACCGCCGAATGCCTTTACAAGCACATGAAGCGCCACCGTCACTGCTGTCAGGAGCCATCATCCCGCATCTTCTTCTCGTGTTGTTGTAGGCGAACCTGTTAAAAAGATTAACAGCGCCACCTACCGAAATGTTTGGTCTTATCCTCCACACCATTAACCATTTTCAACAAGAAAGCTCAAACGAAAAGTCATGAGAGTTAGTTTTATAACACAGACATGTTTTAACTCAATAATACAAGAATTTTCATGTGTGTGAACTTTTATTTCTATTCTAAACAAATAGAAATCAAAGTTTTTATAGAAATAAGAAATAGAACTATAAATAGAGATTAAAAAAAACTATATACAATTAAAATAGGCTGTAGACAATGAATGACATCATTCAGCAGATCAGTGCAATAATGAGACTGTATATATAGGATGTAGGAAATAATGCAAGCAGCACTGACCTATATTACATACAAAGCAAAATAAAAAGAACGAAATCGCAAAAAATATGGATAAAAGCAAAAAAAGACAAAAGGAAAAAAAAATGACATAACATAAAATAAAAAAATATAACGTCATTTCTTAAAGGTTGAAAACATGGAGTCACTTTTGAATGCATACTTTCTTTTATATATAATTAATTTCCACAAATATATTTTTGCTGGGACTTTGGGCAGTACGTTTTTGCCTGACAGGCCGTATTCAGGGTTAAATAAAGCCCCGTGAAGAAGACTTAAACCACGCCCACCGGATATACGCAGAGTTTCCCCGGGAAATCTCGGTTTCTACTTTGGTAGTGAGTTCAGTGAAGTTGCAGAAGTACGGGTAAGTTTTACCCTTTAATATTAACAAATTCATGACTCCTAATGTTTGCTTACGGGAAATAAACGTTTGGGATGTCCGATACAACTCAAGTACGAGAGGTTTATCGTCTGTAATGCTAAGACATGCAAAGACGTGAGTCGGTGCTACCAACGTGGCTCGCTAACCTCTGTAGATGCTGAGAAAAAAAAACATCTTTCGAGCATAATACATTTCTCAACAGATGCATCGTGATATAAGCAGAAAACATAGATTGTAAATCTATGGTAACATATGTGACAAGCTCATTTTGTTCGGGGTTAAAACCTCCAGGTGTGGCCGAAACTTGTTTTGTTATTGTGTCTAACAATAACAACTCAGGTGAGTGGCCTCTTCTCTGTGTGACGTGGATATACACTCACAGTCAATGTGTTTTTTTTATTGCAGGAAACTTTCCAGTCGTAAAACAGATTCAATAAGAAAACAAGACTTACATAAACAATGGTTGTATGTTACAAGATTGTATTGAAACACACAGCCCATGGAGGCACTTCTAGATAGTAGTGGAGTAAACTAATTTTTTTTTAAAAAAAGCAGATTTTTTTGACCAGGTGGACTGTAAACATACCCACACTGGATTACACCTTGTTGTAAGGCAGAGCTTAAGAATAGTTATAGCCACAATAACATACAAACTACCACCAACAACAGGCGGGTTTGACCAGACATGCACAGGAATGCTTTAACACCACATGCTGTGATTGGGTAAGCAAATGAGCAGCCAAAGGCCACAAATGCAAACTTGACTGAGACCTCTGAAACAGAGAGATTGAGCATCAACATCAACAACGATCTCAGTGTCTTGTAAGAAAAATGAATCTTGTAATACTGGTATCCACTGCTGTATAATTATTCATGTTTAATAACGTAGAATAAACGTGAGCACATTTAGAGCATATTCACTGATGACAGGGCAAAAACATTGGGAACCACTGCTCTTAACAATTGCGTTGAATACATTTCAACTTTTTACATCCATATTCGTGAGATAACAAAGTTCTTCTTTGCTGCCACCAGCTGCTTCTCTGTAGAACAGTGCCAAACTTCTTGTGTATTGCCTCACGCATGGCGCTTGTGTTCTTACGGGTGTGACCTGGTACAACAGCAGATACGACCATGAAAAAGGTGCTCATCAAAACATTGCTCTGGAGGGCCACCTTTTTATTTCTGCTGCAATTAAAGAGCAACTTACTTACTTTCCAGTGATTGACATTCTCATCTGGCTGTGGAGAGGCGGAGGAGTACTGTAGGAGTACTCGGGGTGTGGTCAGTACACTCTTGTATTAAAGCAGCAGCAGAGCACACGTATGAACCTACCCATCAGTGATGCTTGGTGGGATTAGTGTTGCAACAGACTTGAATTTTTCAACAGAAGGCAGCGCTGAAACAGCTGACTCTTAAATACGTCGTCTTTGCTCTACAGTTGCGTCTCTCGCATACTAATTATTTAATTGTGGTCCTTTTCTACAGATAATCAATGGAGAAAATAACTGAGAAACTTTTACTGGAGAAAGGCTCTCCAAAAACCAACAAACTGGAGCAAATCAAGACACTGAAGTAAGCATGCTTCCATTCTTCATCCTTCTTGTTAAGTCTTCTAAAGGGGGAAGAAAAAACCTTCATGGAAATATTGCTACATTGTTTGTACTGTTTCTGTTTACGTATGTGACTGAGGAATTCATTTTAAAGTAAAGTAAATTTCCTGCTTTATGGACGCTGACTGAATCTTTCTACCGTTCAGTCTATCTAAGCTGGGGCTGGAGCACCAGGACCTTCCAGTTAGGCTGCTGTCCCGTCTCCAGTCCCTGGAGCAGTGGGATCTGTCTGGGAACAAGCTGCAGGAGTTGCCCAAAAATCTGGAGCTGCCTGCGCTACGATACCTGGATCTCAGCGACAACCAGATGGAGGATGTTACCACTCTGGAATCTCTGAGTGGTCTGGAAGAGCTTAAGATGGAGGACAATCTTTATATCACTGTGAGGACTTTGCTAATAGCTTTTTATTTTCTTTTAGTTTTCAGTTTTAGGGAGGGGGTTCTTTTTGGTAATTCTCATGCAGAAATGTGGGTCAGTGGTTAGTAATGTCACTTCACAGCAAGACGTTCCTGTGTTTAATTCCACCAGCCGGCCTTTAGGTGTGGAGTTTGCATATTCATGCTGCCTGCATGGGTTACCTCCCACGGTTCAAAGACATGCAGATTATGTGAACTGGACTCTTTAAATTGTCTGCTGGTGTGAATGGTTGTCTGTCTGTGGTTGTTCCCCACCTTTCACCATGTGTAAACTGGGATAGGCTTCAGCCCCCAGCATCTTGTACAGGCTAAGTAGATATATATGACTAGACAGGTGGCATGTTTACCTTAAGTTACTGCTATACTTTGGAAATACATTAGCAGTTAAAAAAAGCATAAATAATTTGCAACAGACAAACAATGCAAAAAAAGGTCAATTCTTTTAAAACCAGCTAAATGCTGACTAAAGTTATTTAAGGAGAACTGCTTATTTTATTTTTTTAACACATTCGATGAAACAAACAACATGCCCACATATTGTAACCAAATATTTAAGGAGTACTCCAGCAAGTTATCATTGTGACTCCTGTAATAGTTTAAAAAAAAAAAAAATCAAGAGAACAATCAAAAATCTATCCCAAGGAGGCGACCTGGGAGCTCCACCATGGTCCTTCGCTGTGCGTTGACACCTATCTCCCTGCTTTCCTGTTTGTATTTGGCTGCATAAATGCCAATAATAATGGCACGGTCCACCCCAATGAATGAATATTTTCTCCACTAACTGTACCTGAAACGTGACATCATGTCCCTTTTCGCGGCATAGTGGTGGGAAATTATATAGAATGGAAATGTAACGTTACCATAACTTTTCAGTATCTATTTTTCAAGAGGCCTTTCAAACTAAAATGACTTCACTGGGTCTTAAACTTCATTGTTAATATTACTTTTCTTCTTCAGGTGAGTGATAATTACAAGTTGATGGTGTTGTTGCCCAACCTGAGAATGTACAACGGTAAAGATGTCAGCACTACTGCCAACCACGTGCGCTACGTCTACACAGAGAACCTGAGGACCAGGGTATGAAACCAGCTGCTTATTTTGATGATCAAGATCATAAAATGTTGTATGTCAGTAATCCAGTGTTATACACTATTCTAAGTCATGTCATAGCCTAGGAATGATGTTGACTCTCTGAGTGAAATATTTATGCTGCAATGTTGCAATACAGCCCCATTTTATTTTTATTTTATTTCTTTTTTTCATTTTCTTGCATAAGCTGTTTGTCAGTTTACAAACTGTCTCTGTTCATTTTAGATAATTGCAGTTTGGGAGAAAAGCTTCAGTCTCCCGGATCCCATCACAGCACAGAAAATGTCCACATTGGAGGCAAATTTTGTGAGCACTGCCCGTCAACAGGTTAAATTTGGACCGAATTCGGTCAGCGACTTCACTAAATGGAAGGTAAGTTCAGGATGTTGGAGACATTCAGACCCCTTTATTGTCATTTTTAGTAACTGTCTCAAAACTCATTTGGCTTTTGGTTTTCAGGTGGAGATTATGGCTAAGGAGTATTTGTGTTCTCTGACAGAACCAAAAGAAGAACCAGAGAGCAAGGAGGCTACTGACACCAAACTGAACTGTGTAAGATTTTAAAAGATGACTTGCTTCAGCATCTATAGCACAGCTTTGCTGGGTGGTCATTGTGATTCTGAAACTATACAGTGACTTTAGAAAGTAGCATCCTCTACACTGTTGGGTCACAGCTAGGTCTTTTTGTATTTATTAACCTCTTCCACTCCTACATACCACTTCTGTGTGGCTTATACATGTTTATAGGATGAGACTGGTTAAGAAGAGATGAAGTACAGTAGTAGTGGGTTATACAGTTGATGAATAGTAAAGAAAATTCAGGATGTTGTGTAAATGATTTGTTCTGGACTTGTTTTAAAGCTTGCACTGTGTTTGCTTTTTTTCAGGACATCAGATCTCCCACCAAGAGGAAACCGTCAGTGGACTCCAGCATAAGCCTGACGCCTCTCAAGATACTGCGCACAGATCCCCCGGCCGCTGAAGACAGTCCCCGCAAATCCAGTCTCCGCCTCAAACCTCTAACCCAGGCCAACGCCGTCAGAATGAGCCCCCGCAAGACAAGTCAACCACCCTCCACCCCCACGAAAGGACAGACGAGGCCAGAGACACCAAAGAGAGGTTCTAAAGTGCCACAGACCAAAGAGGATGGAGCTCACATTAAACGGAAGGAAGATGTCAGCAGAAAAGAGCTGCAGAGAGATGCTGACATGCAGCCAACAATAAAGAGCTGCAGCAAGACACAGGTAATGTGAATAGAGCTATTACATACTTTTATGTTATTCTTGATGCCATTAAAGATTTAGATGTTTTGTTTGGAGATCCAAGAATCGAGCTGTGAACTGATATAACTGTAAGAGGCTGATTGTTAGTCCCTTTTTCTCACCACTCTGCTTTCTCCTTCTTTCCATTTTTCCCTATGTCCATGTTTCCTTCCTTCAGCAGCCGGTCCATCTGAAGCCCCTTCACATCCTCCAGTGCCACAGCAAACAGGACAGCTCGGAGGACTTCTCTACCCAGCTCTGGGCATGCGCTTTCCAGCCGCCAGATGCTACTGGTACTTGTCTACAAATTTCTAAAATCTCAGATTTATCAGGGCATTTTAAGGCCTTTTTAAAAGACCAACATGAAAGGCTTTACATTCGAGTCTCTTTTCTTGTACGAACAGGCGCTGGTGGAGGAAGCCGTTTGGTTGCTACCTGTGGTGGAGACTCTCTCTGTGTGATTGACTGTGAAACAGGGATGGTGATGAAGAAGTACAAAGTTCACGGAGAGGTCTGCTCCATTTATTCTGCAAGTCTTAAGTCTTGTGATTCCTTCCTCAATTTTTGTCCATGGTCATGTGCTTGCCTATTTTATGCTTACGGCAGCTAGCATGAATTTTGCATTAGCACACTTTATATATTGATTTTTAGATTCATATTGTAATTGTTAAATATTGATTTTGTGTTGCGTGTGATGAATCTATGATGGTGCAGCTTAGATGGCCTGATACTGGGGAAAACGCTGAGTATGCACAGAAAAAAATGAGTGTTTGTATCATGACATATGCTTTAACGTGGCTCGTATCTGTTTCTCACAACAGGAGTTCTTCTCCCTGACCTGGTCCACAGTGTTGATGTCCAGGGGAGGCAAGGCCTCGGCTCAGCACTGCAGCATTCTGGCAGCTGGTGGGAAGAGAGGACTGGTCAAATTGATCCACCCTAGAAACAACGTGGCCTACGGGGAGTTCAGAGCCAGCCGCAAGGCGCTGTCTGTCCTCCGCTTCAACCCCAACAAGGGAAACTTCCTCTTCAGTGAGTCATGACTACTTCTTCTGATCAACATTTTTTTCATGAGTGTGTGTGTGGTCTCACCAGTTGACCTTTTCTCTTGCAGCGGGATCGTACGATAACAAGATAACAATGTGGGACATCGGTGGAGTGGACAGCCAGTACAACTTCAAAGTTGTGTGAGTATTTTTGCTTTTATACCTCGCTAAAAATTAGTCTTTAGAATACATTTTCTGTACCAGAAATCTTTGAAACAATTCCTTGTTTAAAATTATATTTTTTAAATTTAATTCAATAATTTAATTTAATTTGGTATCAACAAACTGAGTCCTCTGCAAAATTCTTTGAGTCTGAACAAATCTTAGCTGTAATTATGTAATTGTAATTATGATGTAACGGCAGCAGGGCAGTGTAGATCCAGGCTGTGATTTTGAAAATATTTCTGTCCTGCCTGTCTTTCCAGTCAGCTGCTGATGTTGGAGATAAGCGCTACCCCTCTGCACATTTGCTTTCCCCCAACTTCCCCAAGTTCACACCTTCTGACTGCCTCCGAGGACGGCCTGCACTGCTACAACACACAACTCAGCACCAACAACACCACAAAGAGGTAAACCATCCAATGTGTGTGCAGATGCTTGTGTTCTTGTTTGCTTGATTGGAGAACTTTTGGCTGATCCTGCCCTTTTTTTCAAAAGATTTGTTCAGATATGTGCAGTATCAAGACAGATACTTCCGAAACGCAACTGACGAGTCTGACTCATTCTGCATTTAAACTTGTTGAGCAAATTAAAGCCTGCTGTCCATGTCCCAAACGCAATATTAATAGATATTATTCCAGTTCTACAAAATATTGGTGATAGTTGCATAAGTTTGTCTACTGGAGTTTTAATATGAAAATAATGAGTATGAGAATAAGTATGAGATCAAACATGTGGACCAGCCAGTAACATATAATGTGTTTTTATTTCTCAGCAGGTCAAAGGAAATGGAGATAACTTTCCCCATATATAAGAAGGAAGACAAAGACCACGACTACCACACCATTGATGGTCTGAGTTTTCTTACAGATGACATTGTGGGTAAGTGAAACTCTTACAGTGTACCACTGTGGTCGTATTTACAAAGCTTAAAAGAGTTAATATCACCGCTTTGGTCCAGATGGAAATCCCTCAAGAATGATTGTGTGGATTCCCTTGAAGTTTTGTATAAATTCATGGTCCCCAGAGGATGAATCAAACCCCTGGCCTGGCCTCTAGTGCCACCATTAGGTCGGCACTTTTTATTGTTTTTAAATGAATTTCTCAACAACTATTTGCTATTAGATTTGGTAGAGATGCTCAGAGGGTGAATCCTAATATATAATGGAGTCATGACCACACATGGCGCTTTGTTGGCAACAATCCAATCAAAGCACGGTTGCTCAGTATGTATTGTAGCCCAGCTGTGTTGCATGCAGTAAGCCGTTCATGTGGTGAAGGAGTCTGGCTACCAACAAGTCTACGTATCCTGATTACAACAATAATTTCATTTGTGTGAAACTGAGCACTATTTGTTCCTCAGTAACGTCCTCATTTTATTACTTTAGTAATCCACTTGGATGGTGCTATAATTAAGTTTCATGTTAGTCAGACTAGTAAGGCCATGACTCCCAATGAACTACATGTCTGTCTTTACATTAGTGTATCTATTTGTTGACTATGAACCAGCTATAAAACAACTTAAGAGGGTTAAATCTCTATGTTGCTCAGTGATATATCTGCAAATGTGAACTCTTAGTGTACTTACTTTACTGTGTTTTACACGGTTTGACATGAAATCAAATTCAACACACAAGAAGGTCATTGATTTAAATTCTATGGTTGCTCTTTGCTTCAGTTTTCTTCTTGTTTTCCCCTTCTAGCCTCCAAGAACTACTTGCACGGTTGCATTTACTTGTGGAGCTGGAGCAGGACCAAAACCCAGCGGCCTGACAAGAAGAGTAGGGCAGTGTGTGCTGTGGTTCTGGCTGAGCTGCAGTGGACCAACACTGAGATTCCTTACCTGGCTCTCAACACCTGTCCGGGTGAGTCCAAGTCACGTAATCAAAAGCAGTGGGATGAAATTTAATGAACGTACTATGATATCTGTAAATTCAGATCAGCTCAGGCTGCATTTCCAGTTGTTTTGTTTTGTTTGAGTCTGTTCCACTTCAGTCAATGACTCACTTTGAAGCTAGACTCCAGTATATTGTATTTCCCGAGCTTAGTGTTTCAGTAACAGAGCCCGTCTGAACTCAGGTTGACGTTATACTGTGTGTGTCTGTGTTCATTCTCTCTCTTTAGGCCAAGCCTACATAGTGTGCGGTGATGACAAAGGCAGGCTCTGGACCTACCACGTCACCAACCTGCAGAAAAACAGTTTCCAGAGTGGGAAACCCATACAGCCCACCGAGGTATCCATCTCTTCCAAATGTCCTGTTACTTATAACATTAATATCGTCGGGGAACGCTCTAATAATTTAGTTTTTTCTGTCGGTATGATAACTTTACACTCACCAAATGAATTGCTGAGATCTGGGAACACGGTGAATTTCCTAAAAAGCAGTCAGACGGGGAAAACACACAGAGTCAGACAATCAGGCGAGTTGTGAGCAAACCTGGGGAGCTGTAAACATCTATTGCAGTTTATGGACCAACTTTCTGGTTCAACTGCTGTACTTACCGCTGGCTTTCCAGTGCAATAAGGGATCATTACTGACATGTTGTGTAATTAAGTCTTTAAATAAAGTCATTTAGAAGTAATAGTTCTGTGGCTTATTCTGAGGGACTAACTTTTAATGACTCCAATAAAAAGTCTTCTTACATTGTTACAAATGGAAAAAAAAGCAGTGCTGTCACCATTCAGCTTAATGAATGAACTTTGACTGTCTTAACTGAGTTAAATAAAACATCTAACATTACGACATAGAGCTCATTTACCCACTAATGATCATGACAGAATAATGTAAATTTGTATTTGTTAGAAAACTCTGGCACTAGTGGCATTTCATTATTTTGTCAGCGTGTTATTCTTTCCATTCAGGAGGAGATTACAATCTCTACTCTAGCAACATAGCAACAACAAAGCAACAAAGAAAAAAAAAGACCACCAAGGCAGTGTCCCACAAACTGCAAACAAGACAAAACAAATAAACCCATAGAACCTACTCGTCACGACGCAAACAAACAAACTTACAAACGGACAAACAAATGGACTTACAGCAAACAGGATACACCACATTTGAACCCCACCCGCCTCAAATATAAACGTACATACATGTACTTCGTAAAGGCAGTCCATCAGTACACACCAAACAAACAAACTGCGAATGAACGCTTGTTTCTATTATGTGAATATTAAGGAGTTGGTTCACGAGATAAACACTAGGTGGCGCCAATTCTCCAGTTAGAAAACCAGAGGCGTGCGCAACAAGATGATGTTATTAAAAGAGCGCATTTGATGGAAACACAGCTACTGTCCAGCCAGACCAGTTAACCCACATCATCAGGTCCACCTGGATTACATATCTTAAGCTTTGCTCACCTCTCGGTTGCTAATGTGTTCTTTGTTTTTGACAGGTGTTGGAGTGGCCGACCCCGGTCAGGAAGGGCATCGGCCAGGTGGAGGGCCCCTCCATCAACAGTGTAGCAATGGACCCCGAGCTTCAGTTCCTGGTGGCCCTCAGTGACAAGAATATGGTGATAGTGTGGAAGAGAGAGTAGTGTACCTGAGCAATACGAGCTATGTGACTGCAACTCATGAAGAGAAGTCTTACAGATTTCCAAAGCTTTTTTTACTTTTTTTTTTAAAGGTAAGACATCAGTTAAAGTATTGAGAATGTGATGGAAGACGACTACCATATAGGTTGATGATCATATGATCAACATGTAACTCTGTCGCTTCGTAATTTGTTAGAGAAAATAGACTTTTATTTGGATGCTGCAGTGCAGTCTGTCAGAGCAAGAAACAGCCAGACATTGCATTAAAGCAATGCAATAACAGTATTCTTCTTTTTTTTCACATGAAAATGAAAGACATTAAATTTAAACTTTTTAATTATCTGAATTTTATACTCATCTACTTAAAGCTCCCTTATTGTAGGAAGTGAGATTTCCATTTTTAGAAAGTGTCTCTAAATGAGCTGTCAGGACTTCTGTAAGGTTGTCACAACTGTACAGTCACACCCTCGGACATGCACCCAGCCTGGCCCACTGGTGCCTACTGTCCAGGTAAGCTGCAGTCCGTTACCGGAGGAGATGTAAAACTATACTGAGATGGTTTTTGGTCATTAATACCACAAATATATCTGCTTATCGATATGTGCGGTGTAAAATATGGGACATTACAAATTGCTGCTGTTACTGTGACATTGCCAGGGCAAAAAGAATGTTGATTGTCGCTATGTGACACATTAGTCTTTATTTTTTATGTAGTTATGTATCTTGTAAACATCTTAAACAACTATATTTAAGTCTGCATAATTACAATAATTCTGTAATTGGCCTCTGGTATTTCATTTTTGATCTGTACTTTTGAGTCCTGAGTCACAGTTTCATGTCATGATTTTTAACTGTGTGCTTCCATATTGAATTAACTTCTACTCAGCTGTAGTAAAAACCATCATCATTTTTTTTTTGTGTGTGTGGGCATTAACTGTTTGTTTTTCAAATATGCATATGTGATGTGAATAACTGTATGTTTGTATATGCCATTTTAAAACTGGTCTTTCGACCTTGCAGTATAATGTACCTTTGTAATGTCCTGATAACATAAAGGAATGCAAACACTCCCCACTCGCTGCTGTGAGGAGAGAAAAGGTGGAGTAGGAACTTTGCCTGGCAGCTGATTGCTAAGAAAATAAATGCAGTAGTGTATTTTCTTTCTTAATCCTATAGTAGTTATACTGTAGCTGCTGTTTCTGTGTGCAGCCCACCGTGTGTCCACCTGACGTTTCATGAATTCCTTGATTTCAAGAAAAAAAAAAGACTGCATTTTTTACTTATTTCATTTTTGTGTGTGGACTTCTTGTGAAAGGACTGACTAAAAGATCAGGTATCCGTGGCTTATTTTATTTCAAATGTTACCTGTATTAATTAATACAGCAGGGTGTAATTAACAGAATCAAACCATGTATATTTTCGCCACCTGTTTGAAGTTTCATGAATTAAATTAATTTACACCTATCCAAGTTTGAGCATGATCTGTAATTCTGTGGTTACTCCCGGAAGTTAAGTGACAATGTACAAATGCTAAAGGCTGATTTGCATTGTGATCAGATCAGAAGGCTGGGTCACGTGTTATAACACAGGGATTTATCTTTTGGTGGATGGTTACTTTTTTTAAAAATTGGGGCATAAATTAAGAGTATACTCATCTCACCAGACATCTCTATATCACTGGTGAAAGTGTGTCTCACCTCTGTGTTTAAGACTACCATCTGTTGATGACTTCTGAGTAAGGATACCTCAGGAGAAGATTTCTTGACAGAAATGCATAAAAAGCTAATATATAGGTCTACTGACATATGTACTATATGTCTAAAGCTTTCTTACACCCTTAACAACCTGTGAAGCTTTGGAACCTGTGAGATAGCACATTGGTCATGACTTTTTATTTTTTGTCTATACTTGCACACACGTTCTTACCTGCTCACAAAATGTTTTGCTGTTCTTATCTCTGTGAGATGAGTGATAAATAGAATGTACTACTCAAAGGACACGTTTTGGGTGTAGTTTCTATTTAATGGGAACATGACGGCAACAGTATACGTCCAATGGATGGAGGGCTGGAGATGGGTGGGGGTCACCAGGTGTCCAATAACACACTCTTGCCCATGGGGCCTGTAAAAAGGACCAATTAAACTTCTAATTAGTTTTTTGTGGGTGGATTAAATAAAGGAATCAGGCCTGAATGACAACAATCATAACTTATAAACATGCATGCGTTCCTGCACACAAATTGCATCTTGTCCCTCCCTGTCTTCTTGAGTCTGCTAAAGTAGTCTGAATTGTTTACCGGCCGCTCCTCTTGTCCTTTTCAGTACAGTGCAGTAGCATAGGGGGGGTTGTTGATGCGGTTTCGCTCCGCCTCTGGCCGGCTGATTGGTTTAGCTGTCATGTCGTAGAACCAGCTCTCTCTGCCACTGGCCAATGCGCACAAAGCCCTTTCTGTACCCTCTCTCTACTGTATTCAGATACGTGCCTTTGTGCACCATTACGACGCGACCCCAATGGCCTCGTAGCAACACCAGAATTCAGTGGTTGTACGGGAACAGGGCAGCCCTGTTCAGACACACAGCTCGTCTCCAAATGCGACCAGGACTGGCGGGTATAGCAGTGGAGATGCTGAGCGGTGCTACCTGCAGGGCCAGGCCGAGGCTCGGCAGCCTCTTGCTGGCCCCCCTCACCAAAACAGTACCGCCGATGTCAAGCACCGGGAGCCAGAGATTTCGGTCCACGTCCTCGATGCAAGGGTTTTCAGAGTTGGCAAGAGAGCGGTCGAAGACTGTCACGTCGTTCTACAACCAGTCAGCAATTGACGTTTCCGCAGAAAAGGTAAGACTGTGACTTTTTGCCGGTACACTCCTCAGAAACGGGAGTCCTACTACTGTAGCAACGAGGGCGTAAGCTAGCTGTAGCGTGAGAGTAATGCTAGTTGTTAGCAATGGCTTGTGCTGAGTTCACTGACGTTGAAAATGTAGTAAAGAAGAATTTCTTCTCACATACCTAACCAATGTACGACGTTAGCGTTCAAAGCCAACAGTAGCTAGCTAAATTCAGTTACTACTCCTGACCTGAATAAGGAATTAATTAATTAAAACGCAAGTAGCCACTTTTATGACATTACAGTGTTTAGGATGAGTACTGAGTGTACAATTACAAAACGTATTTTTAATAACCCTGAGTCAAGACCGTTACGTTAGCTCCATGTCTGATTTACTCCCTGGGATTTGAACGCAGCGTCACTGTTGATGAGAACATAATGTTTTGCTGGCTGACGTCCGTTAGTCTCGATGAAAATAACAAAAATGTGAACTGTCTCTTATGTTGACCCGACAAAAAAGTTGTTTTACCAAACTAAGTCTCTCAGTATTATTCTTAAAAGTGTAAAACAAACATGTAGTGTAATTAAATGAGGGTCTAATCTGTACAAATGCACCAGCACTTTTATTGTTTTTGAGGAAATATGTTGGCAAACAAGGGTAACTCCCTCTGACTGTTTTGGTTAAAATTCGTTCCTCCCCAAGAGTTTTTTTTTTTTTTTTTTGCCTGGCAAAAACATGGCTGCCTCAGCACTTTGTCATCTGCTTACCAATTGTGTGTTGGACATGATGGTCAGCTTAGAAAAACAAACTTCACTAGAATTTCTTGGTAATAAAATGAGGAAGGATTTTGCAGCAACATGTTAATAGTGAAACAAAGCACACCCTAATAAAACAACACTGTCAGCAACAGATGAAAAATGTATCAAAGTGCTCGGTATTAAACGTGTGCCAGCCTGAGTCTAGCTACTAATGCAAGGGCATGAAGGTACTGATTGCTAAGACTACAAATCTGGCTGAGGGCAGTGAGCTGCAGTTTTTGTCTTGTGACTTAGTCACACATTAACCTGCTGCAGTGGTCCCCAACCCTCACCTCAGAGGGAGGTCACAAGATGATTTAAGGATAAACATGGAAAAAAATAAGATGGATGTGGATGTTCATGGTCTTGGGAGAGTAAATCCATATGTTTTTTCATTGACTTTCTGACCTATATTCTCAAGAGCAACATTCAAGTCCGATCACATTCCTGCCTTTCTGCACTTGAGCAAATGATTTAACAAACGGCATAGCTGGGTCAGCTACAGCTTTTAGAGGACCGGTGTGTAGCATTTAATGGCATCAAGCGGCGTAGACTGCAACAATTTACGTCTCACTCTCTCTCACAAAAATCCCTATCTGGTCTGGTCTGGTCTGGTCTGGTCCCTATCAGTTCCAGTTTTTTGGGCTACTGTAGAAACACAGTGGAGCAACATGGCAGACTCTGTGAAAGAGCACCCGCGGCATCTGTAGATCTAAAAGGCTCATTCGAAGGCAACAAAAATAACAATTCTTATTTCAGGTGATTGTACACTGATGAAAACATAGTTATAGATATTCAATTTCTGCCATATTATGTAAATAGAGCCCTGTAAATCTTACACACTGGAGCCCACTTACACGTGATATTAACATGAGATCTGATCACAATGCAATTCTGCGTGCATTTATACCTTTTCCTAATCCAGATAAGATACCCAAATACGGATTGCATGTAATGCAAGGTGCCTCTTAGGAGCAGGTAATTACACTAACACCAATGCTGGCTTAGCTTACTTAAATAAGGCCTGCTATTGTTGAGATCATTGCCTGTAGTTGTGTTTTCAACCAGTCAATCAAATGTTATTCATAGTGCTTTAAAACAAATCAAATGTGATTCAAAGTGCTTTACAAGTGAATGACAAAACATAAGGTGTTTAAAAAGGATTTAGAAACTAATGCACACAACAGTAAAATACTGAAAAAACAAGAATAAAATACATAGTAATGATGGCAATAAATAAGTCTCAATAATGGAACCATAAAATTATAAAATAGCACATAAAATCCAGGTTGAATGTTTATTTTATGCTTGCAAATTTTAATTCGAGGCTTCCTTCACAGGCAGGTTTAATAATTGTTACCAGCTACATATTCTTACTTAGCACAGATTACCTTTAAGACCTTTTACACCAAAGTGTAGCTAAGCTAAGTTTGTGGACGTGATAATCACGGACAGCAATGAGTCACATAGGTGTAACAGTGTTCCTTGGATCAGTGATATAATCCTTCCCCTGAATTCACAGTGAGTCATTACTTACTGTTTGGAAACTCTTTACTTTTTTTTCTACCATAATACGTGATGATTAGTGACCGTTTCTGGATGAACCTGGGCAACTCCCTATCTGCACACACAAATATATTTTTATAGACCACTTGGTGGCTTTAAAATATATGTTTGACCTTGCGGTTTAATTCAGTTATTTATAGTAGGGTCCAAACATTGTTGGCTTTTCTGTTGGATGGCTGGTACTAACATTAATATTTGAGAGGTGAAACCTAATGACATGTTCGCTGATATATTTGAAGCACACATTTTTGACAACAAAAACCTCTTTGAATTTGGCTTTTAAAGAATTGTGACAAAGGTATATACACGATGGGACATTTAGAAATTTATTGAAAAGGTGTGTTTCTGGTATCATGGGGATGTTTGGAGACGTTTTTCCTGAAGAAACTCCTTTGAAACTGGACGCTTTTAGTCCAAGAGGCTCAAATAGAGTCTACTGGATTATATTTGTTGTAGATTAACAGGATATCTTGTAGAACAAATGGAGGAGTAGTCCTTGGATGAATGAGTTAAATTGATGGACTTTGACATTAATGAGGGTTAGTCATAGAGTTAAGTGATAGAGGTAATATAAATACACTGTCAACCTTTTTACCTCGTGATGGGTTAAGATGCAAAAGTCTATTTGTAAAGGAATAATGTGACAGATCAGTTTCTTATAGTTTTCTATAATGCGTTACAGGCTACAGGCACCACCTTGATGAGATATCCGAAAACGTTTGAATAAAGCAGAGAGGTGTGATGCAGAGGAGCTGTGACTGTATGTGTTTGTGTCTCTCCAGGCCTCAGTGCGACTGACCTTAGCCACCCTGCTGTATTCTGGGAAGTCTCCTGATGGACACCACATCTTGGTAAATATTTCAGCCACACTAAAAGAAGTTTATGTTTAATGAGAAACTCCTTGATCTCTGTCACTCTTTACTCACTTGCTTTCCATCACCGTCTGTGTGTGATCTCAGAGCAGTGCCAAGTACCTACACAAGGAGCTACCTGTACGGATCGCCCATCGCATCAAGGGCTTCCGTAGTTTGCCGTTCATCATCGGTTGCAACCCCACCATCCTGCAAGTGGTAAGAGCACAATCCTCAAGACACATACACAGCACAAGGGGGCACCGGCCATGTGGCAGAAACTATAATAAGAAAGTGACAACTGGGCCACCGCACATGAGAATCGTGGTGGAACTTTGAATGAAAGGAGAGAAAAATGTTTCCTCAGAAAGACACTGAACACCAGAGCTGAAAGTTACATCTTAAAAATACACAACACAAAACTTTAGCAACACATGTAGTATACAGGACTTTCTAGATACTAAAGGGAATCTTAAGGCATTTTCCCTCCTGCCTTGGAAGTAGGTAAACAAGCTTGCTTGTGTAATACAGTTGTGCAGATGTAACCTTCACTGTTCAGTAATTGGGTCAACGTGACACGACCCATTTCTGATAAGAAAAGCTTTTATTTACACTAGAGCAGGAAATATCACAGTGGATAGCACAGTCAGTTTGAGTTGTCCTGTCCCCTTCTATGAGTTTGTGATACACCTTTAAAGGGACTAACTAACTGTTCTTTCGGGGGAAGGTCATTTCAATAAACATTGTCTACAGTGAAGTCTGTGGAACATCCAGAGCCACCGGGACACTTCCTGGAAAGATGCACAGAGTTCTTCAAATGCCTTTTTCGAACAAACAAAATTCCTTCAGAGCCCCTCGTACGGAGGCCTCGCACACAGACGCCTCAAAACCACAGCTGATAAAAACCCACAGTACCACCTGAATGGCAGGCACACACAGTTAAATGATATCAGAGTCTGGACCGGCATATGATGTTCCTCGTTTGTTTCCAGGGCCTCCATGTGGGAACAGAGTCCTCTCTCTCTCTCTCTCTCTCTCCCTTCCTCACTTTCTCACTTTCTCTCTGCAGTCCCTTTTGTAACAGCTTCCCGGCCTCCACATGTCTCGTAGCTGATGAACTTTCACCCAGATTCCTCCCTTTCTGGGATCGCAGAGCTCCTATGTGCCAATTATATAAAGAGCGTCTCCTTTTGTATGCCACCAGCTGTAATGTAGGTCAGGGTGGCTCGTTCTGTCAGCTCTTCTATCAAAAAGAAGCAACTGATACTCATCCAGATTATGAATTAACGTCTGGTGAGTTTAGATATATATGATCATTTGAACTTGAATTTCAGTGAGGAACAAAGCTTTTTTTTCTTTCTTTTTGTTCAACTTTGTTTGGTAACACAGACAGAATTCATCACATAGAAGCATCCTGAAATATAAAACACATGTGGACTTGTTCGTAGTGGTGTGGGGCCCAGTGAGGGGCCAGGGTTGCTGCTCCTGCTGCTGCTGCTGGGTGTAGTGTGATGCTTTATGGTTGGATGGATGATCACAGAGACTCAATCTAACAGCTTCCACCTGTCTTGTCCTTTCTTACAGCATGAACTGTATATCAGAGCCTACCACATGCTCAGTGACTTTCCTCTGGTAAGTATTCTACACAACACACACACACACACACACACACACAGGGGGGTCACAAGTTCAAGTTCTTCATTTGTCAGGGAGCAGCTTATCGTAAACAGGAAGTGTGAACATTTGCTTGAGTTTTGCCTGCATGGTGCGGCTCTTCACGGTCGGTTGATCTGTTCAGCACTTTGTCAACCTGAATGTAAACAAATCTTATCTCCTACTGCTTTTTTCCTTTAAATTTATTTCATAAAAAGCTAAAAATGCTGATTTGATGTGAATAGATCCCCCAAAAAGCATTTAGTTTACTTACATTTTTACAGTTATAAGTTATAATTAAAGAGTAAAGATCTATGTTTGCTCAGCTGGAACCACCTTTAGATTTTGTATTTTTTTATCTATTTAAAATACTTAAATCACACATCATTTTTTGGTTGAATGCCATTTAAGTTCTTTGGAATTAAATTGATTTAACTCTACTAAGTGTCAGACATTTACTCCTCAGTTTAGTAAACATGGCTCACACACCGTTTCCACTGCGAGCTGATGAATCCTTCAGGTTGGTGAGATCAGCAAAATAGGAAGTGAAAGTGTAATCACATTATTGCTGATATAAAATATTCTGTACACGGCCATAAAAATGTTGGATGCCTCTACAGTTGCTGCAAAATGTTAAGTGACTTTATCATGTTTTTGTCTGAGGTCTATACAATGTTGTCATGTACGCTAAAGTAATAAGAGAAATTGAAAATGGCTTATCTTTATATGTTTTTTTTAATTAAATGAATGAAGTAGTATTTCTGATTCTAGGTGCATCAGAGCTGCATTAAAAGCTCTGTGTTTGAATTCAGATAAGGTGAACATGGGAGAGATAACATAAATATTTACCTAACCATATTCAAGGTAGCAATAAAAGTGGTGTAAGAACAGATGAGTAGCTTTATATGTGTGTAGCAATGTGTTAGTGCTGAGTGGCTGGGAAGTGTTGGGTGATGTAAGAGTCACATCAAGTCAGATTATTTTTATCACGTTCAAAAACATCAGGAGACGAGCCAAAGTGCTTTCCAGTAAGACAGACGACTCAGAATGAGGCTCCATACAGGTGAAAGAAATATTACAACAAAATGCTGTAACGCATAATGTGATACATGAGTGCAACGATACAGAGAAGGCAGAGAGAAAAACGGAAATGTGATCAAATCAAAACTATGTACAATATTTGAACAAAGTGTAATTTACTGTTCTGCTCAGATGTCACTCATGTTGTTGTCACAATTATAATAAGTCTGTTTTTTAGCTAACAAAACAACTTATGCAATCCTAGTTGTAAGCTTTACGGTGGGTTCAGTTTCAGGAAACATGTGCCGTGTGGAATGTGGGTCAGTCCTCCTCAGTTATTTCTTGGTTGGTGGTGATGGTAAACAGCCAAATACTCGATGCTTTTGTAGAGAATCATCTGTGCAGAGAGTGTGGTTGCATTAACAGTAATATAAAAACACTGAAGTAGAATGCAATTCATGCATCGCCATCTGCTATTATACAGATTTAGAGCCGCGAGAGATCAGAGGACAAGTCTTTAAAAGCAAATAAAGGCCTGTCTCTATAACAGAGCTTTTTAAACATGTAGTTTTTGAAGGGTTAATACGAAGTACGTCCCTCTATTTACAGATCAAGGATCAGGACATGGAGGCTCGTTTCTGTAAGCTGGTGCAGCAGCTGCTCGACGACCATAAAGACGTGGTCACCATGCTGGCCCAGGGCTTCAGGGAGTGTCGCAGACACGTCCAGGTAACAACTTCACCTCCAAAACACCAAGAACATCAAACATAACTGCAGGGTGGACTTGTAGGGTATTCTGTTTCATTACTTTCATCAGGGTAATTGAATTTGTCAGCTGTGAGAAGGATCTTGATAAGGGTCTAATTTCAAGTTTTAAGGGTGTCTTGAATATCTGTTTAAAAGATGTCTTATTCCTTTGCTTCAGAAACCAATTTGATCTGATCTTAAAATCAATGATTGTAGTTAATATTCCAGATTTTTGTTTTGTAGTCTGCGCTATTAAGAGAGTTTTGGATGTCTAGTAGAAATCATTTTCTTTCCTTCTTTTGCAGGATGAGACAATCCTCCACAACTTCCTGGACACAACGCTGTGTTCCCGTCTGGGAATCCGAATGTTGGCCACGCACCATCTCGCCCTTCATGAAGATAATGTACGTCTGACTGTTTCTGCGATTCAAATGATTTTTTTTTTTTTTTTTCAAAGATACTTTTTGGCCGTTTTGAGCTTTATTTGACAGAGACAGCTTGAAGAGTGACAGGAATGTGGGAAGAGAGAGAGAGATGGGGAATGACATGCGGGAAAGAGCCACAGGTCGGATTCGAACCCTGGGCCGCGGCGGCAAGGACTGAGCCTTTGTACATGGGGCGGTTGCTCTACCAACTGAGCTAAACGACACCCGATTCAAATGATTTTAAAACCTTGTTCTGTGTTGTTTGCCTCGAGCAGGATATGTGGTAGGATACATGACTTTGGTTTGTTTGCTGCCAAACTGTTTGACGTTGTCACATTTCCCAGTCACGTCTCATCTCTGATGGCTGACTAAAACCTCTCTCTGCAATTCTCACCATATCTGTGGCTCTCTTGTTTGGCCCCAGAGTCCATTAGTTCCTATGTAATTTCATTTTTTAAAGCTCATTAAACTAAAATTATTGTAGTTTTTAGCAAACATTACTCAAACAAGAGGAAATTGTTGGAGAATTTTCGTTATATAAGTTGCTATGTTTGTTTTAGCAACTCAAATAGTATTTTAAAGTATGTCAGCACCTGAATTAGCAAAAGTTATTTTTTAATAAATATAGTTTTTTTTTTTCTGTTCTTGTTTCAGCCTGATTTCGTTGGGATTATATGCAGACGTCTCTCCCCCAAAAAGATCATAGAGAAGTGGGTGGACTTTGCCAGGTAAGTGTGTGCGTACTCACACAGCTCTGTTTATTTATCACCTTTAGATGACTTTGTACGTCTGTATGAGTGCTCTGTTGACTGAGGGAAGTCAGAGTTCAGCTGATAAACCCCCAGGAACATCCATATTTCAGCATCTAGAGCTGTGAATGAGATATGAACTATCATTCCTGTTTACCTTTTGTAATCTTATCTAGTGACCTTTTTGGAGTCAGCCACTTTTACTGAGTTCAAAAGAAAGTTCACAAAGAGAGCTGTAAACTTAAACATAGTGAACCAGATTGGAAATAATAACTGTTTGGAGCTGTGTACAGCAGGTGAACACAATAAAATCAGCACATATAAATTATAATTATGATATTTTCTTTGATTCTGACATAGCTGATCTTAACAAAAGTTGTATTTTTAGGGACTCTAGCAGCGTGACTTTAGGGATTCAGACCAAAGTAACGTTCTCCTCGGCCTCTGTTGCACCTTGTGTTTAGTGCTAATTAGCATGTGTTAGCATGCTTCCGCACTAAACTGGGATGTTGATCATGTTAAACATTAACTGCAAAAAAAAAAAAAGAGGAACTCCCTTAAAAGTTGCATCTCGGTGTGCAACACAGCAATATTTGCTTTAGTTTGTTTGCACAACAGTATAAAGCAAAATACATACACACAGAAGACAGTAATTACAGTGCAGGAGAGGAAGGAGTTCTCTTAGCAAAATAAAAATGTAAAAAATGACATTATTACTCATCAAAAAGAAAGTACAACAGGCAAACAAAACAAAAACACATAGCATAATCTATCTATACACAACACACACAAGCAAGCTTACACACATGAAAAGATGTATACAATGCAGGTAGAATAATATAATTTGATTAGACTGTCATGTTAGCATGGTGATTAATATTAATCAATATCATTAATATTGACTGATCTCGACAGTGTATAGTCACGTACACCATGGCTTGAAGGAAGGACAAGAGATTGTTATGTGAAAAGGGGAAAGTATGCAACAATAACAATAATTAGGGGATTCAATCCTACTTGTGTTGAACTAATCAACTTCAGTTGCAAGTGAGTGACATGCTCTATCTAACCATAACCCAGTGGTTCTCAAATTTGGGTGCATGGAGCCACTGCAGGGCTCTGATGCTAGCAAGACTGAATCATTTGTGTATTTCAGTGAAACTGGCTTATTGGTGGTTATTCTTAATGACTGGTAAAATGAAACCCGCTTTTACTGACCGAAAAGACTGTTTAATGACCAATGCGCTAACCCGCCTAAGCTTTTTTATATTGTATAGCTTGTAGTTCAGATCCTGTATGTTGCTGTAAATGTTCCCCATGTGTTCTCCAGGCGTCTGTGCGAGCACCAGTACGGGAACTCTCCCAGAGTGAGGATCAACGGACACGTAGCAGCACGATTCCCCTTCATCCCTCTGCCTCTGGATTACATCCTGCCCGAGCTCCTCAAGAATGCCATGAGGTGACTTCACCACTCACACATACTGTGCACATTGTTGGCCATTGTCACATGAGCTTTTTGGTTGCTTTAACTGCATACTTTTCTAAAATTACTCAAATGCTGAGATACAGGTCTGCTGTATACTTTTTAAAAGTTTCCTTACACCTCTTAAAGTCAAGAAGGCTTCGCAAACACATGTAAAGCTTTGGAGACACCTAGTGGAGGTGAGGACCCCCAGGTTGAGGAAAAAGTTGAACTCCAGGTAGTCCTCATCATCACCCGCTGTCTCTCTAGAAGCAAGACATGACTCTGAGTCTCTTTTCATCCAGAAAATAGTCCAGTATCTCCGTTATAAACATGATCTTTTTTTGATCTCGTGAGAGAGAGCTGAGCAATAAAGACGTCAGTCTGTATTATGAGTCTTGCCTTGTGGTTAGAGCTGGAAGAACAGTGTTTGGCTGGAACTGCTGGCTGTACTGTGTGTTGTTGGCTACATTCCTGTCATTCATCTTAGTTACTGGTTAAGAGGACAGGAGTAGGAGAGGCGAGTAGAAAAGTAGAATCTATGTCGGTGTACTCACAGCTCCCTTTTTGTTTTGGAAAATTGGTGCCTGTCAAAGTTTGGGCAGCGTTTAGAAAATCCTGTTTATTCCATCTGATGAATTGAAGGTTCATTTATCAACTGTTAACTGAGAAAAAGCAGATTTAAAGTGTGACATTGTCTGCCAGCATTGTAACTGTGAGCAGCACCCAAACAAATTTAAGTCAGTGGGTTTTAGATCATCATCAAAACATGTTCAGTGTTTACAATTTTTTTTTAGCTAGAGAGCACAATTTGCACACTGAGCATTTACTCCCCATGACATCCATCCATTTTGTCTCTTCAGGGCCACCATGGAAAGCCATCTGGACACCCCATACAACGTGCCCGATGTGGTTGTCACTATTGCCAACAACGACATTGATTTTGTCATCAGGTGAGTGGCTTTGGTGACGGTGAAGTGTTGCTATCAAAGGATACAATCCAATACTGAAATATAAACCAAATCCTGCTGTTGACTGCTTTTATCAAGGGTGGAGCATGTAAACAAAGAAAAGCCTTGTGTCGCTCGATGCTACAAAAAATAACTTTTTGTTCCCCTTTCAGGATTTCAGACCGTGGTGGCGGCATCCCTCACAATATTATAGACAAGGTGATGGATTACCACTTCAGCACGGCTGAGGAGAGCGCACAGGATCCCCGCATGAGCAACTTCTTCAACAACATTACCAACACTGGAAACCAGTCCAGCCCTATGCATGGGTATGAATGAGAAAGTTCACAATGTCCTTATTCAGTCTTAACAAATATGCATTATGATTTCCAAATAACAAAACAATCAGATGTTCTGGCGTCAACATTTGCAAACTGCTTTGTAAAAGTCTGGCATCCACACTGAAACACGCCTAAAAATCTTTAATCCCTCTTTTGTTTTATTGGCAGCTGACATGTTACGACACCATCGCCATTTGGTAAAAGTTGTGGTTGGATGCACATGCGATCTAAAAAAAAACAAATGATTGTAGTTAATATGGGACGTGGGAAGATATGCAGGTACAGTTCATTATTCAGGGATTTGAGAATCACTGCCTAATATTTACCTCGCAGTACGTCACCCACTAGCTCCACGCTCCTCATTTCGGTTCGGTCATTCCTGGCTTCGCAAAATTAAGATGCCAACGTCCGTAACGGACGATAGATTGTTGACCAGGGTCCATGGTTTTTGGTAACGGCTTTTTTTATTTGCAGACGACGTGACTTTTGGTTGACTTGTACTGATCCAGCTCCAGCATGGAGTCCCTGTCAATTTGGATTTCTGCTGGGGGTTGATAAAGAACTAAATCAAGTTCTTCTAACAAAAAAACCTCCAGGTCAATGAACTGGTGGAGGTACACCGAGGTTCAAAGACATGTAGTTACACTTCTTCAGATATTTCCATCCTCACCTGAGATTCCCAACACTTTTAATTCTTTGAGATGAAACCCTTTGTATAATTTGCCTATGACTTCTGTAGAACATGTTGCAGGCATCAAATTCAACATTAAATATCTTGTCTTTGTACTGTATTTAATTGAATATAGGTCCCAACTTTTTTGGGGTCGGGATTGTAGAATTTTCAACATCTGGCTAAAAAGTGTCTCAAACCTACTCCCAAGGTGGCTATCTGCATTTCACGAAACTTTTTTCCTTGTTTTGAGATATCTGAAAAGTTCATCTTACCACGATGCTGTGATAAACGCGTTGATGTGTACTCACATTAGTGTCAACATTGTCAAAGAGGAAGTGGTGAGAGTGGAGTTTATTAACTCAGAGCATCCATGGCACCTCATGATGCCTTCAGGATGCTTGGCAGAGACTTCCTGGGTCAATGGTTACCTGTGTTTACCTGCAGGTGGCTTTTCACAGTTCATCCACAGTTTCGGTTCATGTTGTACCATCAACAGATCATCATCTCACCGCCATCTTTCTCTGTGTCTTTGTCTTCTGTAGGTTCGGCTTCGGGTTGCCCACATCCAGGGCCTACGCCGAGTACCTTGGCGGCTCTCTCTCCGTACAGTCTATGCAGGGCATCGGCACCGACGTCTACCTGCGTCTGCGCCACATCGACGGCAAGGGAGAGAGCTTCCGAGTGTAAAGCTCTCCATCGGTCACCATTGTAGAGCCCAACCTAGGAATCAGGCCATGCAGGAGTACAGGGGAGCCAAGAAGGCTGGCATGGACTACAGGACTTTGGTCCACAAAGTGATAGCCTACACAGTATGTTCAGAAAGCTCCTAAATTCACCAAACCCACTACTTGTTCCTTTTTTGTTTTTGCCTTAGACTGATTATAAGCTATGTTAGCTCTCAAGTTGATGATTTCAGTTGTTTCCCTTTGTGTTTTGTACCCTGTGGCATGTCGTCTAGTTTTAAGGGGTGTATGAATTTTTGAATGTTTAGGTTAACGGGACAAACTGTGCATGATCAGGGACGTTGATGTTACTGCAGAAGGAAAAGGAAAAAAGAGCTTCAGTTTTAAGGAAGTTCACTTTGAAGTTACTTGTCGCATAGCCTCAGAATAGGAACAGGCATTTTGATGATGAAAGTTTCAAATGAAACTCCACACTCCAGCAACCCTGTCAAAATCTCCTCAAAGTGCTCAAAGCTGCTCACATGTTCCATGATGATCAACAGGACCATAGTTTGAATAACCAGATCCTTCCAGTACATTATCAGTTGCTTGTATCAAAATCTAAGGTCTACAAGGGAAAACAGCTTCAGTGTCCTTGTATTACAGTGGATACGCTCTCCAGCATGAGCTGTAAACCTCAACCCTTGACAGCCCTTAGTGATACTACTACTACTATAAAGCCTTCTCTGAGTTCAGCCGTGGCTGATCAATTCAGAAGAAACTGCCAAAACACCAAAAGCTCATTAACAGATTTCTCACTTGTTCTGTTTTGAGAACACACTCCATGATGGACATCTTTTGTTCAGCAGTATTTTTGTGGAGCTTTCAGGCAGGGAAGCCAACCGAGATGTTCAGTGGCCTTACTGTGTGACACTGGTCCTTCAACTGCATGCTGTCTTTTTACTCGTCTTGTTTTCTCTATATTGTTGCCTTTATCACACAGATGCACACACCATGTCATCCAGATGCTTTAGTTTGATGTCAGATGTTTTTGCACAATGAATAGATTACCCGTTATAATTCTTGACACATGCACCAATCACAGCAGTTTTTGACTTTATTATAACAACTTATAGAGTAACAATATACCAGAGAAGTATTGTCTAATATTGTCTTCTTTTTTTCTGTTTTATCTGACCTTAGTTTTTTTTGTCAGTTGTATTTCAGGTCTTTTTGAGATAAGCTTTGTATAAGATTGCATTTCAGTTTCTGCACTGTTAACTATGGAAGTTCAGTTTGACTGAAGGCGCTAGTCATTTTTAGGGTAAATTAAACACAACTTGATTATGTCGTTACCTTGAGACAACAAATGGCCATATCTACAAGGTCAAACAAGGTCATACAAGACGTCATCGACCACTTCAAAAGACAAAAGTCTGTTCAGACAAGCTCGCAGAGAAGCTGACCTGTGCAGTGGAGACATGAAACATCAACAGTGCCTCTTGTTTGTCGGTCTGTCAGAGGCAAAACTGGCATCCCCAGTTCAAACCCTGCGCATTTTCACCCCCCCAAACATCAATTTTTTACGCAAGGTGTGAGTTTGTCGGATTGTCTGCTACAGAAAGTTGTCAGACACAGGACCCCAATCGGTTCCGCCATCGAATAGGGTGTTTCAAATGCTGTTAGACGTTCCGAGAAGCACTTTGTTTGAAGCATATTGAGTCACTAGTGCAGCAACAAGGATATGATCCCTCACTGGAGGGATTGGAAGATTTTGCTTATGAAATACAAGACCAAGCAGGGGGTGGGCAAACCCGTTAAGCCCGTCATTTGAACATAGTGATAAAGTTACTTTTTGATATCAAACTTTTTATTTTCTTCCTCTAATCATCTCAGGATAACAGGCATCTGTACTTCATGGTCTATCCAAATCGGATTTCAAAAAGTCATTCCTCTTGACCTGAAGACAAACAGCTGAGTACCACCAACTTGGAAAAGTAATAACTTCCGATCATGGTTAAAACTGTTGTTCTCAAGCTAAATGACAAAATAATCAAGTTGTGATCTCAAAAATATAAATAAAGAAGCAAAAATTATTAAGAACCCCTGTTAACAGTTAGTTATATGAGTAAACTAATGCAGTACAGATCAATGTCATGAGGTACAGAAATTTGACCACAAGCACTCCTCACATTTTGTTGAACATTCCCCAGTGAGCACCAGTTGTCAAGAAAAGATCAACCTGAATGCTACATGTACACTTCAGTTTTATCTGTTGGGAGCATTTGTTGTTGTATTAGCTTGTACCGTTTGTCTTTTTAGCAGAGAGGGCATTGAGAATCTTCAGCTGTAATTAACAAGTTTGGAATCCTATGAACTTTGTAAACCATCAGAAGTCAGTATTCAAAGCAATTTCCTACAGCATTTTGGCTCTGAGAGAGACTCAACCTGTTTTATTACAGGTTATATCATCAACCTGGAGTGCATCAGTTTTTTTCTAAAGCTGTATTATAAAGGCCTTAGAATCACAAACATTGTATAGCCTACCTAATTGGAAAACAGGGCTTTTTTTGTTTTAGAAAACCCTTTAAATAATACTAGATTCAGAAATGTTTTATATCTTACAAATGAACTAACTGGTTCACTTAGATTTGCACTAACAAACAAAAATGTGTTGAGTTTACATACAAATGTTCCTTGAGTTAAAATGAGATTTTAGGTTGTGAGACATACGAAACATAAGCGAACCACTTATTTCAGTTGTAAGATATTTAAACATGATCTGATTCAATTTGTGAAATATTTATTTTGACAATTTATGAAACAAACACAACCCTGTGTAATTCACAGTCCCAGAGAGACGGAGAACGGCCTGTATTATCTGTACCTGTATTCTCGCTGAGGCCGTGTGTATGAATAAATGTGTTTATTGTGGCTTTGAAGGTCTTGAAGATGTAGTATATACTGTATGTAGCTTATGCATGTAAAGCAGGGGGCCCCGTTTTGAGACGCATTAGCAGACAACCAGCATCATTCTGAGATTTTCTTCTTTCAAAATATTGCTAGAGTAAAATGTTGAAGGTGGTTTGTAGACATTTGGATTTGGCAGCCAAGCTGTGGCTTTTATGAAGCGTGGGATGTGTACTGTCTGCCCCCTGCTGGCTTCAAAACAAAAGTGCAGGCAGACAAAATATTAAGTGCATCGGTTTAGACTTTGAAGTGGAAAAGGATGTACAACAAATGAGTTTCTGAATTTCTATTTTCTGATTTTGTAATTTTTAGCTAGATAGAAATGGAGATCAACAACAACAACAAAAAAATCTACATCACCTCCAGTACAAAGCCAAATATTGGAGTCATGTTACTTACAAAATGTGCTGCCATGGAGTGTTTTGTCTTCTAGACTGAAATTAGTTTCTCTCACATGTTTTCTGTTGTGTTCAGGACTCTATAAACATGAAATTTTACTTGGTTGGAAAAGTATCATGACTGCGACCCTTTTTTTTTTCTTGCATGTGTCTTATCAGGGAGTTCATATGTCTTGTATCTATGTGAAAGAGAATCTGCAAATATTTGCAGACTCTGTATTTACCTGAGCTGTGTGGTAGAGCGTTGTCTCTGCTGTAGGACTGATACATGCTGTCCCTCGTGGAGAACCATTCCTGCTAACATATACAGTCCACCATGATACCTTCAGGACAGGTAGGTTTCACCGGGAGGACAAATTCATGTAGTTCACACAGACACACTCTGGACTAGTGTTGGATAAATATAATTTCATGCTGCCAAACAGAAGTTGAAGTCATATTTCCTTGCCAGTCTATTTGCTTTCATTACCATCACTGTCACATTTAATCCAAAAATTTAGTGTTGATTCAGCTCTGCTCACACAGCCGTGGGCATCTCTCTGTTAGAACAAAAACCCAGTGTGCTCTGTAAAAGCCAGACTAATGCATTGGCAGACAGATATCATTAGCCGATATCAAGTTATGAGTTATGATGTCGGGTGATATGCAAATACAGCTGCAGAGCAGTAAGCTGCATCATTTGGTACACTGTGTAGTTTTGTCTGTTTTTATCTTCTTTTTTTTTAGATATTTAAATTTAAATTTTGAATACTGTTGAAGAATATTGTTACTGCCCTCTTTAAAGTAAAATATCTTTATTAGACATATTTTTCACAAAAAACAAATACAGCCATGCCTCTTTGAGGCTATACTTACTTAGGCATTAGTATTATGTATTTTGGATGAGCACACAGGATGTATGTAGGCTCACTTAATACCCAATAACTGATGGCTGATAGCTGATGTTAAGAATAAATAATGTTTTATGTTCACCATCTTAGTTTAGTGTGTTAGCTTGTGGACAGTTGGTGCTGATAGTTACAGGTATATACAGGTATAGTTTCAGGTATTTGGTCATGAACTAGATTTAAACTGGATTTGAAGTTTAAAAAAGCTGAAGTTTTAAACAGGAAATGGCTGTTTTTGACCAATATTCACACTTTTTTAGCTGTTTTTGTCTCTGGAGAGAAATATCTAGACTCTTTAGCTTCTGAATGCTTCACAATGTTCACCAGCTAGTTACTAAGTTTTGTCTGTCTGAGCGTATAAAGCTCAGTAAGTCAGAGGGGAGATGCAGATTCAGGCGGTAATTATCTGTAGGTTCACCACAAATGATCCCTTTCACATTGATTTCACAGTCGTTAGATATATAATTCAAAATACTGATTATAGTGGCTTTTAAGAGATGATCAGTTATTAAAATTCATCCTGATGGAGTCCGACATGGGGATATTCCATGTTTTTTATTCAACTGGTTATAGACACACAAGAGATAATGAGAATTTCAATATTTGTCTTTATTTCAGAAGTCTGCTGCAGGCTGTGAATTTCATCTTCCAACACAGGTCTCCAAGACCTCTGAAGTATTCATTTAAGAAACACAAATCCACAGACATGAGACAAAGAAAGGTGTTCCCCGGCACTTGCTCGCTGTACAACTAAACTACAAGTGCACTTTTGTCTCATCTGAGAAGCATAAAATATAAATGAACAACTGAGCAACACTTTGGTCAGTCATTGTATTTGGAATGTGGTAACAGGTTGGTACATTTTACTTTTTGAAATGCAGCAACATACTTTGACCTCATCTAAGGCAGTGCCAACTCACTGTGTTTGTGTTGATTCTTTTAGTTAACCCACACTCACAGAAAGGTCTCAAATATTTAGTATGTAAACTGGAGGTCATGCTGATTACAACATGCACTCTGTGACTCTTCACCATTTTGACCTTTTTTCCAGCACCCTTTGGGCCGTTTAAACTTTATTGATTTAAACTCTGCTTCCGTTATGACCTTAAGCAAAACAGCAGTTCATAAAAGGCAATTATTCTGTAAGGCAGAACTATATTTGGACTGTAACACATTCATATTTAACCCATTGAGCAGCATGGGTATGCAGACTCAACTGGTTTGACACCTTTTAAAGAAGCCCCAGGGTCTTTGTAAAAGACAGTAAAAGCTATTCAAAGGAAGAAAGTGACAAAACAGTTCAGGCTTGTCTGAGATTTTGAACATAAAAAAAAAAAAAACTGACAATTTTGCAGGAACATTTCTTAAGACTTTACAATAAGTTTCATGTTTGTTTGTTTTTTCCCACAGTGCAGCATCTTATGTACATGGTGCAGAAATGCCCTCAGTCAGTCAAATCAGTCAGAGTGAAATGTATGATGCATGACTCGACTCTTTGCGGTTAAAACATCGAGCTGAGGACTGTGACAGCACAATGGCGAGATGATAAGAGCTATGTGAGCCTCTGAGTGAATCTGGTTATTTCTCATGTACATGTAACCAGCTATTTTAGCCCAACCCTAACAAATAAACACAGACATGGCACAAAAATGGCACACAGAACACAATAGCCCTTTTCCTGTAAACCTTTTTCCATTATCCTTGACCAACACGTTTTACAGATCTAAAACACAGACACTGCACAAATCTTACAACACATCTTAACCTTAAGAATAAATTAAGAGTCTGGCTTGTGCTGTAAAGAGAAGAGCTTTTAAGCTCACTGCCCAAGTCCCAAGCAAGGCTTTAACAATGACCAAAACAATCGTCAGAAAAGGGAGAGGGTTTGATAAATATGGGATACAAAGGGAAGTCTGTAAAGCTGCCGTCATGTTATCACACTGTCTGGAGGCCTCTCTCGTGGCCGTCCAGCTGCAACTTAATCTTGTGCAGTTCCTCAATCTCGTCGCGGTGACGCTCTGTCTTGTGGCGCACCAGAGAGCGATAGAAGTGAATGGTGAACACCAGAAAAATCACCCCCACTGGGACCATGATGATCGTGGAGGCTAGCGCAGCCTGCCAGCCGCTGCCCCGCAGCACAGGCGTCACAGGCGGCGTAACCGTCGCTGCATTGATGGCTGTTGTGGTGCTACAGATGGTTTGCTCTCTGGAGTCTACGGGCAGGAACTTGATCCAGCAGAGGAGCACCACCTCTGCTAAAAACAGCAGGATGCCCAGGGCTGTAGAGAAGCCCCACGCCAGCTCGATGTAGTGGTGCATACGCTCGTGGGGCGACTCGCTGACGGAGTTGAGGTTGTGGATGTTGCTCACGGCCTCCACGTTGGGCAGGATGCAGGTGCTGATCAGCAGAGCGAAGAGGTGCACCGCCACCAGCACGGTGGTGCACACGCTGAAGGCAATGAGGAGCACGCGAGGGTACGAGTATTGCACCTCCAGCTCCACCTCCACCATGGCCACCTGTGACATGTATACAGGGACAGCCAGATTACAAACACACTGTAAACCTAGTCATTTTCTAACTTTTCTGACATCCTAAGATCATATTCTTAACGTCTATGCCTTCAAATCAATGTCACATATTAAACATCTTGTGACCTTCACATGTAATGATGGAGTGAGGACTTATTTTGGGTATTTTCATTGTTTTGAACAACTGTGTTATTAAATATCTGATACACGCATGTGGACATAAAAAAAGGAGAGAAGCCAACTCCCAGGGCAATTTCTCGTGAGAAACTTTACTTACTTGCATTACTAAAGGAAAGCTGAAGGTAAAGATTACACTTCGTAGGTACCTGATAAAACATTCCACAATTAAAAGAACGCAATTTCAGATTCTGGTTTAATGTTAGATGACTTCAGTAACTATGGCAACATGTTGTGAATTTGCTTCAGCTCTGAGGTTGTATTAATACACAAAGAGTCTTACAAAGAGTTGCCTCTCCTAACAAAATTCTATGGCAATTATTAGAATTATGACACTTTCCAGTGAATTTCCAGAAACTTTCCAATGGAAGTTAAGCTGGGGAATTTTGGAAATATTCCAAATCGGAAACTTTCCATGGGAATTATGGAAATGTATGGGAATTAATGTGAATTAACTGGAAATTGGGGGTAAGCTAGCATCATGATAAGATAGCCTCATAAATGGTGATGAAATGATGCTAGCTATAGCTTATTTAGCATCTAAGTTATCAGCTAGCTATCTACTGTATGAATACATTTTCATGTGCTATTTGAAAGTTAAATGTTAATACCATACATCAAATATATTTACCCCATAATATCATCAAAACTTACTTCACTTTATATAGTCCACGGGCTCAAATGTGTGGCATAGCATATAGCATAGATATTCAAGTGTACTTGCATGAAATCTGTTTGTCTTAGTCAAGATTATGCTAAAATATATTTTCCCCAACTATATTTAAGTTCCCTGTTAAGGGCCAGCCTTCAATTTCGTAAATTCCCAGTTTATTCCCGTTTATTCCCATAAACTTCCGTTTCCCATGGAAAGTTTCCAACTCTAAAAATTCCGGGAATTTTGCAACCCTACTCAAGAATTTCTCATTGAAGTTAAGATATATCCTGGTCTTTTAGGAGGCTTCTTAAGTGGAGGAGAAAGATTCTCCAAACGTCGAAGGACAGTTAATTAATTGTCACAGATTAGGTCGTGTAGAGATAATGTTCGTGGTCTAATCAACAGTCAAAGTGATCACACAGTTACGATGCTGAAAACAGCGCAGCGGTGAATTTGTCACAAACACCCATCAGTAGATGACAGACCAGACAGCAATCATAGAAACTGGTGAAAGCTGCACCATTTCCCCTCGTTAATATTATCAGCATGTCATATCAGCATGTGAATAGCCTACAGGGCTACATTTAAAGTATGGCTTACAATTCATTCAGCAGAGATGTTTATTACATAAAAATGGATTCATAATTACACCATGTCTTCATAAAACCTGTTTATTTCACTGTTCATCCTTATTACTAAGATAGATGATCACTACTTTTGGATCAATCTCATTGTTTAAAACAATGTGTCAACTGGGTCAACCACACACACTAAGGTAAAATTTGCTCTCCCTTGCTAAAAAATTGCTCTGAGAATTTTCTAAGCCTTTGAGAGGGCTAAGTTCTCTGCTCTCTGAGTATCATTAACGTCTTTGATTGGCTTATTTTCCACAGCAATACTGGCTGTGGCTCACAGATAGAACCATCTGCGACACGAAACTGAACCACAAAAAGAAGCTGTGGTTGCTCACATTTGAGAAGCTGGAATCAAAGAACGTTTGGTGTTTTTGTAACATAAATGACTGAAACAACCAATAACTTATGAAAATTTCAGATGTTCAAATGTTGCCAAGAATCAACATGATGATGTTAAGAATAAAATGAAGTCCAGGAGACAAAGGTTGCAGGTTGTTGTTCAGCAGCAAACAGCAACAGAATTGTAGAAACCACTTCCTGCCCACAACTGCGTTTCCATCAAATCTAGGTTAATCTTCACTGAAATGAATCAGCTGAACAAGCTGCCTGGAAACATGAAAAACAGGTGCACTAAAGCGTGTTGCGCTAAAGCGTGTCCTAAAAGATGAATATGACTGACCATTGCGAAGCCAGAGAGCAGTGCAGAGGTCCGGCTGGAGGCCTTCAGCTTGGCCCGGCTTAGGTAGAGTTTCCTCCAGGACAGGGCCTGCACTGAGTGATGGTTGGAGCTGACCAGCTCCAGGTAACTGCGACGCACCCAGTCCCTGTAGTCCATCCCGCCACCGTCCGCAGCCCTCTCTGAGACCCCTGGGGCAGGGGAGCCCATAGGCACGTTCAGCTCACTGCTCATGGCACCTAATGGGTATGAAGGGGGAGAGATGGTCACAGCCCTATTTTCTCCACTTCACTAGGACTACATGAGATGCAATGCAAGCTATGCGATTAAACCATAATCACATAAAGCCGTAATAGGACCAAATCAGACAGTGCTGCGATTGGCTGCAGGAGATCAGCTGTGGGGTTGTGCAGCATTGTGTGAGTATGTTTATTTGTACTAAATATAACTGCTGTGACACAAATGGAAAATAAATTCTTCACAAACCAAAGGAAGCTTCTTGGTCAGTGCTTAAAATAATTGTTTTCTTTAGTGTCCTTTAAACTATAGCTTAAAAACTTAAAGTCTGTGTAAAGGCAATTCTGAGATTTCTTTCATACGTTCACACATTTAATATGTTGGAAAATAGTTGCTGAAAGCATGTGAAAAGACTCTGAGCGATATATTACTGAAATGTGGAGTTAGAGGTTAAAACAGGTTTTCACCAGTTTTCAGTCCAAGATTTTGTGGGCGGTCCTAAAGGGTGGCTCGATGACACACTGAGGCCGCCCTGAGCATACCCCTGCACCCCTAGCAGAGAGATCGAGATTGAGAGAGAATACTGCTCGTTTTTACCCGATTTTGACCCCTAGTTTCATAAACATCTAGCAAGAATGTCACCGAGTTCACGTGTGAAATCGTGTTGAGCTAGTGCTGGTGCCTCCTCACATTTTTCAAATTTGAACACCTAACACTTAAAATGACATATATTCCATGACCCAGGCTACTGGCTTACAATTAATTCAGCAAAGATGTTCATTACATAAACACCTTCATAATTACACCAGGTCTTAATAGAGACTAAAATCTATTATCATGCCTGTTGATTTCACTGTCCATCACAACTTTGAAAAGCCACCATGGTTGAAGCTGACCAGCTCCAGGTAACTGCGTCGCACCCAGTCCCTGTAGTCCATCCCGCCGTCGTCCGCAGCCCTCTCTGAGACCCCTGGGGCAGGGGAGCTCCCCAGTTTCTCTGCTAAAGCCCCTTTCAGACATGCATCTTGTTATGTAAAAGTGGTGGCAATTCAACACGACATTCTCAAGCCTGAGTAAGTCCCAGAGTCATTTTTATGTGGAAGTTATTAAGGTATCAAGTAACATTTCTTTAACACTTCCAACACGACACAGATCTAAGATAAAGTTGTTCAGGAGATGCTTTTCCTGTCAGACCAGTCCATAAATTTATTTCTTCCCCTTGTGAAGTGCAGGGCAAACCAGGATAAAGAATAAAACTCATACAACCACAATGATTACCCTAAACACAGCATGTGAGCAAAGAGGATTTAAACAGCTCAACTCAATGTCACTTGACATTATGAAATAGGCAGCAGGATTCTCTATCTAATAAATAATGAAAAAAAGCAGAATGCATCCACAAAGAACACCTGCAGTAATTCTAAAAATTATATTTTTTTCCCCCAAAAGTTATCATTTAACTTTGAAATCCATCCCCCTGCATGCTGCTGACAAAGAGCCAGAGGTGTTGTAAAGTAACTTGCAAGTGTCCTCCAACCCCCACCCCGCTCTATGTGCATGTTTGTGGAGATGGAGGAATAACAGGAAAGACCTATTATGAGAAAGATAAATCTTGAATAATGAGTTTTAAAAATAGCGGCGACTATGCTGCCGTTTTCTGTTCCCTCACAAGATGTCTGTGCCTTGAAGATGAGAGAGATAAGAAAATATTGATTTTGTGTCATGATAATTGTAATAAAACATGTAAAACATGTTAGACATCTTATGTAACTGACAGAAATGAAAGAAATAATAAAGTAAATATTTCAGATATATAGATATATTTTGATATATAATGCATGTGTTGAAGTTTTGCACTGTCCTCATGTTTTAATAAACATTATTAGGTTGTCTATGAATATGTCATTAACAGACAAAAACTGGGATCTAGTGCCAAGTCGTTATGGGAGGCTAATGTCAGCTAATGGCAAAGAAAATGCAAGCATTTGCATTACACACTTTATGTACTTAGCATGTTATTGATGATGACGTTTGATGTTTTAAAGGTGTGTAAGATTTGGGGCCTCTATTTTCAGAATAAGGCAAACATGGAATATAATATTCATAACTATGTTTTGATGCATGTATAACCACCTGAAAATAAGAATCTTTTTATGTTTGTTACTTAAAAAATATCCTTTTATATCTACAGTGGGAGAGGGTCCCCTTTCATGGAGGCCGCCATGTTGAAACACCTTATTTATACAGTATAGTAAAATTTAAACAGGAATAGGAGTAAAAGTTTGTGTTTGTGTGAACAATATTACTCTCTGCAAAAAATTCTGCATCTGCATGTACATAACCAAAAGTATACGGACACTTACATCCACCTTTATGTAGTTTTTTGGGGTTGTTTTTTTAAAAAAATATGCTTTGTGCCCTTTAGTTCCCATGAAGGGGATTTTCCAGCATCGAGTGATATTTTAGGCAACAGTGTGCTTCCAACTTTGTGACATCAGTTAGGGCTAAACACTTAAACATGACGACCCCATGTTATCCATGTCCATAAAGGAATGTTTTTTCCCAGTTTGTTGTGGAAGAATTTGACTGGCCCTGACCTAAACCTGACTGGGAGCCAGGATTTATCAGCCAACATCAGTTGCCGACCTCAGTAATGTTTGTTTGGTTGAATGGGAGAAAAATTCCTGCAGCTAAAAGTAAAGAAGCAGAAGAGACTGGAGAGGTTTTGGCATGATGTGTTTTGCAGTTTGAAAGAAGAATACTCAACAGCACGGATGGATCGAGTGTCCAAATACTTTTGGCCACATACTAAAGTAGTTCTTGCATGTCTGCACAGCTCCCCACGCTTACCACAAGACACTGACTGAGCAAACACAAACCACTGGTTTTCCGAGTTTGAAAAAGAAAAACCCGTTACATTAACCATCAGGCACCTTGCCAAACAGGAAAAATTACATTTATGATGTCGAAAACTGGAAGCACAAAAACTGTCAGGTCGCTCGCAACTTCTGTGCATTTAAATGTGCAAATCTAAAGAGGAATGCGTTATAACCTCTCATGGGGGGGAAAAAAAACACAATATTCATATGCATGCATTCTCAAACTTTAGAGAGTCACACACTGAGAACTCGTGTGACCCCCCCCCCCCCCCCCTGTTAAACTGCAGGGGTACCACTCAGCAGATGAGTGCACCTCAAAGCCTCCATGTATATTTAGACCAGTGCCAAGTTAGCAGGATCCGTTTACCGAGTTTAGCTAACAGAAAGCTAGTCTAACGTTACTCTGTTATTTTAACCTGCAAGTCGGAACAGCTCACATGAGTGTAAAATACTCAGGTGTGTGAGTTAAATGAGCCTGACATCGTTTCCACATGTCCTGACTTCAAGTGAAGCAATATTCAGTCAACGTCAGACGAGTCCTCTTTGCTAGCTAACGCAGTTAGCTCACCAACTAAATTAACGCGCTTTCTAATCAAGTTTCTCGGCTTAGCAATTAGTTTGTAGACTCGTTTCTGTCTTACCTGTATGTCAAAGTGCCTTCTTAAGTGTAGATAATCACAAACTCCAAAGAGGTCTTCTCTCCACACTGCACAGCACAATAAATGAACACTGCCCCAACCGCTCCGACTGTTTTGGTTGAACAACTTCCGCTCTTTGGTTGCAGTTAACAGCAACTCCTCTGTTCAGCTCCAGACGTCGGGCCGGGGTCTGTAACGTTACTCCTCTCTGTCATTTTTAACCTACCTAGGTGGTTTTTACTAAATTAACTTAGTGGGTATCGGTTATTTTCTCTTCAGTTTGGAGCTGAGACCCACAGGATGGAAGATGCGGAAAACTACAGGCGTTGTACAGGGTTTCCGGTTGGGCGTGTTGTCTTCAAAATAAAAGCCCCAAAGATTTACCTTGAGAGAAGTGACAGGCTAAACATGCATGAGTCTGACAATAAGAAAAGTTTATTTTTAGACAGCCACTTAGAGCCTACATTACACAGGTCCATGCTTTTGTGAAAAAAAATTGTCAACAAATATTCTTCATCAAGTGTTAGAGCACAAGATAGATGCCAAAAACACACATAAGAATACACGCTCCAAGTCTCAAGAGAAAGAATAAGAAAAAGTAATGCTTTGTGTCATTTTGAATTACACAATTACTCTCAACATTACTTCATTGCTGTCATCTGTTCTTTCAGACATCTCCATGTATGTATTTGTTTTTTATTAAGGGTCCATGTTGATGTCAGCCACTCAACAAATTTTTGTGGCTTGCGGTGCAACCAGAAAAATGACCTCTGGCCCTGCCTCAGATTCTGAATGACCACTTCAATTTCACACTGCAACATTTCTATTTTTTTTTTCTCTAGCTGGAGGTTAGATGTTATTGAGGAAATGTTCACTGATGCAGAGCGGAGAGAACTGAAGAATTGAGCTCTGTTAAATACCATGTCCAAAACATCCTCAGGATATCTTTGGTCATGCTCATGTGCTCATGATGATGACAATGGCAGCACTGTTTAAATTTCTATGAACAGAATTGTGATCCAGAGCTAGTGTTACCAGTGTGTGAAAGAGATCACATTACTATGACTTTTGCAAAATGTAATCAAGGAAATGTTCATTCCTCAAATGATTGGACTTCAAATCAGGAACTATGACGGTACCTATCCTGACAGCTGCAGACATAAACTGCATTCACACATCCTGCATCATGCACTCAGAATGTTATGGTAAACAGAGACAAATGAAAATCAGAACCTAATCTACCCCAGTGCAGACCCCAATTCACTTGTATTAGTGTCTTAATCTCATAATAATTGCAACTTTGATGTGCATTTAAACTTGATTAATGATAAAGACTTCATTTCATAATGAAACAGCACACTATTGTCTCACAGTATTAGAGGGATAGATAAAGGGGCTTATGTGAATTTGGGAAGATTATGTGTGCTATTGCCAAATAAAGCTGTGAAAATAAGCACTTAATCTAAGATTAAAAACAAGCAATGTCACCACTAGCCATGCAATGACCAAATGAGTAAATGAGGGGGGAAAATAATGCAGTTCCAATAGAGTAACTCATAACCTAATCTGTGAAAGTACAAAGTTAACTGGCTGGTGTGAGGTCAGAAAACAGATATATCTGGTCAAGATAAGGTTGGAAGTATTCTATATTTCTCAAATTGTCAACAAATCTCATTAAAAGACCAAAACCAACATCACATTAGTCATCTCAATGCTTCCTGGCTCCCCTAACTGGTCTACTAGGTTCCTACTGAAGACATAACTCTTTAAAAATGGCCCTCTGATTTCTCATAACAGCTGGTCACTGTAGTTCTTAGCATATCTGAATAATAAACAGCAGCAAACAGTGCTAGTCTTTGTTAGTGATTTTTTAATTCATTTTAATTTCAGCTATTTCATGCTCTACTGGGTATATTTATGACAAATTTAGGGCAGCAGGATGGTGTATGTGGGATTTACCCAAAATAAACTACAGCACCCATGGTTATCATAATCCAAGATAATGTTTCCCAGTGCAACTCACTGATGTGTTCTTAATTTCCTTTTTGGACAACAGTTAAAGGAAAGGAATATGCTATATCAAGCTGTAATTGAAGTCCTTTTATGGATTTCTGGAAAATAAAAATAACTGTAAACAGTGTATCACCAGCCCTATTATGAGACATGCATACAAACTATGCCATGGAGAATATGAGGAAAGGGAATTTACTGGCCTATAGACTGTCAAGTGAAGACAGTCAATAAAACAGAAGTACACAGAGTATTTAAAATGTTTATTGAGCATCATCACAGACTACAAGTGAAATAGCAGTGTGAATTCAGCAGCCAGAAATGGCTGTTAGAGTAGCTCCATGTTTCTGACCTGAAAATCCAGATTCAGAGGATTCATTCATGGTACTGCATTGCATCTGGTACATCAGAAAAAAGGAAGGACTTAACCTTTTTGTCCCATGTCCTTCCTTTCGAAGGTTTAAAGGTTTACAGAGAATCCTTCAAAAGGGAGAAAAGGCACATCTGTTGAGCAAGGTGTTGTCCACCAGGGCACTGTTAAACTTGAATAAAGAAGAATTGCTACTGCATAATAGTTCCAGTACACAGATTTACTCAGATCAGTACATCTGAGCATCTTTCTTTCTAGCTTCACCTACATGTAAAATTTCCTAGAATTTTGGAAAAATACAAAGTAATATAAAACATATATTTAAAAAAAAGCTCATAAACAGTATTTGTTACTGTGCAGTAAAAATCTAGTGTTTTTTTTAAGCCCTGTCTAAAGGCCTTATTGTGCATTCACACTGCTTAGCAACACATCCACAAATCTTGCAGTCACAGAGTTGAGTGACAGTGTAAGGCCCATAAAACATATCCATATCTGAACTTTTCAGTGTGCCAATCAGCAGGTTGGTTTTAGATGGCGATGATTACAGCTTTATAAACCTTTACAGTACTCTCTACAGTTTTTTAGATCAAAGTTACTACATGATACCAGAAATGGCCATGACAGTAAGTAATGCGCTCTTTGGAGTGGCTACCAAAAGGATGCATTGAAAGTAAGCAGAAAGGGCTAAAACATGGTTTTAAAACCACATTAGGGTAGGCAGTTTTTCGGATCATGGGAGAAAAACAAATACAGTGGGCTACTACCTTTTAGGCATAACCTGCTGCTGCTTTACGCATCATGATTTTAAAGCATTTTTTCAACAGATTGGGGGTTGCTGATGGTGGTGAAGATAGATAGTTTAGAGGCATCTTCAGGGCTTTTTCCGAGGCTTTTGGGTTGAAATTTCTTGACATAGTAATGCCGTCGTAATGTATTCCTGGGGATGACAACCCTACCACATCCCCTATTTACCCCTAAAGAGTGCTTACAGCTTTCTATGTTAAAACATCAAAATTATATGCATGTGCATTGATAAACCAGCAGATAAAATAAAATACATAATTTGGCTTGTTGAAAACTCAACTCAACGCCACATTCCATCAGCACAGAACGATCCATCGGCCAAGTTGCTTGCAGGTTGGATGCACAGTTCAAGGAGGATGTTTCATTAAGGGCCTTACTTAACGATGACTATCGAGGTGCTGTGGATGGACTCCATGACGGCAGCCAGGCGACTGCACAGGTCGTGTGCCTGGTTGACGTGGACCTTGGGTGGGTCTTTAAGAACTACTGTCTCAGCTGAACCATCCAGGACCCTCGGCAGAAACTCACCCAGCTTCACCTGCAATGAGTCTGAAAACAAGGGACGAGCAGGAGATTTTAGTGTATTTTAGTTTACTATTTGTTAGTATCAGTGTAAATATTATATTATTATAAAACATAAAGATATTTTTTAATCTCACAGGATAAGGGTACAACACACACCTTTACTTTCTGCTAAACATCCTGCATTAGTACACAAAAAGTTAATAGAACAATGGCCATGAATCAGGGAGAGGAAAACACACATTCATCTATTAATGTAAAAAATGCATAACATAACAGACAGAGGACTGTGTTAAAAGCTCTTAAAACTATCAGGGAAATTCCACTCATTTCCAATGCTATATTCACAGGAAATTCATCAAACTTCACTTGTGTTCACTAATTGTGCCTTGTATCAGTTGTGCTGTATGGTCATTGTTACACATTGAATCTAATTTGAAATATCCATAAAATATGTCACTTAATCAGGGCTCGTCAGATGATAGAAAAAGTAATCTTACCATCCATTTCCTGCCCCAGGCAGCAGCACCAGTGGCTGCGGATGTTCTCCATAGCGTCCCGGTCTTCCTGGGATAAAGTCGAGTCCCGGCTCATCAGGTGAAGGCATGGGATGACAGCCTCGTCCATGATGGCAATGCCCTCTTCCACATTGGTCTCCTCACCACTGCAGAACAGCCGTGACGCGCTTTCATTCAGTGCCTGTGTGACGGAGGATGGGGAACATAGTAAAAGTTATTGCCACAAGGTTTCCTCTGCTCCCTTCCTTCCCTTCCTCCTTTATTGCTACTATTATTATTATTAATTCTTATTTAGTTCCATTGAGATTACTTTTTATTTACTTATTTACTCTGATCTACTGTACTTTGTGGAATTTGTGGTGAGATTGTTGTCTCAACTTCTTGTTTCAAAGTCAGTCAGCCATGAAAGTTATATTTTCATACTCTTACTTCATGCAGAGGAACTGAGCTCGCTGCTCTCATGTTTCACCATAATAATAGCACTGTGCAGTTCCACACACTGACAGCAAGAGCTGCCATACTCACAGTGAGGCATTTTCTCCTGTAAACTGCAATAAGAGACTTGTCCATGCCACGTTTCTCTCCGTTCTTCAGCAGGTTGGCGTTGGTTTCATACGCATGAGCCAAGTATGTCAGTGCCTCCCGCATTCTGCAGAACACACACAAAGCAACAGTCATCATGTCGTTCTCTATAAAAAAACTGAAGTCCACACAGTTGGACAAACAGTAAAAAACACTTGGCCTTTTTCTTAGTAGCTATGTTCAGTTTGTGTTAAAAGCTGGGTCATGTTTTCTCTATGTTGTATGTGCATTATGGTTATTGTAACTTTTCTGAAACTTCAAGTTTCAGAAGTAGAAGTGATCTGACACATGCTGGTCAGGTAATGTGGTGGTGAACGTTGGATACCTACTTCCCATGCTGGTAGTGTTCCAGCCCAGTCAGTAGGTAGACAAACACTGTTCTAAACAACCTGTAGTCATCATGCCACTGCTGTGAGAGAGCACACAGAAGAACCAACAATCACTTAATCTGCTCTTTGCTTCTTTATAGAGGTGAGCTGCAGATCATATTTATGTTTATGTCTATTGACAGAAACTAAATCCAGGTTTTATTTTGTAATAGAGAAAAGGCCCATTTCTTCTTTAGCTGTTTTTATTTTTCACTTCAGGGAGATCATTGCATTTCACTCCCTTCTTATAGGATAAGGCTCGCACGTTACTGTCAACAAATCTCATGAAAAGACCAAAACAAATACTTCTCAATTTCATTTCATTTGGCTCTCAGCCCCAGGTAAACTGGTTCCTACTGACAATATGAATAGTTCCTTTTTACAGAACACTGGCTGGTCATTGTAGTTTTTAGCAACCGTTACTCAGACAGGAGAAAATAGAGCATTTATTTGGGACTATTTTTAGCTGTGGATGTGGTACAGTAGTCAGTATTTACAGCAGTAGGATGGTGTGTGTGGGATCAACTTAAAATAAACTGCAGTGGCCATGTTCAGCACAATGAACGAATACGTCATCCAGTGTTAAACAGAGTAATAGATTTTGGAAAGCAATGGAGGTATATGGCACAGAGGAATAAACTATATCAGGCTTTGACTACATAGACCAGAGGTTCTCAAACTCATTACTCAAAGTTGAATTTGTATTCAAGTTCAGAAGTCTGGAACAACTGGCAATGACAAAATAAAATTTAATCAGCTCACTTTCAACTTTTAATTAAAGTCACATCTCTTGTGATTCGGCTCAGACAGTTAGTCTACTGTATTTCATTTCTGACTCAAGACAGAGTCGCTGTGAATAATCTTTTAGTTATACTGTATATTCAACATCACTAACAAATTATTGATCAGTAGCAAATGTATTCCAATGAGAAAATGTTAAACTTCATAACTTAAATGCATTCAGAACATGAGGTATGTGCTGGGTCCAGATTGACCTGCCATTTGGGCCAGATGTTAATTGAGGTCCAGACTTTGAGAAGCCCTAACGTAGACAATACTTGTTCGAAAGATTAATTCCATGTTGGTCTTTTCATAGGATTTGTCGACAATAAGAAAAACATAGGGGTTACATGCATCCTGCTGGAATTCCAACTACGTAAACCTAAATACACTCGTAGGATCCATGCTTTAACAAACTGAACAGAATCAAAACCTCTTCCATATAGACTGCAAGTAATAATGTGTTTTTATTACTTTGTGGTACTAAATACGATGCTACATAACATTTTACAGCTAAATTCTAGCCAGAATGAGGTATAAATGTGGTCAGGATGTACTGTAGTTGGACTACAGATCAGCTACTCTCACAGTTTCTTCACAGGTGCTCTCTGGTGCATAAAACCTTTGGCCCTATAATCATAGGGTTTTTTTTAGTAAGCTGAACAGATGTCTACCACTTATTTCCTGTTTCTGATGTCTGTTTTTTCCGTGCCATTTCGATTCACTGATATACAACAAGATAGATCTGACGTCTATCTCAAAATTACATTTAATGTCCAAATCTACATGCTGGAGACTGGTATGCTGCTCCTGAATTTAAATCAATCAAAGAAGGCAGCAGAAACACATTAATTCCCTGTAAAACTATTACAAAAATGGGACAGATTCATTGCCAAAAAGAAAAAGAGTATGTCTGAAAATAAATCAATTGTCCAATAAGGAAGCATGTCTGTTAGACAGTACCAAGTACTCATCCATATCCATGTCCTCTGGCTTGATGAGGCGCAGCTTGGATCTGGCCTCCCTCATGATACTGATGGCCCTGCATGTACAGAAAGGTCATATGAATGTTTTTACTTAGAACAGGATTCAAACAGGAACAGTCCCACCATGCTGCAGGTCTCTGCTCTGCACACTAGATGGCATCATAGGCATGTTGAATAGTCTACTGAGTAAACAATACTACATGCAGTTCCTTCAAACACTTAATAGAATAAAATGAATAAGAAGAGACACTGTTCCAGCCATGTTTTTATCATAGTTACTCACTTATTTCTGCATTGTGTACCCACAAAAACTCTCAAACATTATCTGTTTTCTGGCAAATCAATTCATCTCATCCCCTAATGCTTCTCACAATTTGTGTCAATATAAAATGTCCAACAGAGGCTTCTCCTCGATCTTGAGGTTTGCGATCAATTTTCTTTTATAGTGTCAGTTCCATCTTAGATTGATCGATAACAGCTTATGTGTAGTCTCACTTTTATAACATTTGCAAACTTGATCCAACATAATAGACGAATGTCTGAGACTCATCAAGAGGGCCATTTGTCTGTACAGCTGTGTGTACCTCTCATCGAAGCTCAGGTTGCGGTCAGTAAACTGCTCCAGCAGTGTCCTCTCAATAATGCGTTTGGGTGCTTTGTTCTGGAAGAAGTAGACCAGAGCATGCTGCAGACGACAGTCCTCCTGGGGTGTCGTCTTTTCCTGGGAGAGCTCATACAAGCGCGAATACTCCTCATGGAAGGCCTGAAGGAACAGTGGACTGTTTATCTTAGTTTAAATTGTATTGAAATTTGCCGATATGATCGTAGTTGGTAAACATGTAAAAGCGCTAGATTAGAATTTATGTCTCAATAGACAAGGTTAAAAAGTTCTTCTTGTTATTGCCTTTGACCTTCTTAGATTTTTTATGTTTATAATTTGGTTTTAGTTTATTTGACAATAGTTTATAAAAATAATTAGTGTATTTATCATTTATAGAAATACATTTTTAAGAGGCTTCTCAACCTCCAATGATTAATATGGTATATGTTGCGTGCTGATGATTGAAGGAATTAACTTGCAGCCAGCAGGTCCCTCAAAACTTTTGGATGTTTCTGTGTTTAGGTCCTGATTTTAAATAATGTGTGAGGAATAGATAACTATTGGGCTGCTCCTAATGAAGGACATAGTTTAATGTAACAATATAAATATTTTATGTTGTTAATTATTTTGTGTGATGTCGTATTGATGTGAGACACAGCCATACCTTGATGAGGCCAGCCTCAGGGCCTTCCTTATCGAAAACTTGTCTGGCTTTGGCTATGGCTAGAATGACGCCCTGCATAGCTGGAGTCAGCATCATCTAGGAAATGACACGGTGAAACAAGACTGATGATTATAACACCAACTGGTTAGAAAGCAAACAGGTTAAAAAAGAACAGACAAACAAAAAACAATACATAATGTGTTACTGACACCCTAACAACCAACATGACAACTAACCAACCAATATTAGTTCTGCAACCAGGGGTTAAAGCGTGATTTGGCAGGTGGGTGAAGCCTGTAATCCAGTGTGGTGGCAGGGGAATGTGACAATTTGTTTATCCATTTTATATAATCTTATGTTTTAAAAGGGGGTTAGAAGGGTTTTGGATTGTTGGTCAGACAAAACACCCTTGTAAGACTTGTAGAACAGGTTGTGCCACAAACGTAACATCACAGTTTAGTTTAAGAATGTGGGCACTAACTAACTAACTTGCAAGTGCAGCTGTGTGGTCTTGGCCACTGAGCTACTAACCTCTTCATTGTATCCGTCAGCATCAGCTCTCACCATGATCCTGCCCACATTGGGGATCTCCACTTCCGAGACCTCGTTCTCAGTCTGTCGCTGTCTAGCTGGGACCACCTGTTGCTGTTCCTCATCCTCCTGCTTTGCTTCCTGCTCAGGAGCTTCTCCAGAAGCCTCTGGCTCACCCTCAGCTTGTGGGCCAAGGCTTGCCACCTGTGTGTTGTCCTTCTCCTCATGAAGGTCAGATGGTGCCTGGTTACTAAGCTCCGCCTCAGGACCAGGAGTCTGACAGAGACAGATTTAACAAGATGCATCACTATACCTTCAAACCATTCGTTATCTATATCCGCTTATCCTGTTTAGGCTCTGAGGGTCTTGTTCCTATCCCAGCACAGGACTTGCATAGCGTGCCTCCATATAGATATGCACCTACTTTAACCTACACATATGTATGTATAGGTGTATGTATATCTGTATGTGTTATAAACACCTGTAGAGTGAAGTAAATCTGGAAAACGTCTGTTCAAATACAGCAGGTGTTTCTATCTTAACTCTGATATAAACACAACACCAACCCCCCACTCCAATGCTGAAGAAATTGGCTCAGGGAGTGTGTGAAATTCAAAATAGCTACTTGTATCCAGTGAAAGGTTGGTCTTATTATATGCAATCAGGTGGGTCAGCAGAAAGGCTGCAGCTTTATATATTTGGAAATACACTTTGGGAGTAATTACCTTAACTAAATTACCAGTTTATTCAACGCCATCTAATGGAACAGCCAACAATCACTCATATTTATTAAGCTCATAATCAGTCATCAATCATATTGTGTCAGGGGTGCTGATTTAACTCTATGGTCATTTTTCAGGCTGCGGTTTGTTGTGTCATATTGAACTGCACTGGTGTTTCTGACCAGAACTGAAAATGATTAGGTGAACATTATATGACATGCTTCTGAACAAGCTATTAAATATCAAACAAATCAGCTGATAGCAGTAATTACTCCTGACCTGTACTCTAACTGTACATTACTCTATGCCCGCCTGACATTAAGCGTGGGTCTCCAACGCTATGCTAAATGGTGAAATGGGATCCTTGACCCAGATGTACACACTTTATTTTTGTGGCCTAGAATTTCTGACCCATATTCTACAGAGAGGGGACAGTGGGGGGGTGTCACAGACATGCCCACCTGACTCTGAAGCTCCTTCTCAGCTGAGGTGGAACTTTGGCTCGGCACCAGGGTGTCAGTGACTGCTGCACTGCTGGTGCTGTCTGGCTGGCAGCCAGTCTGTGATGGTGGTGGCGTTAACTCTGATTCTTCTGGGGTCAAAAAAAGAAAGGGGAGAAGGTGACTGTAATGAAAAGTACTGATTGGTACTTACCATTACTAGCAGGACATAACATAGCTACCTCTAAGCAATAATACAGTCATGACACAAGGTTTCTAACAATTCCAACTCTCCCATCATATAAAACTAGCCAGACCTCTGGCTTATCAACCTATCAGAGGCCTGAAGAAAGTCAAGTGTTGCCTTGACATAGATAGATAGGAGGCATTTTCCTGGTATTTTCCTGACCTTGAAATTCACTTTACCAGTCTGTGTGGTGACCAGCACAGAGTGCATGGTACATTCAAGTCAGCAAATTGTTGGTATTTTTATATTTAAATACAAACCTTGCAGGATTAACAAGAAAAATAATCCATTTGCTATCCAGGCCAAAATGCACACAAATGCTACAATTCCCTTTTTGATTACCTCACAGCTTATTTTGGATATTTCCATTTTAAACCATAACCATTTCCCAAAAAAACAGTACTGTATATTTAGATTTTAACTATTTTCTCCAAAAAGTCTTAAGGTTGTGTTAAAATCCATGCTAGATTTGGTTTACATTCAAGAGTGTTACTACATTTTTTGTGCCTATACAAATCATTGGGAACCATGATCATACAACTATCTGAAAATTAACCCAATGGTTGTCAAGACTTATAAAATCTTGGCCTCATTCCCTCTTCTCCAGTCACCACTACCGACCTTCAGGTTTTTGTCTGGGTTCGGGCTCTGGATCCTTCTCTGCTTCTGGGTCTGGTTGTGGCTCTGAAGATGCTCCCTGCTCCTCCAGCTCTTCAGTGGATGGTCCTGACTGGGGTGCTGGTTTAACTGGTGTTTGCTCTACATTGTCTGGACTGGGGTTTGGGGGCTCTGCAGAGGTTGTAGACTCTCCCTGTGGGGTTGCGGTCTGGCAGAACTGCTCCTCCCATTCACTGAGCTCCTGCTGGAACCAGCGGTTATCTTCATGGACGTAGCGCCTGAGGACAGACGGTAGGGAGTCCATGCCATGCAGTGCCTGGCCTGTCTCATCATCTGTGTCATCTGGGTGGATGTGGGATAGTGTCAGTTAATATACTTACACAATAAAACCCACTTCATGTGTAAATATTGGCCATTAAAAATACTTAATACAAAGGGAGACTGTACTTTTACTGCTAATCAGAACATGTAACTATTCATTCATGTAGCTGAAAAGACATACCTGTAATAAGGTGGGGTAGCCTGTCATCAATGTACATCAGGCAGTAGGCACTGGCGTTGGTCATGCCCCCAAAAGAGTCTCGTTCCAGCTCCTCCCACGATGACTCAGTGATGCTTATATCATTGTACTTCATCCAGCGCTGGTTGGCATGGTCGTAGATGTAGGCCCAGTAATGACCTGCTGATGCCTGGCCTTCATGGACAAGCACTGCATGGAGTCTGTAGGGTACCTAAATAAGAGTAGAGTAGGAAACTGCACTGAATCCCCACTGTATAAAATACTAAGGCCCTACAAAATAGTGATTGAATTGCTGTTAGGGTGAATTAGGTGAGTGTATGTCTTACCTGGCAGAGACTGTTGTCTGAGTACATGCCCTCAAGCATCTGAGTGAGCTTGTCAATGCTGGCCTTTAACTCTGGCACACACACAGAAACACACATGAACAAAAACAATGCAAAAAAACAGAACAAAAACACACAAAAGTTTAAATAGTGAGTTAATATATATGTATAGCTGCTCTTACAAAGCAATCTTACTAAATCTGAATCTAACTGTGTTAAAAGAGATGTTAGTGTACATACTGTATTATGAGCAATTGCAATAGAATACCATTTATGTCATTCTCGACTTCGGTCCTCCAACGCTGTAGGCAGGTCTTAACAAAGTGCAGCTCTTCGTCAGTGATGCTGTGGGGGGCTGGGTGTGGTGGGCATTCAATGGGGAGTCTGCACTGGGTGAAGGGCTTGTATATGGGGGTACGCTGGCAACTGGAAACACTGGAAACAAGGCCCTCCGAGGAATCTGCGTCTCCAGGTTCACTAAGGGAAAAAAAGACAGCATGAGGAGGTTGGAAGTCTGTGTATTAATTAGTCTTTGGTCAGGGGCCACAGTATTGTACAGGTCTCTGGTCCTGTGTGTACTCAACCTGTTGTCTTTGGAAATGGCTTCACTGAGGGGGTGGCTTGTAGGAGTCGGTGAAGATGAACTTGGTCTCAAATCTTCAGCTGGGGAAACATTTGAAGGCTTGGTGGTAGCGAACTCCAGCACAAACTGAAGCATGTCAGCCAGAGGATACTTGGTAGGTCCTGAGCCATATTTTTTGTAGCTGTGAATAAAGACAGGACACAATTAGTACAATAACTGCTCTCTATTTTAAAGTTTTAAAGCCATCTCTCAGCTTCAACAGGTAACTCACCACTCAAGTTTCTGTTGAAGAGCTGCAAGTTGCTCCTTGAGTTTTTTCACTTCTCCTCTCCTCTCATGGGTCTGTTCTATGTTTTTGTGAAGATATCTGTTCACAGAAAAATCCAGCAATACCCAAAATTGATCAGTACACGTGTTTAGGATTTAAACAGACACATAAAAGCTTTGTTTTTTTCTTTCCTTCAACATTTTATAGTATATACTGATATAAGTTTGTGAGAGAATCCTGGTGAACACTGCTGCAGCTCCGTGTCCTTTAAAGTCATCCCCATGCCTACTGTAGAAGCTTCTTCTTCATTGTTGGAACAAGTGAAAGTGAATGAACTAGCACCTCTATGTTTGTGATATCTGTACAAAGCTCACCTGTCCATATAAATGATTTGTGGAAACTCCAGTTTCTTGTGTATCTTTTCAGGACGGCCGAGCTGGGTGTTGAATTCAAATCTAGACAGCTCAAAAGTCAAGACTGGCGGTAACCTTTTGAACCATCTCTGTAACCAAGAGAAAATTTGACAGTCTTAGCAAAGCAACAAAAATACCAAAACACTGAAAATACCTTATACATAGAAATTATATTTCTAATTAGTCACTTGAAGATGGTTCACCTCACGGCCAGGTGTGACGCTGTGATCTGAATGTAGTGACTCAATCTCCTTCTCAACCATAGCACCTTCAAGGCATTCATCCAGGTTGTTGAAGCCGTTGACTTGCAGGGGGTACTGGCCAAACTGCTCGATATTGCACAAAGTCTTACCTAAGCAGAGTTATATAGATGTGAGTGATTGAGAGCAGAATTCATACTGACTGTCACCATGACAGAAACTCATACAAAAACTCATACAATACCCTCATGTCTTCTTTCTGTCACAAAGGTACCATAGAAAAGCTTGACCATGGGGTTTTGTTGTTTGTCTTCTGCGTTACTGAAAGTAAAACATGACATTTGTTACAGTATTTGTTTGCCTATGCTATATGTTGTATGTATTGTCTAAATTGAATTAAAAAAACAAAAACAAAAAAATCCCATGGCAAACAAAGAGAGAAGAAGAATAGTTAATGTATGTGGATGAGACCGACATACTGTATAACTTACTTTCCATTGGCGGCCAGCTGAAATGCATCCTCTAGCCAGTCAAGCAGTTTGTGGGAAAACTCACTGACATCCTAAAATAAATATCAGAGAATAATGAACACATATTGGTTAATAAGTTAAAATAAGCTGTGTAGTTTTAATACAATAGTGTTAGCTTCAAAGACTCAAAACAGTAATTTGACCCGAAATCTTAATGAAAGGTCAACTTTTCTAAATGTATGAACCTTAACCTTAGTGGATGGAGTTTGCTCATTTGTCACGGATATAGCTTAGGTGTATGGCCAGTCATCACATGGCCACAGTTCCATACTTAGGTCACCTGAGCTACAGTATCTCAAGCCAACTGAGTAAACTCCATCGATGAAGGCCCTGTAATGTGCATTTATGTTGTTTAGATGGAATCTATGGCAAACCCTCTTCACACCCCATCAATGTGCCCTCTGGAAAGGCAGTTAAGAGGTAGAGTCTCCCGTTACAAGATGCAGTGTGGGGGTGGGTGGGTTTACAAACGATGCATGTTTTGGTTCAGGCTCAATCTCACGCTCTTTATTTTTCCTCCCAAATCACAAATAAACGCCTCAGTACCTCGTTAGAAAACAAGCGAGACAGATAATAAAGCGAGAGTGAAAAGAAAAAAGGGAATGCAAAAGAGCAAAACTAAAAGGTAATTACTTTACTTAACAAAATAATATACACAGTGACAAGTTACATAGATCAAGCATATTTGTCATGAGGGACTCTAAACAGTGTAGTGTTGTCCCCTTCATAGATGGTAATAATTGAATAAATGTATTGTTCTCTGGATATGTTGCTTCTATTAAAGTGAACATTAGAAGCAAGAGCAATTTGTTTTCATGCATATGGGCTAGTGCTTCTGAGAACAAGCCAGCCATATGAGCGGGAGTCCTCTATACTTTAGGTGGGCCTTATGTTACCATTTTCTAAGATTTTTCTCTCATAAGACAAAGAAAATGATGTACCTGTTGGGCCTCGCTGGTCCTGAAGGCGTCTCGCAGTAACTCCACTGCAGCTGAAGGATCCACAAACCTGCGAGTGGAGCCCACCATCAGGGCAAACAGACAGCGCAGCTCCTGCATGAAAGCTATGTTCCTCTTGTCCTGTTAATACAAGCTCAGAGTCAACTTCAGCCCCTGTTCAACTCTCTCCTTTAAATGTATGATTATTAATATATAAACAATGGTCTGCATGGTGGGGGAGAATACTTAAATGTGCTGGTGACAGTAGTTTACTCACAGAATGGCTCTTACACTTCTCCAGAATTCGCTCAGACAGATGGTAGTTGAGAACCAGCCTCTTGAACACAGGCAGGTGGAACAGTGACTGCAACAGGACAGCAAGACAAGGACCATTAATGCATCCTTCCAGTCAAGGTCAGACATGCTAGATTACCAGCTGGCAGATCATGATTACAGTGGTCATGAATTGTAGTGGTGGTATAACATAGAAGTCATATGCAAAATAAAGTATGTGCTTCGGGGTTTTGACTTCAATAAAACATGTACTTTGTGGTCCCGCCTACAAGTTCCAGAGATTCTTATGATGCTCCTAATCTTCTGGAGGTGGGTACGAAGCACTCATTAATTAGTATCATTAATCAGCAATTATTTCTACAAATGTCAGTGGATGCTTTCTGTAACTACTTTAGCACAGTAAACATAAACTAAACCCAGCATAAGTGGTGGCCTAAGAACAGCTTTTTCGAAAGTTAATCACACTCAATTTTCTATAACTGGCTGGGCAATTAAGAGCTCTAGAGAGAAATACCATTTTTAATGTAAGTATGACTGCACATTGAGCCCAAATATTGTATTAATTAAAAGTAGTACTAATTAATTAATTTAAAATTTTAGACAAAGTGCAGCTTTAAACACTTCAAGTAAGTTATATAAATAGGATATAATTCAAAATTAAAATATTATTCAAATCAATAAAAAACATTTCCATAACCTTCAGGGATATAATATAGGAGGTAAGAATCTCAAGAACATTTGAAAAAATGATGCACATAATAGTCAAATGCACAAACAGCACCACTCTGTTATAAGATACTTGTGTTTCTCATGATAAACTTGATAAAAGTGATAAACGCATTACTACCAGTCAGATACTCTTATGTGTCATGTGTGGTGGTGAGCGGAGCTTCTGAGCACTTATGAATATCTTGATATATATTTCCATTTGAGTGGGAAATTCAATTACGGCTTATCTGAGTTTTACTGTAATTCATACCACAAAGGATAATAGAGGGAATATGAGCTGACAACTGAATCATGTGGTCACTCAGCCTCAATCTGATAGCATAATTACTTTTTTTCAGGGAGACTGCTTTATCAAGAGTCGGGCTCTTGTTGAATCTACAAAAATCGGTTTAATTCTAACAAACAGCATCAACACCAGCAAAAACACAAACAAAAAGGTATCATTTGAACACCATTTGTATTCAGACAACACTGCCTCATTTTCCCATTTCTATTCCCACATAATAACCCCTGTCCTTTGGGGGGTTGACTTCTAAATCAATGTAGAAGCATATCTGAGTTCAGCAAGAGACAAACAATCACCGTCTCCTCTCTGTCTATTTCAGGCTCCGACTAGGAAGTCTACTGCTCGCTCCATCATCACATCACTCACTATTTAATTATCCGCACGGCCTGTGCATCTCAATGAAGTCTCCTGTTTCTGCAGAGCCACCTGATAGGCCTGAATAAATTCACTCTGAAATGGACTTGTAATAGAATTAGCATTTCAGAGAAAAACTGTATGTTCTCATCCAACAGAAACATGCCCTCACCTGATTTTCTAATAACTCTATTAGGAAGGTACAGAGTTGATTAACAGGTGAGATTGAAGGGAGGTCTCTATATATGCTGTTCGTATCTGCAATCAGTTTAAAAACATGTCTGGACTCGAGGGGGATATCATTTTGAACCATCTTCTCAGAAAAAAAGATCAAATAAAAAAATATACATATAAAAGATAAAAATGAAACACGTGCACTAGTTTTTTTAACATTACAGAGACTGGTGAAATTCAAAACAACATTTGCTGATGTGGTGCGACATGTCTGACAGACTAAAGTTAGAAGTCTTGAAAAGGAAACTCAGAGTCTATAAACGTTTGTTAAGCCAAGTGAGAGAGCTATTTTAAGATTTAGCTGCAAAGGATGTGAGACACTGTTAGACCAGGTTGACATTTAGAGGGAGCTTAGTACACCTCACAGACTATATGTTAAGTGTGCACTGTGCAGCTGTATTATGAATTTTCTGCTTTGAATTTTAATACTTATTATTACTCAACTGTCAGATGTTCACTGGTGCCTATCCCACATGTACAGAACACAACTACTATTAAGTACAGAGGTAAGACAAAACAAAAGAAAAGCAGGTAAACATGTGGTACTGGAGTTGTATGTGTCACAACTTAGTACACTGAATATAAATAATATATAAATATGAATATAAAACTAAAATTAAACATAAAAACACTTTCATATGTTACAAGTTTCCACAGACAGCATGCCAGATCCTTCCAGAACACAAACAGATCTTCATGCTCTGGCCAGGTTAGGAGGTTAAGACATATAACTTTGCATGCAAAAAGTATTTTATAAAACAATATTATATAATATTTTGCTTTTAAAGTAGCTTCTAAAATAGATTATGCATGTGTGTAGGGTGTAAGGATTTGAAGGCAAAAAACATAAATATTCATTTTAGTATGTATTCATTTGTATTACAGTACTATAATCAAGTACAAGTCATCAAATTAAAAATGATAATCATCAATAATGATGATATCTAAGTAAATTTCTGAACACAAAGTAGTGTGTACAGAACATGTTTGATAGCATTGTACCTGAAGTATGTGGGTACTGTTTGACCAACAATGATTGACAAATAGCACCCATGTTGTGGAGCAAAAATGCCATCCGACTTTGATCATTGCAGTTTAATTATGTCCCTGGACAGATCCTCATCAATTTGATGTAACCAATCATCCTCCTCATTCTCACCTGGATGACAGCACTGAACCAGCAGGTGTTTCCAACATTGCGAATGCCCACTGGCCAGTCGTCCTGACGGATCCAGTCTGCGGGGCTGCACATCTCACTCTGGGCTTCAGATCTCTTCCTTTTCATTCTTGCTGCATTTTCCTCTGCACTGGCCTCCAGAGCCCTGCAGTACATCAAATTACCCTTTTGAAAGCAATGACGTGACATCGCTATTAAACACAGGTTAGTTAGCGCTCCCGTCCTGTGTGAAGGCTGAAAAAAAAAACACTTAAATCTCTCAGGATATCTGTCGCAAGACGGAAGCATGGCCCATAATGAAACGCTAAAATGCGAATGTCATGATCATGATTATCATGTACACCATCCTAATTTAGCGTGCTATTGTGTGTGTTATCTTTCCTGACTGTCTTGGCTGTGTAATTGGTCATAACCTTGGTTATAATCTAGGTGGTTTGAGAGCCAGGGAAAAAGAAAGCAGTGTCCACACCCACTGTTTCTATTTTCCATCTTTCCTCCATAAAAGTCAGCTGTAAATTAAAAAACCCAATCACAGTCACCTGTAACAAAGAAGCATTGTACAAAAAGCAGGATATCTTGTACCTGTTAAATTCTCTCTCCTCTTCCTGGGCATTGTGGGACTCCTGCAGGCTGAGTTCTATGGCGGTCTGCAATTCATCTTTAGGAAGTCCTGAAGAAACAGACAACAATGTGTAAATCAAGATCCCACAATTCATGTTTAATGTCTATAGTTCTTTATAAAATAGATGTCTCTATGTTGTTGACTTCATTGTCCTTATTCTGGAGAACCAACACACGGAAGTGCTCCGTTGTAACGTTTTTAAACATAAAATTTGACCCTCAGATATCAAAATCCGACCATACAGACAGCTATGTCTGGTATGGATGCGAGGAGATACCGTCCAAAATGCACCATTACACATATCTGTACAGTTACGGTGAAATGCTCTGAGAAAGCGAAACGCCCTATCAAGAGCCAGTGTTTAGTTTGTCTGTTCTGAGCTAAAGTAGAAACATGGTGGACTCCATGGAAGAGACATCTATAGAATTCTAAGATAACAAAAACATAACAATTCTTATTTTCAGGTGATTATACACTATTAAAAACATAATTACGCATGCTGTATTCCATTTCTGCCATATTCTATAAATAGAGCCCTCTAAATTATAACCACTGGCCCTATAAGATGTGCCTTTAGTTGAACGAAACGTCGTACAACCTAGTTTGTTTCAACAATTTTGAGACCTTGACATTAGCTTAAAATCTAGTCAGTCAGAATTTTGTGCATGATTGTTTTGTATTGAGTGTACCTTTCTGGCCCTCCCAGGCCTCTCCAGAGGTCCCGGATTCCTGTGGTTCTCCGGAATCCTGAACCTCTGCGGTCTGGGTTGTCAGCAGTCCAACAGCATGTCCAATGTCACCCTGACTGGCCTTCAAGAGAGGGGACAAGGAAAAGACAGAAAGGCAGATATTCTGGATGTTATTAGTCTGCAGAAGATTCAGTGTTATAATACACCACAAGAATGAAATACAGCTGAGTAATTAACACAGAAAAGTTCCCTTCTGTGTTTAAAACCAGTACACAAACATTTCTAATTTTGTATGGGACTACGGATGATGTATGCACCACAGTCAGCCAGACTGTTTATTGAACTCTTTGTCAATTAGCACTTTTATGAGGTTCCTATTAACTTAAGCTCCTAGGGATTTTTCCGTTTGCACTTGTGCTTCAAAACATAAGCAGTATGCTGTGGTGGAAATGTGGCACCCTGTGGGTGCTTTTAATGCAATCAAAGCGTGTTCCTTAAACATTAATTAAACTTAAAGAACAGACAAATTAATTACAATTCAAGAACAGAACAGAAGAGAACAGCAATTTGGCATGGTATTTTGAACAGACATTCACGTTCTCCACGGGATAAATTGTAATTCTTTTGTAATGTTTATGCTCATAATGTGACAAATGCTATAGATGTAGGTCACCAAGGACCTTTTCCTCTGACACCATCCTCTGGCTAATGTTGACATTTAATACACCACATGCTTAGGCTCAAAAAGCAATTTTAAACAGGAACTTGGTAATTTGGTTTTCTTTAAAATGAACATTACCTCACAGAGCTCCAAGCATGGCTGTAGGTGCAGTTTCTATGTTTTTAACTCAACTTTCTCCCTGTCCTGTGAACATGTTTGAACATGGATTGACTGGCACGCACTGTGGCAAAATAACCGCACAGTACACACAAGGGAGACATCATCTATTGCCTTGTTACACAGTGGCGGATCCTAAAAGATGATGATGGTTTCTAAGGTCTTACATTCAAGGCTCTGTAGAGAATCTGCGGGTCCTGGATGCCAGTGATCTCCCTCAGCTGGCTGATCAGCATTTCACTCTGCTGAGGGAAAGGATTGGAAAAAAGGGAAAAAGTAGTCAAACAGGGTTTAACAGGAATAATAATAACAATATATTTTCTTGCACTGCTTCCCCATAAAGAATTATTTATTAAATGACCAAACTAGCCTATGTAACCCATGTTTAACCCATGTTTAACACAAACTGGAGCCCATGTGGCACCAGAGGATAATAACTGAAGCTGGCCTCACTATTAGCCTGTGACCCTAATAGGCACATGACTTATACATGGTGCTGAAGGACAAATGTCCAAATGCCAATCTGCCATGCCTATATTGAGGACCACATGTTGGTGGGGTGAGGACAATGGCTTAATAAAACCAAGTCAAACTCAGCATCAAAGGAGTAGTTTGACATTTGAAGGATATTTCTTATGGTGCTGAGAAATAATCGAGCACATAACCCCCCCATAATTTGTCATTTTTACACAAAATTTTTGTACCAAACGGTTAAACAACGGTTAAACAAAATGTGTTATTTATGGAGCTTTGGAAGTCCTGGCAACTGGTTATGAGTGGACAGAGTCAGGCTAGCTGTTTCCCCTCCTTTCCAGTCTTTCTGCTAAGCTAAGCTAACTGGCTGCTCGTGGTAGCTTCTCCACAAATAAGCGTATTTCCCAAATTGTCTAACTATTCCTTTGATTCAGCTTATTGATGATTTGAATAAAGGTTTTTATCAACAAATAATCAAGTTTGAGAAGTGTATCCTTGTTGTGGATGGCATATTGAATTTAGTGGGGCTGGGTGCAACCAGTGGTGTGCCATCTCACCAAACACGCCAACAACATCCGTTTATCCACATTTAGACGGGTAAACACAAACTCTCAAACGCTGTCATATGTTTTGACCTCATAGACACAGACATGAGAGAAAGAAATAACATGCTGAGTGAGAGGCACTATATTAAGCCTGCTGCCCCAACAGCAGGTGGACATGTCATGGTATCTTTCTCTCACATACATACACACACACACACACAGGAAGCCAAGAGTAGGCTGACCAGACTTATATGGAGTCCGGGGGCTATCTGAGACCCTCTTGGTTAGCCTCTATTTTGGGCTGCTGACATGGATAGCACAGGCTTCTGTTTATCATTCCACTCACCATGCCACCAGACCTGAGTGACAAAGGCACTGGGTGTCTCTCTCTCTCTCTCTTTCTCTCTATCTCTCTCACACACACCTCTTATTTCAATACCAGACAGAAAAAACAGGCGAACAGTATGAATTTTATGACATTTCACCACACAGTTTCTACTGTATGACAACATTAGAAGCTCATGCACTGTCTGCTGAAATAGCTGATTAGGAAGACCTGTTGATAAAACATGTATGCATGGCAACAGAGCCAAATACTGATGAAAAACGCTAATGTTAAACTAAAAAAAAACCCTCAAAAATTAATCAAATAGCCTGTTAATGTAGGCTATTGAATGAAATATGGTAGGCCTACAGAGACTAGCAACTGAGAACATAAAAACAACTTCATTTATTAAGCATTTGCTTCATATTGACTGGATATGTTACTTCTTTTTTTAAATCAAATGTGGGATACTAATATGTATATTAAGAGGCTGAAAATATCTAAGCTTTTCTTTGCTCATTCACCACATCGGACTTGAAACAAGTAATTCACTTGTAAACCTTATTGTAATAGAGCGATTTGGTGTGTTTTGTGTCTGCGGAATTCAAAAGTTATTTCTGCACATTATGAAACATTATTATTATTATTATTATTATTATTATTATTATTATTATTTACCCCGTTTTTACATAAAATTACGTCAAAAGTAACTTTAAAATTGCGTGTTTTCAGTCCAGGTTTGGGGTTAGTGAGAGGGGTTAGTGGCATTCCGATGCAAACATGTCACTTAAGTTAAGTTAATAGAGGTTCCATCATCCTTTGCGCTCACCGAGTTCGTTGAGTTTTCTCCATTTTCAGTCTGTTCACCTCTCATTGCAGACAAAACAAAAAACAACCCCGATTTTCTTCCTGTTTTCCACAAATGTTCACTGCCCTGACTCCAGAGTCACACCAACGTCCATCTGTCAAGCGCCGAGAGCCAACAGCCAGCTGCGCGCGCTCACCTGTCAGGACACGCGCGTGCACCAGAAGGATCGCTAACATTACGGCGCGCGCTCTCACACCGGGACAGTGCTTCATGTTGTACAATACCTCCAGTGTCTGTGACAGATTTAAACCGTATGACTTTACACTGTGTGTCTATACTTTAAAGTGATTTCAGCTCATTTTATTATATATTTTTTTATCTGCTTTCTAGTTCTTGCTAATTAATGCTTTCTAATTAATATTGGACAAATATGTTTCTTTATCTTTTTTAGTATATTAAACTCATTAATTAGCAATATAAACACAATTTGGTAAGTGATGTCTTTCTTTATCAGATCATAAAAGTTTTATCCGTCTTTACATAAGTTTTCATATGTCTCTCTCAAATACTTTAATTGTCAAAAAGAATTTGACAATCAATTATTATTACATAATTGTTAACTGTTTTTCCAATTCTATTAATAATTCCAGCTTGAGTCTATATTTTTCTTGCATTGCAACCTGCAACAGAATTTAACAAACTGTTTTAAATGAATGAAATTTTAAATGAACTGATTTGTGTTGATATTCAAGCCAGTATGAAGCAGAAATCAAAATGATCCATGATTATCTGAAGGAAACTTATCAATGAATGTATCAAAATAGATTAATCAATAAAAGAGAACAATTATTTAATCAATTAATTAAAATCAGAAAATTGTAATATGATAAAAAGTAAAATGATAAAGTACTCATATTTGATGTCATAGATATTTTACTACATCTGCAGTTACTTCACACAATAATGTAAAAAAAACAGAAGTATTAAACATTGAATGATACATTTACCCAGTTCCTTCTGTCATTTCAGCCTTTTCGGTGCCACAAACCACTTGGAAATTAATCTTTTTGGGACTGGGCAATATGTTATTTTCATTTTTACAGTAAGAATGTACATCAATTGTAAAGTCATTTGCAAATTGGGGTCCTTTAAAATTTCAGCTTTATTACTATTCACATATCATGCAACCCCTTAAGTTTCCCATTCAATATTTTCTCAAATTCAAATTTAGAAAACATTTTTTTCCATTCTGCGTGACTGTCTGTTGCACCAACTTAATTTGAAAACTTGACTTGATATAAAATTGATTTGATTTGATTAGTGATATCAACCTCTACCACTGACTTTGGCTTCACTTTCACACTAACAACTAATAACATGCACCTAAGGTGTAAATATGACATACTTTATAAGAAGGAAATCTTAGTTAACTGGAAGTTCATGACATAATGGCTTTGTTTTTTGTTTTCCACTGGTTTAAAAGCACCTTTACATTAACAGACACCTAAGTGTTCATGCTCCTCTGTAATGAAGCAACACACTGACTAAACAAACCTACAGGGAGTTTCCTCTCCAGTGTGTTTCACTGTTGTATGTATCACCTTACCCGGGGAGTGGAAAATCAATACCAGTGCAACCAAAATGTCTGCACAACCCTATTCATTGTTCTTCCCCTACACCAAGTACAACTACTCCTGAACTTATTTGATAAAACTGTGGAGATTTTTGTGTTGACAGAGAAGACATTTGGATGTGGACACCTGGATAATACCTGTAATCTGGAAGGCTGATTTTTAGCTTGATGTCTCTCATTTGGCTGACACTGTTGTTCACAGGTAAGATGCTCTTTCTTGGCTAAAGAGATGACTAGAAACTTTCATTTCCTAATAGTATGAAGTATTTATGTGTGGGTTAAAATTTGCCTGCGGGAGTTTTGTTCCAAACATTTCCGCTTTGTGAAATTTTCCATCAAAATGGACCTCCTGTAGAGATATTTTAAACAACATTGTTCGCTCTTTGGAGTGTGACGGTTCAGACTCATTGCTTTTATACCTATTTTATGTACCTTATTAGCGAGCAATCTCTTACAGATTCAGTTTTAATAGTGTGGTGGTCCTTTTTTTTAAATTTTTTTTTTTTAAGCATAGTCATATTTCATGCACTTTTAATAATGAATACATTGGTAAAGAATTGAGCTCTCCTGGTCACTGGTTATCATAAAGCACCACAATCAATGTGAGCAAATACATTCATATTAGTGTGTAAAAGGTTTAGTCACAATCCTGACTGTTCAATAGAAACTGTCCTTGAAGTCTTTCAGCGTAAAAATGGGATCAATACAGCCCACATTTACCAGCACTATGCACTGTATGGCATTGTATTGAGCAACATTTAGAGTTGGACTGAGCGGGTTAGACGTCCTGATGTAAAAATGTGCTGAGTGGCTTCTACTGCACCTCCCTCACCCACTATATCTCCCATTTTCCACTATTTCTGTATTGTGTTGCCTTTACATACCCATCAGACATAGTGCATATGCCATATTAGATGTGGCAGCTTCATTATATTTTCCCCAAAGCTCTAAACATTTTTAAAGAAATATGTACAAATTAAACATAATTTCAGCTGAAACAGTAAAGGTATTCCATTTTTGACATAGGGTCCCTCTGCACGTCTAACCCCAACATTACACAAAAATGGGGACAGGTGGGACATACAGTGGCACCAAACAAATATGCATTCATTATATAAACTTATTTCCACATGATTAACCTTCAGGCCCCCTGATGGTCTGTGTGGGCCACTTTTTCCAGTTGGTAATCCAACTTTGCCTTTTAGCTCATCTGGCTGAATGTTTGCCAGAGAAGCCAAAGAGGTCAGCTCTGAACCAGCTGACCAGGACCCTCCTCAGAAAATATGACTGCGGAGTTCGACCTGTTCACAACTGGACGAGTCTCACCACCGTCTACATAGACCTCATATTACAGTCTGTCCTTGACGTGGTATGTAAACTTTGAAAGCCCTCTGTTATGATCACACTGCTGCTAAAATTCAGGTTTTTCACTTTTCTGATTTTACATTAATGAAAAATTAAAAGTAAAAGCAACACCTTAGCTGTACACAAAAACCAGACATGAACACTTTATGACAAGATAAATTCATTATGTTTTTTGTGCATTTTGATATCTTTGTTTATGTCATAGTTTTGTTTGTATGCTGTCATGAAAGTTGTCCTGTAACACTATGAGCTCATCAAGACAAGTTCCTGACAACTTTGGTTTTAATGGCAATGAGGTTAGGTCAATACAAGTCACTTAATATAAACTAAAAGTATTATTAATGCCATTAAGACATTCTCCTTCTCACAGGATGGAAACACCCAGAGCATAACTACAAGTATTTGGTACAGGCAGGTAGGTGGCCTCTCATTCCACTCAGTGTTTTCTTTTTGTTTAAAGCTTGTAAAGGAAAAAACAAATTATTCCCTTTATAAAATCCACATCTTTATTATTAAAACTGCTCCAGTCATCTGCCTCCTCGGTGACTTCTTGTATAATTCACACTGTCAGCTTTTAAGGCATTATGCAAAACAGTGGGTATCAATTTTAAAGGTTCTTTACATGTTGTCTTCACAGTGCTTCACTTTGTATGTGACTGATTGGGATACACCTCATTATCAATAACAAGCAGTTAAATTTAATTTTGTAAAAAAAATATTTTTAAAAGATTTGCTTTTCTATTTAAATATATAAATTATACTACTATAGAATTAGACATATTATCATACTGTATATACTTACCTCTGTTTTCAGATCTGGACAGATGAGTTCTTGGTTTGGGACCCAGAGGAGTTTGATGGAATCAATGAGATCTCACTGTCATCTGATGCCATCTGGATACCTGATGTTATCGTCAGTGAAACGTAAGAAATTACTGAAATTCCCCATTCTTGTTATGTGTTTTTCCTAACTTTCAGGTATTGACCATTGACCTCCATTGATTTTGATACTGTATTAAAATCTGTTATTTGCAGAGACCATGGCCCAGTCTGAACCCAAAATACTGAGACCTTACAATAAAGTAGCTATGAGATTAATTTAAAAATGTCTTACTTTGGTGCCATCTCCCAGTGAAAAAAGACATCAGGTCTTTCTCAATAAAGAGTACATAAAGTCTTCTTGGGTGGTCAATTTTGATTTGATGTCAGAGAAGCCTCTTTTTTTTTCAGTTGTCAGCAAGAACCATTTGACTCTGAGACCAAAGCTTATCTTGTGAAAATAATCATATTTTATATTCATAGTTCTACAGAGAAAACACCTACATTACTCAAATGCTGCTGACTGTTCTCCCAGGATAACCGTGGATGCTTACTGGACAGTCATTGGTAGATGGCCTGCTAGCTGGAGCTATCTTGAACTGCTAGTGGGCTCCTCACATCTCTGAAAACACTGAAGCAAATTCTCATATTACTTGACTGTTCACTGTGAATCAATTCTCTGCAAGATGATAATTGACATACCCATCTATAATAAGTAACTGGAACCCAAGGGCTGTCTGTAGGATTGGAAAAAGTAATCTCCATGGTTTGTAAACGAAATTGTCTTAATCATATCCTCTACTTTGCTTCTATCCTAAGCAGTTGTGATTGGTGTTGCAACTTGATAACTGAAGTCTAAATGTGAATTCCATGTAGACCACTTGTTCTAAACATTGCTGGACAGCACCGGGCCACCAAAGGGCCAAAAGGGTTATGTAAGCAGGTCATATCTACTAAATGTGAGCCTAACCAGTCTCATATTCTGCCCTGTTGTCCATGTCTCGCCTTTCCTGCCCTCTTCTTCATGTGTTCCCAGTGTGGACGAGGGGAAGTCCACTCCAATCCCCTTTGTGTATGTCAACTCGTCTGGCTCAGTGAAAAACTACCGTCCCATGCAGGTGGTGGTGGCCTGCAGCCTGGAGATGTACGCTTTTCCATTTGATAAGCAGAACTGCAGCCTTACCTTCCGCAGCTGGCTTCACTCAGGTCAATTTCCTGCCTGTGATGTTAAGATGCTCTGTAAGCTCAGTAAAGTCAGGTAGACCCTTTGTGTTTGCAGAATTCCATTTTCAAGCCTGCGGGTGTAACTGCTTATTCTTAGGACCTCCCAAACCTGATAGGAGCTCAAGGTCAACTTACTTTCAACTTTTTCATCAGTGAATGGAGTTTGCTCAGTTTTACAATCAATAGGCACCAGGAGCATTCCAGTGACACTTCCTTATGTGCTTCAATGCCTGCTGCTTCACCCTGTACCCTCCATAAAGGAAGGCTGTGATGGTGTACATGTGACAGCTGTGAGGAACACTACATTAGTGAAACAACAAGGACATGGGGTTCAGACCAAAACCACTCACAGCCTTTACTATGAAGGGGTCAAAAGTCATCGACTGGGAGTCAGCGGATGGCTGGAGAAAAATCAAGGAGTCCATTAACATCTGACACCAGAGACCATCGCTGAACAGACACAGGGGTTACAACTAGGGAGGCAAATAACTATTTCCATTATCTAGTAATGTGTCAATTACTTGCCTGATTAACTGGCTAATTAATTGGTATGGAGGTGACTTCTTCAAATTATTTATTGTTTCCAAAAGCAAAAGAATTGACTTTCAAATAAGGCTAAAGAAAGCATCTTCAAAATCTAGGAGCTGTTACATTGAAATACTAAAATACTAAACATTACTAGGTAATGTTGATTATTTTTGTTTAAGAAATCTAATTAATAAATGTACAATCAGTTATTAAAATAGCCGATGATTATTTTATGTTGATCGACTAATCATTCCAGCTCTAGTTGCAATATGTAACCACCATGTGGACCATCTCTATGGTAACTGAGCAAATTTCTTGCATTAATAGTGTAAGACGTGGTTGAAAGCTTAGAATAAGCTAGTAAATGAACCTTGACTTGAGAGTATTTTGTCACATATTATCATAAGCTCACAATTCAGCTGTGTCTTTTGCTGTTTGATAAATAAACCAGCGGGGAGGAGTGATAAAATAGAAATACAATATAAATAAAACTGAAATAGCTGGATGAAATCCATGTAAACACACAGCCTCTTCATGTGATGAACACGATTAAAATAAAATGCAGACTTTTACTGCTTTACTTTATTGTTTTTCCACCTGCTGTCTGTTTTTTTATCCTTCATTATCTCTCCCTCTGCAGTGAAGGAAATAGACCTGGCTCTGTGGAGGAGCGCCGAGGCCATTGCTAATGATAAGAGGGAGTTCATGAATGATGGAGAATGGGAACTGTTGTCTATTCCCTCCCGCTACTGGCAAATCCACCAAGACAACACTGACTACGCCCACATCCAGTTCAATGTATGTGTCTAATTGTCTCAACCATTTGCCACATTTAACTTATTAATATATGAAAGTTAAAGTAAAATAATAAAGAGATTCAGTTGTAACAGAAAGTTATTTTTATATAATGGTGTCTAATGGTGTAATGTTGTGGATGTGTAACAGCTATGTAACAAGTGAGCCAGTAACTGCACTGTGATGGCTGTGATTGCTTATCGATGGTGAGCTCTAAACTGTAGCCCTCTGTGGGTTAGTCCCCCTCCCTCACACACACACACGCTGTGCGGTAGAATTGTAAAGTGTAAAGCAATTGGCCGCGACCTTCATGGATCGGGCTAGTGAACTAATGCCAAATCATGAGACTGAGGCTGTTTCTGGCAAGTAAAGAGACAGATAGAGAGGGAGGCTGATAGACAGGGGAGGGTGAGCAACCATAATGAGACTGTCTCAGTGGCTGCCTGATCAATGGACTTCTTGTTAGTGGTGAGGAAAATGGCCCCATAGCCCATTGCAGGTGGAGAGCAGGGAGGGCTGCTATTTATTCAGCTCAAAGAGCGAAGGCTTTTTCGTAATGGAGCATTTCATGGCTCACTGGGATATTGTTACACTGTGGTAGTTTTTCTGTTAAAAGGTAAAACTGTCATATGAAAAGAGTTTCGGATGGAAAATGATTTTGTTCGTCACCACTTCTGAGAAAATGTTGTTTTTTACAAAACATGAGGAAGATCTATGTGAAGCAAAGTTTACTTAGAATCACACTGACATTTGTAAGACTGCTAGCGCAGGCCTAGTAACACACACTTGCTCAACAGGAGGTCATGTGGTTCACTCAGTTTGAATGTAAAACAGTTGTAATAAGCAGCCTTGACATTAAATGAGAGCTTGAGGGGGGATATCGTGGATAAGGTAGACACTGTGACAATGTATAATTATGCTGTGCTGGAAATATAAAATGGGAGATGTAGTGTTTTGCATACTAATACATGAATGGCTGTTTGATATGATCAGAATCACGGAGAGTACATATTCTCATATTCTCTCAAGTGCTGTAGACATTTATCTTAAAATATGGATAGTTCATCTGGATAGTTCAGATATGAGTGCAGAATCTGTAGGCAAAGGACCAAGATTTTGGCAGTGGAGGGGTAGTGATTTCTGTTTCTAGTCCGAGTAATATGGAACAATCATGTTTGAGCAGGCTTTGGTTGCAACAGTCCAAAAGAGATGGAACACATTGGCCGAAATGCAATCCCTCTTGGAAGATTTTTGATTTACTTTGCATGCACAATGCCAGGAACATTAAACTTCTATTCCATTCTCCATAAAATTATCCTTATCTGGGCTGGAGATGATCCCAACTGTCATTGCACAAGAGCTGGAGTCCATCCTGGACTGGTTGCCAGTTCATTACAGGACACATAAAAACAAACAGCCATCCATTCTCACATTGACACCTATGGGCAATTTAGAGTCACCAATGAACGTGCATGTCTTTGCACTGTGGGAGGAAGCCGGAGTACACGGAGAGTACCCTGGCAAAACAACAGGGTTGGTAGGGTCTCAGGATGTGATTTCTTCCATCAGATCACAGCTCCCTGCCCTCTTATTTCATTCAGGTGTTGATCCGCCGGCGCCCCCTGCTGTATGTGGTGGGTCTCCTCATCCCCAGCATCTTCCTCATGCTGGTAGATGTGATTAGCTTCTACCTGCCTCTGAACAGCGGCACACGCATTGCCTTTAAGATCAGCATTCTGCTGGGCTACACTGTCTTCAGAGTCAACATGACAGATGAGCTGCCTTCTACTGCAGTCAGTACTCCACTCATAGGTGGGATTTTTGTTTATCATTTAGATCATTTCAGTATATTTGTTGTTTTTACCATTGCATAGATTTTGCTTGAGTTTATACTCAGCTTTGTCCTCCTTCAGTTTTGTTGTATTTTGATTTGTTCGTTTGGCACATGTACAAAATTAAAATCCAGTTCGTCCTGTTGTTCTTGCCATCAGAAGGCCACTGTTTTCACATAACGAATTCAAAAAATACTTGACCTTAACTGGCCAGAATATCTTCAGAACAACATCAGTCATACCATGTTTACCAGCCCGGCCTGTTCTGTGATGTCTAGTAGGGAATGAGAGAGAAAAAAAAAGAACTGGGGCCTCCTATAAGAAGCAGGTTTACTTTGGATATTAAATAAGTTACAACTATGGCTTCCCATTCAGTGGTAAATCTTTAGACCAAAAATGTATTTTTACATGATAAATAACGAAGCATTTAAGTTTTTGTTTGTTATTTTCAAATTATATAGTCAACTATGGATAATAGATGAAAAAGTTAGGAACAATTTGGACCTCAGCACATCATCCTCTCTGCGTGAAGACATCTGCACAGAGATAAAACTATGGTGGACAATAACCCAAAGATCAGGAACAGGATTAATTGTGCTATGAACAACCCATGTTAACAATATCGCCAATTATTAGTCCAATTATTGTATTATCTTATCTAGCTACCGTGCAAACAGCCAGTGTTGGAAACTTTTCTTTTTCCTCCATCTCCGTCCAGGTGTGTTCTTCGCGGTTTGCATGGCCCTCCTGATGCTCAGCCTGATCAAGTCCATACTGGTGGTAAAGCTGCTCCACCACAGTGAGAAGGAAGTCAGGCAAATGTCAGTGTCTGCCTGCCTGCTGGACAAGTATGGCTCAGCTGGTCACGACTTCACTGAGAGTGCTTTAACCTCCATCAAAACCCTCGACTACATCAACCCATCCGGCGGTAAGCTGCAGCTCAAAGACAGATTTTCCAGAAGTCCTGCTGACAGGCGATACCCCAAGTGTGTTCTTGCTTTATGCTTCACAAAATCGGTTTGCAAAAAATGGACTCCCTGGAGTCAAGGGTGTCTGTTTGGAAAGTTTGAACTCTTTCATTTAAAGAAAGTTTCAAATTTTGATGCCATGGTGTTGTTGGCTACACAAGACTTTGCAAGGAAAACATGAATACTTTTTACTTTCTTTTTTGAAGTATAACTTCAAACCTTTAATATCAAGGCCAAATTGATGGAAGATGAAACTGCATGAATCTATATTAATTGCTCACATTTTAAACCAGATTCCTTGATCTTCTCATAGATTATGAGCTTGAGGCCTCACTGGAGGAGGATCTGCTGTCCCTGAATGAGATCCAGGATACTCCATCTGGGCTGGAGTGGCTTCTCCAGGAGCTGGCTTCCCTCCGCCTGGCCTTATCCCAGGAGGACACAGAGTCTTCGGCTCAGGCTGAATGGCTGGCCCTCTGCTCAAGGCTCGACTGCTTCCTGTTCCGCTTTTACCTGTTTGTTCTGGTCTTGTATGCTGGTACTCTGCTGCTGCTCTGGGCCAGCTGGAGCTTCGCCTGACCACACAATCAGAGACATAATGATTTTTTTTAATACTGTAACTGAGAGTTTAATCATATTTACAGTGATTTGGGATGAAGAACTTGAATCGGTTGAGAAATCAGAAAGCAGAATGAACATTGTAGACAGAACAATGTATATTTAAAAATATATGTATGTAGTATATTTCAAAAAGTGGTCATATTTTAATCCACAAAAGTCAAAATTAAAATGAAATAGAATAGAGGACATTATATATTGTGTGCCAATGATGTTAACCAATGCTTTTAAATGTTATTATTATAACTGACTCCTTATTTTTTATAGTTCTTTTCTGGTTTTATCAATCATGACAACCTTGCACTAATCAAAGAAATTACAGAGAACTGGGTACATTACAACACGGTTACAACAAGTCCAACACAGCACTAAACACGAGCAATCAGAACATTAAACTTTGTGTAAACAAGCTGAGTTTGTTAGTTCAGAGCTCAGGTAACAAGTATCATCTTGACATTCATAGAAGGGTTTTAGACTGTTGCTTCTCCAATGCTAATGCTGACTGATGTGCAACTCCATCCCCCACCCCAATGTCCTCCTCATGTCATTGAAGCTGTCATCAAATTCAAGTTGTCTGAAACTAGAACTATGCTTAAAAATTCTGTTTGCATAACCTCCACTTATTGCGCCAACCACTGTACAGCAACAACATAGTTTGATAGACATTATTGTATCGCGTCTGTAATATTTTCCAGAACGTGAAGATTTATTTAGAGATATTGTATAATAAAGCAGCTCTCTAGAGAAAATCCTCATTGCCGGTGTGACATTATGATATTGTATTCATACTTTAATCTCCATCCCACAGCCACAAAATAGATCAATAAAACCCATTCAGAGCTCAACTGCTCTGTCTCTATTCCCTGTTGGCTTCCTAATAGTCGTGATAAGAACATCAAAAGTACGTCATAGGAAACTTGCCAGTGGAAAGATCCACATTAATGCAATTTTCACAGTATCTGCAAACCTCTTCTTCCAGTGGATCTGGTTACATGGTGTTATGCAGCAAAGCTGAAGATAAATGTTTAGTCAGTGCTTTGATATGGCCTGTATGAGGTGAGGAATGACTGTGCTGTACGTTCAGTCAAAGCTTTGTGTGATTATTGAATGCCATCTTGAGATGATTGTATGTGTTCTTTAGAAATAAAAGAAAAGCCTTTAAGCTGTTGTGTGAAAATAATACACGACAGAAGTGAAAATAAAAGCTTCATGGAGTCAAACCAATCATAACCTGCCTATTCTTATTTCTGAAGTACACAGAGACATAACAAATCAGTCCACTACTACACTTTAATTTATTGGGACTTAAAGATTCAAACACGGGAGAGTATCAAATTGTTTTTAAACCCCAAGCCTAAATTCACCTATCCTCTAATTGGTGCATTTCAGCCAATCATGTTATATCTTGCCCTTTTACTTTGATGGGTGACTTAAATAGAGTTCACAGAACAATGATGCCATTACTGAAATAATGAATTCCGTGTAATATGGCATGAACTTTTGATTTAATTCAACTTCAAACGCAAAACCCAAGGTTGCATTTTCCTTTTTAATTTGAAGTAGCGTGACCAATTTGAGAAAAATCTGTTTCTATTAATTTTCTTAGTAACTATGGTATGGTTATACTTGGGAGTAGGGATGCAGCGATTAACCAATTTCACTAATAACCATGATGGTTTTGTAACTGTAGGCTCAGCTGCACAGTGTTTCTGTCACTTACAATCAACAAAGTAGTGTTGAGTTTACAGCTGGGCTTTCAGTGCAACAAACCAATAGAAACAAAGCAGAAACAGAAGCTCCCTTCAAGTGTTTAACACCTGCAAGAGGTGTTCAATTAATGTACTATAATCGCGAAACCAGGATTTTTTAATTTACAGACTGTAATCTTGTAATCACTGAGAATTACACGGTCCTACAAAAGTATGTCCAGCACATACTTCTAGCTTAAGAGCATTTCTCAGCTCATAAAACAAACAAACAAAAAAATCTTTCAGTGTATATCAACTACTTAAAAACAAAATTGGGGATGCATGTTTTTTGCAAGGAAATGTGCACAGAGCCTTGACCTTAACCACATCAAACACTTTTGGGATGAACTGCAAACCAGGTCTTATCACCCAACATTTGTGGCCGACCTCTCTTAAGCTTTATTGGCTGAATGGAAAATCCCCGCAACCAGGTCCAAAATCTTGTAGAAAGCCACCCAGGGGTAACGAGTAAAAGCTGTTATAGCGGCATATTAATGGCCATAGTTTTGGAAATATAAATGTCACATATATGTGGAATGTTGAGGTGTCTACATACTTTTTGGGATATAATCATGCTTTGCAAACATGGGAAGTCTTTTATTCAGACTTGTCATGTATGGAAAATTAAATTTGATTAAATGGCAGCCTTGAGCTTCTTCATGTGATAAAATGCTGATGAATGCTGAAACTTGTCAATAAGTGAGTTTACAGTCTTGCCTTACAATCTCTTTAATTGTTCTAAATCACTATAATGTACTGGCCTGGTGTTGGTGTATTACTTAATTAAACTCTGATAAACTCTGACATGATATACAATCCAGTCAGTAGCTTTTATTTCTTCAGTCTTTCAGCTCCATTTATCTCAGTGAGCTGCTGCTTTATTGAACAAAGAGGAGTGGCGTCACAGCAGACGGATACACCCTTAAGAACTGAGTGACACTAATAAGGTTTTGATAGTGGATGAGGGTGAAGTCATGGATATAGTAGATGGATATGGAGGATATGGGTGTCATGCATGCCGAGGCCTTTCATCAGAACGGCAGGCAGTCTTCCACAGCAGGAGAAGAAAACACAGGTGAACTGACACCATGAAACTCTCATCAGCCTGGACAGCTTTTATTTTGCTACTTATTCAAGGAGCATCAAGGGCCTGCACAGGTATGCCAGCCTCTGTTTTACCCTCAGTTATATGCCTTCAAATATTTTACTGTTAAGCTAATATATGACAAATTCCCATTACTCTTATTTTCTAGCAAAATTTGAGTCCTAGACGAAAATGCTGAAGAATTTTAAATGATATTTTTTTATATTTTTCTGGTCAACTATTTCGATTCAAGATTTATTAGACATATTTGTCTATTAACAGTAAGATTGAGAAAATTATCTTGAAATGGTATTTTAATATTACAAAAACAAAGCTTAACTATATAATAATAATAATAATAATAATAATAATAATAATAATAATAATAATAATAGAAAATCAAATAAAAAATATCACTGGTGACAGCAATATTAATTAGATCAAGCAAAAATGTAAACTAATACACAATTTATGTTTGTTTATTTTGTTTATAGTTTGTTTATGTGTGTTTTGTCATGTGCTGAATTTAGTCCATTATCATTATTTGGTCAGATGTGGTGAATTATTAGACAAAAAGATTAGGAATTACTGACATTGTTACTCTGAACATACAGTTACATCCAAAAATAATAAAAAATGTAAAATTCAGAACAAATAATTTTAAATAAATAAATGTACATACAATCAATATAAGAGTAATCTTGCTTGAAAGTTAGTGACTTTCAATATTTTACATTTCATTGTGACGAATATATTATTAAAAATTATTTAAATATGCTGTGGTAAGTCTTTTCTTAAAGTAACATTGCTCAAAACAGCCAGGAACTGTTACTAAACATTTCAAAATTAATTATAACTTGGATTTGTTTTTATACCTTTCACTTTTTTTTAAATTCAGTTTCAACTTGAACAAAATTCGTTAGAAATTAGTTTTTCCCCCCTTTCCCTTGTTTGTTTTTTTGTTGTTTTTTTTTTTTTGTAATCGCTTTAACCACTATTGACATATGGGTGCATTTCAATCAGCCAGATCTTGTTCAAATAAAGAAATGTAAGATAATATTTATGAAACATCTGTACTCTGAATTAAATTCTGTTGAACTTAATTAATACACATTTAAATGCTGATGAGACAAACAATGAGACAAATACTGTATTTTTGACTTCTTCATGACAATGCACATAACAAATGAATACTTTGTACATTTTCAGTGAAGAAACTGGGCAGCAGCACAGGAAGATTTGCCAATGCCACATTAGTGCGGCTATCTGAGTTTTTGAGTGCGGGTTATAAGAAGGGAGTGAGACCAGTGAAAGACTGGAGGACGTCCACTATAGTGGCCATAGACCTCATGGTTTACTCTATCCTCAATGTGGTGAGTTATGGTGCACAAATGTGCATCATATGCAGAATGTCATTGTGACACTATGTCACACTAACCTGCTAAGAGTGAATGATATGCAGTATTTTTATCACCTACAGTGCATGTCATAACTCCTTTAAATATTGTTTATATATCTTCTGCATAATTAAGGTTATACAAGTGAGGGAAAGAAGTATTCATCACAACTTTTTTTCATTAAAACATAATTTCCAATGCTGCTATTCACATGAAAATTAGATCAGACAGTGGTATTAACTAAATAAAACTACACAGATAAAGAAAACCAAATATTCCCCCAAAAATAGTTATGAGAAATAAAGTGGAATGACACAAGAAGATGGTATTATGCACTGAAATTGATATAATACTTGGGAAGCCTTTGTCAGCAATGACAGCTTCCTGTATGAAGAAGCTTATCTCTCAAAGTGTCCAGGTTGGATTTTGTCTTTAAATCTTAAAGTTTCAGAGTGGTGAATCTTCAGTTCTTACCACAAGTATCCTTTTGGGTTAAATTAGTGTCATGTTAATAGCTGCATTGGAAATATGTTGACGTGTTGAATGCTTATTCCCTCCCCTCTATGTATTTAATTTCTAACATTTTAAATTAACCTTAAATGAATACAGCAGCATGGATGGATTAACCTGCTACGGTCCCTGTGGCAAAGAATTTGCTGCTAATTTTGTAGAGAATGTCCTCCTTTGCTGGAATACTACCTGGCCCCAGTGGTAATTTGATTAAACACATTCATTTAGAACTATGCAAACACACAAACCTAAAGACAGTGACCCTCTTCAAGACAGGAATTCAAGATAAGTAAATGAAGCAACCACATAAATCACTTCAAGCCCCTTTAAGTTCCTAATTACATTTTCAATAAAAAGGTCCAATGTGTTTGATTTAGGGGCACTGTTTGCAGAATATGGCAGAAATGGGATATACTATGCAAAGCTATGTTTGAAATAGTGTATAATCACCTGAAAAAAATCATTAGGATTTTTCTTTATCTTAGAATGAGCCCTTACAGATGCTGTGAGTCCTACCACAGACTCCACCGTGTTGCACTGCCATGTTTCTACAGTAGCCCTGAACAGACCAACTAAATACTGCCTCTAAATAGGGCCTTTCACGTTCTTCACACATTTTATGACCACCATAGTTTCTCCTTTAAGCTTGGAATACGAGGGTTACAATCAGCAACTGCACCACCACTAAATCCTACACACTGGTCCTTTAAATCAGCCCAAGCTAAATAAATACTAATAAAACTAAATAAATGTGAGTGGTCCCTCATGTGTCAGGCAAGGCAAAAATAATAATTTTAAAAACTGATACACAATTTAATTTATTTTAATTTAAATATAGAATGTATTATTATGAACATTGTTTAAGTAAACAACATGTAATTTAAATAATTATTATGCAGTATTATGCAATTGACAATTGACACATAACAATATAAAGAATAGAAAAATGTTTTCTCTGAATGTCTTCTTGTATTCCACAACAGGATGAGAAGAACCAGGTTTTGACAACATATGTGTGGTACAGACAGGTGAGAGAAAGACAAATCATAATATCTACTGTAATTCAGAACATAGCTATTTTGATTTACTGCGTTATTAACCAAAAAACCAACTAGCAAACAAAGTTATTTGTAATTGCAGTTCGTACAATTTGTTTTTAATTGTGCGGTAGTCATGTATTTTGTTCCTCTTCATGTCTCTATACCTTCACAGTACACCTATAACATGTATTTTCTGTTACTAAGACACTAAGGCCACATGTGTTTACACACAAAAATAGATGTTTATTGTCATTTTCACGTGGCAGCTTTACTCATTTAGCTTCTTCCATTCTTGAATATTTTAGTCGTGGACAGATGAATTCCTGGTGTGGAACCCAGAAGACTTTGATGAAGTCAAACAAGTTTCTATACCTACTGCTAATGTGTGGGTGCCCGACATCCTCATCAATGAGTTGTAAGAGCTGCTGCTGTTGGTAGCAATATTTATGCTACTTCTATTATTCTACCAGGGCTGACTCCAGACTGTCTTTGAAACAAATTGTTGTTGTCACTTATGTTTCTAACCTACAGTGTAGATGTGGGGAAGTCTCCAGATATACCTTACGTCTATGTGACACACAATGGCCTGGTGCGCAACTACAAGCCCATCCAGGTGGTCACAGCCTGCACTCTCAACATCTACAACTTCCCATTTGATGTCCAGAAGTGCAGCCTCACCTTCCAGAGTTGGCTACATACCAGTAAGACATCTTCAACCTACACACTCAATTTCTGGCTGAAATCTAGAAACTCAGGGACATCACAAAAAATAAGTAAGATGGGGCAGGAAAGACGGTCAGCTCTCTCAACAACTCAAATTATCTGACGTTATGCTTTTTTAAATTGCTGTCATTAGAAAATAACATCCAACTGTCTCTTCAACTGTTCTCATAAAGACTTTAGTGGAACAACTATTCTGTTTTGTGCATCAGTGAACTCTCTCCTGCTGTGACATGTGCTGAGAGAGCTGAGTAGAGTGTGAAAGGTAACTTGTTGCTTTGGCTGCTTTTCACGCTGCTCCCATCATTGTGTTCGATCTGCAGTTGATGACATCAACATCACCCTGATGCGAAGCCCTGAGGAGCTCAGGGAGGACAAGAGTGTCTTCATGAACCAAGGAGAGTGGGAGCTGCTTCATATACTGTCCAACTACAAGATCTTCAGTGTGGACAATGATGACTATTATGCTGAGATGAAGTTCCATGTAAGTATTTTAAGTTAAGATTGTAAGATTTCAAGCTTCATGTGTAGTATAAATGTGGGGTGGTGCATTGACCTGACCTCAAGACCTGTCAGACTGCTGTTATCATTCATTATCTACTTTCTCTTTTTTGACTAAAGCTGTCTTCCATTTAATAACAATGCAACAATCATAGACAGATCCAGCCTTAAAAATTAGACCCAGACCAATATATCTGTCTATTGTCTATCGCAGACATGATGACACCTTGTAGCTCTAGTATGTGATTACATATGCACTAATTTGAAAACAGTTTTTTCCCCAGTATATAATGTGGAAATATGGACAGAATTGATAAAACAAATTAAGATTATAGTAAATGATAACAAAATTTACTTTTTTTATTTAGTCCGATAAATAACATTTCGTCTTCCTGATTACCTGATTGAACTATGTACATGTCTCTTTATTTAGAACTAAATTATTTAAGTATCATTAAGTATTAAGTATCATTCATTATCAGTATTAATGCACGTCTTTGCTGTTTATACCTAACTTTATTTGAAAATTATGTTTGATGCTGGGCTACAAATATTTTGTTTACATTTTGAAGGTATAATGTGTAAAATTTAGGCTGATCGATCGAGAATATGGCGGAAATGAAATATAATATTCATGAATGTGATTTTATTACTTGGTGGGGTATGGATGACCAAGGAAAAAAATATGGAGCGATACTAAGTTGATTATAACTTATGTAGAGAAAATAAAAAACTAATCTAGAAAAGGCACGTCCCAACTTGGGATTATAGATAAAAAGGGCTTGTTCTAAGGCAATGAAAAGACATCGATTCTCATTTTCAGGTGATTATACACTAACTCAGTGGTTCTCAAACTTTTTCTGATTCTTTTTAATGCTATCCTGCTGACCTTTATTTAGCTAAAATTCAACTTGGATCCTTTTTTACCATTGCTAATGATAGGAGAATGATAAATGATAATAAAAATTGTGGGGTAGGGGGTGTGAACTTTCAGCTTGTGAAGTAGGGCATGCCAGAAAAAGTTTGAGAACCAATGCATTAGAGTATAATCACCTGAAAATGAGAATCAATGTCTTTTCATTACCTTAGAACAAGCCCTTTTTATCTACAACCCCAAATCCAAAGAAGTTGGGACGCAGTGTAAAACATAAAGGAAAACAGAATGCAAATCCTTTGCAACCTATATTTGAATAAATACGGTGCAAAGACATGATATTTAACGTCCAAACTGATAACCTTTATTGCTTTTTGTAAATATGCACTAATTCTGTCTATATTTCATCCCTACTTTTTTTGAAATCAGGATTGTACATAGTGAGTCTGCCAGGTTGAACTGCCTAGCCCAGAATGGACAAACCAAACACTGCTATATAGCAGGCCTATCGTGACTTTTGCGGCCGACCCTGTAGGTTCACCTACAGCTTAGAAGAGGAAGGTGAGGTAATGGATATACAGCCTGGAACATCACCTCTAGATGCCACCAAATCCTACAGACTGGATCCTTAACAGATATTTTGAAAACATTTTGTGGTGTACCTACCGACTGAGGGGTTTAAAGCTCTGGTCATGGACTGCAAGTTCCCTGGTTCAAATTTGGCTACTGTCTCTCTGCAGTTAACTGTAATAAAATCACGAAATGCCTTCAAATAGCAGCCTACTAAAAAGGAAAGGTTCACTCAGTACCCATCTGGGTTTTCTGCCTCTCCCTGCACTTTACATTATTTGTTATCTTTCTCACTTTTATGTAATTTTAGCTGTGCAAAATAAATAAATAAAGGAAGGACATGATTAGCCTTTATAACATAACAACTGGAAAGTAACACCTGTGCTCACTGATCGTATCTGGCAACCTGTGTTGTAGCTTGAAATGCTGTTTTACAATTCTGTAAACCAAGGAGAAACAACGTGTTAATTAGCAGCTGACAGGACAGAGCCAGGTTTGCCGTTTCCCTCTTTATGCTAAGCTAAGTCAACCACGTCCTACTTTTTACACAGTAGTCATTTTGAGTTTCCTCAAAACCTCCTTTTCCCAGGTGGTGATCCGGCGGCGGCCATTGTTCTACACCGTGAACCTGCTGCTGCCCAGTATCTTCTTGATGGTGATGGACATTGTGGGTTTCTATCTGCCACCAGACAGCGGAGAGAGGGTTTCCTTCAAGATCACTTTACTGCTGGGCTACTCTGTCTTCCTCATTATTGTATCTGACACTCTGCCTGCCACCGCCATAGGAACCCCGCTGATAGGTGACACTGCAGTTTGTATAAATAGATGTGTAAATAATAAAGAAAAAAACATGTCTGCAAGTCAAGCATGCAAGGAGAGATTGGTGAGGACATAACAAGTTTAGAGGGTGGACTCAAGACTTAAGCACTGATTTCGGGAATTTGGATAGCTGGCGACAATCCCAGCATGCATTTGGTGGAAGGCAGGGAAACATCATCGACAAGTTACCACTACATCTTAGGTCTACAACTGACACCATCCTTACTCAAGCTGATTGTTGGAGGAAGCCCACGTTAACACACAACTCCAAGATGAAATTAAAGTATTATCCTACTGCCTTTACAGAATACCCTCAAGAGGATCATCATCAAACACCTTGTCTCTTACCTGTTCTGTAGGTGTGTACTTCGTGGTTTGCATGGCTCTCCTGGTGATCAGTCTAACAGAAACCGTGCTGATTGTGCGTCTGGTGCACAAGCAGGACCTACAGACCCCTGTGCCCCACTGGGTGAAGTACTTGGTGTTGGAGAGAGCTCCGGTCCTCTTCTGCATTCACAAGAAGCACCGCCTTTGCTCCAGACTGTCCTCTCAGGCTTCTGACCTGGAGCACTACAAGGATAACAGTTATGGGACTGGTAAGGTTGGTTTTCATTCTTGTGCCATAATGAAGGAAGGGGCGTTTTTAGGTCTTTAATCAAACCAAATGAGACAGCAGCTAAATGCAATACCTTTAATACATTTTCCCATTTGTGGTTGAAGATGCTTCTGTAAGAAAATCAGCTGCTGGAATGAAAAGACTGGTGCATCTTAAGAGGCTAATGTAGCCTTACTTTGATGGAATTGTGTAAATAAAAACATAACCTGGGTGGCATTATGTTATGTGGCATTATATATTTCCTTCCTGCACTGTTGAAAAATAGTGGTATGTTATATATGTACTTTGTAGGAGACAGGACATTAAAATCAAAAGGGTTTATCCCCTTGGGATCATGAATGAGTTTTACATCTAATATTACATCTAATGTCGAATGTATGAGTGGACGTTCTATGACTTTACAAAGCAAAATACAGAAAAAAATAATCTTCTATCCCATCTTGCAGCCCAGTGCACCCTCCACCACACCTGTGAGATAGGCCGGAGGCTCAGCCAACACGACAGAGAAGGTGGGCTGCTTGGACTGGGCCTGCCCCCTTCCAGGGACCCCACACCGCCTGTCATGGACAACATCCTGCAGGAGGTGACAGCGATACGCCACTTCCTGGAGAAGAGAGACAGGTGCCGGGAAGTTGCCAAGGAGTGGCTGCAGGTCGGCTATGTGCTGGATGTGCTGCTCTTTCGAGTTTACTTAGTGGCCATGGTGGCCTACAGCATCACACTGGGCACGCTGTGGTCAGTGTGGCAAGTGGCCTGAGTTTCACTCCTGTGCTGCTGTGGACACAAGCTCAGTGGGTAGAGCATAGAATTGAAAAGGCCTGTTATTGGCTCTATGCCCTGTGTAGCTCAGTCAATACAGGTAGGCACTCACATAGTAATAGAACAGGGAAAGACTTCCTGTAGTTGGGGCCTATGCACAAAGGTTAAGTAACAGAGTTTGCCACTGTATCCCTCCAAACATTATTATCATCATCATTTTAGGTTTTATGAGGAATTTTAAAGTTTTATGATGTAAGAAGAATCTGAGATGCTTTTCACGGCCAGCTCAAGGGCTAGGCAGAAATTGACACACTAATAAATGCAATAACTGTTCATCCTTATGAAGGATTAAAAAAGATGACAGTAGTGGTAACCCAATTAGCAAAGACCCATCTCCCCATAAACAAAGAAGTATTAATATACAATATGTAGTATCTGTTTTTTAATTTTTTTCTTTTCAAATAAAGTACAAATACATTACATTTATTTACCTAAATGATAAAATATTTAATATCGCCAACATAATTTGTGCCTTAAACATGAAGGTATGTATCTTTAAGCATTGGTGATACAGTAAAGAATGCAAAAAGGCAGATTAATGGGCAGCAGGATATTTGTTAACTTTCAAGTTTTAATATTGCTGTGTATAGCTTCTATATAAATATATAAAACAAATATTCATGGATTAATAAATATGAAATTCATAATAATATGGCAACAGCTACATAAGATTAACTGTTTTGCACTATATGTATATTAAGGAAAACATTTGACTGCATGTTTTTTTGTCTTGAATGTGGAATTGTTGATGAGATGCATATTATTTGTTTATTTATATGTAATGGTAGATCGTAAGTCTTTAAGTGAAATGGTGGAAACTTAGAGTCAAATACATGTCATGTCAATATAATTAACTTCCATGTGTCACCTTACAATATAACTGTCTGTCTAAAAACTATTATAATGTAGAACAGGATTTTCATAAGTCATAGCTTGGATAACGTTTCAGCAATTTTCTGTATACTGGCAGTATGTTGTAAAGTTTTTATTTTTTGTAAATTATAATTTTTGTAATTATGTATAACAAAAGATAAATGTAAAAATGTTTCATCCATTTAAGCAGTTAATAATGTCCATACATGTTCAGTGAAATAAAGCATTTACCATCTTCGCCTTACTTTTTATGGAAGGCCATGTGGGCTGTAATTGTAGAAATGAAAAAGTAAAGGAATCACATTATGAATGAATGAAACAATGTTTCAAATGAGCCAATAAATAATCTGAAATATGTTATTAAAACTCATGTGATTATTCTGAAATGTTATTTCATTATTCTTATGTTTACAATGAATAAACAAGTTAGTGTGAAACAGACAAATTGAACAGGAAATGTAATTTTAAAATTAAAAATGTAACCACAAAATGAAAAATAGCTCTGATGAAACTCTAACTCCAAAAAACGATTTGTAATATTTGTGTTGTAGTATTTATTTATTAGTATTTATTTCTAACTTATCAATTTATATGTTGTCTACATTTATTATTTGAATGGTTTATTTAATAAAGACTTTAATTAGTTTTATCCCACATGGACTTCAATACTTCTCTCACTCCAAGTGTTTAAAATGGCCACAGGGCAATAAAATCATTTGGGTGTATAATTTCTCTACAAAAGATGCATGATCACTCGACTGAAACTGTAACCATAACGCATGGCCGAGTCCATAAAACATTACAGTATGCGCATAGTCCTCTGGACCTTGTTTGCAAAATAAATCCAGAGTGTGTATTTCATGAACCAAACTGAAGGATTAAATGCTCCACTGGCTGATAAATATCTCCAACATTTTAGGCTAAAAACATCCACCAACTGAATTATCTAAAAAAATGACTTTTCATGACATTGTTTTATATCATGAAAAATTTGGAGACAGTGAATTATAACTTTTATATGCTTGTAATAAGAATAAGATAATGATTTGGGATTAATCGTGTTTTAGACAACTGTTATTTGCATTCTTCTTCTTATACTATACCGTACGTGATAAGCGTCAATACACTGTTGACATTGTACTGTTTTTTTTTTTCTGTGGCTTAAAGTGTTTAAATATCAATATAGCACATTAATGTACTGTTACTGAAAATGTTCATGCGTTCTGAGTTAACTGCAGTTCACCACAGCAGCCAGAGGATGGCACTATGCACAACAGCATCAGTTTCCCTCAGCAGCAGTTTTCTCATGTGGCCACTGGAGCAGTGCCAGCGAACATTAAGATGAGTATCAATAAGTCTTTATTTATATATCAGTTTAGCAAATTGATCACACAGTGTGAAAGAGATAAAGGACACTATTTTTTTTAAATGGAAAAATTTCTTGAAGAAGATTTTTGGTGCATGGAATTAAGACAAATGAAAAAGAAAACATGGTGACAACATGAGCAGTTTTCGGTAAAAATTCTCAATAATCAGATCAATTATTTTGTATAGGACTGCACCTAATGCTCATTTGTATTAAATCTGCTGAATATTTTTTCCCCAATTATTCTATTGATTGTTTTCCAGAACTCAAAGAGATACCTTCACTATATTTTATGTCTAACCAACAGTCCAAAGCTCAAAATATTAAATCTAAATTAAAATTTATTAGTTAGTATTAGTGAAGCTGGAAGAATGACTTTTTTGCATGCAGTTTTGTGCGCAAAAATCTGAATTTGTAAAGTCAGCTAAATTTAGTGAAGTATAAATTACAATATTTCCCTCTGAATCATAGTGGAGTAGATGGAGTAGAATGAGGATTATGAACGAGCAAGTACCTCAAATGTGTACTTAAGCACAGTACTTGAGTAAATGCACTTCAGTACATTACATTCCACCACTTGTATGCTCGGTGTGCAGAGTGAGTCAACTAAGAAAAAAAATGTTGTTATTACAAAATTGGCCTTCGGGGGACATCAAAGTATTTATTAATTCTATTTTTTGTGACAATAATATGTATATATTATATAGGATGTATACAGGATGTGAACATGTGCCTCTGATGTCGAGGGCAAACACGTTTTTACGCCCAGCCACCACCCTGATTAGACTTCATATTTGATTGATGGTCTGGTTTAATAAAGTCTGGTGTATCAGTAGAGCTTAATTTAACCCTTCATATTAAAAACAGCAAACTTCAGGATCGTCGCTTTAGTAGTGAAGACTGGTCACTTAAAGAATTCAGCAAAATCGATATGTGGGTCAAAGATCAGTGCTGCAACACAAAGGTCCTTCACTGTTCATATTACCATCCTGACAAACCATTCACCACCCCTGCCCCTTCCTTCCTAATACCCCAAAATAAGATCAAAGTCACACTAAAGCAACAAGTCCAACAAAACCATTCACAATGAGTTTTTTTCCCCTCTCATTTCCTGCCTTTGCTTTCTGCCAAAATCTAAAAAGTAAAACAACAACAAACAAACAAAACCACAGAGCTGCAATGTGTTTTTGGGAGTGAGTGCATAAGTGGACAGGGAAAGTGGAGAGCTGCCTCATTAGTTTCCAATACGCTGAAGTCAAGATCTGATCATGTGTGCCAGAGAGAGGAAATGAGCAAATATAGCAGCATTACTGGGACTTATTGGAGACACTTTTGATGTTTATTTGTTGAACACACAGATGGGCTTCATTCGGGACAAAATTATAGCAACCAGCTGACAATGCATATTTATTCCATAGTCTGATATATTTCAAATAAGCATGAAAGGACCATACTAGGGATTTTGCATTTCTTAGCACTTTAAATGCAAATTATTAAAGATTACTTCTAAAGCATACTGTATACGATATTTGTACACATGTGAAGCAGGAAGAGTTTTCACAAGTGAACTGGTGCGAGGACACCTAATTGTTAGTCATTTATGTGTGATAATTAATGCATGGTTAAGGCGAGGGAGTTTTTTTGTTTTTTCCCATCCTGCCACAATGGTGTGAACGCAGCATTTGAGCCTTAGCAATAGCGAGGCTAAGATTGTCCTAAGACAGTGGTGCGATGTCATTGAGTACATTTACTGTACTTCAGTACAAATTCGAGGTACGCATTTTACATATTAAACTCTACATGATGTACTTTTTACATCAATATATTTATGTGCCAGCTGTTATTACTTATTATTACTGCAGTGCTTTTTAATTTAACAATTAGTTGATTAATCCATAAGGTGATTGACAGATAATTAATTAACAATTTGATAGCTAATCAGTCTGCAAGAATGAAAAACATTTCACATTCCAGCTTCTCAAAATGTGTTTTTTTACTACCTGTTGTTTTTTTTCAGTATTTTTTAAGTGTTTGGTTGGAGAAAACAAGCATTGTGAAGGTGTCACTTTGGGCTCTGGGTAAGGGTGATAGCATTTGTCACTATTTTATGAATTTTTACAAACCAAGTAATCCATCCATCAATGGAGAAAATAATTAGCAAATGAATCCCAAATGGAAAAAAAAAGTTGCAGTCCTGTCCAAAATAGTTTAAGGAACTACAGCAGTGAAATCCTGTTTTTACTTTCCTTTAATGCATGAGTCACAATAATCCAATGATATAATATATAATAGTATAACATCACAGGGGACATTTCTCTCTGAATTGAATACTTTTAATACTTATTTACTTAGTACATTTTTCTGATTATGCATACTTACCTAACTAGACTTTAAATGCAGGACTTTTACTTGTAACAGTATTTTTAGAGTGTGGTATTAGTACTTTAACATTGGCCAGACTCCAGCTCTGAAAAATACATAAATATTAGATTGAACAATCTTCTTATTTTAGTGTTGGAAAGACAAAGAATTGTGCAAAAATGTGCATCTTTAACTTTACCTTTGGTGCTGTAACACACTGGAACAAGTCAAGACAACATTCAGTACCTATTGTATGCAAACGATACAAAATGATATGTTTAATCAACTGCTGAAAGAAAGCAAACACAATAAAGGAGATCATCATGAGTGACAACCTGCGACAAAAAGACTCATCTAAACCTCGCTCAGGTCAATCTACCCCCCAACATTCTGTGTCTCGACTCGCTTCCTCTGTAATGACAGTCATGTGTGTGTGACAATAGAGGTGCACATGTACACACGCCCTGCATATCTAATGATAGCTTTTATGACCTCTGTGGCACAAGAGGCATAACAGACAAAAATGCAGTCAGGCTTGAAGTGCTGCAGCAGTTAGCCTACCATTAACACATCACAGCCAGGTGGTGAGTGTGAAGCCAGACAGCGGAATGCGCTTCAACTGTGAACGTTTGTGGAAGCATACAGCAAGCTGTCGAGAGTGAGCGGAGACATGTAGTCAGGTGCTGTGATTGTTACAAAAAGATCATTCAAATGAATGCATGCGGGAAAATGTTTTACTTTTTGTATCAGTTCATGTTGTAAGGATGTCAACCAACAACCATTATGTGTTCAGAGTTTGTCAGACCAAAGAAGAAAGTGTTATTAGCCACTCAGCCAGATTTGAATGATTCAAAATATTGACAAGTTTATGTAAAATCAGGTAAAAATGAGCAGTATTCTCAGCTCCAGGACTGTGGAGGTATGTTTGCTGAATGTGCTGAAGCCATGCCCACTCATGGGAACAGTCGAGCAGCAATTTTGAGGCAACTGAAACGTGTCAGATGAGTTCAGAAAATGGCATGACTAACTTTGAATCACTCTGAGCGAGATTAATTAATCTCTATCTGTCTGCTAGGGGTGCAGGGGTATGCTCAGGGTAGCCTCAGTGTGTCATCGAGCCACCCTTTAGGACCGCCCAAAAAATCCTGGACTGAAAACTGGTGAAAAACTGTTTTAACCTCTAACTCCACATTTCAGTAATATATTGTTTTAAGTCTTTTCACATGTTTTCAGCAACTATAACATATTTAATGTATTTTGAAAGAAATCTCAGAAATGCCTTTACACAGACTTTAAGACTAAAAATTAGGTAACTGTGGTGCAAAAATTAGTTTAGTAGTTGATTCAGTTAAACTAACTAATAGTATGGGGCCTTTGGTGTTGACTTCACACCCTAACTTAGGAGAGAACATATAGCTGGTGCAACCCAGTGCAAGTATTTATATCTAACTACCCCGTCCCCTTTCTTTCCCCCTCTCCCCATCTCCGTCACTAACTCAAACAGTCTCCACAGGTGGCCACCCACCAATCACCTAGGTTCTGTTCAAGGTTTCTGTCCATTAAAAGAAAGTTTTTCCTTCCCACTGTCGCCAAGTGTGTGCTCATGGTGGGAAGTGATAAGTCTCTGTAAATAATGTTTTAAAGAGTACGGTCTAAACCTACTCCATATAAAAAGTGTCATGAGATAACTTCTGTTATGATTTAGTGCTATATAGATAAAATTTAATTGTACTGAATAGATAGTTTTGGTTTTATTCATTTGCGTTTTGCTGTCTGTCCTTGAAATTTCTGGCTTTGTCCCAATACATGTGGACAGAAATGGTATTTTGTCTCACAGTAGTAAGAAATTATATATTTTTTAAAATCAGCAGTGACATGTCTTTCCAAAAACCTTTCCAGACCTCATCGTGCATTCATTGAAACTACTTTCTACAAAACATGTTATTGTCAGATTAGGAGATTCAACCCTTAAAAATGCCTCCCTTAAAATCCAGGTTTGTTGTTTGTTTTGTCTCAATCTTCGCAGCTAAACTTGGTGGTGTTTTTGGACTTTTTCCTATAGACCTAGACATCACCTGTCAGTAAAGCAATGAGCGTGCTCCATTTGGCCTAGCTGGCATAGCTCATGTTGTATAGCAGCAGGGGCAGAAGAGGTTACAGTAAACTGCCTGCAGGTATTGTGTTAAATTCCTATCAGCAGGCCAGAAGCTGTAGGAACACTCCTTGTCGAGTACAAGTTTAACCATAAGTTTTATACAATAGGGCAATGTATTTAATATGTCAAATCACTGTATGTAACCCTCATTCAGGACATATAATAGTCATCTTTGTGCGAACTGCAAGCACTGAAAACAAACGGTACACATGCACTGAAATGCTACAAGCCGTTTGTCTGCCATATTTAGCTGTTGCAAACCAGCAAAAAAAAAAAAAAAAAAAATAGATTTTTTTTTTTTCTTGCAGCCCCACAAGTAGTGGATTGAAAGAGTAGATAAACAAACACTCAAGCTCAAATCAAAGGCACGAGTAAAGCTTGTCCTGAATGGTTCATCCTCTTGGGAGCATAACTGTGCTCGGTAAATTTCAGCAGAGCAGAGAAGAGGAGTCTGCATAAAAGCATCTTGTTTCTTGCTTGTGCTATAACATACAGTTATTTGAAAGTGTAAATAGATTTTTTGTCTTCTTTTAGATAACTAAGATTGAAAAAAAAGCATAAAAAAATAAATGTATTGAGCTTTTTTTTAAGATAAAATGCACCATGTGGATATAGAAATGGGAGTGATAAAATAATTTGATGCCACTGAAGCTGCAGTATTACAGATTACATAATGAAACATATTTAAATCAGCTCCAATTTTGTGGTAGATTCTTCTCTTACCATCTGTTCTTTACAAAAAGAGTGCTAAGACAGACAACATGAAGTCCATTTTTTTTATTTTTTTCTAATACAACTGAACATCATGATTTGATTTTTATTATGAGACTCATAAATAAAAATACAAAAAAATTCCACTACAAAAAACAATCTACTGTTAGTAGGATGTAAAAAAGAAATATTCTTTATATTTTCACTATCAAAGGCACAACATTGACTTTAGTGACAACATGGAGAAGAGAACCTGCAGCATTAAATCTTTTATTTTTCCTTTTTATTTTTTTTTCACACTCCATCAGAGAACACTGAAATGTTACAAAGAGAGGTGTCTGATTCTACATGGAAAGAAACAAAAAAAAAAGAACAACCTCTATATCAACAGACGGTGGCTATAGATTGGTGGCACAGCTCAACAGGAAACGTACTGCCACGAAAAAATAAAATAGCACGTTGTCGCTGGAAAAGACAAAGGACCTTTGCAAAGCTCTAATGCAAATTTAAAAAAATTATACAACCGACAACAATAAGAGAACAAAATAAAGAAAATAAAAAATAATAATTGGGCACCTTCTAAGATTAGGCTAAGATTAGGTGCTGAGGTAGACAAAAACTATAACAATTCAAATCATAATAAAAACACTATTTTCTTAATACAGAGCAACTTGACTGGCACTTGTGCTGTCACAACAATGGAGGAGAGAAGTAGCACAGACAAGCCAGGGAAAGACAGAGAGAGAAAAGCTTTGTTACATAAAAAGCTTTGTTATGCTTGGTCCGACAGGGCAATTGGTCCTCAGTGCTAATATAAAAAAATACAATGTCTTGGTGCTTTGTTACTCAAACAGTTTTTAGTCTAGACCTCGATGGCACATGCATTGCAACACTGCATGAAATGGCTACTTTGTTCTAGAAACACCACACCAAAACACAGAGTGCCAGCTCCAGGGATGCCATGATTCCTCTCTGACGAATTTAACATCCCCTTCTAAATGCATTTTGTAGAAAAGAAAAAGTACTTTAAACAAAAAACTGAAGCAAAGCAGAAGGGGGATACCCCTAGTGCCAACCTACCCAAATGGAGGTTTTCTTTATTTTTTCAAAGAGCAATATAAAGTTGTCATCAGCAAACCCGTTGCTGACGAAAAAAGAGAGGAAAAAAATAGACAATCTGAGTGGAGAACCAGATTTGGGGTTTAGTTTGCTTGCGGAAAAACATTTTAATGGACAAGATTTTTTTTTTTTTTTTTTACCAGAAAGCAAGTTTTGCCACTGCAGCCTGTCTGGATTCCAGCAAATTTTCCTTATGCTTAGTTTTTGTGTCGCTAAATAAATGCTTTTTGGGTGCCAATCACAGAGTACGGCCTAAGAAAAGAAGTGAATGCAGAATCCCAGTTGCTACTTCAACAGCATTAAGGGTTTATTGCAGTCCTCGAAAAAGAAGCCCTGCTCTATTCAGGATTTTAAAAAAATAAAAAATTATCAGGTCATTTTCGAGCGTCATGACATCCCTAGGGTGCTGGAGACACCATTTTTATTTTCTTCTGAAAATACAGAAACTAAGCAGATATAGATGGATATTTTTGTTGAACAAATTCCATTTTTAGGCACAAAGATAGTACAGAAACATTGGAGGAACACTGAGGGAAGAACTATAACGATGCCAATGTATATATATATTTTTTCCAACATAGAGAAAAAAAGTGGCATAGAATATCATTTTATTTTGTATCTGATCTGATTAGTGCATTTTTCCACTAACACACACACACACACACACACACACATACGCACACACACAGTTACACACTCTTGTACGCACTCTTTCACCCACACGAAAAAGTAGAAAACATTCAGAGGACAATGATAGGAATAATGTGACTGATCAGGTCTTGCATTGTGGTGGTTCAGACTGAGCCGTGACTGGGTATATTATAGTGGGTGGATATTATATGAGGGTGAAAAAGCCCCTCAGCTCACAGTGTTTGAGAATAAAATGGCAAGACACCACGGGACGTGCCATCCCTTCTTCTTTTTTTTTTTTTTTTTCAAATACAAAAACAAAACAAAAAATACGTTGACAGTCAAGTTTGATTGAAAAATTGTGAATAACAAGTACTAATTGGTCGGTTTGGCAGCGTCCTCCTGCCGTCCCGTATTTTATCATCTTTTTTTTTCCTTTTTTTTTTCTTTTTTTTTAACGTTGTCACATACACACACTCGTAAAATTTGTGGCGGATAGATTTAGTCCTTCACCTACAATGCAATTGACATCCAGAAAGCGACACTTATTATTACAATATGTTCACACACATGTTTTTTTTTTGTCCAACAATATCAAAGAGGAGCAAGGCAAAAATGATTCACACCCAGAGAGAGAAAAAAAAACAGGTAAAAAAAAAAAAAAAAAAAGAAATACAAATATTTGTGCCCTGCTGTAACCCTCCACAAATGGAAAAAGGACTGACACTGAATACAAAAATATCACAATTTTTATATATCAAATTGCCTCTGTTGGCTCTTGTTCAGGAATACGCTCATTTCTCAAGAGAGCTTGTCAGCCAAGAGAATCTCTATTTTTAACCTTCTGGTTTTTCTTTTTTGATTACCACTTGCAGTTCCAATTGTCCAACGCACTCTGCATCACTGCAAATATGACCTGTCCTGGGCGGTTCAGCGTTTTTTTTTTTGATGAACCTTCTTTTTTTTCACATTACAAAACTACACTTCTATTCACATGTTTTCAAGTTTAAATTCTTGTTTTTAAACCCTCTTAAAAAGCAATAGTACTTCCTCTTATCTGCCGCATCCCTCTTTACTCATCACTTAAGGCTTCAAAATTGCTTTTTTTTTTTTTCTCTGCTCGTCTGTGGTTGGAGGTGCAGGGGGAGACTATAAGAGAAGAATAAACATCCATTTGAATGACTTTTCAAATCCTATCAACCTCTACTTTTGTTATCTCTTACCCTTTTATATACACTTTGCTTAAAAACACAGACAATCATGAATCAGCTTTTGAAAAAACAAAACAAAACAAAAAAAGAAGCATGAGATGAAGTAGCAATGATGAAATAATGCAAAACAAACACACAAAAAATGTGCTTTTGCCAAAAAAAATGAACAACAACTTAGAGGTAGCTTTTATAACAAATGACCAAACCATCCGGCTCATTAACAAGCGGGGTTAATAATACCAAGTTTGGTAACAAGTAATGCACAAAGAAATACACAACATTAGAAAAACAAAAATCTCTTCACCGTGGCACTTAATTTTTCTGCGTACACATTGCTTCATCATGTTGTGCAATGCATCTTTTCAACATACACTCATGAACACAAAAAAAAAGTGTACAAATGAAACAAAAGGGAAAATTAAAATACACAAGCAACATGAGGTCACAAAACGAGGTAATTCAAGTACGATGTGTTGAGATCAAACTCAAGGTCAATAATAACGACAACAATAACAACAACAACAACAAGAACAACAACAACAAGAACAGGAGACGAGAGAGACTAAGCACAGGGACAAAACCACAGAGAGAGAGAGTTGATTTATTCTGTCGTCTTACTGGTCGCCCCCTAAGCTGCTGGGCCGTGTCTCGTCCCATCAGTGATTTCCCCCCTTTTCCACCGGCCATTTGGATATGTGATCACCCCCGGTGACGCTGTGACATGCAGTGATGCTCATTAAAGCCTTAGGTTCAACCATAATACCTGTGGCTGCATAAGTCGTACAGGTTTAATGCTGCATTTCAGAGATGTCAGAAAGTTGCAAATTCTCACCTCGTGCTGAACAAAACAGCTGTACACAGATTTTTCTTACAAGATGCAGTTATGTCAGCACTGCAGCATGCCGTAAATGCTACGCATAAGTTTCAACATTTTAACAACCAACCACAAGAGGGCCTATTTTTTTTATTAATAAATGAGCTGAGGGACCCTACTCACCCCCTTCCACTCTTTATGCATTAGTGTACACAAGTACACATAGCATCTTAATCATATTTAGCACAAAGCCAGAGTAGCAATTTAAATCAGTGCAAATATATTTGGGAATATGCACCATTAAAACATAATATCTTTAATATAACTTCAGGAAAAGACCCCCAGATAACGCTGCACCCACCTTACATATTTCAATTGATATTCTACTCCAGTGGTGCATATTCTCAAACAAAAATCTACTGACACACAGCGAATATGAGGCCTTAGGAGCTTCAGGTGGGACTGGAGCCATCGGCCCTCCCTTCGCCTGCTTTGCCCAGTTAGTAATTTCAGCTTTTCCTACACTAAAGTTTGAATTTGAAGATCATGTCACAGCTCCAAAAATGTGATCTGTTGCAGCCCTTTTGTCAGATCCAGTCAATCAAAACACCTGATTGTGAACAATTTCACATACTCATTTCAAATGTAAAATAACATTTACGGCCGCTAGCTAGCTGGCTAATGTATGAGCTGTTGCATGGAGAACAGCATTTGATGGATGGAGAAAATCATCTGAACTGTACCACTGTAAGGCAGGGAGAGTCGTGACAACCTCCAAGGTTGGAACTGCAGATTACAGACTTTCAGTGAAAGGCAGCATTAACTTGCTATATATTCTGACACAGCCGCGTGCGAACCTGGCTCACAGTCTTTCACATTCATGTTTTGATGCCATATAACAGTCCTGAACCTGCCACACCACCTTAACAGATGTTAAAGGCGTGCAGCCAAGGCATTCCCAGCACTTCTTCAACGTTCACTACGATCGAGCGGTCAAAGTCACAGGACTCCCACGGAAAGCAGCGGTTAACCATTTTCCCATTTTGTTTTCCATCCCTGTGGTGAATGGACAGATCTGCTGTGGTCAAAGTGTTACTGTTTATGTGTCAGTTTGTGTAGTTCATCATTAGTGTGAGAGAACGAGAGTCATCTGGTTAATGTACATGGATAAAAGCAGTCCGGTTATCTATTGCCGAGTAGGTGGATAGGCTGGGTTTAATGTGGCGTATTGTAATAGAGAGTTATGATGTAATGAAAAAATATATAACTTGCAGGAATCAAACAGAGACTGTTGTCGTAATTTGTTTTACCTGTGCAATCAAGCCATGATAAACTATGATGCAGAGCAAAAAAATATATATATATAAGATGAAAAAGTGACGCAAGTTAGCCTTTGGCTCTCTGGGGAGAACCGTGGGTGGCCAGTGGTGACTCGACTTTCTCCAGCCTTCATCTGACGGAGATGTACAACCAGGAAGACTACTGAGAAAACTGGGGAGACTTCCAACACAAAAAAAAAAAAAAAAAAAAAGCAGCACTAGCGTCCCCCGCCCCCTCTCACACGCAAACAGGTGCTTGGTTTGCAGTATTTTAGTGCTCCAATTCATCCAGTTTAACTGTTTCATCTACTGCATACGCTTACCGGCTCCGCTGCTGATTCTCAGGGGCTATCTCACTGCCACCGCCGGGACCTGGTACGGACAGATTATGCTTAGATATTTCAGTGAAAACTGGGAAGATCTACTGTGCAAGCAGAAATGATGGGAGATGGTAAAACAGACACATTTCCCATTAGGGCTGGAAAGAATTAGGGGCTTGATCACCCAAAGCGGGTCATTCTTTCTTTAATTCGGTTGGTATGTCATGGTGGAACGGTTAGAAGGTATGTCTCAGTCCTTCTCCAAGATAACTTTGTTGTGGTTCATAACTACCATAACATGAAGTTTTGTACAAGGAGAAGGACTTTGGCTTCTGAAAGCCAGCAGTTCGCCAATAGTTTGAAAGCAAGTGATGATGATCTGGGGGCCTAAACTTGCATATTGTTCATGTAATCCAAACTAGTATTACCAAACAGGGTGAATGTAAACAAACCAATACTAAAGTAGAATAAAAAAAAACTTTCTCCTGTTTGGAATACAATTAACTCAAAATGGAGTGACAGATTCAGTTCCTGATAGTAAGAATGTGTAAGTTCAGATAGCCCTTGAGAATCTGCTTTCGCTCCACGGTGGCAGCAGCATCCCCCCAAAAAAATAAAAATAAAATAATCACTTCTGTGCAGCTCACTTTATGGCACTGCATGAAATGACCTGAAACGATAACACGGTTGCAGATGTAGTGAATGACCCGGTGAATCCGAACAATGGTGGAGAATCTCTCTCCATGTCCAAGTCTTCCTCTTCTTAGCACTCTTGTCCCATCATCACCACCCTTTTACCCCATCGGTCATCGCCGCCTTTGCATGAAAAGAAAAAAGAGAAAACATACCCTCTTGCTTTCGAGTCTGTTGCCGTTGACATTCCTCAATCGTCAACACTCCACCACAGCCTCATACCTCCTATCCGCTCAATTACATTCCCCTTACCTCTCAACCCCCGTCCCTACCTTCACACATACCCTCCCCTTCTCTTCATTCACTCTCCCGGCCTCAGACATAGCAGAGGTACAGGTAGGTCTTCTCTATGCGCCAGTCTGGGGGGATGTCTTCGGGCTTGTGGCCTTTCATGTGCTTCTGCATGGCTGACAGGCTGGGGCAGTACTCCAGGCAGATGGTGCATTGGTAGGGCGAGGCGCCGTTGTGGGTGCGCAGGTGCTTGATCATGGCCGAGTAGTCCCTGGATCGCTGGTGGCACAGCTTGCACTCGAATGGCTTCTCACCTAAGGACGATGGGGTGGGTTGAAGACAACAATTGTTTTAGCCATAATGCCATTCAATGACTGTGTTATGTCCTTGCTGAAGTGTGATGTGCTTGCTAATCAGGAAGTAAATGCATTTGATACAGAAATCAATTGAAAGGGAAGGGTACACAAGGCACAGCAGCTTTTGTCATTCACACCAGAAGACAGTCACATTATTTTAGTGCAATGTGAATATTCACTTATCCATCAATAAAAGTCCTTGTTGCTCCATAAACAGTATATTGGAAAAACAACTTTGTCATTTATGGCCATTGGAGTATTATTACAAGCTTTTTGTAGTTTTGCTATCAGTTTTGATACTGTACTTCATGAGTTCATTGCAGAAATCTGGGAACATGATGACAGAGTGTGACGGGGCATGAAACACGAGCGGCTGGACAAACCAACCGACAGCCAGATGATCTAAACTACTTCATTTGCAGGTATAACAAGTGAGTGCACCCCAAATCTTGCAACAATCCCTAACTGCTCAGGAAAACAGTGTGATGTGCCTTTTTCTTTGTCTGTCAAATAAGTTGGGCTAACCTGAGGGTTTTAAACTTGTCTGACTGCCTGACTGCTCGACTTCTTTTCAGTGATCTTAACAATTAACTCAGTGACAGCCCTTTCATTACTGATGTGGGAATGTGGGCCAAAACTATAGAAATAAGATCCACAGTGTAATAAAACTGATTTATCGTTGAATAGCAACATTTTGTCTACTAACAGTTAGACACCGCAGCATATGAAACCTGCTGTGTGAGAACTAAAACAGTCTCTACTGTATTTTGAGGTTTAAGGAAGGAGGAAGAATATCTCATCGCCACAAATTTAGAGACCGCAGATTCCACTCTGTTGGCTCACGAGAAATTCTGGTGTTGTTATGATAATTGGACTGTGCACACATTAAGCGACAAGTCAAAACCCAGGAGTGAAATCCCAACTGTCTTCTGAACAGCAGTGTGCAGCAGTAAAAGACCACTCTCACTAAAGTCGTTCCAATAATTGGTACGACTCAAAAGACAAAGGAGGATAAAAGTAAAAATGTACAGTAGTTTGTTCACCTCTGAGAGACAGTAAGTATCAACTCAGTGCCAGTCAGGTCCATCAAACCAACCCCTCTAACAGCTAACAAAATGATCTTTTAATTATTTTTGCAGTTGAAGGGACACTTTGTGTTCAGTCATTATTAATTCTCATTACTGCTTTTATTAAAAAGACCCCGTTGTATTGAGATTTTGGAAGCATGCAAGGCTTTTTTACATCATGCTGTGCAACCGACAAAAACGAAAAAGAGATGTCCTGCTATTTAATTGAATCTGTAACTATTGATGGTGGCAGCAGAGATTTTGAAGACCATGCAGAGAACAACTTGCTTCACAAAAAAAATCTTTTGAAAACCCCCCAACACTCAGGAGTTTTGACATCTAAATGTCGTTGCCGACTTTGTGAGCAGCAGCTGAAAGCTTCAAAAAAAGTTGCCAACTTTCTAAAGCTAGTATGTGCTTGTCTCTCTTGCCCCATCTGACTTTGCTGTAGCGATGTCAGCATATTTCCAGTTCAACGTTATCATAAATGGTAGAAATGATGGTCAAAAATGTGAAAATAAGAACTGAGTCATCTTTTCTGAGAATAGCAGCAGACTTGTAGTGATTAAGATAAGAGCAATCTAATAGAATTTAAATAAAGATCGAAATGGGCTGAATGAAAATTCCAGGAATGTGAGGTTTAAATGTCCGGCATTTCTTTTGTAAAGCACATCTAATCAACTAATCTATGCTACATTACAAAAAGTATAGCTCCTGCCATGGAGAACTCCTGAAGGTGTCATAAATCAAAGTGCGGCGCTGCTTTCTTGCTGTGGGGGCTGCTATATTCAAGAGGCACATTTCAATTCGGCAACAGCAGCCGTCCTAAATGTGCTAATGATTTGAGTGATGGCAGGGAATAATCCGCCAGCGCTCAAGCCGGCAGACGCAAATTAGACATGTAAATGCTGACCTTTACCAATGGCATTTGAAATGAGCTGTCGGAAGTGATCTGGCCCAGCGCTTGCTGTCACCTTTCAGCTGGAGCATCGCACATGTGTGCAGGCAAAACAGGCTTCATGCCTCCGCTGCTCGGCCTGTCGGTTCTTTCGGAGCCCTGGTTAACCTTGACCTTCGTGAGGGCTTGGTTATGGTGCCATTTAGCCAATAAGCATAAATACGGTGTCGCAGGTTGTCATGCGTTACTCTGCAGCAGTGTGGACACCTGCATTCTGTTGATATTGATAACCAGACTGTAAACAGGGTCGCCTCAAATAACCAGCTAATAATGAATTGCAAATAGGGCCCAGGTATTGATCCGTCATTGGCATTTGGGATGTGTGGAAAGAAGGGGGCGGGGGGGTTAGGTTGCCAATGTCGATGATTCATCAAGCAGCTGCCTTTTGTGCGAGGTGGCCTTTGACTGTGAGCTTGTCACTTGCTCTTGTTATCTGCTGTTGCTCTCCAGCTTAACGCAAAGCCCCCCTCCCCCACACAAAAGGGGAAAGGGTGGACGGAGGGGAGCCAATTATTGGACAGGCTGCCTTGATAGTGTGGCTTAACAGCTGGCTTATTGAATGGGAGATGGGAGGGCGCTGCTGTGTGTGTGTGTGCGTGCGTCGAGAAAAAGAGATGGCGAGGAAGCATAAAGCCTTGGCTGCGTGCCACCCTGGTGAGCACTTGTGGTATCCTTGCTCAGTCTGGTACGTAGCGTGCACTCATTCTCCAGGGCACCCAGCTTATCACTGTGTCAACATCTTTATGGGGCTCTAAATATACTGGGATCAATACAAAGTCTTCTGAGACATCCATCTACTGTATCACAGCAACAAAGATATTCATCTGGTCTGGGCTGTGCCTTGCAACTTGGATTGCCTAACGGGGGAGTCCTATAACAGGCACCAAGAGCTGTAGTCGTGTTTCAACACTGTATTATTATAAGTCGCAATGAGAAACTGTTGCACTCATATCAAATTAGGAGAAGTGGAAGAATGAGCTCTCATTGCTGAATTTGAACAATACTGATGTGTGTAAAAATAACATACAATGACTAAATATAATGGTTAATATGTTTTTAAATATATAAGATCCCAGAAATCGTTGGGAAATACGCTTATTGACTTTCTTACTGAGTCTCATGTCTGTGCACAAGTACACAGAAGGAATCAGTATGTTGTTAACTTAGCATAAAGATTGAAGGCAGGGGGAAACAGTTAGCCTGGCTCTGTCAAAATACAACTGGCAATCCATCTAAAGCTCACTAATTAAACAACATGTTGTATGTTGGTTGTTTAATCTGTGTACATGTCAGATTGTTTTAGAGGGAGCTATGCTGTTTGGAACTGTTTGTCACAGTGGGGTTTGGTACCGCCACCGAGACCAAAACCTTATCTGGCAACCCGTGCTTTAGCTTAATATGCTGCACAAAAAGTTGTGGGCAGCAGGTTGTAACTGTTGTAAATCAAAACATAGTTCAAACACACAACAGTGTCCAAATCCTTTGATTAGCAACATCAATGAATGCAGTGTTTTTCTCTTCAAACATCTTTGTCAGTTGGATTGTGATCGCAGTACCTGTGTGCACACGGTAGTGGGTTTCCAGCTGGTGCTTGAGGCTGAACTTCTTCCCACAGCCGTTACATTCATAGGGCTTCTCCCCAGTGTGGATGCGTTTGTGGCCCTTCAGCGTGCTCTCATCTCGAAAGCAGCTCCCGCAGAACTCGCACTCGTATGGGTGGTCCCCTGCTGAAATGTGGAGAAAAAGAAGCGAAGCTTACTTCAACTGCAGTCAAGACCTTGTTGTGAAAAGGCAAACATGCAAGAGAAATATAAAACTTTGCTTTCACTTACATGCATAAATTCATCTGAATGCGGTTAAAACTTTCATGTCATGTTCATGGTTGGCTGGCTGTCACCAGCAGCCTGACTAGATTCCATGTAAACATGCAGTCGTGATACCTAAAGGGAGCCGCATTACTAAATGTTTTGCATGATTATTTGGGTGGGTTTATGCACAATTCTAAAACAACAGGCATTTACGTGCTAATGGATACTCACGCCATAAGGCTTTAATTCCAGCAGACAAATGTAACCCTTCTTTTGTATTCGTCCACAAATCACCTGCACTGATGTTTTGCTTTGTGTAAAGCCTTAAATAATTGTAGCCTGTCATGGCTGCTCACTGGCCGTGAGATGCATTATTGACCATGCAGTCCCAGTCTCACAATGCTTGGATAACCTGGATAACCTGCCGGATGCATATATGTGGATATATTTACATTTTAAATCTGTTTGTCTTACTCTATTTTAGAGGGACTTAAAATCATATTGAATTTCAGAATTTATAGGGATTTAAAACATTTAGGAGAATATTTTTCATGCATAATGAGAAGAATAGAAAGTAAAGCTGGAACTAAAATCGTAGACAAATCTATCTGCCTCTGTATACCTTCACTTTCAACACATTATTTCCCTGCCAGCATACTGTCTGTTTCTATTAATGGCTCCTCTGTCTAATCCTTTCACACTGAGTAAATGTATTCTCACTTTTTATTTACGGAGCACCATATTTGCAGTCAGAGACATTAGACTCATATCAGACACCAGCCTGGCAGTGGATGTACAGTTTGTGTGCATTCAGAAATGAAAATAACAGGCATCTCATTCTGCTCCTCAGGCTGCCACAGCACAGGTCCCCACAGGGCAGCTGTAATGGATATTCAGATGTCAATGATCAGGGATATTATGATTTGCAGGAGGCTCTCACCAGCAGTCCAAAGACTAATTGTATTCGGGTGTTTGATGAGGAGCTGCTCCTTGCATCATTTGCCCCCCCCCCAACCAACCCCTTCCCCGGTTACACTCTCCAGCCAAGTAATGTTGTGGATATTTATTAATGTATTTCACTCCACCGCTGCAGGTTTAAGTCACCATCAATGACCTATGCCTTTCATTATCTGCCTGTCCGAGCAGCAACGTGCCAGGGAATAAATTGCATTTCTCGTTATGTGCTGCTGCCGCTGCCCGCTGTTAAGAGACAATTTCACTTCCATCCTGCATATTTTATTTAAGATTTTATGTCTGCATATACAGTATGTATGAGTTTACTTCTTTTATTTAGGAGGAGAAATAAAAGGAAGGATGAAAGAGGTATGAAAGAGGTGAAAATCCTGTAAATGCCGATCACATTTTGGGTGTGCTATACTTTCATTGAATAATAAAAAAAAAAAGACAAAACAAAAACGTTTTCGATGCCTTGTGATGTTGGACGCCTTCCCGTTAAAGGAGAAGCTTTGATGGGGATGGAGGGGTGCGGGCGGAGGAGGGATAAAACTGAGACAGGGATGGAGCAGGGGATGTGGGTGTATATGGCGGCGGCGGTGGGGGCTGGGTAAAAATCAATAAAAGTGACAGTCTTTATTTGTCTGCGTGAAGTTATCAGTGGCTCCCGCTGTAAGACATTGTGCTCTTTCTAGCGTTTCAACCACAGCAGAGATCACAATCCATCACGGAGCTCGGTGGGCTCGTGCGACGCTACAAGAATAATAATTGAGCTCAGATTCACCTGCCTTTAATTAGGGCCTCCGATCAGACCGGCGAGTGGGATGCTAATACTCAGAGGAGGCCTATGGAGGGTTATTTACGCTTAATGTCCTGTTGCTTCACTAACGTCTGCTGTTAGCAGACATCATCAAAAATCTTGGATTAGTAAGAAACAGCTTGCTTTCTTTCTCATTTCAATACAAATATGTTTTTTTTTGTTTTTTTTTTTTTACTAGAATACAGAAATCTTTATGCATTAGAACATTAACTGCAAAATGCAATACATATGTACATGTTGTATATGAACTGTCTTTGATGCCAGGGTTAGGGTTCTTTACAGTTCTGATCTGAAGCCTTAATGTAGTTTTGGTAAGTGTAGGAAGCTCATCCCAACTCACTTATCTCTCATCTCTTCTGTAGTTCTTTAAAATTTATGATGAAATATTTATTGTATTTCATCACTATTTAGTTCAAGTCGGAGCTCCATGCACATCCAACAACCTCAAATATAGCAAAGTAGCAATGACAAAAATGCTAAAAAAGTGCTAGTTTCATGATGCCTTTTCCCGTAACAACTGTGCTGCACTTGCTGGTTTAGAGTAACGATACCTTTGATGAGGTGCAAGAAACAACACATAGTGCCCCCAAATTTTACTTTCTGATTTCGATCAGATACTTTACATTCACACAGTAAAACTGTGCACAGATACAAACATGTCTAGGCATAAAATAATAGGCTCAAGTGGTATAATATGCAAAGTGGTTCCTGTCCAGCCCCCAGCATCCTGTTTGTGCTCGGTATGCATATCATGTATGATATCTCCTGTAGCCACTCGGGGACGCCAAAGTGCAAACTTACACTGCAGAGCTTTAAATAAATCAGACACAATTCTATAATCATATTGTGAGGATGTAAAGAGCCAGACAGGACTTCATTTTGTCGGGGTATTCTCACGAGGGTTGGCGCATAATGGGGACGTGTCCTCCGTCCATCCCATATATGCCATCATTACTTCCTCTCTCCCTCTGTCCTCCTTTCATTCCTGTCTTCCTTCTGTGCTTTTCCCTCCCTTCCCTTTTTTTCTTTCTCTGCTGTGACCACATGGCAGGGAGGCCACAGATGAGGACCCAGCACAGTGAGGTGGAACCACAGCATGGTGAGTGGACCCTTGGGTGCCCCTGAGCATCACCACCTGCGTCTCCTGACCCCCCCGCCTCCCATCCGCCACCCCACCACCACCTCTACATTTACACCCCCACCGCTCCCCTCCTCTCTATCACCTCCTTTGACACCCCAAAGGCCTGCTGAGGGTGCCTGTGCCCATGGGCACCCGGGGCGTGTTCATTATATACGGTAAGAGGCTGTAAATCACCGGGCTCCATCACTGCCAGGACCAGAACTGGCTCATTCTCTCTCTCTCTAAATTCAATTCAGTCCTCTCTCTCTCTCGCTCTCTGGCTGTAGCACTATCAAATACAGCTGCGAACACAAAACACCCCGCCATAGCAGACAGCAAATTGGCTCCGGATTTAAAAAAAAAAAAAAAAAAAAAAACACGCACACACACACACACACACACACACACACACACACACACACACAGACAGACACTTACACACAGACAGTGCACAACAACGGAATATTAATGAAGGCCTGGTCTGTAAAGAGAGAGGATGTGTGTGTCTGTGTGTGTGGTGTTAGGGAAGAGGAATAGCACAGCTGCTATGACTGCCACTGTTATAAGCCGACGTTGTGCGCATTTGTGTGCAAGTGCTTGAACCTACACTGTAGAGTACATATATGCAATCAAGATATATAAACAAAATAAAGAGGCAACATGTAGCTGAATATGTGTAATATCCTGGCATGTTAAGAGAAGGCGCAGCTAGACGGAGGAAAATGAGAAGAGGCTGTGAAGAGAGAGAAGGAGAGATGACATGATTAAGATGCTGAAATAAACACCATCAAATCAGTTTTTTCCCCTCTCTCGTCCTAAACGGTGATCCAGTGTCAGAGCCCACACCAGCAAGGCTGCTCTCAAAAGATAAGCCAGCAGACAGGTAAAATGAAGCACACGTAATGAATGTCCATAAAAGTGCTTTTTGCAGCTTTCTGTTGTCAGTTGATACAATAGAACGGTGACTCAACCAATAACCAAGCTATATCTAGAAAGCTTTCTATGGTAGATGAGCTGCCACAGTGTGTCCATTAAAATTAGGGTTGAATACTGGGAATTGAAATTGACTCCAATTTCCTGGGAAAAAGACCCGCGGGAACATGTGACTCTTTGCATGCGCGTGCTACACACTACTATATAAAATAGATGCCTCATTACGCCAGTAAACCTCATTAATGATGCCATAAAATCTAAATACTCTGACCTTGAAATGCCATTATTATGGAAATATAACTGGATCAACTTTTCAGCTCCAGCATTCTTTTCCCATTTATTTTTCATGCTACAATGACTGCCTAAAGTCCAGCTGAGTAGCAAAACACTTTTTATGATTACTGTGACTCAAAATCTGTGCATGAAAACTTTGCAGATGGCTCAACAGGTGGCTGAATCAGATATTCAAGAGTACCATGATGAAATCAGACAGCAGAGCAGCAGTCAACAGGTCGAGCATTGGCTGCATGAGATCACATTAATGTTAAAACTAAATATCCAAGAATAATGCTAACACGGAAACAACATGCTAAAATGGCTGCATTAAGGATTTTCCTTCTTTGCCACTGCATTCAGTAATAACCTCAGTTCAGCCCTAAATAGATGGTCATGCACTCTCAAACCACTCACATATACCGCTTTGAAAACGGTAAGAGGATATTCTCTTGTGTTTTTTATATAATCTCGAAGACAGGGCACCTTTTAAGAGAAACTGTTGTCCTACTAAATATATATACATGGACATGGACAATCCAGGGTTTTCCCTGGAAAAGTGTGATATGTTTGTGGGAAGTAATCATTTCAAAATCACAGGAAAACAGTCGGAGCTGAAAGGCTCTGCAAAAAGGCTGCGCTTGACTCACATCCTGTGCCTCCAAAATTAGAAAAAAAATAAAATCTGGAAAAGTGTATGTGATGAATCATTCTGAATACAGAGAAAATAAGAGGACAGGCGGGAACATGTCTGACTCAAACACCTCTAGTATCAAAATATTTGCTTAGCAATTAATAGACAATATTAGGTTGAGTGACGTGGATAAAATGTTCTATGATAGCATGACATTTATCTGCATCAATATATATCATAATAAGATGCATTTATTGGAAATGTATGAATGTATAAATGTTGGTTCCCATAAGATCTTTGTCTTGGCTTTTGAATTATGCTAAGTGACCGGCCTTTAATACCATCCAAGGTAACAGAAATGACTAAATGTCTTTAAAGAAACACTTCCATTGATTGAATTGTTATAGTTGTACAAAGGTAGATGATTTAGAGTTAATATTGTACTAAAAAGACACTGATTAAACATCAATTAAAGGTGAGACAGTAAAGGTTAAGTAAAGTAAAGATGCAAATATATGTCTTTTTTTTTGTTTACATATTTTAAGACACCAATTTACATAGCATTTCTATTTTTTTGTAGTACCATTGTTGTTTTGGTTGAAGAGTCCCTGACTTTATGTCCTTTCCATGTCTGAAACCAAACCTATTTTGTATCTTGGACCCATATTGGTATAGAAAGCATAAAAAAAGGGGTAAACGGGGAGTGAAGGTGCACATAGGACAGTAACAAAACCCTGTTCTATGAACATGGACAGATGTCCACATTGGATGGAGTTTGATGGATTAGCATGTGCATGTGTGTCTCTGTACAAACAAACAAGACTAGATGTAGATAAACGTCTTGCTGATTCTCTGGGGTGTCTAGTACTGTCTGTTTTTTAAACACTATTTTTGCCTTGTTACCCAGCTTAAGTGTGAATGAGATTATTAACATCAAAGTGTAAATGTAGAGGAACACCATGCCTCTACTTCTTGTTTTTTTTTTTTTGGAGGGTAAATTAGGAACTATTTCTGGCACCCATGATGCCTGTGTGAGTTGCTGACTTTATAATCCCCTGACAAAAGGCTCCACATCATATTTAAACGACTGCTTTCACGGCTGGCTCATTGTGATTTAACACACGCCCACAGCGGGATGAGGTTCAAAGTGGCATGAGGCTGCAAAGTCTCATCTGCAGCTACAGAGACGAGCTGAGGTGACATTTGCGTCGCCCGGGTGGGCAGGTGGATCAGAGACGACGCTTGTGTCCTCTCCAATGTCTGGTAGACGGAGCAGATGTGCGCATCGCTACTGTACAGGCGGCTCAAGCAGCACCGTCCACCCCCTACCACAACCCCCCCTAAGCCCACTAGCCCCTACCACCATCACACACTAATGGTGTATTCGCCTGACTTGTAAATAGGGCCGACTGCTCTCATCTCACTGCCTTTCGTTTCAAATATTTATCCGTGAGCTGGTGAGCTAAATCGGCTCTGACAGTGAGACTGTTATTTAAGGTCGCAGACAGGCGGCTGGGTGAGAGTGAGAGAGAGAGAGAGGGGGGAAAAAAAGCATCCATCCCTTGCCGGTGAAATGGGATTCATTTCCATGTGTTCATATTCTGTCATGGTTACGGCTTTTTTTTTTTTTTTTTCACTCTGAATAGCTGCATCCGTCAGGCTACCTCTGCTCCCTCACAACAATGTATTAGTATCCTGGCCTCGCCTCAGTAGAGAGCCGGCACTGAGAGAATTACTAGTGGACTGAAGAAAAAACAACAATGACAAAAAAATAGTCACTGTAAATAAGCATCTGACTGCTGCAGAATTCATTTTGTGTTGACCTGAATTAATGCTGTTTATTCAGCTGAGCTAAAGTCACAGTGTAACAGGGTAGGGATAACATAATTCACTCCCATTTCCTAAAATAAAACATGGCTTTTTACTTTGTATTATACTGTAAGCTTTATTTGTCTATGACAATCCCTGCCGTGAGAGCCAGAGTGGAAGGCTTTTTGCAGGTTTGTTCCTACTACGGCTGTACACAACTCACTTTTTTCATGGTCGGGTATTCTATTACACTAATACACGAGGGTGGTATATTCTGATAAAAACAATGTTCTATGTGAAAGCACAAAGCAAACAAAATCTGAATTCACTGAAAAATTTGAGCAAAATATTTGTATGCAAAAAGTACAACCTATATGTAAGTGAATGAAAAACCCTTCTGCGTGACAAGTTTGATATATACATAGAGAAAAAACTGTAATATTGTTAGTTTCACATGAAGTGTCACATGAATTTATCACATCAGATGACAGGTATTACAGGTAATAAACATGTGCTTTTAAGATGTTATCTTGCTTTCATGCAGCTACATGTATTTTTTTTACAATTTACAACAACATTTTTTGGGCAGGTCTTAAAACTACATTTTGACACAGGGAGCCTCTTTAACACAGATCCTCATTATCAGGTAGTAAAGCCGGTCACCCCCGGCCCTTATTATGTCAGTTCTAGTAGAGCATATTCCCATATACCTAAGCAAAAACTTAAATTAATCATAATACCAAAAATCCTGCTGCAACACAGGAAAGCTGGGCCTTTGTTCTGGGACCTTGGGGTAAGATGGTGAGCTAGACGTGCTGTTATGCAATATACTAATAATAAATCATAATAATATTGAGACCGACTTTAATCACAGGTAGTATTTTGGAAACTGCTTCAATGATCAAAAATATCTGAAAGAAAATATTTAAAATGACACTGATACCTGAGACTTTTTAAAAAAAAAAAAACTATATTACAAATCCTCAATGTCAATATGAATCCTTTCTTCACTGTCTGCTCTGCTCTATTTAGTAGTTTGGTGGAGACTAGAATTAATTCAAGTCTGCTCTTTTGAGAATAAAGGGGCAGACACAAACGGTGATGCAAGTTCACTGCAAATTCTTATTTGAGCATGACCAACAGAGTTGAGTAATTTCCTGACCAGAGATGCTGCTGCAGCATTGCACTGGTGCACCTGAGGCACTGATGTAAAATGAGTTGGTATGGGAGGAATAATATATTAGTAGGTGTGGAGCTAGAGAGTGTGGCAAATTAAGGAAATATGGTATTCTCATGACCTGGGTCCATTTTTGGGCTGGTAATCAGTGTACTACTAGGTATTCCAGTTAGTTCTGCACAATGTATTCAATATTTTAACAGAACAGAAACAGAAATTACTAATAATTTACCAGATTATCATGGCTTTAAGGGCACTGAGTTTGAAGACAGACTCTTTATGTGTCAGTCAGTTTGTCGTCTAGCCCTCTGGATAGTGACTACAACTTGAGTTGTTGGCAGATTGTGTGCAAAGTGCAAAAGAAGAACAACTGCACCTTCACATTAAAAGCAGCTACGTGTGGTGGTTTGTATTCTGATGTCTCTCACAGGATTACATGTGAAGATATTTTGGGTTAAATGGGAGCAGACCCTTGGGTTGACCCACAGTACACCGGAGGGATTACATATCCTGTCTGATCTGGAAAGGTCAAGGGATTCCTGGAGAATGTTGATGCAGTGGAGAAGATCAGTGCTACACTACTTAGTTTGCACCTGAAGGCGCTGAAAATAAATAAAAGGATAATACACTGTGGAATGCACCACTGTTGCCTTTTGTTTCATTGATGCGAGTGCTTCCACTAACCTGTGTGCGAGCGTAGGTGACGTTTGAGTGCAGTATGGCTGGGGAAAGTCCGGTTGCATTCACTGCATATGTAGCTGCGAACGCCGGCGTGGACTTCCATGTGCTGCTGCAATGCCGTCTGGGTCTGGAAACGCTTCCCACAAAGCAGGCAAAAGATGGCCATGTCCGACCCTGCAGAACAAAAGACACAAGAAAGGAATTAATGGTGAGAGCTGTCAAGCATGATTACATTTCATTTACCACTCATTTATCACAACTTGGGTTTTATTTTCATAGTTTCATGTTTCTTGGCCTGTTGCACGTCATGACTTGTTAGACATGTCGCAATGTTTCCAGATCTCTTTCTGATAGGAATGGAGAATTACAAAACCAGACCTAAGTTGTAACATAAAAACTTGGGTTTTAGAAAAAAACACTATCACTATGAAGCCTGGAGTATCACCTCACCCTTCAGCACTTCACAGTACACAAACAGTGCCAGTTTTCCTCAAACAAACGCACTAAATGTTGTGCATGTACAATTATTAAGACACAGGATATGCAATAACTTAGGTGCGATGATGTGTGCTCAGACATATTACAGTTTCCTAACTGTGCCTTTACAGGCTTACATGTAGCAATCTGTATTTATAGGATTAAAGGTGCACACAATACTCATGTTTCAGGGTGGGTGAGTAGAAAGATAAAGATCTCCTATGCAATACTTCAATCGAATCTTGACTCTAGCGAGCACTGTGCATTTTTCTCCGGCAGAGATAAAGAGCGCACAGTTGCAAGCGCACAAACACATAAAATCACAAACACAGGAACAGACACACACAGTTGCACGCTCCCTTGAACACACTCCCTTCACACTTTTTCAATTACCAGGCTGGGGAAAACTCTGGGGAAGGACTGAGTGTTTGGAGCTCAGTTTCTATTTCATCAGTCAATAACACATCTTTGGGGCAAAGCTGACACTAATTTAAAAATCTATGAAGAGCAGCCCGCCTCATGTTCATAACCACTGAAGGAGGAGGAGGGCCCACGACAGCCTCCACGCCAGATCAATCACTGCTTCGGCTGCTTTACACGCTGAAGAACGGGGATGGAGGGAGAATACATTGCAGGTTGATGATAGGAGGAACGATAGAGAAGAGCTGCTGGATAGCAGGTAAAGATAGGAGATTCAGTTTGCAGTAGAGGAAGGTAATGTACAAACCAAGGGGGAATAAAAGTCTAATTTTGGTGCAGGTAGGGGAGAAAAATAAATATTGACAAACCTTCCCTTTTTGACTTTAGCTCTGTCTATATGTTTCAATTTCTGTTGTGCAGGAGATAAATGCATCTGCAGGAGCGAAGAATTTTCATTAGAAGCTTGTTGAACACCAATGACTGTAAGCCTGAGGTACTAATGTGTCAGCCCTATAAGTAAAATTGATTCCTATTATGTTGGTGACCCTTTGAACTTTTCTTTAGGCTCAGCATCAGGCCTGATTTTCCACTCTTATAAGATTTACTGAGCACATTCATGCTAGATTGAGGATAAACCACTCTGATTGTGATGCCACCATCTCTGGAAAAACCTCATAGTTTTTAGCTCAAGTAATGGTAGGGTTTAGTCATTGGTTGAATGAACTTGCCTGGTTTTAGACTGGTGGAGTTCATGTTTGTCTACAATTTTAATTTCATGTGGAAGTGATTGGCTCGGTGGTACAAATTTGAGTCAATATTTTGTCTTCTAGGTGGCACTCTTTACCTTTCAGCAATGGTAAATGCCATTGCTCATGCCAACTACCAAGTTCTCCCCTCCTGTGTTTTCCAGGTAAACTGAAACCTCTGGATGCTTGCCAAAGACCTGCAGGCGCACTAACTCTATAACAATAAATGTAAAAGCTATCAATAACTAGATGCAGGTTCAGTTGTTGATGATTAGTTGGATTATAAAATGAGAACCTTTATCTGAAAATGCTCCAAATAACTCCTTAAATTATCTGCTTCAGTCATTTCTTCTTAATGAACCGTCAGCAATCAGTTAGTTAAATTGTACTAGTTGGCGTAAATGCTAACTAATACGTGCATGCAACTAGTGCTAAGCTAGTGTTCTCCTGTGTCGTATCTCTCTTGCTCTTCTTCCCCTCTCTGCTTTTATCAATGAAGAGGCTATTGATTGGGGTCGATTGCTTCTGGAATCCCTCTAGGACACCAGGTACTTAAGTGGCTTTGATTGACAGGCATGCCTCCTATTCACTTCTGTTCTCTCTCTACCTCATTCTCTCTTTCTTAGTTTATCATGCATCTTAGGTTCTCCTCTGTCAGTGTCTGGTATAAGCAGAGAAATTCTCCCCCCTAGGCCACTCCAGACCAAACAGTTCTTGGTCATAATAAAGACTTAAAGTAACGCACCATTATTGTTGTTTGGAGAGGAAGAAAATGAAAAAGGCCTAAGTGGTTTAGAGGAATAATAAGTGAGAGACCGTGAAATAATTGGGGAAGAAGAAGGTCTTGGAATGCAAAAGGTTATCAGACCCTTGACCTAAGGTCTAGGCTAAGGCGTGGACATGGTTGAAATATGAAACCCAGGTTACCAACACATACTTATACACACACAAAGAGAAAAACAGAGCAAGTGAACAAAAAGCAGAAGCACCACATGAAAGGGACTTTTACTGAAGTCAGGGCAGTTACACTGGTGAGTCACACGGGGTAATAACTGTACAAATAACTGTATTTGTGTGTGTCAACTTTTAAAGAAATCTGTCAATCTAAGAGAGTAAAACAGGGAGAACAGTCAGTGTGACACACACAGACGAAACTGAACTTGTAAAGAACGATAGGCGATAAGTAGAATTAACCATCAGACATTTAAACATGCCACTTTCTGATTAATGCAAAACTAAATACTCTAACTAAATTATAACATCCTGGATCCAGCCTCTGCTAGCTGAGCTTTGAAGAGCTGCTATTCATGGCAGCGCTCCCATTCAGTAAGCCCTTGTTTTTCATTGCCAAAAGAAAAAGATAGGATATAGGTCTTTATGTAAGGAGGACCTAAAAGAACGACAACAGCTGCATGGCTTGAGAGGTCTTTCAGCTATTTCACTCTATCCTGCACTCCATTAAAAAAGTCCAACCAACTCAATAGCATATACAATCAGCACATAAAAACATCATTGAGTTGGAGAGAGTTTTTTCTCTCGTTCTCCACTCAAAGAACTGTTTTCAGTTCACCTTTCTGTTTTCAAGAAAGGTATAACGTGGACTATTCTCAATGCTAAATGAGGACTACTGCAGGAACTCGAATTACGAAAAATGATGCATTGCAACATATCGCTAATGAACTATGCACCAAATGACTACCTAATTAAAGCAAACCTTCCAGCAAGCTTTAGACTCATGAGAGAATTTATATTTTCCAACACTAGGAACCGCCAAAGTTGGTGATCCATCCAACCACAGGTAACATCCAATCATAAAACTGTTTGTGCTCAGTCTATGTGGGAAAACTACTTGCTACTTGCTATCATTCCCCCCTGTTTGTCTGCAAACCACAGTAGTTTGTGGAAAAGTGTAGTGGAAATCCTGATTAGTGCTAGACAAAATTAAGTGGTACAAACTATACAGTTACTACAGGGAATAATGTGTGTGTTGCAGGAAAGTGAGTAAAGGTGTTGTCGGCCGCTGATAGATGAAGAGAGTAGTGGAGAGATAAAAAAGGAAGGAAAGGTGGGAGAAAAGTAGTTGACCCAGGAGGTCCATTACAGTGTAAAATTGAGTCAGCCCAAAGTGACACCTGAACGGAGGAGCTGGAGGAGCCAGAGTGGTGGTGGGGTGGGGTGGGGGTTCTTAGTCTCACTCCTGTTTGGCTGTTTTGGAATAATTTACCTCCTCTAACCAGCTTCTGTCTCCTTTTCCCGCCATCTATTTATAAAGGCTTGGGCAGTTTGTGGCTGTTTGTGTGTGTGGCCGTGGCAGTGTCGGCAGTATCTTAATGGGCCTGGAGTGGCAGGGCTGCTGTTATTTAAGTGGGGGTTGGACGGAGGCCGGTAATGGAGAGGAATACTCTCCGATGGGAGGTGACAGTGGCCGGATGGGCACAGAGAGAAATGGCCTAAGGGTAGAGGCTGGCCATCGAGGTAGGCACTTTTACTGATTCTGATGTGCAGCACGAGCCCACCTGCTCTGAAAAAAACTCAGAGAAATAGCTCAATTAATAGCCTCAAACTTAGGGTCTCAATAGGCAGTTTTACTCCTTTTACTGAGTGTCTTGTGAGAATCGTTGCTCCATTATGAGGATCCTGATGCTTAAAGTTAAATTTGGATTCAGTGATTTTGGCCAGCTAACCCACAAAAAGGTTGTAAAACCAAACTGTAGGCTTCAAAAAATCCCTCAGACACCTAAAGGTGATGCCACTCACACATTATACATGCTTGTTTTTCTACAGTCTAGGCTCATAACTTTCAGAAACCCTAAAAACCTCCCCGCCGTACATGTCAAAACCGACATTTCACACTTTAAATGTCACACAAAATTGTACATTTTGTACATAGAGCAATGTCTCAGAAGCATAACATGTAGCTGTAATGTTTGACTTGAACAACTCGAAGACATGTTTCAAGATTAGCATCACAGTTCTTAAATTCATCCTGAACGCTTGTGTTTTTTTGGACTGTAGTCAAGACAGTTAAATGCATCCTGACTGTGGCCTGCAATGCAGCGTGCTGAACAGAGGACCTGCCAGAGTTAATGAGGCAGAGAGCAGCGGGACCTCAGCACAAGGTGTTCAATCACAGGCCATTACCACAGCCCTCAACCTCTGTTACTGCTTGCTCTTGTCAATAGCAATCTATAATAAGCTATAGTTTATCTATAGAGAGGGTAGGGTAGTGACTAAACTTTTATATTCTAAAACACCTACATTAATTGTAGGTGTCTCACTTTGAGGCTTGATCACAGAAACATGATCTCAAAGTCACCACAACATGATCTATGACGGCTGTGATTTGCTGCTACTGCTTCTAAACTCTAACTTCTCAGTTTCATATCTCATAAATATGATTCATCTTGAGGTCATTCCTCACCTGGAAACTGCAGTCTAACAAAAACAAACTTGTAGTTGAAAGCTCTGTAAAAAAGTAGTGGTTTAAGTGATTAAATGCGCTTTTCTGTGCCAAACAAATGGTTTATCTTACGTTTAGGTGACCTCCATAGCAAAGTGCTCTAACAGATGGTTGTTAAGTTTTCTCCAGGCAAACAAAATATGCATCAGACATGCAGTGTTTCCCTTTTTGTTGAGAAAAGCTGCATCACAGGTGGCACAGAGTGAAAATAGAAAGCCACGATTCGCAGTTGCATCTTTTTACGTTCTTCCAAAAGCTATTCCCTTGTTTGTGTTTTGATTATGGTGGCAGAGACTGCTGTGCAACAAAATCTCTAACTTATTGTTTTTTCTAATACAGTCAGTTTAATGGGAATGGAGGAAGAGCCCTGACAAAGGTGTGAAGAAGAAGAAGAAGAAGAAGAAGAAGAAGAATGGCCATCCACAGCTGATCTGTAAAAGTTTAGATCACACAAATGTGCACAAATGTTGGTCAGATCAATTTGTCCCCTTCTTGCCTTGGAATTTCTACCGGCAAACACAGACTTCAACAATCAGTCACAACAACACCCTTCCAAACAGCTTGGTTGACTACTCAACTCTGCTAACTGCCAGTCACCACAAACACCAGTCACAACAGTCCTGCCTGTGTCGGTGGAGTAAGGTGTGAGAAACGAAAGCAGAGGTGACACTCCTGCTGCTCTTTAGCTTCGTCTAGACTAGACGTGTTTGTTGTTACTCTCATCTGCAATCAGGCTTCATCACACATTAGGTCTCAGCTGTTCTGAAAAGGTCGCCAAGCACCTCTTTACCTCCGCCTTCATGGGGCGTCACTGGAGAATGCATCTTGTCATGAACAAACAAATAAATGCCTTCTGCAATTTACTCCTGTATGGATTGGAAAAGGTCTCTAATGAAATGTTAGGGTACGTCCGGAACATAACTTCATATTTTAGTCATCTTTAGTCATCATATCGCTGGTGAGACCCCCTGTGGGCAACTGTTGCTGTCTGCAACATTGCGGGGGAAGCCAACTGTTCAAACCCTGAAATTACAATTTTACACATCAATGCATATGCCCCCCGATCATGAACAACAAAATCAGCTCTCACAAATCAACCATGGTTACAGAAAACAGTGACAATGTCAGTCAGCGTAGAACACACTTTTACTCAACTTTAACACACGGTAAGGGTAATTTAAAAAGGATAATCATGGTTCAAGAGGTTAAGAATGTTTAATGGCGAGCTCAGAAAACATAAAATCTTGAAATCCTGATGGCCACTATGTCAGAGCCTGTGATCATTATCCTGTCACAATATTAGCTTACAATCTTTCACAACAAATATAACATCCAAAGGTAAACAGGCAAGAGACAGGTAGATCACAGGTAGACTTCCAGGAACAGGAATGATGTCAACAACCACGGCATCACAGAGGTGACAAACCATGCGGGAGCAGGCTCCAAAAAATTGCCTTGTGGCCTGTGATGTGTCCAAGATGTGAGACGAAACAACAAATTAGTGCGGCCCGACGTGTGTCAGATAAGGCTATCTTATGCAGAAAAAAGTTTCAAACAGTGCTAAGGGATTCATTTTGAACAATGTCTTCCCAGGATATCATACCTTGCTCTGTCATGGGAACTAATTTCTCTGAGTGACTGCCAGATAGTGAAACGACTTAATGATTTAAGACTCATTCCTGATAATTTCCTGCAGAACCCTAACCCTGGCCATGATTTCATGTTCATCAAAACATTTTGAGATTTACAAACGTACTCAGCCACACTGCGTTCTTAGCCATCAAAAACATACTGTTAGACATATGTTCCACCGGTTGCCTCAGCAGATGATCTAGAAAAACAATTTGTTTGTAACAGTGAAAAGAAAAATGGCCAGCTTTTTAATTATGTTCATTTCAAGTACAATTTTAGAGCTTTCATTTAACTTGTGTACAAGTTGTGTACGTTTGGATCGACTGTGCTGGAAAGCCTCCACATGGTGCTAACAGAAGCATAAAGACTGCCAACAGAGATACAGAAATGAGGAAATAATCATGCTGTTAAAGTAGTTTACATAACATGCATTGCATCAAAATTACATCACGCCACACAACCTGGGCAAATCTCCTGTGTGTCACATTCAAACTGTAGCTAAATGGTTGAATTTAGGCAAGTAAACAATGTCAGGATCAAGCAAGGATTACTTTTATGACTGTATTAGACCCTGAAGTCTTTTCTATGTCCTGAAATTTCCATGCTAAGAGCTGTCAATTTTTCAAGTGAACTTGAGGGATTTCAGTTTTGGACACACCATTACCTCATCTTTGGGGCTCCCATTTGCATTATTATTTTTTTTTTTAAAATCACGCTTGATTCATGACCTTTAAAAAGAACAGGAGAGGACACAGAGTTTCAGAATCATAATTATCACCTGTGGCTATATGTTCACTGCACATAGCTTTTCATGCACAGTTTCCTGTTATTCAACTGTGTACATATCCTCGTTCCCACCTAACATATATGTTTTTGTGTTACATATGCTACTGCTAATTCAATTAAAACACCTCAACAGACGTTCAATGTTCAAAAGGGGGCTCCAGTAACAGAAAGAGACATCTGCATGAAAGTAAAATGACATGATTGAAGCAATAATAGATTAAATGTTTACTTCTAGTCACGCAAAAGTCTAAAGTCTACATTATCAAAAAGTGTTAGACTGCCAAATTTCAGCCTTTCTGCTTTTTACATGTAAATTTCACTTGTTACCCATTTCTGATCAATATAGTCAGTGACCGTTGGTGTTGTTGGACATTGTTGTCCCACAATGAAACACGTTAATTTAAATCATTAGAAAAGGAGAATTTTGAAGTTTCAAATAAGAAATGTGCAGAAAAGGTGATTACATTGTTGTTTCCCAACTTGAGGATCAGGAATTACCCAAGGGTTTACAAGATAAATCTGAATGTTTTGGCACAGCCTGTAGACATACTGTATCCAGGGGAGGCATTGGTACAGTAGTTGCTTTGTTTAGGGGATCACAAGCAGAAAAGAATAAAAAAAAACAAAAACAAACAAACAAACAAAAAAAAAACACTGCCCACAATTTCTGCTTGCTATTATTAATGGCACAGTAAATTCACTTTATAACAACTGTGAACACCAATTGTAGGACACGATGTACATTAGTATAAAGAGTGGATTTTTTTGTGGGACACATGAATATAAGTGCAATCAAACACAACAAATGTCATTGAAAGCTTCATACAGAAAAAAATATCCTCACAAAACTACATTAGCACTCCAGTAGTGACTCAGAGCTTTACTGAATGAGGATGAGCTCCAAACAACCAAAAACTCTTCACATAATTCATGCAGGGAATAAACCGAGAAATCAAAGAAAAAGCTATCTACTATAAGAAAATGCAACACCAGTCTTCCCTGCTGTGGTTTGTTTTGTTTCATCCCTGCCTCCCACTTCCATCGGGCAGTGATAATTCACGTCGGGCCCGCAGCAGCGCTGACATTGTAAGATGAACTGCTCCCAGCTAGATTAATGCCACCAGATGCCAGGCGAGATGCCATATTAATTACCCAGAGATAATGTCAGCACAACCATATGGCAGCTCAACTGGCCATTTAGTTGACAGGGAGAGGTCTTTATAGCAGTGCAAATTTCCTCATCTGCACAGCATCACAGCTTCACCATATTCTCTCCCTACTGTAGCAACTGGAGCACTTCACTACTACTGTATTTGCATGTTATTACGTATATTCTTGCAGTGTTAACTCAGGATCTGATCGGGTATGTTATGACAGTAATGCACAATTAAGAAGATTTAATGGTCAGATGTTTTTTTAGTATTGAAAGTATGAAAAATGAAGTTTTAAGTAAGAGATCCCATCAGAAGTCCAAACCAACAACACAATGATCCAATTAAGTATTGTCTGTGCATCCAGAGCCAGATATATCTTATTCCTGTGCACCATAGAGCTCAAAAAACTATTAAAAACACTGTTGCACTGGGTGACATGTTCTTCCATTACCATAAACACACACACACACTGTAGTTTATTGGATACACTGTCCTGCTGCCATAAATACTCACTAGGGCACCAAATATGTATTAATCTGCAGATGGAAATAGTCTCCAACAAATGCACTATTTACTCCCGTTTGAGTAATGTTTGCTAAAAACTATGGTGCCCATCTGTTTCAGGAAATTACTGAGGCTTTTTCAACAGTGAAACTATATATTTGTGACCCATTTCTAACATTGCTTTAGAAATAACATTACTAGTCTTCAGTAGCAACAAATAGGCTTGGGGCTGAAAGCCTCAGACAGAATAGGGGAGTCAGAAAGTGTCAAGAGGCAGACTACATTGTTAGTTTTGGTATTTTATAGGGTAATGGAGCAACGGCTGCAAAATACGCCAACTAAAATGCAATAATGTCTCTCAGTGAACCATACAGAACATTTATATAGAGAAAATACAATCTGTGTTGCCATAGCATGCCTCCTAAAAGGTTTTCAGATCTTAAATATACATCCTACCCACCTTCAAGAATCTTAAAAGGAAACTCAAACCGTCCCCCTGCTCGACTGCAGTGGATATAAATTCTGACATGTCATTAGAATTTATTTACCAGCATGTGTTTGTTTTTTTCCTCACCACCATGCTGACTGTAAAGATCATAAACGATGCAAGCCGGGAATTAATGTCAACGTGAGAAGCAGTGGCAAAGCCCTTTACCATGATTTACAGCTGCACCGCCGGCCCCTTCTTGTTGTGGACTTGTGGATCATTTACAAAGACGGACCATGCTTGCCATCCAATCCACCCGCTCTCCCACCACCACCACCGGAGCACCCACCTACCCCACCCTCCAATCCCCACAAATCCGATTTAATCAGACAACTTGTGCAGTGTGGCTCGGAGTAAGAAAAAGGATAATTAGTAAACAGAGGAGCTACTCGCCAGGCTTCATTGGCATTCGCACCGGGTTACTGTGTCGCATTTAAAATGCAGTCTGATGAAGTCTACAGAATCAAACCATTTGTTACTCCTATTGAGGAGGCTTCGGGCTACTGGCAATTAAATTGGAATTAGCGCTGGGGAATGAGATACGGCAGATTCATACCAAGGAGGAGGGAGGGGATGGTGGGGGGGGGGGGGGGAACAGAGAGAGTGCTCTGTCTGGACCTGGCTCTGCTCTACAGTGGGTCAAATCTGGAAGTGATTTGGTTTCTTTTACTTTTGTTTATTTCCTGCGTGACTTCAGTTATCATTTTTATTACCAAAACCCCTCCACCCAACCCCCGAGTCTTATATAAATCTCTCGTTACTGAAGTAATAAACTGATTTATATACTTCTGAAAAAAACAGATGCTTAGCAAAAAGAACAAAAGTGGTTATTTATCCAAACAAACCCCTTAAATGGGTGGCTTTGAGTGTCCTTAATATCTAAGGGTTTTGACTTGGTATATATATATCTATACACACTCGATAAAAACAAACATATGACTGCACTTAAACTCTGAGTCTTTGAGGAAGAGAGTGAGGAAACAAAAGAGATGCCATTTGCTCTGCCACAGCTGACTGGGCACAGTGGAGCTCAGCATGGAGAGAGTGCTGGTCCACTGGCAGAGGGATGAAGAGAAAGGAAGAAGGGATAGATGGATGGATGAAGGGAAGAGAGGAGAGGAGGGGGCAGATAAATGAAGTGGAAATGAGAGGGAACAGCTCCTGTGCTACAGCTGGCCTCCCTAACTCTCAGCCAGTCTGGCCATGACAACTGGCTCGCTCTACCTCTGCTGGTCAGGGAGGGGCCACGTTTCAACATGAGGCGCCGGGCCCAGGATGTACAACTGGTAAAGGGCCAGGAGGAGACAGCGAGCTGGATGGGACTTGAGATTTACCAAAATATAAATTGATGACAGATTGTGTCAAAATGTTGGTTCTCGTAGTAAAAAGTACCAAAAAAAAAGAGTTAATCTAAGTGGACTAATGTTGAAATCAATGGTAGTACTACTCAGTGAGGAAGGTTGTATTATGTCTTTTGTGGCTGTGGAGGAGCGTTGCCAGTCCTGCGCAAATTACCCATGGTGATGTCATAGTGAGGTCATCAAGGTTATCTCAGCTGGGGTTTGGGGATTGCAAACATTTAACAGAAAGTTACAAATTGCAGATGTGAGGTTTGGAAGATATTAGCGTTTTCTTATAAAAGATGCTGTTGAGCTGCATTATGGGAAATGTAGGATTTCTTGCCAATAAGTGACCATAAGTGAGGATATTTTGATCTGTGCTGCATAGATTTCTTTTTTGTGTCATTAAAAGACCTCATTAATTCCAATGTTTTTACATACAACACTGCACTGTACTATGCATTAAAACATTGTTACGCAGGTTGTATATGCTGTTGCGACTTTGACTTGCTACCTTTCAATGTGAATAATACAAGGTGACACACAGCTAGTATTCTCAGTTCTTTATGACAGTATGTACCGTGTGCACAAATGTCACTAAGATAAATACCTGTACGTTGAATAACGGTGGCTAATAGAGCCTTAATGTCAGTGCTACATTAAAATGCTGGCTTCACTTTCATTGTGTCCTTTCTGAAATTAGAAAAAGCGAAACAAAATGTGCTTTTAGAGAGAAAAAATAGTAAGTGAGATGATCATTATCATAGTAAAGTGCGTGTCTGTGTGTGTGTTTGGGTCTACATAAATGCACATAAGCACTCATATGCTTCATTCTCAAGGTTAAATACAAAGATGTTGTTCAAGCGAAGTCCATTACTGAAGGAAACCAATGAAAATAAATGACAGCATTCAGTGGGAGGTTCGAGTATCCCACGGAGAAATTTGCACAGCTCAGTCATTTGTATACCCAGTTTTCTCCACATAAAATGCTCAGTTGTGTGTTTACAGATGAAGCACCACATTTGAGTGCAGTCCTATTTTTCTCTTTAACAGGAAATGGAGACATTTTCGCTCTGAATATATCAGTGAATCTGTCGGCTGATGTAAATCCCTGTCACCGAGATTAATGATCTTGAACATGAAAAAAAGAAATCCTCTCAGATCTTATTCTGAGACACTGATTCACTGGGTACAACAATAAGGGCTTTGCAAAACCTGCAATGAGCTTCATACAAATGTAAACTATGTACGTTAACAAAAGGATTTCAGCTTTGTGAGTGAACGCTGAAGGTAGAAAATTACTTAAACAAACCCTATTTTCAAAAGACCTGAAGACTAGCACAGGCTTTCTTTGGAGTTGAAGAGATGAAAAGGAAGTCAAAACAGGAAGAGTGTCGCAAACTAATTCAAAAAGTGCCAAAAATGTCACCTCAAATTGCCGGTCATGCCTGCTAGAAGTCAACTTTGTATTTTGCTCACCGTTTTTAGCATAATTTCCTTCCTCACCGATGACTGTCTCCTCCTGTACAGCCACACAACAACAACAGAAATCTTCCTTGAAGAAATCGTTAAATCTTCTGGTCCCCTGTTTTGTTTCAATAAACACCTCCAAGAGGACCTATCTGTATTTCCCCCCTGCCTCACGTGTAATTTCAAAGTAAGAAGCTGATTTTCTTTAAACATCATATTTTATCCAGTTAACCAAACATGAAATTAAAGATAATATCAGCCCACCAAACACAAATACAAATTGAAAAGTGCTTTTCAAATCAATTATAGGTAGAAAATGCCAATGATGTTTAAACTGGAAGCAGGAAATAAAGAACGCTATCACATTTTTTATGGACACAAAACAAAACAGTACAAAATTATATTTAATATTTCCAATTGGGATAATTCATTTATATGATTAAAGTCAAAGAGGCTTTCTTTTGTCATCAGGGCTTTTACAATTTTGATCAAATCTTTGTCTAATATTTGCTTTTATATGCTTGAAAACCATAAAATGGTTTTGTAGTGTGGAATAGGCTTAATTCTTTTGTCATACTGATTTGATTTCACTTGGCAGTGTTTGTTATGTATATCAAGTAGATATTGACTCAAGCAGACAATGAAAAATTACTGGCTGGTTACTGGCAATGGTTTTATCTACTTGGAAAAATTAAGAAGAAATCACTCTTTTTGCCAAACATGAAATGTTTGGCATAAAAACTACTTCACTGAGGAACTGAATACTCAAGCTTTGACTTTATATGTTGACAATTATTCCCGCAGTTTTTGTAATTATATTATCAATTCAGTTTTTCTGCTACTAAACGAGAAAGGGCAGGCCTCCTCTTGTCATTTGTTATGACACAGGTGATTATTTAAGTCATGTTAAGTAGTGTAAGTGTGCGATGGGGTTGGAGATGTCGGGGACAATCAAATTCTGTTTACGGTTCCAGCCCTGTCTACTGGTTTTCAAACCCTCTGGTGTGTTGTCCGAGACTGTTTGTTCGTTTTTGTCATATTGTTACTTAATCTCAATTAAAGCTCCACAAGTAAAAGTGAAAAAAAAGTGACATTTCCCACTCACAGGACACCTTCTACTCCCTTAAAATAGGAAAAGTTTCTGGGAGTGCCTTACCCAACTCCACCCAAACCCTGTCAACCTCCCGTCACCCCCCACCTTTACCCCCTGTCCTGCAATGGAATCCCAAATCTCTCCTCGCCTTCCCAGGATTTATTCTTCTCACTGGCCATCTGGACAGTGGGGGCAGACAATGTAAAAAGGAAAAAGGGGGCTGGGGGGGAGAGCCGGGGTTGCAAACCCACATTAGTCACAGGCTCTTAGGTCCTTCGACCCATACACACATATATACACACACACAAAAAGGCTGAAGCCAAATGACCTCAGCTCCCCCTCACTTTATTCCCCTCACTGTGGCTGCTGACATCGTCTTTCCTGCTGGACAAAAGGCTTTTAGCACCTCACTCTACTGTCCTAACCACAACACACACACACACACACACATACATACTCAGTACCCTCCATCCCTTCTAACACAGACACGCTGGACAGGATAGGGTGTTTGTTTTGTTTTCTCAGACGGCTTGGGAAGAAGGGAAGGGAGGGGTGGGAGTAAAAAAAACAGGACTGAGGGGTGTTGGAGTTGGGAGAAGGAGGTTATCTGATGTGTGTAACTTTGAAAAGTAGAGCAAATCATACATGAATGCTCAGGAAAAGCATAGCCAAATCGCTACTGAATGATAAAGGTATTAGGTACAATAGGGATGGCATGCTTCTCGGCCAGCTTAATGTAGTTAACGTCGGGCTTTTGTTGGGAGCAGCAGAGGATGAGTACGGGGGTGGAGGTCTATGAGTAAAGTCACAGTGCACTACAAGCATCCATTGTTGAGGAGATTCGCATTTAACACACATACAGGAGGGTTTTTTGCTCCAGAAGAAATGCTGTGAAAATAACACGGAGAGCAGGTGAAGGCTGCGCCCTTCTTCTACAGCGAAACAGTCATCAACATGCCAAAAGGAAGTGGTGGGGCTGTGACATTGCAGCGCTGCACAGTCCATTGTCAGCCACCTCCAGGAGTTAACAATACAATGGGAAAAAATAATCACCTGACACCTGAGTTCAGCTCAATGAAATCAAGACGCTGCACATATAATGAAGCAAATAATTAGCAGCAAATAAACAGAGAATATAGCTACAAGAATCACAGCAGTGCATTATGAGCTGCTATTCACAGCCTGAATGTAAACAGTGAAAGTGAACAACAAATTGCACTCAGACAGACTATGAGTCTGTATAACAAGTGAGATAGGGAAGAGGGGAAAGAGCAGGAGATAAATTAGTAAGCAGTAAGCTGCAGTAAATAAAATAGTGATATAAGCATCAGCGAGCAGAACTCGAGGATGGTGAGGAGAGGATGCAGAAGAACCCATTTTTAGAAAGAAATACTGTACAGTAATTTAGTACAGTGATTTTCTCTGTCTGTATTATAACTTAAGTAATGGTCTGACTATATAGATACACAGTTCATTCAGACCTTTGAACTGTTGTGCTTATGGTTAAAGGTGTACAGAAAAGGACTTTGTACTAAAGTCTGATAATGTCAGAGTTTTATGGGAAAAATAATCAAGGTTTGAAAATAGAGAGAATTCTAAGCCTAAAGTCTGGATTATTACTATACTGTATATTATTATTTATATATTAAATTGCTATACTAATATATTACTACTATTACCATAAGATTTAAGTCAGATATTTTTATTTTAAAATTCTGAATTCAAGCTCAGAACTCTGTTTTTTTCCTATATAGACATGCATGGAAATCTCACAGTGCTTAAATAGGAGAATGTACCGTGTTTTCTATGGCTAGATATTACATGGCTGGAAATTACCTGTCAAAAATAAACTAAACATCACTGCATCTGTCTCAAAGTCAGCTGCAGCAACAACTATTTGCACTACATTTAACATAAAAACAGTGTGTTGAAACGGTTGCGACGTTTCATGGTTTGTTTAAGGAAAGCCATTTTTGGATGCACTGGAAAATTAAAAAGTGATAATTTTAGTCATTTTGGCTGGTGATTAGAAAAAAAGCCCTCAATTTAATTAGATTTAATAAATAGGTCTAGGCGAGTTAATTACAAACGACAGCACAGTGTGTTTTCAAACACAAAACTCTTAAACAAAACAAAAACCTAATGATTCATATCATTTTTAAGGCCCCATTTGTGTGAAACATCTGGCTGATAACATTCACTTAGTGTGATGCATGAGCATGAAGGTAAATTGGTGATTATAGATGTTAAAAAGGCGTTCAGGTGGGTTTACCGCATCCCACTGGAGACTATATTGAAAATTCTAAGCACTTTGAAATATGCATTCATTTGTTCATTTTAGGTGTCCATTTCCATCGAACAGCAGATTTACATTTGCTTAAAGTGCTTTTAAAGCCATCTCCCAAACAAGCGGTGAATGAGTGCAATAAAGGAGAGTTCAGGCAGCTGTGACCTTGGAGCCAAACTGCGAGCGGCCGACATGACTTTGTGGGTTGGAAGAAAAGCCTTTATTTATAGATCAGCTGTATGTCGATCAAACTCCATCGAGGGGAAAACGGTAGCCGTCAGAGAAGAGGAGGAGGGAGTGTGTGTGTGTATGTGTGTAAGAGTTGCTGGGAGGGTTGCTTTTTGAAGAACTAATACAGTGGTGTGCCTCAATCTCACTTAATTCCATTTAAAGGAAATTGATTTGGAGGTTGGGAGGGGAGGGGGGTGGGAGAGCAGGGTTCTTCTCTCTCTCTCTCTGTCTCTCTCTCTCTCTCTCTCTCTCTCTCCAGTACAATTGTGATGAAGTCTTGGCCTTATTTCATTCTTTCGTGTCCTTTGGTGGTGCTACATTACATACAGTAAAAGTGCCTATTGTGCTTTGATATACAGTAACATGGGGGAAAAAAGGATGAAACTTTAATGATCACTATGGAGAGATCACTATGGTTCACTGCAGCAACAAGTAGCAGGGTAAAAAATGGAACATAAATATTAAAAACAGAATATAAATAAGGAAATAAGAATACAGCCGACTGGGGTTATGCAGCATAAATACATTCAACCGGAACTTGCATGAGAACTATACGTGAGACGGACTGAATACATGATTCTGTGCTGCACAACAACTCCTACTCCTACATGATGGAGACATACCATGTATAATAGTTGGTTTTTATGCAAGTTAGTAAAATCTTATGAATCTCTTTTTAAATCTTTTATCTCAGCTCTCTTTTTAATAGCTGAAAAAGAAGAGATTTAATACAGTCTTTAATCTGTACAATCTTAAAATGATCAGTCTTCAAGCATAAAATGTAGTTATTTATAATATAAATTAATTCTTTTTCTTTTTTTTTTAACTCGCATTTAACTTCATGTTATGAATTAAAAAATATATAATATATAAATGATACAAAATAAATAAGAATGCTTGCAAACCCTTATCTTACTTTATATATACATGGATAATGGTGTCACTTGATGTCTCGTGACACAGGATCTAAGATAGTGTATATATATATATATTCATGTATTTTCTAAATCTTATTGTTTTTGTGTTTTTCTGCTGTACATCATTTCCTTTTTGCTATAATGACATATAGTTTTAAACATTCTCAATATAGATATATATAAATATCAATTATCATATCTTGTAGTTTATTCACATTTCAGTGGATTACATCTGGTTATGCAAAAACATGATCATGAACTAAAATAATGCATCTTTTACTTTTAATTTAAAAGAAATAAACGAAAAAAATCAATTTTTCTGCTATTTTTTAACGTTCTTTTATTGCTGCAAAGGTCCAGTTTCATGTAATAAATAGTGATCACATCCCTTGTAATGGTATAGTAGAATATTGTATCATCACAATCTTCATTATATTATTGTCATTTTAAAGTGACCTAAATGACATTAAAAGACTATATACTAAAAAAAAAGTAAGCTGTTAGTACATAATGTATACTGTATAGGTTACCGTTAACGACCTGCCTAAGCTGGCAGTATAATTCATTCAGTTTATTCCTGAGAGGACAACACACTGAGACATGCACATACTAATACATGCTCGTTCACTCACACAAAGACAATATTTCATTTTTGCATGACAAAGAAAAGAGATAGAGAGAAAAGAAAATTGTATCACACATCTAATTTGTGGCTTTGATTTAATTCCTATCTTCATCTTTTTTTTCCCCCCACCAGGGGAACTCCACTCACACTATCGCTGGGCAGCTCGTAGATTTAGTCATTTTGCTGTGTGCATGCTCAGGCAGATGAGAGCAGAGGAGGTTCATGTTTTCCACATTTGTACGGGAAAATCAAAGGCAGCTGAGAAACTCAGCGAGGCTCAAAAGCTTCTCAGACAGAAAGAGAGAGAGAGAGAGAGAGAGGCAGAGGGAAGAGAAAACAAGTGTATTCAGTGCCAGGATTGTTAACAACCACCTGTATTTCTGCCCACCTGTGGTTTCTAAAATAGCTCACACAAAGAGCTGGTACACAGGAGGAATTAAAACTAATCCTAAAATTATCTTTAAAGATAAAAAAAAAAAAAAAAAATTAAGACTTTGGAAAATATTCACTCAGACATTAGGATTGGAACAAACGGGCAAGCGTATAAATGCACTGCTCTCAAATCATCTCCACCATGAGCATATACATAAAATGCAGCCAAATTCCGTCGAGCTGAGCCGAATATTCTCAGATGACGATCCTCTGATGATCAAATTGGGATTCACTGAAGGCAGAAATGAAATCATTACTGAAAGACCATCATCTTAAGCCTCCATCTCTGGAGAGAAGTGAGGAGCCTGCTGCCCCAGATTGCCTAAAAATGCAGATAAGAAACAATCCTGCACCAGAAATTGGTCCTGCAGGACTATTACATTGGAGAGATTAGTGGAAGATAATCATATAATGGCGATGATAGCACCGATCGCAACAAAACGACCCCATAAAGTCACCTCTGAATAAAGAACAGGCAATACAGATGAGAGGGAATAAAGCAGTAAAGTGCTTGTGCATGTGTAACATGTGCGAGACAGCTGTGAGGAGGGCTCAGTGCTGCCTCTGCCCAGCAGGGGGCGCTCCTCTGTCTCCACATACACTGACTGGCTCCCACTGGAGAACCAGAGCAACAGGGAAGGGGAGAAGTCCTCACATGACCTTCCAGTTCACAGGAGTTTGCCTTCAGAAAAAAAGCCTCTTATATGGTATATGGTAAGACTTAACAGCCTCAGTGTCCACCGCTGAGACAGTTAATGGCTGAGAATGGAGATTAGAAAGTAGTTTAGAGGGTCAGGTGTTTGTTGTGGAGCTCTGAGGTCACTGAGGGCAAATGCTGTTTCACTAACATGGACCCAGTCTGAGAAGTCTTGTTAAATTCAGAGACGTATCACGGTCATCTTAACAAGCGAAATGGTCTAATATCAGTCTTGAGGACTTTCTGCCTTTGCTGTGAGATAACTCTGCTTGTTCCCAGTAGAGTTTGTCTTCTTTAAAGATTTTTCTGGAAATGAATATCTTGAAACACGGCAGTATGAGGCATGTGACTGGCAAAGTAATTACTTAATTATGGATCAAACATCCAGTTTTATTAAAATGGGATTTTAGGAGTTAATATTAAACTGAACTGCTGGTTAATATTCTTTTTTTGTTTTGTTTTTTTAACCAGACCGAATGAAACTGGGCCATAGCTGCGGCAAATATTAATCGGGTGCATCAAAGAAGAACAAGACAAGTTAAATAAGGGTTATAGAAACCTACTAGACCAACAAGTAACATGTGAAAGCATAGCTATGCTAGTCAATAAAAAACACATTGGCTTGTAATCACACACACACGCTTTTTAATGATCTGCAGAGCGATAGGATAGTCCATCAATATTGTAGCAATAGTTGGCAGGCTAGGCTGCACTTTGAAAAATGTCATTTTGCTATTTATTTTGTTTTTCCCCTTTATTTCAAAAAATGTGGAATCACTTTTGGAAATAAAAGACCGCAAACTAAAGAATTTGATTTCAAATTCAGGGAGAAAAAGTAGAAACAGCCCCACAAAGAGCTCCCATAACATTTCAGGGTCCAATGAATGACCTTCATTCACTCTAAATGACAGGTTTCATTTGGGAAATCCTACAGTGAAACCCTTAAAGGGGAGCAAAAGTGGCAATGATAAAATGTACCATTAAAGAACAAGAGTGATGTTATTTTAGATTTTTGTGAATGTCAACAAATGTCATGAAAAGACCAAAATAACAATGCATTAGTCTTTCTCTCAATACTTCCCTCCCTAACTTCCCTGTCTTGTCTGTAGCACTCAGGTCCTAGCCTGTTTGCTCCTGCTGAATACATAAAACTTTAAAACTGGCTCTCAAATAAAGTTTCACTCACAAAAAAAGAAAAAAAAAAAAGGCAAAAAATACCTGACACTGTATACTTTTTAGTAAACATTACTCAAACAAGAGTAAGAAGTGTTTTTCTAGCTGGGGTTCAATACATATTTGGTTGTCTTGTGAGTATTTACAGCAGCAGGATGGTGTATGTAAGACTAACTTTACCTAAACTCCAGTGTATGTACACGGTAAAGAAAGAACATGTCATCTTGCGCAACAGTGTGGCTCATTCATTAGTTTTTTGGACAACAATGAAGCTCTATGACACAGCGGAATAAGCTACACAGACTGACTTGTTAGTAGGATCAATTCATTGGCTGACAATAAGAAAAATACAGAGCATCTCCAGCCTTTATCTTTTTACCTTGTGAAGCAGAAAGATTCTGTGATGAGCCTTTTATTTGTTCCTTGGGCATCATTAAGAATCATTAAGGATCTTAATGAAAGACATTGTGAGATTTGTGCTTAATGGAAAACAATGTGTAACTTGCTGTCAACGTCTTCCCACTGCGTCTTCCTCATCCCCTTGTGTTACCACTTTGTGTCTGCTCCATCATCTCTATCTTTAGCTCTTCCTCGCTTCCTCTACCTCTCTGTCTCCAGGCCATATTTCTCTCCGTGGACAGAGCCCAGGAAATTATAGTGTTGTGTGGGAGGGAGACACCACTAGCTCTTTGACCCAGACTTGCTGCTATAAATCCACGCTTTTATTTATTTATTTTTTTTGAGAGGGGGGGTTCTCTCACCTCGACCCTACCGTTTCCACAGTACATCTGGCCGACGAAGACTGACACACTTGACGGCAACACACACCAGACACAAACACAACCTCTGCTCATGCGCTTGGGTGGGCAGGAGAGAACACATGAAGCAACTGGAGACAGAGCCAGCATTTCTGACTTTATACATGTGACTGAGCAGTACCATGCAGCCACAATGGGCTGATTTGTAAGAAAGATTTTGTCTGTGGAGACAACACACACCCGCATCAAATTTCATTAAATGAGCACGAAACTCTGGAAACACTGATCATGTGCTGTCGACAGAAATGATGTGAACATTACATTCTTCCATCGCTAATTGGATAATTTAAGGATGAGATAAGTTTAACATCAAACACTTAGAGTAACTCACAGTAAAACAGCTCAGACAGCCTCTTGTTTGAAATACTTGTCCCTTCGTGTAATAGTTTTGCAGTAAAAAGTAAGTGAATCTTACATGGATGCCAAGAAGATTTTGTTTGAAGTAGAAAAAAAGAAGAGACATGATCTTTTAACTCACTTTGGCTGGACAGTGATAACATTTGTCCTAAAAGTAAATTCCAGATACATCCTTCCTTGTTATGGATGAGAAATCCTTTAAATTAAAGAAAAACCTCAACTATGTTTATCTTTCTGTCCATGATATATCTAATAGAGACACACATGTCATCTGCTGACAATATGTGTCAATAAGGACAGACGTACTGGATTAGCCATACCCTCTATTAACTTTAACTTCAAATGTGTGTACTTCATTAATCTCGTCTTTACCTCAGAGGCAAGGTTGGTTTGATTACATGTTTGCATTTCACTCCACTTTCTTCTCCAGGTCTGGTCTTTTTCTTTAAAGTGAGTTCTCAACATTCAAACACTACCAGTCCCTTACCCTTACTTGAATTGAGATGTATACGTATAAAAAAGAAGACCCTGCGTGTATTTATTGGGGAGGAACAAAGCACAAGCTATAGTCTTCAGCGGTGGAATCCAAATGAAAACCAGTCAAAGCGCTCCATTTTGTGATGTTTAAAAGACGGACTTTCTCTTTTTTTCCCTCCTCTTCTACCCTGTTTAAGATTCCTGGCCTTTCACCTGACCCCAGGCCTTAGCCAGGGCAGTTGGGGGGGGGGGAGCTGGTTGCTTGCGGTGGTGGGGGTTAAAGTGTAATCCTGGTCCTGTGACCACAAAGGCTTGGCCCCTGAGGGCCAAGGACCAGCCACATTTTCTGAATTGCAATGTTATCCCTCAGCAAACCCTTCGGACTGACTACATATCAAAGGATTACATTGCAGGGCTCTTCTCCGCTCTGGCGTTTAAGGATGGCCACGAAGCCCAAACTCTTCCTTTTTCCCTCAATCAGTTACGGTTTTAGATTTCGGTTTGGTTTTTGATGATTGTGTAGGGGGAATACACAATGCAACTTAAACTTTTCAGTGTCTACTTTGAAAACTTGCAACAGAGGGAGGAGAAACAGCTTTTTTCCATTATATCAATGTCTCAGTCCAACTAGTTTTACATCAATCTATTAAGAAGAGTAATTGCCACATAGCATCATTACAACTGACACATATTTTAAACCATTCACATGCTGATATCTGGCTGCTAGTGTACTGCTAATTGCTTGCTTAAGTAATCCATTAAGGAGTGTTTCTACAACAGCTTGCATGCTCCATTATCATTAGTTTTATTCTGAGGAAACCTTAACAAACCCTTTTTAACAGCACCGCGGCTTGGCCCTGAGCTCCTCTTTGCATCTAAACCTAAAGAATTTGCGTTTTTTTTTTTTTTTTTTAAAGGAACAACTTCAGAAGATACAGAGAACTGAAGCGAAAGAGAGAAAAGGTTTAATTGACGCCTCCCCCATTTTCCCAGGGTTAAGACCAGAGGGAGGAGGGATGGGGGGAGAAAAGAGGAGGGGGTGATGTGACATTGCTCTCCTGGTGTTGCGACTGTACAAAAGGAAGCAGATTTGCAGAGGAGGTGACCCCTAACCTCTAAAGCTGCAGAAAGGGTCCTTGGTGGCCCCAGCACCACCCAATCAATCACCTCCCAGAGCCTGTTGGTCAGCCGGACTGTAAGAGAACACCGCAGTTTAGATGAGTGAACCAACCCCCAAACATTCCTTAGTTGGAAACTTCTCTTTTTTGGTCAAGGATCGGGGGGGGGGGCTTCAGTAAAAAAAAATCCTTGATCCTCTTTGCCCAAATTAAATTTAATGTCAGGAATCTGGTGATCTGCATTAAAATTGTCCACAGTAAAACACTCAAAGCTAGAAGTGCCAACAATGGTTGAATCCCTACAACATGCAGTTCAAGGTTGTACTTTTGAAAAAACGCCAGAATTTCGTCAAATCCATCAAACTATTTGCATTCAGTCATTTTCACACGATTTTATCTCCTCTGGGATCAGAAAGTTGTTGAATTTCCTGCTTCTTTTGCTGAAAAAAAAAAAAAAAAACCTTCCGAAAATGCTTCCACTAAACAACAGTTATGTTGAAAATGAAAATATATAAAAGAAATAAAAATACCAAATAGCTGTTAAAGAATGGCAAACAATAAACGATGGAGAAAAGACCCTGTGTTTCTGCTGAACATTTATTTTCACCAGCATTTTTAGTCCACTTATGTCATCATTCAAAATAAATACTGTTTATACTATTTTCACTTTTTCTCTTACAGCTCACCCTTCATTATATAAAGAATCTTGAATCTTTATAACAATGGGACTTGCGGTATAAATATAATGAAATACTGTAGCTTCCACACCTTGTTTAATTCCCAATGAGGTCTATTTTTTGGATTTTTTGAATGTAGACTGTATATGTAATGTGACTAGTTTTTTCTACTACACATTCATGATTTTGGCTCTGGTGATTCATTTATTTCCCTCATATTTGTGTGTATGTGAAAGGTTGCGTCCTTTTTGGCATGCAGAAAGCCCAATGCTTAACTTTTTATCATTTTTTATAGCCTCAATATATCATACTGCTGTGCAGACTACTTCTGATTTTCCTATGAAATAACACTGTTGCTCCATAGAAGTTATTCAAGGTCAGTGTACAGTGAACAGCTGGCCGCTGACTTACGAGTGTGTTGCTGACACCACAGAGACTTTTGGTGTATTTGCTTGTGAATAAATACATAATTAAATGCTAAATTAATTTTCAAGAGAACATTTACATATTAAAAGAGAGAGCAGGAATGAAGGGCAACAAAGACAACATGAAAAGGTGTGCTGTGATCACTGACTTACTGTTTTTACTGGGGAAATATCATTATTACCCAAGGATCAGGTGGGGTGTTTCAATAAGACCTTAAATAAGATACTCTCATGCCTCAGCCGAGATTTCCTTTTATTGTTGTTTTGAATGACAACGACAGCAAATCTGACACACTTTGCACACTCTGTACTGATTTCATGTCAAGACTTGCATCATTTTTCCAGTAATTTGATAACAAAAGCAAAAAGAGATTTAGGCTCTCTGTCCTTCAGAATTCTTTGACCCTCAAAGCGTGGACAGGTCAGCCTGTAAACAGTGAGATAAGAGTAATAGATTGTGTTGAACTAGTTTAGGACAGACCAAAAAAACAACAATTATGTCAATTTTAGATAAACTTTGATCTGATATACAAATCATGTGGCACTACTTTTTTTTGGCTCCTTCTCTTGCTTATTAGATTTACCTAAATTAGAGAAATGTAAATCTATTTGTGCCTAAGTCACAGGCATTTTGTTTGCCAAGGGATGTTTAGCACTCACTTGTGTTTCATTACATGTGTAAATTAGTTGGAAATTATATGTTTAACAGTTGAACTAGAATTTTTACTTGTTGCGGAAACGTTATTGTTTCATGTCAGCTGTTTTCAGACAACCTCATACACACCAACTCATTTTCCACTCTATTTATGGCAGCTGCAGCCTGAGGAAAAGTTGTAAATAGCATCAGCGATAGTGCAGGGGACTAAAAATTATTATAAAAAAGCCAACTAATGTACAACTCAGAACAGCAACTATGATCAAAGCATTCCAGGTCACAGCAGTATCTCCAAATAGAGCATGTAAACTGTGGAATTTTTTGCAAGAATGCTGTCTAATGGGGTGAACTGCTGATTCACTCTTAACACCACACCTGAGCAAACACGCTCAGGACTCATTGTTTCTGCCTGCAAATAATGAAAGAAGTGAAACAAGAATGTTTAGATGCGTACATTTACTCTACTTCCATGTACAAATTAACACTCACAGGATGCTGGGTTTATTTTTTTTTCCTTGCAGAGCTTATCTAGCATACACTTGTGTTTTTTTGTGGCTGGTTACAAAGGCTTGACCAGGTGCCATCTATCAAAACAATCTGCTCTCAGGGGGAAACCTGCTATTAACTGATAAGAGTCTGCCCTCAGTGGGGTGTAATGGGTCCCACTTGAGTTTCTTTTCGGAGTATTGTCCTAGCAGACCACCTCCAAGACAAACCCAACTCAATGACTGCTCTCTATTTCGCTCTTGCCTGTCTAAAAGTGCAGCGGCTGCTTCAAGCCGCCTTCAGTAGCCAAATTCAGCCGGGCCTGTTGAGGTTCAGAGACGTCATTTCTCCATAGCGAAGAAATGTTGCAGTGAAGTCAAGGTTATTCTGTACAGATCAGCTCTCTTCTTTTCTGAGCAATATGGGTTTGTGTTTAAGAATATACTATTATCTCTTTGTTATTATGTGCAAATGAGTTCTAATGAAATCACCCACCTTTGGTCTCTAAAGGATTTGTTTACTCACGCGTCACATTTCTTTACTTTAAGTAAGTTGCATGATATTCCTTAAGCTCAATGAAATACAGAGCTGAGTTTTAAGAAAAATAAAGCCAGACCAAAACAGCTTTTTTTAAAAACTTTTTTACTGTAAGAAAAGTACACGTTCTTTGGAAGCAAACCATAAGATGTGTGATTTTTGAATGTGTTACTTCTTGCCCCTAACTTAGCCACTGACTTACTTACATTACCATATGATGATAATACTGCAAACAGTAGAAACATCTTTTTTCATCCTGCACTGAAATTATTGGGAAGCAGACTGCCTAGATGGCAGAAAAAAGCAGTTGTTCAATAAAATGCTACAGCTGAATTACAAAGGGGTGTGTTAAGCATATGACATTTTGTAACTAATGGGCTAAAACATGCAAAGAAGTGGACACTGACATACTGAAATTAATGAGAACATGTTGCTTGTGAAGTAAGCTAGATAAATCGCTTTTAAAAAATTCAGAACACCACAGGATGATTTGAAAAGGGTTAGCGGTAATGTAAAGCCCATGAGATTTCTGGTAGATTAGCTAAAAACATGCATAACTCCTGACCTTTCAGGTCTGAGATTAACTTACTGTAAATCTAGTAAAATAAAGCTAAGGGATTCTCTAGCTAACATGCAGAAAGAGCAAGATAGTCCACTGGGGAAAGAAAATCTGGCAAGCATCCATGTTTCTTTCCTGGTTTTCCTGAAATAAACCACTGGAATAAACACAAACTACAATTAAGATCCACCAGCCTGTAAATTGCCATTTAACTGCAATGCAATATAGCATTATTCTTCAATTAGTTCATATTGGCTGCTGTAAACTGGTTTTAAAAGCATTGGATGGCACATATGTGAGCGCTACAGTTTGTGTGTGAAGAGACATAAATATTGTGTGGTTGGTAAATAGCTTATTTCCTTTATACAGAGATGAAGTCAGCTCATCAGCTGGGAGCTGAAATCACATTCAAATGAAATGATAATTAATTAGGTCTAAATGTCATTTTCGTCCAGATCTGTGCTTGTGTTGTTTAGATAATTTCCTGCTGCCTCAAGACAAAGGGAAAGACAGTCCTGACAATACATACATACAACACTAACCCTACTGTCTCATCTTCTGATGAGCATGTATATCTATGTTATGCTACAAGCACCCAGCAGTGACTTAAGATGAGGGAACCCCTTTTTTCCTGTTTGGGCAGTTCTATTCATTAGATCCATCTACGGGAAGGCAGCCAAAATGAACCATCAGAGATTGACGGGGGTTAAGCTCCCATAATCAATATGACACTGCTAAGTGCCCTTTGATTGAGCTGCACGCAGTGTAAAAGGACATTTCTGTGTGCCCGGCTGCTCTTGCCACCAAGAAATGCAGCATTTGTCCAAAGCTAAACGGTCTTCTGAATGTCATTGTCACGGGTACATTAACTTTTATATGAGTCTGAGAGACAGACTTTGGAGTGAGGATGAACGGCCATTTTCATTAGCGTGGCTGCTCAGTGCCATTAAGGGTTCTGTCAGACAGACGGGGACAGAAATGGTTTGCATAGGAGTGAACGAGCGAAGGCTGGAGATTTCATTTCTTCTCTTAAGATGTACCACAAGGAGCTGGAGTGTTGAAGGCAGTGGCTAAATTTGCCGGTGTGAAACCCCGTGTCACTAGGCAACTGGATCTGATGGCTCCTTTGTTTGGGGTGAAAGGTTGGAAGCACTCGTACTAATCTCCTTGCTTCACAATTAAGGAACACAGGAGAGCTGCTCGAACCTCTTCCCGCTCTCAAACAACAACAACAAAAAGAAAAGGATTGAAAGACTCCTCTATTGTCCCTCCTCCTCAGTCCCTACTCCCCCTCCTCTCTCTCCACGCTAATCGAAAGGTATTTGCACTGTAAATTAAAAGGGCCCTCGCGCGTTGCTGTTTTAACACTGACGCACTCTCCTAAGATGTCCACAAACAGCTCCAATCTAATTACAGAGGGAGATTTACTTCAAATAACACTGTGGACAAAAGAACCTTGGCTATTGTTGACGTGGGGCCAGTGTTCCACATCTCTTTCTCTCTTTCACTCTCTTGGGCGAATCCTTTTATATTCAAAGTCCTCGCCTTGACAAGGTTAAAATGTGATGGGATATCTGAAAGTAGGGAACCTCCTGACAAAAGCGGCCTTTTTATTCCCCGGATGGCAAAGGCCTTCGTAGAATTCTGTTCTGTCTCCTTCCTTATCTATCCTTTTATTATTATTTTTTTTTAACCAAGCAGATCTTGAACAAAGCCGCAGCGGCTGACATGCAAATGTAACTGGGGAGAATAGCGGCATCCAAGGGAGTTGAGATTGTCCGACAACGGGATGTGCTCGCTGGGGTTGCATTGTGACGTACGGCTGAGACACATCCTCAGGGTCGAAAGAGGGAGGAAGGGGATAGTGGATATTGGCTGGCCAGATTTGCAGCGTGTCCTGCTGACTTCCATTTTATGGCCCGTGAATCGCAGAGCCCTCTGGGAGTCTATAATCCGCCGCCTCCCCGCCATCCCCCCTCACCCGCACTCCCACTGCCCATACCCACATCATTTTATTGGTCTCTCTGGATGTGTGACTGCTGTCCCTGGTTTACAATGATCCATCCATGTGGGGATTCTCCTGCAGCCAGACTGTTGCACCACTACGGACATCCCAATTTGCTACTGGATCCCACCCACCTATTTCCCCCTCATAAGAATACTACCTCCCTCCCTGACATGCTGTTGTCCCATGGTTTCCTGTGGTGATGCCTGAAAGCGACTGTGCCCACCATGACACTAAGCCTCGGCACTGAGGCTCTGCAGTGCAGGGGCCCAGTTGGGTATTTCTCAATGAATGAAGCTGGGTGCTGGGGAACGTAGCAGTGCCAACTCTCATTCACACATTTCATCTCATTTACACACAAACCACACATCTCCTATTCACATAGGCCGCTCTGCATATAGCACTTATGGCTAAGGCGGATGATTACTACCGGGTGTTGGTCACACTGCAGCCGTGCACAGTATCCATCAGCCAAACGCAAGATCTTCCTCCGCCTGGAAAAACTCATTTAGATCTTATCTGGGGAAAAATTTGTTTGCTGAGGGAGAAGGAGGAGGGTAGTAGCAGGAGAAGTGACTGTAGTCTAGCTAGTGCTGCTTGATTTAATTTAGCCACCGATAGTGTCTCTGACCACTTGTACGCTTCTTATTTTGGAAGGTGAGTGAGAGTGAGTGCCAAGGAGGGGGAGATGGAGGGAGGCAAAGAGAAAGAGGTATTTGTTTACAGAGACAGAGGAAAAGAGAACCGTGGGATTTTAGATGATCATCATCCAAACATTTAGAGAATAAATAGACATTATGGTGTAACAACCTGTTGAGTATCTGACAAAAATGTAAGCCGAGACCATCCTTAGTCATTGATGCTGGATATATAAACCACAGTATATCTCTGTGCTTGAGAATTTAACTTATGATATAATGCTGTGAATCATTGACGTCTGTATAATCCCATAGGTGGTGCTGAGAGAGTTAATTAATCAATACTCCTGACAGAAAATTAATCAACAACAATTTTGTGATAACCAACAAATTGTTGAAGTCAATTATGCAGCAAAAGGCTGCTTTAATGAATTTTACAATAACTGTATATTGAGTCCTTTTAACAAAACATCCAATTGGAAGAGGTTACATTCGGCTCATGGAAATTGTGATTGCACCATCTGTGACTTTTGCCTGACATTTCATGTTTATTTTTTGTTTAAATAAGGAGGGCTATGAGTAAAACAGACAACACATTCATGCCCTCATGGAGGGTTGAGTGTGATCTATATTGAACCATGAAGCCATAAATATATCCTCTGTGGTGTTCATTGGATGCAAACAGAGGAAGACGTTCATCTCTGTATGTCTCTGTACGCCTCAGTGTTTGCCTGCCAAGGTGAATGCGGTACCTGATACTTGCTGTGACCCAAAACGCCCTGTGTAAGTTCTTTGGCTGGCCAGGCACAGACAGACAGACAGCCAGACAGACGAACAATCTGCCTTCGACCATGGGCAGCTTGCTCAGTCATGAGTGGGAAGCTGAAACGATGAGCAGTAGCCTGGTGCTAATCACCATTTTGACTCACCAGATGACACGGACAGGAAGCTGCTAACATTTTGTGATCAAAAGTCAAAATGCTAATGCACATCTGCCCTTCAGCGACTAGCTGCAGTGAGCTAAAATGCCTCATAAAGCATGCTTATCTTATCTTTATTGTGATAATTTAAGAGTTAACCGGGTTAAGAGTGAGCTGTAGGTTGAGTGGGATCACATTCACACTTGCAGGGTGGGAGAGTTGTATGTTCCCACGTGTGTGTGTGTGTGTGTGTGTGTGTGTGCGCCAGTGTGTGTATCAGCAACACGTGTGTAGCGCCGCCTGCCCGAGCTGGAAGAATATTTGCTTTGCTTATCGCCGCCCTAATGCTCACTGACAACTTAATAACATCACAATTAACTAAATGCTAAACAGATGCCAGTGCTGGACTAATGTGATTGAGACAATCGGCACTTTTGACGTGACCCCTGTGTAGTGCTGCCATTGGCCTAATTTACTTGAGTGACATGACTGGACTGTGTGCGCGTGTGTGCGTGCTAGCATGTGTATTTGTATTCGAGGCAACTGATTGCGAGGCCACCGGTGTGAACAATTTACTGGGAAGAAAAGAAATAATGTGACTAAAAAGAGGTTTTTTTTCCTGACCATCATAACCTTGTTGTACTCCCCCCCCCCCCCCTCCTCTTTCTCTTTTGCTTTTTCTCTCTCTCCTCCTATCCTCCCTCCCTTTTTGCCGCTCTCTCTCTCTAGCCAAACTATTTCTGGCTTGAGAAAAGAAAGTGTTTACTCTGCGGCAGAGGCCTGCTGGAATCACGCTGTGTTCCCACTGGCTAAACCCACTATTGCCACTCCATGGTTTGCATATTTTCCCTGTATTACAAGACTTTAAAAAAGGACGAAGGGAGATAAAGAGAGAAAGAAAGAAAGAGAAAAGAGTAAGAGAGCAGCCTCCCCCTCCTATTGTATGTGGATTTTCCCTGGCACTACTATGTGGTGTGTGTGTACATGGCGAGGATTCATGTATAAACAGGAACACCAACAGTCGGACAACAAATTCTTCCGAGGCCTGTGGACTCCGAACTCATTTCTACACGGGTCACATGGGAGATGCAGTCCCTGTCGTCTCTACTGCTACTCACAGCTCATGTTGAATAACAGGCAACTGCTCACGCTGAATGTGGCCTCAGTTTGGCGAATGAATGTGCAGATTGCAATGCAAATTACAAAGTGTGCACTTGTGGATATACGGCTCAGATTGGCAGTTATAGAGCCTGCAGAGCCTGTAAAATGCATGAATCCCTAGCAGTGAAATCTGCATTTTTCTAAATGCAGTCAGCAGACTAAAAAACAAAACAAAAAAAAGTACTTAAACTTAAATTTATTGCTTACTTTTTTTGTTTGTGAGCCACTTTCTTTGTGCACATATTCTGACCTTTTGCTTTTCTGCACCAAGCTACAGTTTAATCAAGTGGAATGTGAGTGTGGTGGGTTTTACCAATAAAATACAAGAGCTATAAATTATGGCGGGGACCAAAACAATCTAATGAAAAAAAGAGATGAAGATAGCTGGCACAAGTATAGAGATAAAGACAGTATGAGGGGAAAAAACAGCAGCTCACAGCTCAGAAATGCCTCGTACAGCCTGACGAGGAGAGGTTTTACTGGAAATGCAAAGTGAAAATGACACGTTTGAGGTGGCCATGTTTAAAAAAGAACAACAGCGCCGCAATAAGATATGGTGTGGGACAAAATCTACATTAAAGCAGTTCTAGAAACAGTTTGCAGCTGATATCATGAAGAGCAAATGACTATATACAATATATACGATATATAGCAGTAATGGACAACTACGGCTTTTCTGCCAGAAACACTGACTTCTGTTTGAGTAACTTGACCTTCACTAACCAAGATTTATTCAACACAATGCATTAATGACTGTCTGTATTAAACAATAACTAGCTCCTTAAATTTTTACTGCTCCCTTCAACGGCAGAGTTCACATTATGTGTTGAGGTTTATTGTCCTTGGTAAAAAAAAAAAAAAAAAAAAAAAAAATCAAAGCCTCATCTATAGATAAAATCCTCTTTTTCTGGTCCATAAATTGAAAGTCAACTTCACAAATAGAACAGCTAAATTTGATGCCCACGTCGACATTGAAAAACTGCTTTAGATAAAAAGCCAGGCCTGTGCGTCTGCATGTGCTCTCAGAGGATAAGGAGGGCACGGCTGCTCGTATGGCATGTCATGCATGTCATTTTGCAATTTGAATAAAATCTCTTTGAAAGCAAAAATAGGAAAAAGTCTGAGCACAATGTCATGCTTTGGCATTTGGACTCCACTCTGGCATTACATCATTTTAAGTCACAGTGAAATGTAATTAAGATACTTTTAATATTTCTGCCAAAAGGTCTAGGTGGCCCCTGACTTTGATTATATTAGACTCAGTCCAGGTCTGTCGTACGACCATGCCGGATGCGCCTGACGAGTTAAAAAAATGGGTTACAGGAGGAAATTTCAAAATACAAATGCACTACATGTTCAGCAATCTTTTCAAGTGTTACAGTTAGAAATATTTCCTATCAAACCTCAAGTTTGCATCTTTACAATTCTTCCTGTAACAGATTTGATGAATGCCAGAAAAATCTGAATTCAGGACTATGACATGTCGTATAACAGCTCTAAATCTAAGCTACTATTAATATATCTGCTGTATTACTCAGGATAAACAGATATTAGGGTTACATTTGCCATTGATTGCCATTCACGCCTGACAGTATCTCAAAATAAAAATTCAGTTTGGAGTGGTTTCATATCAGTGTGCACACTCTGATTCCTGTCAATCACCTGATGAAAATGGAAGTCTCCACGAGGAAATCATAAGAATGTAACCTATGTTTGTCTGAGAGGTTGCTATGCAAAGCTAGGGCTCTAAAGTGAATTCTGAGTGCATACATTGCATTACAATCGGCGGACATGAGACAAAGACAGTAGTAAACGGGCTACAACTTGAAATGACAGCAGTGTTTTTCTTTAAGGATGAGAGCTCCATGAAAGCCAGACAGACTGTGTTCTTTGCTTACAAAAGCCCTGAGGCGAGTTCCAGTTAAGAGAGAGCGAGAGAGAGACTCTGATGCGATGCCATCCAATTTGGGAAAATATGTGACAAAAATTAGCCGTCAGTAGATGTAATGCAGCTCACAAGTGAATTTCGGCTCTGGTACACAGGCATTCCTGGATTCATTTGTGTGTGTATGTGTTGCACAACACTGCCAAAGAAGGGGATAGTTTGCAGTGTGTGTTTGTGCATGTGTGTTTGCATGAGTTCAGTGGGTAAAAACAGCCACATGATGTTTTGCTGCAAGTTCCCTTGGCATCCCGACCAGCCCCCTGCCCCCACCTCCACCCCACATCCCCCATGCAAAAGAGCTTGTCCGTTAGGAATGACGACAACTTCAGGAATGCCTAAACGGCCGCCAAGCTATCCCATGGTTTTGGATAGCTACCCGCTATACGTCCCACATACAGTACAGTTTGAGGGACTAACAGAGAGGGGTGCGCTATAGCAAGGGCAGCTCTGTTAAAACCAAGAGACGAAGTGAGAAAGAGACAGAGGTTGAGTCAGACTGCAGCTGATCAGGCCAACAGAAGAGATGCCACAATAGTTCCCATTCAAAGCAGCAAGAAACAGCCACAGTTTCAGAGGCCAAATATTGTCATCAGAGAACATTAGCCAAGGGCTGAAGGGCTGCCAAGAGGCAGGCAGAGATCAAATCTGGCTTTGATGGCCAACAGTAACCCCATGCTCCAACCACACGCCTTCTCTGATGTTTTGCGTCCTGGGTACTGTACACACAGACATTTCTGTATAAATAAATCCATGTTTGTTAAGCTTTCTAGCTCAAACACTTAACACAGCATTGTCCACTGAGACTGCTTTTGTATCTGATGCAGTTTCTTTTTGTTTTGCCCATGCCAGTATATTCTGCTGAGATAACATTATTTACATTTTCCAGACATATAAAGAAGGCCTTATCTAATATATAAATATACATAGATACAAGTCGAAAACTGTTAGCAATCACTATAGGAATGCAATGTTTATCACACGTCATAACACAAACATTTTGAATGGATGAACAACAGGAACAATTTAGCTGCTGTTAGAGCTTAAGGGCTTCAAAAAAAGTAAAGGAGGCTAGCATGAAAGTATGAAAATTTCATAGTCTGCCTGTTAGATTATGAGGTATCCTGGACGCATGCTGACATTTTAGCCTGAGGGTGGTGGCAGCAGAACAGATCAGAGGGTCACCAAATATAATTTTGGAATTATCCTTGGGGATCATGAATATCCACATAATGGCAATCTGGCCGGTAGTTGAGACATGTTGTAAGAGCCAAACTGCCAGAATTACTGAGCAACCTGGGAGAAATTAAGTTGGTTAAATCCAATAAAAACTTATTTATAGGCTTGAAGGTGTCACAGTGGACAGATTATTTGTTAAAGTAAAAAAAATATGTATCCATCCACACTTTTGACTTCCAAAATTTGATATTTAGAGTACATTTCCTAGCAGATTGATCCATCAGGTGGAAAAGTACCTGAATGGATATAAAACAGACATCTCAAGTACGGCCATGGACTCGTCACGTTTCACTTCATGTGCTGCATCAGAGAATATGTGACGTGCAAGAGGCTCTGTACGATGTACAGCTGCACACGGTGTGTTTTGTACCTAAACTTTGGTTGTACCAGTAGCTCCTTTTGGCAAATAGATCAGACAACAACAGACACGTTCCTCTCCATTATGTAAGAGCGAGAGACACAGAAAATGACTTGTTTGTTTACCTCTCTCACTCTCATGTTATCAGTTACTCCTCTGCTGGAAACAGACAAACCAGCAGTCAACCTTCATCGCACTGCTTGAATAACACTTTGAATATCACTATATGTAATGGCACACACAGACAAACACACATCCAGAGATGTAAGGGAACAATAAACACATTGTGAACTAATCCAGGACTTAATGGGATTTTGGATTAGTTTTTCTGTTGAGCAATTCGTTTAAAAAGGTAAGTTTTATAGCATCAAGTTTGTCCCAAAAATGACTAAAACAAGTAAATGTTTAACAAATTGGTCACAAACAGTACAATAGTGAATGGGCTAAACACCCTCATAACAAAAACCCTCTGCATTACCATAACAACAGACAGAAAAGGACACGAATATATAAATTTTGTCATAATCAGTGAGTCTAACATTGAAAAAACGAGCGCCATGCTTTCACAATGGAGAGGCCAAATGTCAAGTACTCACATGGATGTCATAATGTAGATGTACAGCACCTTCAAGTGCACAAAGGAAGAGAGAGTGAAACTGAGAATTGTACGGTGCAGAGAAACTGCCTTGTCATATTTTACCAGAGCCCATTTTTCAGGCTCTGATCCCTCAGAGGGGCTCAACACATGGATGATTACTATACTATTACTGCTGCTGCTGCTGCGCCAGTTGTCTGGCAGGAAGACACGTCTGGCCCTGGCTGCTGCTGCCCCCCCCTCTATCCCCTCCATCCCCTTCCATTCGTTCCAGACTGGAATGCCTATATTTAGAGTGCTCCTTTCCGCTGTTATGGCTGTTGGATCATTAGCCTCGTTTAACCCTTCTTTACCTCCAGCGAGATGATTGGCTGAGGGCATGCCCCTCAGGGGTACCCCCCCCCTCCAAAAAAAAAAAAAAATCCCGACTACTCTGCCCCACCTTTCTCTCTCAAATGTTGAGGAGGAGTGTTGAGGGTGGCTGGGTGGGGGGCATGAGTGGCCGCAAATAAAAAAGTGTGTGTGTGTGGGGGGGGGGGACTGAGGGTCACGGCTTCAGATGAAGGACAAAACACAAGATGATGGTAATGATGATGATGTGTGGCTATTTTGGGGATCGGCCTCTGGCTTGAACGTGCATTGGCAGCACTCTTTGCTTTCATGTCATTTTATTTGACAAGCTAGGGCGGGGCTAAAGTATATTGATGTAGATGGGTTACTGGGTCATACCCTGACCTTTCCTCTGATGCCCCTATTAGACCAAAATGTAAACTTAAGAAATATCTAAATCTGGCAGGCACATTCCTGCTGCTCAGAAGATTAACGAGATTATTTTTTTTCCATTTTAAACTCTATAGGCCTCTAGTGTCTTAAACTCTGTGTGCAAAATATCACAAACTTAAACTGACAATAAACTAGTTGTTGACAGTCACCAGAGGATGAATTTGGAGATCCTGTGGCATTACCTGTAGCACCCCCCTTAAAGCACAATTTCAATTTTCACATTTATATGTTTTTCTGATCCAATACTAAGGCTAAACAAAATGTAGCCTTAGTATGAAAATGTATTTGAAATATGATATATATATATATATATATTTGTTTTATCTGTAGTGTGCTACATTATGGGGCAATATTATCTGTCAACCTCCTATTAGCAGTGGTATGGCAGCATATGCAGCGCATGACAGGGTCTAAACATTTTGAATGTGGAAAGAATGTCCAAAATGTTGCATGTGGAGTGTAAAAAAAAAAACCCCAAGGGACTCACAAATACACGTGTGTACATACAACATAAAAACAGCACACAGCCCAAGCACACCATCTTCATAACAAAGTGGAGAAAATTTGAGACAATCCTTTCCTTCCAAATTAAAGAGTTCATCACCAGCAGTGGAACTGTTCTGGGCCATCACACATCTGCCGAAGGGGGATTTACTTCTTCCTATTTACATCTTGGCACCTAGATCGTCCTCGTCTTCCCATCTTCATAGCTGAGCACTGATAAACAACATCGGCCTGCCAAGTTTTCCCGGTTTGTTGATTACTGTTGGGTCTGTCTTGATTTAGGGCAAGTGGGACTAATCCAAGATGATGTGATCTATCTATCTGTCAATCCATGGCTCCAGTTAGCCAGAGAAGGCTGAACGAGCCTTCACACGCCACCACAACATGCACCGCGCCATGCTGATTCATGAAAATACCCCAAATGATTGGGAGTGTTTCTCTAACTGATCCTTTACTATTTTAAAATATTTTGTCCTACCAAAACATGCATATTATTCCTAAAGCCTAGTCCACAAACTATTATATGAAGAAGAAAACAATGTGAATCTTTGTGTATAAATTCAACATATGCAAACATGTTGAGGTAGCTGCAGAGGAGCTTGAATGCTTTTGTTTATGTCTATGGTGTCATCACGAATGTCTGGCTTTGTGTGTTCATACCGGTGTGGATCTGCCGGTGAGCCTCCAGGGATTCCTCTGTCTGGAACTGGGCACCACACTGGTCACAAACTATGGCCTTCTCACCAGCTGCATAACAACAAGAGACAAGAGTGCTTGTTAGACATTCACAAACACACACACATTTGGAAAACTGAAAACACTCAAAACTGTCAACACTGTCAACATTTTTTTTTTTTTTTTTTTTACTTTATTTTACACTTAAACATATCAATCCTATCTTTGAAATTTCAAGGTAAAAAAGGTTAAATTTGAGTTTGTAACCATAAAACACGCAGCAGGGTACCCATATTCCAAACTTTCTTGCTTACTTTTTAAAGGCGAAAAGGAGGAGAAGTTTGGATTTGGAGACCTTAAGGCAGCTACAACAACACTGACAATAAATCAATAATAACTTTAGCTTATTCCAACTATATCAAAAGCAGAATAAATGTCAGCTGAAGTAACAAGAAATGCCAGATGAAAAGCCAGACAGCACTGACAAGTGAACTTTCAACTGTAAAATGTCCTGCACATCATATATCTGTCACAATTCATTGAAAAATAAATGCAGTTTATGTGTTGCCAAATATATTAGTTTAAAACAGTCAAATATCAAAAATGCAATATTGGTAGACTGCAGTCAGGTATGCCACATGCACAAAAATGTACCTGTAAATTAATGAATATTAAGTTTTCATTTTTGCAGAAATCTCTTGCGTATGACCACATCGTTTCATTCAGTCCTCAGCCTGCATGATAATAAGTTAAACATTGTGATTTGCTATGAAATAATCACTCACTTCCATCACTTGTACCAGGCAAGTGCTGCTATCAGAAAACTGATTGACCTAATGTTTATGTTTTGCAGTGTGATACTGTATTATCTGAAGGCTTAGACTTTCATTATTCAATCCCCTTTCATTTTTTAGAACTTAGATTAATATTTTCCAGCATTTGATTGATTAATGGCTGTATTGTAATATATAATTTAGCCTACATTTAGCTTTCTAATTTGATGAGCCAAACTATCCGCCTTCAGATTGGTCACATTCAGCTCCAAATTGAATGAATATGCATATAGTGGCAGGAGGTGTCATCTCATTCCCCATACATGCTTGATTTAAGCTGATAATTTATCATCACAAAGTCCATTCTTGTGATGGTTCATGTGACACACTGAGTAAGAATGGAGCTTAGCCCACAAACACATTCTTCCCTAGCTCTGCAATTCTGCAAGTCATTTTTTTTTTTAACTTCCAGATGCGTATTTAAAAGTGAACCCTCTTCATGTCAATACATACTGTAGATACAAATTAATTTATCTAGTATGTACACAAAATGTGTCAGCTTAAAAGATCTGCACAAGGCTGTTATGTTGCTGCTCTTGACTTCGAAGTTATTGTCAAGTACCCTTCTACTTTTGTTGCACCACACTCTGCTTCTGTTTATGCAAGTATATCAAGTATGTAGCCCTTGAGCTATGGTCTGAATTGTGGTGTTTGTCTTTATTTTATGAATGTGTACAACCTTGTACAATGATAAAAGGAGTGGCAGGAGACTGGCATGCACAAATACACAGTGCTATTGGAGGGCACATCAGATCAGGCCCAGGCAAAAGACTTTTTATGGCTTGGCAACAAACACTGTACATGCCATACACATCACACATCAAACAGATGCACGCAAACACACACACACACACATCTGGATACTGTGTGTGTGCAAAATAGGCGTGCATGTGTGCATGTGCGTCTGTTTCCAGTGCAAGCACAGAGTGATCTCTCCCGACCAGACCTTGGTTTGTTCTTGGCACGGCCTCCTGAGTTACGACACCTCCAGAGAGAGAAAGAGAACACAATGAAAACAGGAAGCCAATTCTTAGATGACAGAAAAAAAAGTCAGGGAGAGATGGCTTGTGTGGTTTTGCAACCACAGTGACATTAGGGAACGGCCTGTACTGTAATAAGCTCTACCAAAAGCAGAAATGACACGGACGTACATGACAGAGTGTGCCTGCCAGTAGAGTGCTTATGCAACAAGTTATGCAAAAGACAGTACGCCGCACAAGTGAGCGTGACTAGACCATAAGCCACTGCAACGCAACCTTTAAAACCAGAACATCCTGGATTTGTCTCGATATCACAAGATTTATTTCCATTTAACTACTTTAGACTCAATAGACTGAGCTGGAGAGCAATGTCCTTTTTAATTGGCTGCATATTCAAGAGGCATAATTTGTAGTGTGAGCGTATGGCGCTGCAGTGTCAAATGCACAGATGAGCATATGGCCGAATTAGCTGGCAAAAGCAGCCACTTAACCTTTGGAGAGCAAGACATGTAGTGGAGATGTAGACAGAATCCCCCAACACACCCACTGATGTCCCTCATTTGCATTAATCACATAGTACCTCTGCTGCTTATTTAACTCCCTGATTCATCATTGTTGGATCAACTGTAATTATTACTTTTTTTTTTTTTTTACATGCTACGGTTGCTCTGCTAACCTGCACTGGACTTCATCATCCTCTAGACTTCATTGATTTCCCTTGCAAAGAGCAACTGGAACAATTTTATGATCATCCAAGTGCATCTCAGACTCCATCAGGTTCTACTCATAGACTACTATCAGTGCTCCAAGTAAAAACACATTTATGTTTTTACTTTCTGACAAACTGTGTGTGTTTTTAGCCCATCTACCACATGCACATGTGCATAATTGACATTCCTGCTGATCATTTCCCAAAACATGTTGTGTCTTAGATTTAAAATGAGTTTTCCTACTTTCTGGGGAAAATACTTGGCAGTGATAAAAGTAAACACTTTGCAGTGAATTCAAACTTGCTTGAAAATAAGTGGTCCATCGCAGTAAAGTTTGATGAAAAGCGAGTTTCAATTTCCCTTCTTTCACTGCCACCCCTGAGGTGCCACTGAGCAGGGCACTTAACCCGCATCTGCCCCAGATGGGCTCCTCAGTGGCCAACAGATCAAGCTGTGATTGTCCCGGGCAGCTTCCAGGTGTGAATGTGTGCAACTGTGTGAGTGTGTCGCTGTGTGTTCCTGGAAAAAAGCATTCATGCTCAGAAAATCTAATCTGGTTAAAAGAAAAGAATGGACATCAATGGCTGCCTGGAAGGTAAGAAAAACACATTCCCAACTATGGTTTGCAGTATTGTAAAATATAGGTGATTTGTAGTAAATCAGCTTAACAGTGGCATGGTTACTACAAGTAATGACTCCGCCTCACAGACTGTGGAGCAACACTATAACCAGTCTTCTGGGAGGCCAAGAGGCGTGTGCTAAATGGGCCAGGGATAGGATTTTAGTGCAGGGCATGCCCCTGCTTGTGGCACAAGGACATAAATTGTCAGGAAATGCCTGCATGGTGCCTTGCTTCAAGGAGAATGGAGTTGTGTGAGGTCACCATGGGGCAAAGGGGGGAGGAAAAGTGGGAGCACAGGAACCCAGGGTACACACAGCCAGGCAGCCACCCAGCCAGATGCCCGTCACTCTAGTTAGCCAGCTAAGTGCTAACAGGGGGCCCTCTGCTTGGTAACAGCCGCCATCAGCCATTTTCACTGCCAAATTAAAGTGATAAATCTTGAGGCCCCTTTGATCGCACGAGGGTGAACTTGTTAGTTAGGAAAGATGGGGTAACCAGGACAGAGGAGACACACACTTGACATCAGCTGTTACTCTTGTCACGTGTACTCTCCATGAACAAACAAAATACTATGTTAAAACCAGACACCCATTCAAAATGACACTGTAGAATCTAAAGGCAGCATCAAAATGGACCTGATGTTCAGATTTTATTTGCACGAAACAAATATTAAATTATGGCCGCAACATGAAGAAAATAAGAATGAACCATCCCAAAATGAAAAAGACCGAAGAGGAAATCTCCGGTTGGTAGACTTGCCCAGTCTGCTCTGTTAATGGGGAGTTCTTTGTCACATTGCCACAGATTTAGCCCTTAGCTGACATAATAAAAGTTGCACAACCCATGCTGAGTTACTGTGTGTGTGTGTTTGCATGTTGGGAGGTAAGGAAGGGGTGGTGATCAGGTGCCACATGCCACTGAAGCCACTTCCCTTTTCACTTCCCTCTCTGAAATATTGCACAACTGTTGTTGCAGTGCAGTGTGGCTCAGTTATTTCATAAAGGGCTGTAAAAGAGAACAAGCCAGAGAAGGCTCCATGCCAATCAAGTAAACTTCCTACAAAGCCTGGGAGCAACAGACTAATATAACTGTCCTGTATATACTGTAAACCTGATCTGTCTTTACAGGCCCTTCAGCCCCCTTGTAAAGAAAACGAGAAAGACTAGTTTAAACTGAAGCTGCAAGCGTGTGTTTGGTAGTAGAAGGTTCATATCAGGTGATTTGGTTTCTACTTTTTTAGGTTTCCTTTAGGATGCAAAGTTAGCAGGCTCCATTAAGTGTGTGGAAGGATTATTATTTAAGTTGGTAATGAGATCTGGCTCTAAAGTATAACACCATGTCAAGTCTACATCCAATCTGTGTCAAAATAAAGAGTACTAATTTAATACCTGATAAACAAACCAGATCTCAAACTTTATAATGGAATTATGTCTAAGAAATAATTAACAAAAGGATTTATATGGTTGCTTTGTTAATCCATTACTGTACAGTAACCTTTTCAAATGATCAAAGTCTGAAATCACAAGTTACAGTGAAAAATGAGTCACGCGTCATGTGATATGGATCCACTCATGCCAAACAAATGTCACAACCATATCATTCACAATTTTTGTTCAACCTCCAAATGACTTTATTGTAAAAGTGCTCCATAAATAAAACTTGTGATTACTGTTGGGTGTAGTTGACTCTAGGTACTCTAACCACTTCCTTGGCATTATTCAAGAGTGTTTCACTTAAAGTTAACTGCTGTGGGCTTCCCCCAACAGTGGCAACATTTAGACGTGATGAGGATTGTGGATTAGCCCACTGAGCAGGCCTCACAGGGAAGTGATGGTGCATTCCCTCGCTTGTAATTTCCCCTGACATGCTAAGTGCCCATTCTCCCATTTCCCTAAATAATGTGGTGTGCAATGGTGCATTGTCCTATTTGCTATTACACTCATTCCACGTGTGCATGGAATCTGAGTTGCAAATGCAAACTGTCGTTACGTTATGATGCAGAGACGAAGACCGGGGAAAAAGTAACCTCACTGTCCATTTGGGAGTTTGTGGCTGTGATAAGTGTGTTTGGGTGCAACAACACGGACACTATCACCACACTCACATCATCCAGCTCGGCTATGTGATCTCATAATGCCGCCATTCAGACGCTCCGCTCATTCAAAAGAATATGTTAGAGACAGAGAAAGGCCCTGTTTGTCTGGGCTGATACTCCTGCTTTTCGTTACCTCCTGTGGAAGACCAAATATTTTTTGTAACTGTATGCCCACACTCTTGACTTGACACTTGTTGTTCCAACCTACTTTCTTCCACAGGTAGAGCATATATGCTAAGTTTGCAACAGATGTCCCCCCCTTGGGGATTGCAGTCTAAACAGAATCTTTCATCAAAGACAATCGCAGAATTAAACATAAGAGTTAGAGAGCCTGTCTTTGCTCATAGCGACACACAAAAAGTAGGCCACCATGTTGATACTAGAGCTAAACATTTCACACTGCACTGGAGATAAAGAAAAAAAAAAACAGTTTCTTCTTTAACAACCACGGGTCATTTTGTAATCTCATGAAGCCATCGATCTTCCTATTTCAACACATGCATTAAATTACCTTGTTTTGCCAGTTAAACATGACACGAGATAAAGTATAAATGTAATGAAAAACGGACAAACAGAGAATTGAATGTGACTTTTTTCAGGAAATCAGCAAAATCATGCAGAGACCTTCTGTTTCCTACAATGTAGACATCAAAATCAGTTGTCAAATGGTCTCACATGCCTGCCTGCATGGGATGGCATGACACTATTTAGCATTCATTGCACAAGAAGAAAAAGAAAATCCCTGTCTAAGAGCGTCCGAATTGAGAAAAGACTCAACAATAGACCTTGACTGTTCCAAGAGAATAGGCCTGCTGTAATACATAAAATGTAAGTCTGGACAATCCATCAAGCGTAAAAATAAACAGCTCTGGTGCATATGAATAAAATGCCAGCTGTAGTCGACCTGTGGAATTTACCTGTGCTTTCTTATAATAAAATGTATCAGCATCATCTGGTGAGAATCCTCATGGGTTAGAAATGTTGCTAAATGTAAAATTTAGTTTGAGCCTTGTTCAACCATGCCACATGCTAACTTTACTCTCTTGTAGACTGAAGCTTGATCATAAACTGTCACAATTTCTGACTGCAGTGGCTAGTCTGACAAACAGGTTGGCACAAGACTGTTTAGATTGGGATAACATATTAAGGCGAACAATTTGTCTAGATTGTTAATGAGAATCTGCGATAACAATTTGGGCAAAGTCAAATCTGGGATGGTATTCTCTTAACGCTCTGTAAGTATGAAGCATGGAGATCCGTGTGGCTTTAAAACCTGTACCAAGTAAAATTTCCCCCATCAAACAATTCTTCTAAAATGAACAAGCCACGCTGACTTAAAAAGTTACTTCATTTTACAACAACAAGAGTTAGGTCAAACATTAAAAGACCACTGAGAAGTTGCAGAAGGCCTGAAATCCTAATTGGCTTGGCGATTTTTGCACATGAATGAACTTGTGAAGGTTAACTTGACATAATAAAGCTTCAGTTCACATCTTTTTTTTTTTTTTCTTCAGGCTCAGTTCTTACAGGACAGGACACAGTTTACTGTATGTGCACATATTTCTGCAGAAAGTGGCTGAATGATCTGTTCTCAGGAGTCAGGGAGGCTAAATGGGAAATTAAAAAGGCTAATTACGGTGTAGCTGTCGATGGCCGACCAATATCACACTCAGTGGTTTTTAAACAGTGTAAACAGGGCAGGAGTGAGAGAGAGAGAGAGGGAGAGGGAGGCAGACAGACAGATTAGGGAGAGAGGACGTGCATGTGTGTGTGTGAGTGTGACGGAGGGAGGGAGGCAGACAAGCGCAGTCACCAACAAAAACATAGCCTGGCTGTTCACTGAGCCTACATAAATGGCTTACGTAAGACAGTACTCTCAGTACCAAAAAACAGCAAAAATCCATAAACACACACCCCCCCCCCCAACTCCCCCGCACGCGCATTCACACACATGTTGGTTTTGCTACACTTGCGAGGACCTCCATTCATTCCCATAACCATAAAAAAAATAACTTCCACCGTCTCTACTAGATTCATGCCCTTAATCTTTGCCATAAACTAAAAGTGAAGTGATGGGCATTAAGTGTAAAAAAAAAAAAAAGAGCTCCTTATTCACAGCATCTAAAACTCAATCTGGTTCACATACAAATAGCAAAACAAGTACACATACACACACATTCACGGGAACACACACAGACGCAGTATGCTGTCAGAACAATGAGTACAGACACCACACGCTCTCTCTCTCTCTCTCTCTCTCTCTCTCTCCCCCCCCCCCCCCCCCCTTCCTACCCGCCTCGCTCTACCTTCAGCGTTATAACGAGCCGTGCTGTACAGTTTTATTTACACCAGCCTCTTATCAGTGGTACAGCAGCACAGAGACTGCCAATTGGAGAGGACAGGCCACGGTACTGCCTGTACCCTGTAGTGGAGTAGGTGTGTACCGCCATGCTCCCAGCACGTTTTTATCAAGGCTCAGAAAAGACTGGGCCCGTGCCAGACTGCCTCTCGAAATAATAAAACATACTCGCACACAGACATGCAAACACACACACACAAACACACACACACACACAACACACTGGTTGAGTGTGCAATAAGTCACCACAACTAAAGCCACGTTATTACACAGGTTTTGCAGCATGCATACAATCGAGAAGGTTTCCATTTAAGAATATAATGGGGTAAAGCCACCTTAAGTCATTTTAACCACCTCTTTATAGGCCGGAATAGAGTTTAGCAAATGCATTCTTACCTGACATAAATCTTAATGCACATACCAGGTAGCATGTGACAGATGGCAACGTGCAGGAGGTGACTGAGTTTAACATCAATGCAATCGGGGCTCTCACAATATATTTTGCCACAGAAAACAGTTTTGAAAACCACTGTGAAGTGATATCATAAAAATATTTATCATGTTATATCAAAAATAGGCAAATAGCCAATGGCTGTCTAAAAGTTGTCTGACTATCGTTGGGTAAATTTCAAATGTATGGAACTAGAAAATGTCAGATTTGATAGTTTTTTTGCAAAACTGTAGCTTAATATCAAACTTGTTATTTGGATAGTGATAAGTAAAGCAGAAAGTTGAACATGTCTAGGCTATTGTGCAGTAGCATTAAGGCTGCAACCTTGGACAAATGTGATGAACATAGGTACATTAAACAGCAGAAGTTTAGAAACATAAAGCACCTAACAAAAAGTTAAAATGTCAGAACATGCAAACTTGGTACAATAATACACAAAATTATAGGCTCCAGGACAGAAAAACTGAGTAGTGAGGACTGATATTGTACTATTGTAATGACTTCAGACAGAAATATCATCTCTCCAACAAGCTAGCATATTCTAACCTATCATGACAGTGACAGCTTAAAAGGGGCACTAGGTAAAATTGGGCCAGAATTATCGTTCAAGTCTGTTGAAAACATTCAAAAAATTAACATCATCACCAGAACATGAAGAGGTAACAGCTACTATTGTGTAGCAGAGGTATTTTCTAAAATTAGCGTGCTAAATTATTAGCTCGGATGGTACTTTCTTGTACCACAAGTACCTTGAGAGGCAAGAGTGAGTGATTGTAGTGTTCATTCTGCCCTAAGTCCAACATCCGGATGAAGAAGCAGACAACAACGCGAAGTGGAGACAGAGCTGCTACTAACCGACAGACAGTAACCAGGGGGAGCTCTGGCCAGATACCGCTCTCATCTGGAGGAAAGCTCAGAGTTCATATTTCAAACTTTTGGGATTAAAAAGTGGATTTATCTTCACTCTCACTTCTCAACCTGTCTGCTGAAGTGGAGGTGTAGACATCCGTCGTTGTTGTTGTAGCTGTCTGTGGGCACCCAGCGTACCATGATACTACTTAATATTTATATAGAAACCGGACAAAAAATGAGATCGCTACAAAAAAGCCAGGCAGGAAATTGGACTACCTGTGTTACTTGATTCTAACTTCACTATGACTCCATTCAGTGAACAAACATTTCAAAAGTTGTTTGCTTGTCGTCTCAGAAAAAGTATGAACTCAGATTTTTTTTACAAATCACCATCTTCATGTAGTTATTCCATCATCCTTTTTATGTTTAGTTCATATCACGGTAAGGTTAGTAAAATGGTTCATACGTACGTGATAAGACACAAATGATCCTGCAGCTATATTGCAACCACTTGGCATTACTGTTATAATAATTTGGAAAATTCGCTAAACATTTTTGATGACATTGCAAATTTTATTACGCGTGTCTAACTCTAAGCAATATTGAACAGTGTCATCGCATCAAGGGTGGGAGGAGGTGAAATGGAAGGAAAGAATTACACATCAGCCCTTTAGATTAAGTTGCGAGCCAGCTTACTATCCAAAATCATCAGCTAGTCAGGAGGAAAATCTCTTTTTTGGGAAACTTTCCAAGATGTCCATCATGTGAGTAACATACAGATTTTGTTTGATTAAAGCGTTAGGGATGCTGATACAGTTGATAAGACCAAGAAATGGCTGAGACCGGATGAGATGGCAGCTATCTAGTAATAAAAGAGTCTACAATCTGTAACAGAGTGTACTGGGCAAATAGAACGTAGCTGGTCATGGAACATACATAATGCACTATGTAGATGATATTGTAGAAACTATAAAACATGTGCTAGTTCTTACAAATATCAGTCAGACACAGGCAGAAATTACTTTATGATGTGAGCAAACACAGTGCCATAGATAAGAGGAGATAATCTTGCTTTTCTGTGAGGGGGGGGGTGAGGGGGGTAGACAAGCCATCAAAAAGCACAGGAACATGTTTGCTCCCAATGATATTGTTATCGACGGAGAGGAAAAAGAAATCAAAGGGAAGTGAGAGAGCATGAGGAAGAGGGAGGGAGTGAAAAAGGAGGAAACAGATGAAGACAGAGAATATTCAGGTCGCATTTGACAGCTTTACGGTCTGTTGCGCCGAATGGGATGTCTAGGGACGTGGCAAAGCAGACAAATATTGACTTGCAGAGCGTTCGCATACGCACGCACGCACGCACGCATGCACGCACACACACACACACACACACACACACACACACACACACACACACACACACACACACACACACACACACACAGACAAGGAAAATACACAAGACACTTCCACATGAAGCCTCTAAATTCAGCCCCCCCCCCCACCTTCAAAATGGATGAGTTCACATTGCAACATCAGTCACCCTTGTTTTTTTGCCCAGCTCAACCTCTTAATCCATTTTGCCAGCAAACCAATTTGTTTGTCCAGTAGGTCACAGACAGTTCCCTGCCCTCACTGTTCCCTGTTCTCTTGTACTGTTTATTTCTCCCTCTCCTGTGCCTTACTTTCTCTGAACGACGAAGCCATTTCCAGAGCTTTTGCCCCCTGGGAGATCGAGGGCATCTCAGTCCACACATCCGTCCCTCCTCCTTCTCCTTCCTCCTTTCCTGCAGTCTCTTCCTCCCATCTACCTCGTTCTCTCCCGTCCTCCTTACTTTGAAACCGTCTTGACGTCAGAGAAACCTGGTTTAAAGTGTGCACTGACACAAATGGACACACACTCATATGCATCATTTAAAACTATATCTTTAGCTTTCTAAACTGCCATAACGTCTTCTTTTTGAGATACCTACAATCAGAGAATGGAAATGTGGTATTGGGTACAAAGTGTTCTGTTCTTTTATTTTGCACGAGTTGTTTTATGACTGGAATTTATTTTATTATTTTCCAGTTATCCAATGTCTTTTACTTTCCTCTAAGTTTTCTTCCATTTGACTTTATTAATCAATCCAGACTGGAATATCTTGACAATACAAATACTGGGTGCCATGACATAATGCACATTCGTGGCACCCTGAGGATGAATCCTAATGTTCTGGCTATTCCTTTATTTTTCTTTTGGTTTAGAGTAAAACGTCTTGACAATATTGGATGGATTATAATGTTATTTTGTAAAAACATTCATTTCCGCCACAGGATGAGTTGTCATAACTTTAGTGATCCCCTGAATTCATCAAGCACTATTATCAAGTCAAAGCCTCAGCTGTATTTTGTGTTTAGTGCCAGTTAACAAATCTTGCCAACACACTTAACTAAAGGCAACCATGTTAAACATCAGCATGTCAGCTTTGAGACTGTCTGCACAGCTGCTGAAGTGTAGTCTAAAGTTACTGCTATTTATTTTATCATTATATAACTAAAAGGCTTTTTTTTCCTAAAGAAACTTTTGTTTTGAGGTTGTCTTTTTCTATCAGAAAACATTTAATTCGCAAGTCGTGAGGACATCACTAATAAACTTTACAACTTGGAGCAAAAGGTGTCACACAAAGAAGTTTTAAAGCAAAAGTTTATCGTTATCTGATTGCTTTGTTTGTGATGCCCTGCGGCCTGACATAAAACTAGCAGACAGCGTCATATCTCTGTGTCTGTAAAATGAAAATGGTGAATAAAATGTGTTCATAACATCTAGGAATGATGGTGAAATAAAGAAAATAAGATCCAGGTTGTAAAAACTTGTAATTTTCCCAGGTGTAAGAACACCCGCAGAACAATATATGCCCTGCCATGCTGACCAGTAACAGCAATTACCCTGCTGTTGCCAGACACTGACCAAGTGTTTCAAAACACCCCCACCCTCTCCAAGCCTTGGCCTCCCCTCCTCCCTGGCTGCCCCTTGAGGTGAAAGGTGCCATGTGTTTTCAGCTTTGCTTCTAACCCCCACTCCCCCTGTTTTCAAAAAGAGAGGAGAAAATGAGGCTTTGACATGTATCCGTGTGCTCCTGCAGGCCACAGGCGTAAGGATATCTTCAGGGCATTGGGTGGATGTGTGTATTTGTGTGTACATGTGGGTATGTAGATGTGTGTGAAGAAGTGCAAGGAAGGAAACAAGAGCTGGATGCATAGAGGAACCACCCGGGGCTCGCCTGGTGTGAAGAGGCAGGAAGTAAGTTAGGCTGTTCTAAAATGCCAAAGTGGACCATTTCTCACAAGCCTCGGGGCCTGGTATTAATAGATCCTAGTTGGACAGGGGTGGGTGGGCTTCTAGTGAAATACACGCTGACATGAGTGACCTACTGAAGTTTGAGTCTACAAAAGTCTGTTGATAGAGGCCTTAATCAGAATAAGATAAACTTTAGATTTACTTGATTTTCAGTCTAAATAAACCAGTCCTGGGAATGCATTGGGTAACTTGTAGCTTTGCAGACGTCACTGCCTAGAAATGGTGGCAGTAGGAAAATGCACACAGCAATTTACCAACCCAGTCAGGGGGAGAGAGTTTTTGGTTGACAATGTTTAGAAAACTCCACATTGGGCAAAACTTATGAACTTACTGCCTTGAACTCCTTGGAGAGAGAATTCAAGCTAACTGGCAGTGTTATGCAGGAAGCGTTAAGTAGAAGAAATATGATTCATTCAGAGATGCACCTTTAGTGAAATATATAAGAGTAGATAGAGCATGTGCAAGATGTGGCTGTGTAAGTTGTGTGTTTTGTTGCAGGGGTTTTCCATTTTCAAGATTTGTCTGACAAGTGACGTGTGACTGCAACATGCAACACGTCCTCCAAAAAACAGCCAAATTCAACAGCATGGTCAGATTGTTCATAGAGTTCTCCACTGATTTAGCATTGATGCAGCAGAACCATTGTCAGGTTTTTTGAGTGCATTCTTCTTCCTTGTCAAAACAGGGCACTGACATTACCCACAATGCAACCTGACCATCGACATTCCAGTTAGAAAATCAGTTGTTTTATTGTAGCAGCAGCTAAGACAGTCTTGAGCTGCTAGCCTTAAAACGTCCGGTAAACTCACTTCTTTCTGAATTCCACATTTCCAGATTTTTCATTATTGAGTATCAATTTTCATGTAGCAATGATCAGTCCTATCAGTAACTGTACCTGATATTAGAACTGAATTGAGATCAGAGAGCTCAAAACTAATCAACCTGACATTCTGTTTAAAGTCAATCTAGAGCAACTAGGAAGTACAGTAAACTACCAGAAGAATAACCAGCAGGCAATAATGGAAGATATGCCTGTGATGCATCCTACACCTGACTGACAACAAATATTTTTTTTAGATAATACTGTCAAGAACAAGTCAATGCCACAGTGTTTTCAACAGCATTATCTCACAAGTGTGCTGTTGACAGCTACTGCAGCATCTTTCAGACCTTGACATTTTTCCCCCCGTGCTTTGCTCTTTTAATTCCTCAACTCTGAGTCTTGTTTATTTCTTGAACAGCTAGTGAATGTTCCTGTTGAATTTCGACTGCCTGAGCACTTCAAACCAGGTCCTTCACTCAACAGTAGTTTTCCAAAGCAATTTGAAATGAAACAGAAACTGGCAACACCCCTCAAACAACCACAAAGCAGTTCTGAATCATTGCTGCAATGTACACCGTGTCCAGGGAGCTTTACCAATAAACAGGTTTTCAAGAAATGCTTAGAAATGATTGATACTTGCAGATCTTGGCATGTTCTGTATGAATAATAAGACCAAAGCCCTGCTAGTGGCACCTTAATGTAGCAATGTTCAACAACAGAACAAACAACACTTTTTCAGGCTAAAGTTTGACCACCACTGAACTACAGGTCATTTAAGTGACTGACTAAACAATCAGTGCTCAGGAAAATCCATATCAAATTCTATAGTAATTTGGCCAGTAGTTGTTTAGAACAAAGTTCCAGGGCAAAAGACAGACTGCTAGCGGGGCTGAAAGCTAATTTTCATATGATATTAGCTTTACTCTATGTGTGCTGGGAAGGGAGACAGAGAGACAGCCAGACCTGAGACTCTGACCAGCAGCTGAACTCTTACCCCTGTGACCACCACTGACTGTTGCCCAGCCAGCTGCTGGGAATCCAGCAATTGACATCCTCTTTACAGTGCTGTAAATGCATTTATAGTTCAAGTGAGGAAGGGATGAGATGGCTGCTAGATCGGGGTAGGAAAACTCATTTTGGCTGCCGTTTGCTGCCTGGGGGGTGCTGGTGGTGGGCTGAGGTTTAAGGTGATTGTACCAAATCTAGACACAAAAGCAACACTTGTTGCACTGTTATTTTTTTCTGCTTTTGCAGTAGCAGGCAAAAAATGACTGCCAAGGAGTGCTGGAGAATGAAAAGCTGTGGCTGTCTCTGGGAGTTTTACCAGTGTAACAGGAGACAATGAACTCCTGCTCATTAAAAACCCGTGTGGTGGACACCCAATGCATTCGACCAGTTTCATGTTAGCATAAGCATTCTTGTCAGATGGTGAGGAAACTGCATTACAAAACCTTTCACGGTCCTCCTGTCCAGTTATCTCCCGCTGGCCTCTGTTCTCAATTTTTTTTTTTTTTTTGTATACAGTGAACCAAAATGGCCACACGAGCAGAGAAATCATGGCAGTATGCCCTCCTACACACTCTCCTTCCCTTTCCCCAGGTCAATAACCTGTAAAGATTTAGTGTTTAGGGCCCATTATTTCCTGCTTTCAAGTCACACATTGTCAAAGGCAATGCTGAGTTTATTAAGGCTGGAGTCATGGGGCCTGAATGGGAAGCAGGGAATACAGTGATCACTTGGTAGTAAAACTGTGACAAAGAAGAAATAAAAAGGAGGGAAGAGAAATACTGGAAGTAGAGGAACCCGGGAATGAAATACTGGAAACACAAGCTTTAAATTATTTCTAAATTTAGTCATAAAAGAAGACTAAAAGGTTTATGTTTTTCAAGTTAATATCTAGTATGTCTACATTTTCTCATGTCAGGGCATAAATGTTAGTTATAGATAAAGCGATAAAAAACACAACTACAACATTGCTAAACAATTGATGTAAGTCAGTTCAACTCAGGAAAGAGGCTGATCTGAGCCAAAAGAAACAACTGGAGACATGGCTGAGAGTGCGGCGTTAGGACATCCAAATGGCTAAACAACAGGAAATGCTTCAAATGTGCAGTTTTTTTCTGTTGTGTTTTGTTTTTTTACTGCACTCAGGTGCATTGATTTACATGTTTTTTTTTTGTTTGATTCCAAAATCCTCTCTTCAACCCTGTTAAATCTTCCACATAAAACATAATAAGTGCTGACTTCAAACAGGCAAATCGGATCAATTAGGGAAATCTCACAACAAGAGCTATTTAGAGGAATAAACTTACCTCAAAATACCACATAACTTGTAGTCATCAAGCCTGCGCTATCTGCCAAATGACACAATACAGAGGTTACCACCTCTTTTCCATTAAGTCATCTGTTTTTCCCCAAATGGGGTGTCAGAACGAGGATATTACTTGGTGAGCAAAGTCAAAAGAAAGACAAAAAAAAGATGAAGAAAATCCCCATGTTCAGATTCTGTCCAGACCCACTGCACAGATGACATTGAGATCCAATTAGTTATCATTTATGAGAGCATGAGCTCAGCTTTCTGACTGCCTTCATCAGCTGCTTTCATTTTGAGCTACAATAAAGTTAAAAAGACATTGCTTACGGCATGTATACTGAATTATACATGAACACATAGAGCCCTAAATAAACACCAGACAAGGAGAAACAGATTTTCACACATTCTGTTAACTGTAATGTTTCATAGTTTGAGAGCAAATCAGGTTGTCAACAGGCCTCTAAAAATCTTACATTCTCTGCAATTCTACAGAGGTGATGACTATTATTAAAAGCATTTATTCAATGCAATATATACATATATATATATATATGTTAATAATTTTCCTCCTGGCCAAAGTGAAGTTGTTTGGATTTGCCCTCTTCTTCCTGCAGCCCCGTCACTTTGAGCACACCGCTCTGGATATAGATACAGCAGAACTGATACTGTAGGGGCGATGACAGCTCCTGGCAGGCGGCCAAAAGTCGGGAAGTGTGTGTATATGTGTGGTTGGAGGTGGTGGTGGTGGGGAGGGGTACAATCAGCTGAGGCAGAAATAGGCCAAATGGTGAATGTGCGGTTCAAAGGGTTCGCCTGTCCTCCCTAGTTGCTCTCTGAGTAGGCTTTTTTTTTTAGCCTCTTTGCCTGCTGTTACCTTGCTGAATTATTTGGGAAACTCTTTGCTGGATGTAAATTTTATTTAACATTCATTGATTTAACTTGACTTTTGTCCCTCCAGGTTGAATTATAATTAATGTTATGTGTTAATTATTGTGTGGTATTTCTAACATGTACAAGTCTCTGGTTGTGAAAGCATGAAAATATATTAAATATATTACAATGTTTTTATCTGCTGAACATATTTTTCCATTTAGGATTCATTCTCTTCAAGCAATGTCACTCAATTCACATTTTATATTCCGTGACATTTCAGTTTTTAGTTTAATGGAAACAGTTATGCCTGCATGAATTTGATACACTTGAATTAAGAAAAGCCCTAAACACAATCCATTTTTTTCATTACTTTGCCCCCCAAAATCTATTAAATATTCAGTTGCATAACAGTTAAGATTCACTCAGTTTAGTTTTATCATCTAACCTTGGTGAAGACAAAACTTGATCTGTGTTAAACTGTGCCACTGGCAGCAAACACAACCGTGGTGGGACACTGTGTTTTTTGATGTTCAAGTAGTCGATTTATTCACTTCAACCAAACGGATGGAAACATCCCCAGTTTACATAGAATTTCAGAAGAAGAAGTCTGAAAGTGGGTGACAGTCTTGACAGAAACATCCGTATTGGTGCTGTTATCATGCTGGGTGCACTCATTATGTCTTTGTTCTCTTTATGTCTTTCAGTTTAACCCACAGAGATGTGTTTGCATATTTAGATTACATCTCATGAAGCAAAGGCTCTTTCTTGAGAACTTCCACTGGGTACATTTACATGCAATTCGCTTTTAAACCAGTTAATCAAGCGAACTGGTTTTGGGTCACTGCATTCGCACTGTAGAACTTAAAACAAACAGGGTAATGTCTGGGCTGACTATATTTATAGTGTTGTTTGGAGCATGCTTACGCACAGTTTTTAACACTGTAGCCTCCAGTAATACTTTAAAGTTCCTTTTGTGTGATCATACGATGCATATTTGATGTGATGCAACATGCAGTTGGGTAAAGTAGCTTCCAAAAAGGACCTATAAGAAACCCTAATAAGAGAGCTGTTATCGGCTACTGCGACATAGAAACGTCTTAAAGCTTTTGATTTTAGATTTACTCTTGGGAACAACAAGACGTTCTGTTAACTAGCTTATTCAAAACCCTAAATTAAACCCAACTCCCAATGAGACTTGAAATCTGTTGACTTGGTGACACCTGTGGTTACTTGTGGTAGCACCAAGAAGGGTTTTAATATCACAGGTTCCAGCGTTATGTATGAAATGATCACAATACCAAAGTATTGACCACTGGATGAAGCAGACACTAGAATCAACATGAGAAGAGCAACTGGTGTATCTGTGTGCAGCCCTGCCAAACAAACAAACAAACCGCGTTGCTGAGAGGATTTATTGCGTCATGTTGTTTAAATAAGGACGTCATATTTGGCATCTGCTGTTGAGAATGTTGTCATCAGTGTCATCTTAAATCATGACTAAATGTTGTCTTCAACAACATTGTTTAAACTTTGTTTAAGTTTAAGTTGTTTAAGTATGGATTGTCATCCATACTTAAAGTATGGATGATAATCAGTATTCTTCATGCATTTAAACACAGTTGATAGCTAATTATCAAATGGAATAGATACTGAGCTGTACACGTGGTGCAGCCTGAAAGTCTGCACACAGTGTTTCTGAAACTGTCCGCAAGATTGTCAACCAATACAGATGTTTTTATTATTATTACACAACATGCAATGAGTCATGTACAACACGACTAAGTGTGCAGCATCAAATGATTAAATATAAACATGGAAACTGAAAATGTCAAATATAAAGTAAAAAAGATAAATAGGCATGGAGAAGGAGGTAGACATGGGTCACAGATGTCTCTGGATGTGAGACTGAGCATGGGACCTTGGATGAGTTGGCTTTAAAATGGCAGTGCGGTCAGTAAGCACTGCCATTCAGTAATAGTTGCAAATCAATACACCGTGTACCCCCTAACCCCTTCCGCCAAAAAAAAAAAAAAAAATCCTCTGAGGAAGGGGGCATCCAAAAAGCCTGTTTACTCTTTGTGCTTTTCCCTCTGACCAGCCATATTAGTATTCCATGGTCACTTGCTTGTTTTCAACAGTTATAACACAATATCCATGCTTTGCTTTTATGTCGCACCTCCCAGTGGAATTAGTAGCATAAAAGCAATCCTTGTGTGTCCTGGCTACTTCCAGATGGCTTTGGGAGTGCTTTTATCTTCTCCCTCTGCCTCGCTCGCTCTGTCTCCTTTCACTTTCTCTTGCTTTCTTTCTTCCCCCCACATGAAAGTGCCGTCGGCAGATCTTTGCTTAGCCGGGTTCATTCTCTCTTCATCCGAAAATATAAAAGTTTCAAAGAGCATTTCATGAGGGAGCTCTTCCATAAATGGGATTCATAGCTTTCTAATCTGCGCTGCGAAATTGATCTAAAAAGTTTCCCAGAGCTATTGGCCAACTTACATAATGCAATAAAAAGGTCGTGCCTGAGAGAATATTTACTTTTATTACCATTTGTGTCACAAACATTCCCCCCACTCTGTTTTCCCAATTGGGACTGTAACTAAATCTTGATCCTTTGCAAAAAAAAAAAAAAGAAGCTGTAATGACATTTCATTCAAATTTATAAACACATTTTTAGGATGCTAAAGTAAGTTTGGAACAAGCTGTCAAAAGAATTAGTAGAAGTCTTTAGTTTTATTTAAAAAATATGAGAGTAAAGCAACATAAAAAAGCAAGATTTATAGAGTTATGCTGTCTGGACTGGGTAAAAAAAAACCCCACTGAATTATTATTCATTCATCTGACTGTCACATGGTGCAGTTAAGTTATCTAAAATTTATTTGCCTGGCCGATTATTTAGCACAAGAATTCCAGCGACAAACTACCGCCTGCATCAGAAGGCCTGGGCATCATGAGCAGGCCAATAAACAGAAGAAGAACTGAACAGGACATGTGAACGGAGATGTGTGTGACTGTCTACACTAATGTAAAACCTACCTAATTGCACACACTGTCATTGCACAATGATAGAGCTGTCAAAATTGAATGGCTGACTTCCATTTCTGCCGATGTCAGTGCATACCAGGGGCTCATTACAGAAGCTGCGACAAGTGGTAGTGAAAATCTAATAGTCATCGTGAATGTATGACACACTGTTATATCATTAACAGAACAATGTTTTACTGTTGGGCATAATGTTGGAGAAATCTGAGGCATTTTTGAAACAGGAACAGTGGCTTCACTCTTTTTCCGTCACATGCTGTCCGTCTCATGGAATAACACTCACTTGACTTTCAGGTGTGACTTCCCATCCAACTTGTCAGTAGATGATGGTAACGGTACACAGGGAGGATTGTCAGAGGAGGCTCTGATTTGATGCGACAGTAAGTGTTTCAGCAGGATGACAGCTACAGAGCTTCAGCTGCGCTCACAGCAGACCGGACAGTTTACAAGACACACCAACGTCAGACAGACAGCACATTTCACGCTTGGATATATTAGCACACATGACAAAAGGCCTGCGGCACTGAGATAGACTTACAATACTATGTGAAGTAATCAATACAGAGGGAAGATGTGTAAGGTTTTTTTTAGCTATGTGCAAAATAATCCAACACAAAATTTGACAAAAAAAATTTCCCCAGTAAGCGATATTATGTTGGTAGGAATCAGCTATAATGGAAATGAAAATAGCTGAAAATTAAATGTGTTGAATATAACTTAGCTTTAGTTTTCTTCATGGTTGTACTAAACAATCAAGAAAATAGCAATATATAATTATCTATCATTTATGCACGATGACATTTGAACCGCTAAAAAAATAGAGCTGTGTCATTCAACACTTCATGACATATTAAGTTTGCGTATTGGACTGTAGACTGAATGCAAATGTCCATCCACCCTCTGTACAGCTGTATGTACTGTGATGTGTTCACTGGCACCACGTGGAGTCTGCGAAAGTGCGAGACTATGAGGTTGTAAATCGCTGATACACAAGCCCCAAGTCTGTTTCACTCATTGCTGTGAGAACAATTGAAGCAACTGTCTTTTCTGTATGATAAAGGGGTTGAATATAATTTCTGGCCTACATGATTTAAGTAATGTTTTCACAGTAATAAGTTATTTTAATTTTTAACTCTGGATTTAAATCAGTTAAGTCTGGTGAAGTCTGCACCCCAAGTGGACTCTCTAAAGGTCTGCAGAAGTCCGCTTGTGGACTGGATAAATTGTGGTTTTGGATAGACTCTGGCAATCACAGACTTCCCGGGAACATGTCTGTAAATTCTGCAAAGACAGTGAAGAAGATTTTTGGTTCATTCCTTTTTTATCCAGCTAACTACCGTCATGCATTTCATGACAAGAAGAAACTCATCCATGTGACACGTGATGGTAGCTAGTTGACCATCGATTGTACGTTATTTGTTTACGATGCATTGTGGGATACTTTGAGTCCATTAATTATCATTGGACGTGGAGCAATGATAGGCTGGGAATTAGGTCAACAAACTAACTCTGTGTTGTCTGTGTCTATTAATGGTAAAGGTGTAACTGGTCTCGCCCCAACAGAAGCCACAAAGAACAGTGATATGTACAGTATGTCGCTCATACCACATATTCCTGACAACAGGTCTAGTCAGGTTTATATGAAGACACCTGTGGGGTTGGACCGGGGTCTGGTTTCATTTTCTTTCACGTTGTTTTGCTCTTTTGCAAATCCATTCCATCCTCATATCAGAAATTATTTGTATATCAAGTGCTTAGTTATGAGTGTGTGTGACAAACACTGTCATGGTCATCGCGTTAGAAATGTGCTGATTGTGTCATTACGGTCTATCAACACACAAACACTGCATGAAGAGCAGCTCAGTGTTATTCTGTGAGCTGTCCTGGATACATGTCGCACCAGTTGGTTTCTTGACTCTGTGTGTGTGTATGTGTGTGTGTGTGTGTGTGTGTGTGTGTGCGCGCGTGTCTGGCAGTTTTACAGTCAAGCTCAATACGCGCACGCACGCCCGTGCACACACACTCGCACAAAGCAACACAAATCCATACTAGCCACAGGCTCCTCTCCAATCTATTTTCTGCTCAGCTGGTTTTAAATGAAGTTATTATGACTCATTAAAATGCCCACAAGCTTGTGGAAGTCGGCCAATTACGATTTAAATTTAGCCTCCTGCTCTCACAACCTTATCTCCCCCCTGTACTACCCACCTCTCATCACTGCTACTGCTTTTTTCCGTTTTTGTTTTGGGAGGGGGGGGGTGTGTAATGCATTCTCTCTCACAATCCTCTCTCTCTCTCACAAACATACACACACACACACACACACACACACACACACACACCACATGCACCTGTACATGCGTGAAGGCTTACTTTGAAATGACATGCAAGAAGTGAGATAAGATTGTGGAACTTAAATGATCCATGTGAAGATCTTTGAT